>PUFA01000050.1:6250000-6875000 GCA_003508835.1 Eonycteris spelaea | reverse complement strand
AAAGGAGCCCTCCTGCCGCTGCTTCCAATCAGCCTCCCAGGGCTGGACTTGGTTCAAAACCGAGCAGACCCTTCCCCCAGCCCCCCCAAGCCTGCCTTTATCCCACATCGTGTTCATTACAATCAACAATTACTGACAGTAATTAGCTGCCCAGAATAACAAGGACGTTATCTTTGCTGAGCTTTACTGCAAAGGCGCATAAATAAACCTTATTGTGCGTACACAATAAGGTACATTTGAAAATCCCGTTTAGAATCCTGGAAAACGTGACCCTGGCCACTTCCTTATATGTAGCACCAATTCACCTCTTTATTAGGTTGGATTTTCCTTTGGGGTAGAGTACGAAAGATCGGAAATAAACTTGCGTTTTTTTAAAAAAAACCTGTCTCTTTGTCCATAATTTTTGACAATTCTGTCATTTGATGAGAATTAATTTACCATACACCCAACCTCTAATTTGCATTTCTTGGGTTATCAGGCTTCAGATGGCCCTGAAGTTGTCAATACTGACGTAAAAGTAACAATCAAATGTGAAGCTACAGAGGGAAAGGTTGAGAAGTTACGACTATTTAAACCACTTGGAGAGGTTGGGAAGCCAACTTACCAAAATAGCAGTATCAAAAAAAAAAAAAATCTGAAAAACAAATTCACCACCAAACAGTTTCTACTGCTCCATATATTTCAACTAGCGTGGTATTAATAGAACGCCTAACAGCAGGGAGTTGGAAAATAAATGTATTCTCACTCACAGGGGAATGACTAAATGACTCACAAATGCAAAAATAAATAAATGGCTCCCTATGAACATCTGAAACTATATTACCCTGACTGAAACAACTAAGCTTTTTAACTGTAACCTAACATGTTGAATTCAATCAGTTTTATTTGAGGCCATAAATAGATCGAGCGATCAATCTCCATTATCCTGGGCGTTTTTTTTTTTTTTTTTCATCTTCACAGTGCTATTTTTCTTCCTACGAGACATTTCAGTTCATTTCCTTGAGTCTTCTTCAGTTTAATGGCTGATTTTCAGAACAAAAAAAAAAAAAAATTTTCCCCTTCCTCCAGAGGAAATGGAAAAATAGAGCAATGAAAAAAAAATTTAAGAGGGGTATGTCTTAATTCTGTGTAGTAAGGAGAAGGAAAGAGGACACGGTGTGAGAAAAAGATAACAGGTAGATAAATAGTGTGTGTTATAGCTTGTTTCAAACACTATGTTAAATGTTAACAGGTACTGCCTCCTGACACTATAAAAAGATCAACTTTTTGTCTCCTTTGTAATTTGTGAACAGGTAGGCCCCGAGGACTTAAATGAGGTCATGCCAATTAACTCACCGATTCCTGCAATCAGAGTGATAATGACATCCTTAGCAACCATCCTATCGCTATGGCACCAGCCCGCTGCTATAAAAACCCTTTTCATCTACACTAGTTTTAGGTTAGGTGTCCAAAGCTGTGATCCTGAAATCCACAGACTGAGAATTATGAAATCTTACCTCTCTCAAAAGAGGAGCATCGAGAACAAAATTTTCATTGGCTCCAAAGCTGAAAATTGGGCCTTTCCCCAAATACAGTATAAATCATGAGATGGCTCTCTGTAATCATCTCCTGTGAAGGAAAGCTAATGAACTTTATCTTTCAATTTTATCCATCCAATTACACTCTAGAGGCATACCTCTTGGCTTTATCAGTAAAAACTTTGTTGAAACCCCGGACACAGTTAAACAAGAAAAGTCAGTGACGCCTAAGGGTTTCTTCCTCCAGTACTTTAAATTTTTTTAGTTCTCTAGGGATAAGCTGAATACACACAACAAACAAAAGGAGGGAGATCAGGAATATATAGTCAAAAAAATGTATTGGGCGGGCCAATTTATCTCAACAACCTTCTCCAGTGATAAGCATTTTAGTTTGAGCCAACATTTATTATACTGAGTCTCTCCTATGTACTCTGTGTTATATGGGGCACCTGGAAAATCCCTAAAAATTGGAGATACTTGGGTGTGTCCTTATTTTGAGGAACTTAAAATCTATTTGGGAAAGGGGTGGGGGAGAGAGAGAGGGAGGGAGGAGAAGGAAGAAGAGGGGAGAGAGCGCGCGCGCGCATTAGAACAACGATGACAACAAAAATCAATTTGAGAAGACTTCATGGTGTAAGATCTTCATAATCCTTAGACTTCCTGAAAAGACCTCTGACAGTATAATGATAGAAATAATAAAGTGGAAAGAAGGGAGGAAGGAAAGAAGGAAGGAAGGAAGGAAGGAAGGAAGGAAGGAAGGAAGGAAGGAAGGAAGGAAGGAGGGAGGGAGGGAGGGAGCAACTAGTTTGAGAAGCAATTAGAGAATAAAGAACAACTAAACACACTAGGAGAGTACAGAGAAGGCAATTAAATAACCTCAGGGGCTTTGCATTTGTTGACCCTCTAGGTGACATGCTCTTTACTTAAATCTTTTCATAACTGATTCATTGTCATTTTTATATAAAAATGTCTTACTTTACATTTTTTCATGGTTTCTATCCCCCCCACCCCCACCCAATACACACACACTAGAACTAGGGACTCTGTCCATTCTAAAATGCCGCTAGCACAAAGTAGGTTCTCGACAAATTTGCTGAATGAATGAATGAATTAGTTAACAGGAAGAGTTAGTTGCGGGGGATGGAAGTTACACAATGGAGGAGACAGTGTCTGGTAAGGGCAGCAAGCAGTGTAACTAAAGTAAAATCTGTGTTCTCAGACAGATTCCCTAAGCATTGATGACTGTGTCAGGTAGACCTGTGACTTAGAGATGATTTGCAGAGCTGACGTTATCTGTAATGTCAGCAGTTACCCTATATTTCTCATTGGAGGATATCAATTCTCCGTTTTCCTAATTGATTCCAGTAACATAGATACCCCGAGTGCTGTATACAGCTCACTGATTGCTGGGCAAACATTATTGAAGTGTCAATATTTGCTCTTTTTCTTAGAGCATCATTTTCAAAAAGACTGCAATTCATTTGGGGACACTTCTATTTAATGCACGAGAAGAGCCAATACAAACTAAATCTTCATTTTATTATTCTTTACCCTCTGGTCACAGGGATAGCTTGACTTACCAGCCACTGTGACTGGTCCTTAGGCAGCTCCAGAAATGTCCCCATTAAATTCTACTATTGGTGACTACTACACAGTGCTATTTTCCACCTCTTCTGATGAACTCTGCAGTTTAGAAAGAGAATCTTAAGTGGCTTGGGCCACTGGTGGTCAAGGTCTTGATCCCTCTCTTCTGGACTACATTAGATGTGGTAGCTGACTGTCCTCTCCAACCTCTTGGTCCTCAGCCTTTTGAGTTAGCTTAAACCAAGCTTCAGCCAAAAGTTCAGACTTGGAACAACAAGGAATCATTCTGCTCTCATGTGACGGCATTATTGCAAGGATAAACACATACAACATACTTTGGAACATTCTCTTCCATCACGGCAAGCAAATCTGCAGTCCCTTTTTTTGGTTTGTTTGTTTTGCCTTAGAGAAGAGAGACTTGGCCTTGGCAGAATTAGTGACCTTGAGGCAAGGTCTCTATAACTCATATGCAGGTGATTTTTCCTATACTTATTTCCAGATGCAAATAATAGAGCCATACTCCAGTGCTTTCTGTCTTCTGGGAAATTCCTATAGCATTAAATTAGTTCATACTATAACCCTGAACGGTCCCATTTTTCAGGGTTATTTATTCCTACTCCTATTGGGTAAGAATTCCAGACTTGGAATCACACCAGACCATGGGAGTTGAGAAACTGTTTTGATCAGGGTCTTTGATCCTGATGTCCCTGGATTCTCATGTGCTTTGTTTCCTTGATACTGAAGTTGAAGATTTTAATAATGGCTTTATTCCTTCTAGCCACATTAATGGTAATGGAGGTGCTTCTGAAAATGAAAACAACTTGTGATGATCCTGCGATATGATCTAGTGTTATGTGCCAGGCAGTAATATTTCTGATTAGTCATCACCGGGCCACCTAGACTTTCAGTTTACTTATAATTGTGTTTCAGATAATGCTATTCCCAGTTAGGCAGATGATCATTGTAATTTCTGGTAATGAAATGGCTAGGGAACCCATTCTGTGCTGGGAAGAGCGCCAGAGCCTGGCACTTTATAAGAAACAGTGTTCTGGTCTAGGACAGAGAGATGAAGCCAGGTGCTAGCTGAACATTTATACCATGTATCAGACTGAGTCTTGAGCTATTGCCTTCTCCTGTGTTTAAGACCAACACATTTTCCAAGGGACATCTCTCAGCTTGAAAGCACCTCTGTCGAAAGCAAAGACACTAACAATTTCTTTTGCCCCTTTGCAGTCTTTTTAAGGTGCCAAAGAATCGCCACAGTTGGCCTTTCATAATGATAAAGCCATTTTCTCACCATGTTCAATAGCACTTTGATCAATAACTACACAACCGGCATCGATAAATAATAATGGCGCTTTTTTGGTGAAAGTTATTGAAATGATTGTGGATGAGAGCTTTCTAGATGACAATAAGAAAGAAAAGAAAGAAAAAGAAGCTTCCTCAAAGGGATGGGATTGTCAGCTCTCCTCTTTTTCCATATTTCTGACATATTATGCCTCAGGTACATTCTTAACAACACAATCACCTGGCTTCAGACGTCTTGATCTTTAGGTATTCAAGCTAAAGTCTGAAACTCAGAATCTCAATGGCTTCTTTTCAATAAATCAAGCAGTTTCTCATAATTTTGAAGTAAGAATTTTATTATTATCTCCATTTTCTAGATGAAAGACTGAGGCTGAGTTTCAGTATCTTGATCAAGGTCATGCAGATAACAATATCAAGACATTGATTTGAAAATATGTCCATTTTAAGCCCCTTTTTTATACCTCCTCTGAGAATGTGGATGACAACCAATGCCACATTGCAAAGACACAGCAACTCCAGAGGGTAATCATTAAGGGTTCTGAACAGCATGTCTTTGAATAATACTGTCCACTCCCTGCCTTAACCTTTTGGAGTTATTCCTTCTGCTTAAAGGCATTAAAATGGATATTTTTGATGTATCAAGGAGACAAGGGAAAGAACAAATGCCCAAAGCTGAGGACGACTATTAATCTCCCTCAGGGTGCTTACGAGGGATAAGAAAACCTTCTTTGACTCAGGAGGGCAGCCCGGGCCCCTGCTGGATGCCCACCGGTCTCTGATTGCCAAGCATGTCCTCTGAAGCTCCCTGAAGGTGAGGCCTGCTAAGAGAGCCACCCACCTCCAGAACCAGTTCACAGGCTCTGATCTTTCCTTACCTAGGGGCTAAGAAACAAGGCAGAGAAAAATTAATAGGAGCGAAGGAAGGAACAGTCATAAGAAGAGAGGGGGGTGCTTCTGAAAACAAACGGAGATTGTCTAGACACATCCTTTCTGTTGGCTTCTCTCTTCCCCTCTCTTTCCATTTTTTTCCCTAAGCTTTGTTTTCAGACTGATTTGCCTAAGCATTCCTTTCTGTTTTCCTTTTTCCATGTCTAAATATGGGGTGGGGGGGTTCGGGAATAAGAACCAAATTAGCCAAACATTTTACCTTTGGGACTGAGTGATAAAAATAACAGCCCAGTTTCAGCTCTGAATCATTTCAATAGCATTGGAAGCACGTGGTGTGCCACAGGAGGAGGAGCTGCACGAGAGGGGTTAAGACTCTCACCCCGAATTAGAACTGATTTATTGCATGGATCAAGTTCATGTTCCTCCCAGGGTCTGGTTTTAAGCCAAAGCAATGACAATTTGCAAAATACGAAGTCTGAATGGTCACACTGTGTATGTGTCACCTGTCTCCAGAATTCAGTCCCCGGGTGTGTCAAGAAATAAAAACAGCCAACTTTCTATCATCTAGAGGCCGCTTACCCAGTTTGTGGCTGATGAAAACTCTTAGCTTTTCTTGCTTGCTTCCACTCACTACCTGCCATGAACATTTTTTCCAAAGAGGCGGGCGACAGAAAAGAATTGAGAATATTAATAGAATTGTCGTTTGTTATTTGGTCGTTTAGCTGTCCTTTTCCTTTCCTTTTCTTTTTCCTTTTCTTTTCAAGTGCATGAAAGTTATTTTTGAATATCAAAAAATCAGGAGATTTGGTGATCCTTTCAATACATTCTGGTTTAGATTTCTGTGTCTAACAATCACCACATTTTTTTTTTAATTTGACTGTGTGAAAGGAAAAAGGGGGGAAAACAATATTTTTTTTACCTTCTTGTACAAAGCAGTGAATGGTAGATGTGTAAGTGGTGTTTAAGTGGCCACATGCACACAGCATCTTTTTATACCCAAAGCCAACAAATGCCACAATGAGTTAACACTGCAGCCAGTGAGAGCTATTGAAAATACAGTTTTATGGAAAGCTGGCATTTAAATATAAATACAAGGATGGTATGAAATTAAAAAAGCAAAACAAATACACAGATAAGTGCCCGCTACTTTAATTATTGTTAAAAAGAAAGAAGAATAGCAGAAGAAGGAAGGTAAAGAAATGTACGTGCGAATAGCAAGACAAAGGAAGGGGTATAAATGATGTCTTAACATTGAGATCTTCATCTCAATTATCACTGGCATATTCTGTCTTGACAAGGGGACACAGGGGTTGATATAAAAGAGCCTTTTCAATTTTACTTCCTAGTTTGCAAATAGACTGGCTCCCCAGGTGACAATTACTCTGCCTCCTCCAAACACTCTTCCCTTCCCCCTTGGACCCCTCATGGTACAAGCATAAGAAATAAAAACCCCACTGAGTCCTCTGGTGCTCTTCTTTCTCCAAATGGCGAAGTCTGATCTCAATGGACCTAGAATTTGGATGATGGAAATAGAAAGAGAAAGACTGCTTTTAAGAGAAAATCTTTTCAGACTAGGATGGCACTCCAACATGACCTAGATTTAAAATCTATTCCCCTTCTCTGTGAGCCTGTCAATAAAAGACCGGACGAAGGGTACATGCTATCTGGAGCCACTCGGGACCTGCTGGAGTACTGGAAGATCAGCATCTGAATGTGCCTGAGGATAGAAGAATTTACTGGTCTTTGGGAAGGTGCCAGTGTGCTCGCTTCAGGGTCCCTGTGGAGGTACTGTCTATAGGGTGCCTTCACCTGAACGCCTCTCCCCAAGAATCTCAGAAATCTCTTAAAGATTGATTTGTAGCATTGGAGTAAAGCAATGGGCTGTATGTATATTTTGGAAGATCCTGAGGAGATATGATTTTAGAAAGACTGGAATAAATATTTCTTCTTCCCTGAAGACCTTTTTTTCCTTGTTTAAGATTTCAATATCATACAGGAAGCCGTCATAAACAGTGACAAACGCCCTAGTGTGAATTAGTTTCTATAAGCACATTTTTATGAAATACCATATAAAGGTCACATTTTGAAGATACTAACAATCTATTGGGGGAAGGTTGGGGATAAATGTAAAGGTTACAAGGATAAAGGGCAGAGCATCCATGCCAAATAAATGAATAAATAAGAAATTTTACAACAATTCAGAGCAGGGGCAAATCAAGGAAAGCTTCATGGAGGAGGAAGAACTTCAGTTGCAAGAGAAGATAAAACAAAAATGTAGTAATCATTCTTTTTTTTTTTTTTTTGCAATAATCACCATTAGGAGACTTTTCTTTGAGGGAATACTATGACTTAAGCTAACACTTTTTTAAAAATGAATCTGGAATGCACTGGCACTCACTGCCTCTTGCTGTCAGGATGTGCCACCTGGGTTCTCATGTCGTCCTGCCCTCAGTCCCCTCCTCTTCCCATCTATTCTACAAAGCACAGCAGAGCGATCTGAAACTCTAACTGTATCCTAATGTGGCCCCATGATTTAAAACTCTTCATGGCTCCTGATTGGTGTCAGTAGAAAATCCAAATCCACCAAGAGTTAACAGGCCATGCTCACACCTTCATTCTTAATTTTCCCCCTCCCAAAGCTGAATTTCAGCCATGCTTTCTCTGCTTCCAGCTTAGAGCAATAACTCCCCTGCTCTCCCCCCACCCCCGCCCCACCCTCCTGACCACCAGAAAACATGGTTAACTCCTATGCATTCTTCAGGCCTCACCCTAAAGACAATTTCTTCCAGAAAACTAATCTGACCTCCCCGACTAGATCCCTTCTAAAGACTTTTCTGGAACTTGTGGACACATTGCTGACAAATGAGTCATGGTTCCTGCTCTTGGTGGAGCTCCCATTCTGATGAACGAAGACACAAAACAGCGAATAAACACATAAAAATACATTATCATGTCAGGTGGCATTAAGGACTGTGATGAAAATAAATGGGATGGGAGGCCTGGCACCAATGAGGGCAATGATGGGGGTCAGCGAGTAGGATATAGTTATGTCCTCTTAAGTGGAGTGGCCAGGGAAGTTTTGCTTCCCTTCTAGATGTTTCCCTTGTATTCTGCACTTCCTCATCACGAGGAATAACTATCCAGTGTGATAAGAGCCATTTATTCATCTACACTCGCCATGAGATTATAAACGCAGGGTCAAGGCTATCAATTTCCTCATTTTCCCCTAGTCGCTTAACACGGTGCCTGGAATATCATGCTTAATAAATATTTCTTGAATGAATGAGACATTAGAAGGGAAAAGACTTGAGATAAAAGAACTTATAAGGACCTGAGCTAGGACACTGGTGTCATATATGAGGGATGATGTTGTAGAGGAAATATCAACAGGACCTGGTGAGTAACTGGAAAAAGGAAGGAGCTCAGAAGAAGAAATAAGGGATACCCCTTCTAAGGCTTCGAGCACAGTTTCCAAGGAGAATAGGAGACAGCTAACTACTCACTAAAACCTGTCTCCTTCTGTGTGCACAACTAGATAACAGAACATGTGACATAATTGCCAAAGTTCTAGACAATGAAATGCGGATAAAATAATGCATGCCACTTCTGCTCCTGGCCTGAATAACCTTCCACATGAGTCTTGATGCCTGTTTTCCTCTTGCTGTGTGGATGTCAGCGCCTGAGACCTCTTTGGTAGCCATGCATTGAAGATGGCAGAATCTCTAACTGCCTGATCCTGGTATGACAGAGCAGGGCTCACTCTTCCTCCATCTCTGCCAAGCTGGGGGACTCAGGGGGGAGCCGGTAGATGTTTCTGCCTTGAGTTGTTGCTAGATCAGGAAATGTTTCTGGATCAAGAAATGAATAGAAATAGGTAAGTTAGGAGACAAAAATGGTTTAGGTTTGGGTGTGGGGAACACTAATAAATTTGATTTTAGAAAGTAAACTTTAAACTTTCAGAAAAGTGTTTAGTCGAAGATATCTTAAAGGAGGTTGGAAAAGCTGACCCCGAGGTTAGGTTCCCCCAAGTTGGGGACATGATTTTGTTAACAATCAGTAGTTTAAGTTGTAGTAGGAGATGAAGTTGCTAATAGAGAGGAAATAAAGAACGAATGGATATACTCTTTTAAAATCACAACATTTTAGAGATTAGGAAGGAGAATAGACTTTGAAAGGCACTGAGGACCCAGGAGCTGAGTGTCCCAAATCCTGTGGAGCGGCTGCAAAGGAAGGACAGTGCGGAGGCATGTGGTGCATCAGGGCACAGTGGGTGGCATGACAAGTATGTGGCGTTCGTATCTGTAGAATCCTCCCCCCACCCCATCCCCTGCAAAAAAAAAAAAAATGCTGGTAATGAAAAATTGAAAGCAATGTCAGTGGCTAGGGAGTCACAGAGGAAAGAAAAGTCTTTAAGGCGTGTGGGAGAGAAGAGGAGGATCCTACGGAAGCTGTGAGACGGAGAAGGAATAGGGATGTGAAAGGTGTCTGGAGGAGCCTTTGGGAGGGGATGGTGTGAGGACATGGGTTACAAATGCAAACCTGCCAACAGAAGGACTCGTTTCATATGCGATATCAGTGGAGAACATAACCCATTGCTGAGAGTCCGAAGCGGGTAGAGGATGTGGGAAGAAGGAAATGTGTCCCCGAGGGGCAGGTGGCGGAGATTTGACCCCACGAGGGCCAGAGTCACCCGTCAGTCTGCGTACCTGTGAGTTCTACCACCCCCCCCCCTTTTTCTCATTTCTTTGGAGGTTTCTATCCACATGAGTTCGTGTATAAGACATATATTCAACTCATATGATTATATCCACTGTCAAGGACTTGGGGCCTGCATGGCGTTTGAGTGCCCCAAAAAGCTATGATAATTATGTGAAAGTCAATACACTGGCTGAAAGAGTAGAAAAGAACCATATTTCACATTTGTCATGATTAATATAGAGCCTGTTCTGGAAAACAGACGGCTTCTCTTGAATCGTAGACGCTCGGAGACCTAGATTCCTGGGATAGAAAAGCAAATCTATTTTCTGCCCCTAGCATAGAGTCTGAAATGCAGTAAGAGCTCAGCAGATGTTAGCTGCTCTTATTAATATTATCATTAACAATTCTCCCCTGGGGGGTAAAGTAGTCAATCTAGAAACATTATGACCAACATTAGGCCAAAGGGGTCATTGATCATTACAGCTGAAGCCCAGGATTTTCATGGCAGGACTTTCATGGTGGGGTTGGGGATAGGAAGAGGAGGCAGGATGACTGAGGGCCTGGGCTTCCCACTAATGAAGAGGGTCAAATTTATACTTTAATCATTTCACCAAATGAGGTGGTATCTTCAGTCTCAGAGTTACCCTGACAGAACTGAAAGTAGCCATTCATCACACGACCTTAAACTTGTGTTCCATTTTTGGATCAGACCGCCTATGGTTCCCCAAGAATTAATATTTTTCATAAATCTTTAATTATCTTGAGAGATTAAATTGCATTGCAATCGTATATTAAATATTATTAGGTTAACTGTAAACATAAGTTATGGGATGTAAAATGTGCTAACTATGTAAATGACTTTTCAGCCTCATTAAAAAAAAATTTTTTTTAAATGTAGAAGTCCTAAAACATCAGAAATGAGACTGAGAGTTTCTTCCTAGTTTAGTGATTTTTAAACAAAGGAGCACATCTGGGTCAGGGGTGGAATTTCTTGAAAACACAATGTCCCACCCTCCCCAAGAATGTGATTCAGGAGGTCCCAGCGTGTGCGAATCTTCATCTGTTCAGAAAGGCTCCCCAGTGTCCTGATCACAGTTCTGAGAGCCACTAATGGGCTCCAGGTGTCTCTCCTGATGCCCCACCCAGGGCTCCTCCCACAAGCTCACAGCCTGCCTGTCATTTAACAACATATGCCCTCCTGACCTGGAGGGCCTGGGGCAGGTGTCTTTGTACTCTTTCAATATTAGCAAGCGAGTCCTTTTTTTTCTTGCCATCCTTTTTAAATCAGAGCCCTGAAGTGGGATGCGACGTGCTGTCTCCTAAAGCCATGTGAATCTGGCTTTAGAGACAATAAAATAAAAGAGCCATCTTTCTCTCTCTCTTTCTCATGAAATTTGGTTTGGGAAGCATGTGTCCCAAAACTTGAATTAGTGATTAACTAAGAAGCTTGTTTCACGATGGGAGTTTAGTTCTTATGCCACTGGGCATGGAAATGGGATGGGCGAATCCCCACTTTTGTAGCCCTGAGTCATGCTCTCTCTAGGTCCTGGAACTGTCATGCCCTCGAGGCACGCCTCCTGAAGAGGGGCTGAAGGCAAATGGTCTGGCTCCTCCCCTCTAGGGCACGCAGGACCCTAGGACAGCTGGCCTTTGGTACTCCAGGAAAAAATGGAGCATGTGCTGATGTGTCTTAGACTCCTGAGGGACGGTACAGGACGCAGATGCTGCCTAGAGAAGGATCGACCATGTGTTATCTTTGTGCTTCCAAAGGGTCATGGTACATTAGCATCGGTCTTGGTGCCTCTCAGAGGGAGAGAGCATTCTGTCTCCAGGTTTCATTCAAATTCTGGACTTAATGTCTGCACATTTGACGCTAGATCATATCTTGTCTCACGAAATCAATGATGTTGTCTTCTGTCTTTCTATTATTTTATATGAGTGTATCTCATCTCCCCCATTAGGCTATAGTTTCCTTGGGCAGGAACTGTAAGTTTTCTCTACAGCCTAGAGCATAGAATGAGTTTACTGATTTCAGATCAAAATGAACAAAAAAGTTCAAGAAAATAGCCCCAATTTAATTTCTAGTTACATGTACAAAGAATGTGATCCTTGGGCCTTGTCCCTAACTGGCAGAAAGATGAAGAGCAGGAAGGCACATCATTGAATACGGTTCAATTAAGGGAGGCTCTCTGGAAAGAATTGGATCTGGGTTTTATCCATTAATTGGAAATCATCTATGGGCATCACAATTTTAAGTTCCCGAAGTTTCTCGAATATTGGAAAACACCAAGAAAAGGTAACAATGGTAGTGGCTGGCAAATGAGGTGTATGGCTTGGATTTTTCTGAGTGGAGTCCAGGCTAGGTTAAGCAGATGATATATCAATTGCTAAGGGCATGAGGAAGTAAAGACTCTGGAACACAACTGGTAAGAGTGTTAACCAGTCATCTGTATAAACAGGGTTAACATACTTATTTAAATCCTTCAATTCTACTTCTAGGAATGCAACTTGAGGATAAAATATGATGCGTGCAAAGATATACATTAAGGTAGTTCATGAGAATTTGAAAATATTGAAGCAACACAATGTCTAATAATGGGAGAGTTGTTGAGTAATTTACGATATGGCTATACAATGATGAATAGTGTAGCTGTCAAAAGGTTAAAGAAAAGTTTAATACTGTATTTTCTCATTTATAAGATGTCTTTTTAATATTTAATGTCTGAAATTAAGATATGTTTTACAGAAGACCTATTGATTACAATCTGCAGTTGTGTATGCATCAACAACGTACGATTAGATTCTTACTGGTACTCTTATAATCAAGTGTCTTTCATTCAATAAAAATATGGCAGATTGACATGGAAATATGCCATCAATATTCAGTTAAAAAAAGAATCTTACAGAACACTACAGACTAAGAGGTAAGACCCTTTATGTTAATATGTATGTTGATTTCTGGAGACATGTATCAAATTCTTAATAGTGATTGTAGGTAGGATTAGAAGAACTGTAACTTGATATTTTTGCAAAATTCATGTATTACTAGGCAAAACAAAAATATTTTTCAAATTAATCAGTTGCTTTGTCTTTTTCTTTCCACCCACTATCAGGCCATTACTTTGAGTGAGATTTTAGGACTGACTGCTCACAGTGGAGTCAGGTGAACAATATGCTGCCTTTCTCTCTTCCAACAATAGTCAGTAGCATGGTCATGGTCACAAGTCTATGACTCTTGGCTCTTAATCCAGACAGCTTCTGGGAAGTGAACTGGCATGGCCAAGCTCCTATATGACCTGTATTACATGTAGTCTAACAGGATAGATGCCATGTTTTCTTATGATGAAGACAGGGAGGTGTTGTCAGGGAATCCTGCTTAGTGAAGGGAGAAAGGAAAAAGAGATAAGGTGATTGTTTAAGGAGAGAAGCTAGATATTCTTATCATGGAAAAATAAGGTACAGAAGAGAAAGAAATAAGGCATTTAGAAGCTAAGTTTGATACTTGTCTTCTTCTGACCTAACAGCTACATAGGTTTGGTAAAAGTGTAGGCATCAGAATAATATCTCCACCAGAACTGCGGGATTGAAAAGTAACTGCTTAAAAGGAGAATTCAGAACATAAGAGTAGTCACTTAAAATTATTAGGACTTTTTAATTTTTTAAATTTCATTGTATCACATTATTTAAACAACCATAATTAGATGATAACCAGAGTCATTTAAATTTATTTGATATGTGATTTTTAAATTTCTAAGCATTGTGCTAAGTATAATGTTATCAATTAAATTAACATTCTTACCACTTTTGCTTTCAATAACTTTTCAGCTGCTATTATCTGCAATTTTAGAAGCATCTCATCAGTAAAGGCTCACTGTGGCTGGCCCGTCTGTTCCATTAATAATTTCTTAATTAAATGAGATGACAGCTGTCCCTCCTTGTCCTCACTACCTTATCCCTCTCTTTCTTTCCAAAGTAATTTTATTTTTCTGGTCTTCCTTACTGGCCCCCTCCCCCAACACACACACACACACACACACACACACACACACACACACACACACACACACACAGGCTTAGCTCCTGGTGTCGTTCCCAAATGGATGTGGAAGTTCTTTCCTGATCCTCACCCCGCCTACCCCAATCTGTTCCCTCTCTGTCTTCTCGATTTCAGTTCCATATTCATTTTTCCCCTTTGAAAGCTTTTCTCACTTCTCTCCATCGCCTATCTCTAGTCCTTTCAGTTGTCTTGGGTTTCTTTTCTTCTGCGCTCTCATTTTTTCCCTCAAACAATTCAATCATGTTGTCTAGCATCCTTTTCTATTTCTCTATATATTTCAGCTTATGTTCTAAATATCCAGTAATAACAACTCAGTGCTTATGCAAAGAGACAAAATCAGTGTTAGCTTCATCACGGAAACCCCTTCTGACCATTCAACTGTCAGCGTCATATAAACAATCCCCACTGCAGTCATTCGTTTATTTACTCAATTCCAAATATTTTTCCCTAGTGATTTTTCTTAATGAGAAATGGAGAATGCTAACTTTGGAACAAGTAGTCTACTTGATATCAAAATATAACTCCCAGGAGAATGGATTTCTTAAGTAGTTCATCTTCAGGATTGCCTTTTACTTTGAGACCTGTGTTGTCATTGTTTTGAAGTCTTCCCTCTTGTTGATAAATGAAACAGCTATGAACTGAAAAAAAAAGAAAATGTAGGCAAATGTAGAGGACAATCTGGTGATAGCCAGAGGGGAGGGGTGTTTTAGGGGCTGGGAGAAAGCAGAGAAGGGTTAAAGAAATACAAATTAGTAGTTGATAGGTGGTCACAGGGATGGGGGAGCACAGCATAGGGAATGCAGTCAGCAGTAATGTAACAGCTAGGTGGAGAGCCAGAGGGAAGATAGAGAAATCAGGGGATCGTTTCATTAACTATAGAAATGTCTAACCAATGAAACTAATAACAAAATATGTATCTAGTGACTCAGGATTCAGCCCTTATTTTATCCAAAATGGCTTACTTATGCCTGAATTGTGTATGTCAAATTATAGATAGAAAAGACCTCATCATTTTAGAGATGAGAGCCCTGAGAAAGTAAGGCTTTTGGACGTACACTGTCCACTACGGGAGCCACTAACCACATGCGGTTATTTACACTTAACTGAATTAAAATTGAAAAAATAAGATATAGTGTTTCTTTATCACATTAGTCACACTTAGAGTGCTCAATAGCCACAGTGGATAGTGGCTACCATATTGGGCAGCATTGATACACATTTCCTTTTCAGCAAAAAGGTCTATAGGATAGCCCTGGTTTGAACTACACAAGGCAGAGTTTCAAGAATCTGGGACTCAGTCTTCCTGTAAGTTAAACACCTCAGTGCCCTACAATAAAATTTATTTTGTGATGTCTTAGAGTGTAAGTCAGGTACAAAGGGAAACCGAATTAGATATAATTTCATATGGTTGATCGCCTTATGAAACATGCTTTTCAGCTTACAAAGCATTTTCACATCCATCATCATATTCGAAGCTCACAATAGCCCTGTGTGATAGAAAGGACAGGTGTTCACATCTTCATTTCCCAGAGGAGGAAACGGCGACTCAGAGAAATTAGGGCTTGTCGAAAGCCACACTTCTTTTAAACTAGGACATAAACCCAAGTCTCCTATTCCAAATCCCTTGATCTTTTTATCATATTGAAAAGCACCAGGAGATGGGGATTATTATTTTTTTTAAATCATGTGTATTAAGAACATTCTAGAAACCAGGTGCCATGCTCAGTGTTTATGTGTGTTATCTTGTGTAACCGCCAGCCTGAGCTTTAGTCTTAAACGTCCAGCTACCTATTTGACCTGCCCCCTTGAAAGTTTGATAAGTTCTCCAACGTACAGTGTCTAAGAAGGGGTTGCAATAGCCAAGACAAGCAATAGCAGCTTAAATGAAGGTGGTTTTATGGAGGTGGAGAAATTAAGGTGCTTGGGGTATATTTTAGAGGCGAGTTCACTGGACTTATTGATGGGGATAGAGAGGAAAAGTGATGAGCCAAGAAGGACTTAGATTTTTCACACAAGCGATTAGAGGGATGTTGATGCTCTTTACTGAAGCTCATTTAAAAATGTAAAACAGGTAAGGAGACCCCTCTATTTAAATTCCTCAGGGGATTCCCACAGCTGTTGGAGCAAAGCCTCAATCCTGACCTTGCCCTACAAGGCACTTTGTGACCTGGCTGAGTTCCAGCCTCTCTCCTACCTCATACCCTTGTGCTCCCTGTTCTCTGGCCCCAGGGGCCTCCTTTCTATTCCTCCAGTTCTGGAATCCCATCCTTTCCCTCGGCTTTACTCTTGCTACTTCTGCCCAGAAAGTGTTTTTTTAGCTCTACTCATGGATACTCACTCTCTTCTCCATAGGTATTATTTCAAAGGTCACCTCCTTAGAAAAGCTTCTTGCTATTCTATCTAAAGTAGCCCACATGTTCACAACTGAGTCTACGTTAACCTGTTTAATTCTTTTGTATCTCTGCATCACAATTTTAATCAGCTCATTTACGTATTTATTTTCTTGTTTATTATCTAGGGACCATGTCACCTGTGTTTACTGAGCTATTGTCCTGAACCTTGGACAGTGACTGGCATATAATAGGTGCTCGATAAATTTTTATTCAGTAAACAAACCTTGGGAGTAAGTTCCATTATTATTTTTATTTTACAACTAAGGGGATGGAGGCTTAGATAATTTGCCACTTGTTTCACATTTAGTTGGCGGTACAACCAAAAATTGATCCCAACTGTATTTGACACCTAGGTTTGTTCTTAATCGTAGATCTATGCAGAGTCCTCATTTTAAAAAATTCCCTGTGTTTGTTCATTCATACATTCATTCATCACACATTTATTGGGCATTTAAAAAGTAAGTGCCAGGCATAACAGGTCACACTGGGCAAATTTGGGTTCTTCAAAAATGTGATACATTCCCTGGCTTCAGCTTAAAATCTTACCAAAGTTTAGCTTAAAATCTTTTGTTAGATGAAAAACGATCATCAGTTTATTGTACATATTAATGTGATTTGTTTAAATCTGCATGTATTGATTATAATAAAAGAATCATAGAAATAAACAAGTTCTTGAATGATCATTGTTTGTCTCTCTCCCTTCTTGTTTCAGGCAACAAGAATCTCTTCCTTCACATACTTTCTGGAATGGAGAATTTGCAAGATATTTTAATAACTAATCGAAATAAAATATATATAACTTATTCGAGAACATCCAAGTGGTTTGTTACAATAGGCTAAATTCTTAGCGACACAGTTGTGATCCCTTAAGTTAAAGGCATTAAAGGAAAACCCTTAGGAGGGTTAGAAAGAACAACGAACTGGGAATTCTAGTGTTCTAGTCCCAGTTCCATCCTTAAACTAACCTTAGTTCAAAGTCACAGCCTTTTAAAACTTCTTTCCTCATCAATATAATGGGGGGAAAAATGCGTGCCCTAGCTCCATCATGGCAATATTTTGTGGCTCCAATGAAAGAGTTAATGTATAAGTGCTCTGAGAAGCCAAAAATGCTATACGATATGTTTCCATTATTTCAGGACCTCATTTGTTCCTGAGAAGGTGGGAAGGTGGATGGGTTAAAGGTACAAAGAGACATGGAGTGCTATTTCCCCTTCCAGCTTCATCCTTTCACTCCTCCATCTCATGGTTCCATACCTCTGAGCCTTGGGTAAAGCTGTTCCCTCCTCCTGGAATGCCCTTTCCTCACTGACAATTTCCTTGTTATATTTCAAGACTCAGCTGGAACCTTATTTTCTCTGTACAAAATTCCTGATTTCTCTTAGGTAGAGTCATTGCTCTTTCCTCTGTGTTTTTAATCTAACGCATTTCTCTAATTGAGCTCATGTAATTATACTGTCATTATCTGCTTATAGATCATGAGACTTGGAGGTTCATGAGGGTAGGGACTGCCCATCCTTTACAGAATTGTCTTCTCCACCTTCCTATTCTTCTGGCAGCTCATTTCCACCTACACCTACGTGGTTATCATAGGATCCACCACACTTGTCCAATGTAATACCACCCCTTGTCCCCACTTATTGATTGGGGGTACTTGACCAAAGCAGACTATCTCACACCAAAAGGCAGAACCATTTGGTTCAGAGTGAGCGCCTGGTCCAATTTAGGGATTGGAACTGAGAAAGGGAACTCAATCTCTCTCGATTTTGAAGCAATAAACCTCAGAGTTATTGACAACCTTGTTTACTGATATGAGGGCGAAAGAAGTGGAAGTCTTAGGAAACAGAAGAATAAAATAAATGAACCGCAAGGAGCAGAGCTGAGATGGAGGTCCTGAACTCTTGAATCCCCATTTCTAGTCATTCTAGAAGTCATGTTTCACTTCTAGGGTTTCCACAAAGATATTCTTGTATGCCTATAATGAGTTATACCTTAGTTCTAACAACAAAGTCCCCTTTGTAAATATACCATTTCAAAGTGAATTTTTGTCACCATCAAAAATAAATAAGTAAACATAAATATACAGTTTTAACTACTGTAAATTGCCTTGGGCATCTTCTAATCCCCAGTGTTGAACAGTCTTTAGGTTATTGTACTCATTAGATAAGTCAGTAAATTAATTACCTTTTATCTCAATTCCTGTGTCATACAGTTTTTACAATACTAAGTAAAAACACTTGCTCTTATAAATGATCAAATATAATAATGTATGTTTTTAACATTTCAAGATGGACTAGTTATTTTAATAAAAATATAGTAAAACTCACTTTTTGAACATAATTCCAGAATACTATAATAACCCACTTATAAACATAAACATCTATTAAGTGAAGCAAACCTTTGGGCATCTCATCACAATAGGGTAAAATTTGCAAAATGAAGTGCTGATCAGCACATGATTGATGGGAAAGAGAATGAATAAGAGTGAGGTTTTCAGCTCAGGTCTACTGTTCAGCACTTTTGTGACTCTGGGCAAGTCACTCAACCTCCCTGTGTTTCACTTTCCTCTTTCAAAAGACAAAGAAAGGGTAGGAAATTAGGCCTACATATCACCCTACTGATCTCATAATTTTATTATGACTATTAAATAAGATAACTTATTAAAGCTTTTGAAAGTTATTTAAACAATAACCAAAAGTATAACTTTCACTATTATCCTATCCTATCCTATCTTATCACAAGTAAATACTTGGATAAGCAATTTTCTCTTTATCTTGCACTTATGGAGAGCTGTTATTAAAAAACTAAATAATCAAATCTAGTCCTGCAACTCTATAACAACCAGCTTTACTATTATAAGTACTGACATGGTGATTGGTTGATGAAAACCACCATATAGATCCTCTTAGAGGCAGCAGGTGGGGTGGGACTGAGAGTGGCGGTGGGGTGGGGGTAAGACTGAGAGGGTGGGGTAGAAGTGAGGGTGGGATATCCCAGAACATTTGACTGAAGTGCTCTTCTGGGCCTTTTTTTCTTTTCAAGGCTTCCCTCTCTTTTCTTCACCTCTCACTGAGCACTACTTCCCAAGACAGAAGCCTTTTACAACAAGAATAGCAAGTTTCTTTGTCTGACATTTTATTTTGAAGGAAATCCAGATCGTTTAACAAGCAAATATATATATATATATATATATATATATATATTATATTTTTTTTTTTTTTTTTTTTTTTTTTTTTTAAGGGCTGAGCAAACTGGCCCAGTGAGACGATGCACCTGGAAAGCCACGCTGCTGGTGAGTAACAGAAGGAAGGGAAAATGCTGAATCTTCTGCTCATATCATCTAAGATCCATTAACAAAGACCCTGTTCTTTCTAGACAAAAATAACCAATGAAGGAACACCTCAAAACGCTTTCCCGCAGTTGAGAAGGAAAAGGCCGGAAATGAGTGGGCGGCTTAATCACCGCTCCCCTCTGTGCCGAGTTTCCTGACCCCTCTTCCTCCCGGTACTCTCCAAGAATTGCAGGAAATCAGATCTCTAATACGGAAAAAATAACACTTAGCAAAGAAAAATGGCAAACATTTCCACTGGGGTCGTGTTTTCTGTGCGCGAATCGATTAGCTTTTCGGGGATGAAGTCTCTGGAGAAAAGAGCCAGATTGAACCTGGCAAACACTGCCTTGTCCTTCCATCAGCCTCTCTGGCAAGTCCACAGTTAAGGAGAATCTGAGCTGGGCAGAAAATGGGGGTGGGAGGGGGAGGGAATGTGGAATGACACTTGGGGTAGCTGCTGGAGAGGAAGGGAAGAGAGGCTGTGTGCTATGAGTGGAACTCCCTTCTCTCCACTTGCTTTTCTTCTCTGGGCCCAAAGCAGAAGCCACCACTACCAGTCCGAGAGTTGGGGTGAGTGTGAACAGCACGTCCATTTTCTCAAAGACTATCATTAGATTCAGATACAGGAAATGCTCCTTTGAAACGTTTAAGCTTTCTGTTAGCAATGATAAGGACATTCAGCCCTTACTGAGCATGTAACGTGCACCAGGGCCAACTCTCATCATTTCTGTGTTTTATTAACTCCTGTAATTCTTAAAATGATCTTCAAGTTGCTAACAGAGGCTCAGACATGGAGACAATTCCTAATTAATGTCTGATTGAGTTTCATAATGCTTTAACCTTTATTTTGAATATAAAGTCTTCCAATGTTGTTGGAACTTATTTCAAAACTCTAGAGGAAGTCCTGTTAGAGAGACCTGACACAGGCGTTGGTAACGCTGACCAATTTCTCTATCCAGCCATGTTCACGTTTTTTCTATACCAGTTAAGTGGTAGCGAAGAGGAAAATGAAGAAAAACATAATTCAAAATGCTAACCAGCTCTCTGTTCTGCTTCTGTAAATGTGCTTGCTGTATGCAGGAGCTCATGCAAGAGCTCCCTTGCTCTTTCCTCGACTTGTAAATGTAACCGTTTGTACCCCTAGCAGCTCTGCCTCTTGTAGCACTTTGTACCTTAGCAGCTCCCTGCTTCCTGTAACAATTTGTAACCATCGGTAACCCATAACAACTCCTGCCCTTCCACCAATGTTACTACTTGTGACCATAGCAACTCCCGCCATTTGTAATTGTCTGAGTTCAAACTAACCAATCAGCCTGTGTAAAATCCCTGTATGTAAGGAATGTTGCAACTGCGCTCTGGGTTCAGACTCTTCAGAGGACCAGCTCCTCTGGGACCACGTGTAATAAAATGAGTTCTCCTTTTCTTCGAGTTACTGCTTGATTTTTCACTGGACTGGGTTTGGGATTTTTCCACAACAGTAGGGTTTCAAAGTGTTTCACTAAGAGGGTGAAGGCTGCAGTCCTATTTAGGTAGAGAAGGAAAACACCTACTCTCAAGGTATGCAGAGTTCTGTAGGAGAAAAGAGCATTAAATATAAAAGGAAAGTTTGCCCCAGAAATACTGTCATGTAGATGATAAGTCTTTTTCTTAATGTGTTAAATTGTGCCTTTTGTGAGAGTGGGGATCACATCTGTTTGTTGTCACTTGCTCATCGAGAACCTAGCACAAGTTAGCTAGATTAAAAATTCCCAATAAATTCTTGTTTAGTCAATAAATAAGAATCAACGCAAAGATGAACCATTTTCTGAGACCATTCTGTTGTTAATGTATAATTTTCATATCAAGTTCTTAAAATTGTATTATCACAGAATTTAAGAATAAGAAAAGACTTAAAGATTTATCTAATCTATTCTATTCATTTTTCAGGAAACGAAAAGCAAGCCCAGAAAGGCTGTGATTTGCCTCGGGTCACACAGTTCACAAGAGGCATAGTTAGAGCTTGGAATATGTTTCCTGACTCTTCAGCACTGTTCTTTCTGCCTGTACTCCACACTACCTCACGCACGTATTAATAAAGAGACTCATCCTTGTCCTTATTATAATAGAATTGTACAGGGATTTCCCTCCATTGCTGAAGTTTTTCTCTTGGTTCTCATGGAAACTGTCTTGAAAGGTGCTCTGATTTTTTCCCCTCCTAAATCCTTTGAAAGAAGAAACAGTGGAAGTGTGGATGAGGAGGAACTGGTGGTTCTGGTAAATTGGGTCAATGCAGGTGTTGGAGTATATTATGAATTAAAACATAAAAAAATAGGATTCTTTGTAAGGCTATTACATAATCTGAGATACTGGACCCCAAGATGAAGAGGGGAGCTCTTGGACGTTGCCCTGAGGAAGTGCACCAGACCTGCCATCTTCTCCTCCTCATCTATGGTGCAATCTCACTCTCAGCCCTGGAAGAGTGAACACCATGTGCCTGGCCCCTGCTCGCCCCTTCCCCTCAGCAACAGCTGCGTCGGTCAGCCAGTGATGAGCCCTAGACCTGAGTCTGGCCCATTAAATTCTTCCTCCTGAGAAATTAGAATTTGGACCTGGAGATTGTGCCAGTACCTGTAGGTAGCCAAGTGACAGGTCCTGTAGGAAGAAAGGTACACTGGACCCTATGCTATGGCTGAGGAAGTAAAGAAGCTTGTTTGTGGAAGGCAGAGCAATAGCAAAGAAAAACAAAGGAGAGAGAGAGAGAGTGGGAGGATGAGATGAGAGGCCCAATGACTCTGACATTCCTCAGGAACTATTTTTCCCACAATGAGTTTTCATGATACTCCCCTGCATCTTTTCCATTAATATTTTTATCTTGATATAATTGTAGTAAATTTTTGTTCTTTGCAAAGATCTGTTCACTTCTGAGTTAGGAAAACCAATAGAGCAAAGGTTGTTTGCTTTTAAAGGAGCAGGTCAACTGATAATGGGAAGGGAATACAACTTTGAGAACGAGGAAATAGCAGAGAAGGGACCCTACAAAAACAGAGGAGGTGTCCAGAAACAACCAAAATGTCAGGAATGCCAGAGGGAGCAAGACTGGTAAAACAGCGGGGAGGTGGGTGACAGTGGCTGCCTTCTAGATGCCCCTTTGACTCCATGCCCAGCCAGCCTCATTTTCCAGCCCCAAGAGCCAATCAGCTGCTCCTCACCACTGCACAGGGAGATCATCAAAGAGATTTAATAATGGTTGGCAAATGTCAAATTACATTGAATCTAAACCAAATTTCAGACATTTAGGGCTGTGTAGTCATTAACAATCAATTAGTGAACTTGCTTTTCAGTCAAAGCAGTTTTTATACCCTCTCCTTTCCATGACGAGGAAACACATGCCTTCCTTCTTTTTCCTCTCAGCAGCTGAGCAATGCATCACTCCATAAGCTTAGTCAGGGATGGAACAATCTAGTCCCTGTTCTCATTGTGGTTTTATTTCCTCTTTTGCTCCCCCAGCAGCACTTTCAGGAGTGGAAGGAAATGTTAAGTGGGGTTTGTACATCCTGTCCTGCAAACATGAGCTAAGGAGAGAAAAATCGGTCATTTTTCTCTCTTTCTTGGGAATCATGAAGCAATAAAAAGTAAAAAGATGGAGAGAATCATCCCAAACCTTCTCTCTAGTTGGAAGCAAAAGCTTTGGGCTCCTGTACCTTGAGGAGTGATGCACACCAATTACACAAGGAGGGCATTAGGTGAACTCATTTCACCTCTAATGGCCCATGTTCTGATGCAGCAGGATTACATTCCAGCAACAGAGCCGTAAACATTTACCACAAAACAAAACATCGCTCTATTGATTGCTAAGTATCTGCTTCATCCTTCCCTTTCCAAATTAGCTCAGATTTATGGCAATTCCCTTCCTGCTCCCTGAGCCAGCCACCTCATCTGCAGGTCAGAGGAAGGAGATAAGCAGGAATTTGTAGCAGAACATTTTCAGGAAGAGCTTTCACAATCATTTTGCAAATTCCTCTTTGCTCCTATTTTTCCCGGCTAGGTCTTCCACAGGCCTATTTTTAGACTAGTTTTCTCAAAATATACAGAAGCCCATATTGTCCAACTGTGACATGGATTCCTTCCTCTAGTTTATTTGATAAAATCTGGACATTGAACTGGGCTTCGCTCAGAGGGCTTTGTTGACAGACCGCAGATGCATATGGGGTCCTCCAAGCTCTTAGTCCCACATAACTTTTGCTTCAAAGTCAAATTTCAGTGGCATAAAGGTGGAAGTGATGAAAGAAGCAAAGGTTTAAAGAAACAAGACTTGACACAGAGAGGTGTCACTGGGATTTCAGAAGCCGAGGACAGGGTTCAGACCGCAGTCTTATTCCCAAATGGTGAGTACTTCAGGCCCTGTAGCAGGCTGACATTCCTGTGTCCAGGTTAGGGCCTCTGCCAGAAATCACTTCAGCACAGGGCATAAGCTGCCAAGGCCAAATAAGAGGATTGAATGAAAACCAACAAAATAAAAACTCACTGTCCCCAGAGGTCTTGTCTTAAAAAAAAAAACGACCCCAAGAGGGTCCATGGTAGCAAGCTTTCAGGAGGGAGTGCCTAGGGCTTTACCAGATAGGGACCTCCTTGGAAGTCACCCCGCAGTAACTGGTGGTAAGGCAGTTCTTGTTGTGACAGATCCCAAGCAGATGCAGTCTGAGGAACAGACCTATTGAACTCTGAGCAGATACTAAGTCATATGAAAACGCATTATTTTTATAGAATAAAGACGAGAGAACACGTACTTGCATTTTAAAATGTTGCTTTGCTTTGTATATGGGTGTTTCTCAGACGCTGAGGTGCTCTGAAAATGGCCCTGAGAGAACCTGTTAAAACATAGATGTCTATCTAGTTCTTACTCCCAAAGAATGAGACTAAGAAAATTGCATTTTTAAAAAGAACTCGATTCTGATGCAGGTGGTCATTGGCCTGTGCCCTGAGAAACACCGTGCACAGCTGGCTTCTGCATGCACTTAAACAGAAGTAAGTTTCAATTTAGGGGATGATTATGTTGCATAAATCAAAACAAACCTATATTGTAACGGACAGGACTGTGAACAAAGGGAGAAAATTTATATTTGAGATTTATTCTGACTCTCTAAGAGTTACTAAACAGATATTTGTCAATTATTATTTTATTATTGCTCATGTGTCTTGTTAAGAAGAATTCAAATGGATATGTGTGTGGCTGACACATCTTATAAAGCACACATATCCCAGTGATTGACCCACTACCTGGCATGTGACAGTGCTTAACAAATGAGGCTGTATTGGAATCTGGCAGTTTTCTGTTTCTAACTATACCTAAGGAAATCAGGAGAACAACCAAAGCTATGTTCTTAGTAGCACCATTTTAAATTATGCTGAGTCTACGGTCATGCCACCCTGAACAAGCCCAATCTCGTCTAAGCTAAGCAGGATTTGGCCTGGTTAGTACTTGGATGGGAGACCACCTAGGAAGACCAGATGCTGTAGGGCATAAAAAATAAAAAATAAGGGATTGTAAGCTGACAAGGTCCTTGCAATCTGTGAGGTCAACCAAGGGTTGCCTTGCCTAAAAAAGAAAACAAACAAACAAACAAATCAAGCAAGCTGAGTAATAGACACTCACTCTCCCTGTTACCCCCTCTCTCGCCCACCCACCCCCCCTTCCCACGCCATTGCTCTTACAATGAGAAGTAGTGATACAAGAAAGGTGCAGAGGAGGAAGGAGGAGGAAGGAGTTCCTGGGAGGCTGGGGGCCAGGTCAGTGGGTAACACCAGAGAGGGAAGTCCAAAGTGGGTTTTGGAGTCAGTGCCTCACAGTGATTTTTGCAGATACCAGGAGGTAGAGAGGAAGAAGGAAAGAAAGAGAGAAAAAGAGTAAATGGGAAGAAAAATGAAATCCAAAAAAATCATGATTGGAAACAGAAAGGTGTTAAGTTCCCAGAACCAAAGACAAGATATAAATTTTGGCCATTCATTAATATTGTCGTCATACACTCTACATTAGAGTGTAATTAGATATTTCTAAGCAGGGATAGAAAATGATTTTATAACAAATTTGACACTGAGTCAATTCATGTAAGTTTCAAGTGGCAAATCTGTTGGTCTTTGCCTCCATGAGTTTACCAGAGCATGTGCATAAGATCAGGGTATTTATTTCTTATTGCCTGGGGTCTTTGACTAGCAGTCCCGTAATCATATCCCATGTACTTCTTAGAACAGTCTACATGTTGTGGAGCCGTAGAAAATACACCATCATTGCTTTGGCTCTGATATTAGAGTCCACAAATGATCATCCTTTAAATACCCTGCAGTGACTCAAGCACATTCCCATCTTGAAGAAGGAATCTTGACTTTCTGCTTGCAAGACCAGGCCCCCGAATGTTGTTGTTTCAAAGAACAGAACCGAGCCTGGTAACTAGGAATCTGACATTATTATCTAACTAGAGGCCACCTATTCACTAGTAGCTGTTTTCTGTGATAAGCTCTGCAGACCTCAGTTTCTGTAGACTCTCATTTTGATCACACAGGAGACTTTGATGGCAATGAAATATTGCTTCCGTTTCTTTATGAAGTCATTTGATACCCTGTGTCTCAGCAGTGATAGACAAAGAACTGCCTGCCTGGCTGCTTATCCTTCCCCACCTCTGAGCCCCAAAGTTGGCCACCTGCTTCTACATTTTTTTCCTATTCATAATCCCCATATCTCTCATCCTCCTTGCATTTAAAGCCACTTCTTGTGAAAGGGTAGAATAAACTGATTCACATTAAGGCACACATGACAGATAAAAAATATAGAGCTAGCTCTTTCTGGATAGCTGTAGTTTAAAAATAGGGAAGGCTTTAGGCAAAAAATAAATATTTAAGAGAAGACTATCGAATGCCTAAAAGCTGATAGAGAAATATTTGGGGGTGGGGGCTGAGTTGTGTGCATGTATAGGTGGTGGCCCGGGGATGCCAGGAAACATGTCATGAAGGCAAATACGTTTTTCAAAGCTGTGTTTTATAGCATATAAAGTGTTTTCATAGCATTGACTGTTGACTGGGGGACATGAAGAAAAGTGACTTCCTTGATGCAGTCAACACCTGATGGTTAGAATAATGGCATGACCTGGCCACAAGCCCATCCACTGAGAGTGCCTTTCCCTGAGGGAAGATGGGTGTTCGAAAGATGGGAAAGCAAAGCAGAGAATGCATGCCCACTTCACTTATGGCCACATTATCTTCTTCCTCCTAAGAGACCTCTGGGTCCTTAAGTAACTTCCCAGTCATCAAATCAGTCTTTATTAAATTTTCACATGCACTTAGTTTTAGATTCAATTTGAAATGTGCTCCAAGGAGCATCACGTGGACTAAATAATTAGCTAAAGAGAAATGGTACAGAATAGATTTTAGACAATGGCACAGAACAGTGCCTCTCCAGTACCACCGATAGTAATTGAGTCTTTTAATGTAACACAAAAATGAACATTTAAATTTTGCGTTATACATTTATTTTCATTTGTATTTAAAAGGAAAACAGTTAAATCAGTGGTTTTGGGAATATTCTTGCTTAGGACAAAGCTAACGCAGGCATTTAATTTTTTAAAAAGTGGGTCAATTTAAAGAAACATATTAAGAAAGTGATAGTGCAGGGATATTTCGAGTCTTGAAGGTCACACTCAAGTGACTTAAGTTTAAGAAACAAACACTGCCAAGACTAGCAGAGCATTCATTACTGCATATCAGTAATGCTGAGTGGACTCCTGTTCTGCAAAGGATGTGCTGTATGACCTTGGGTAAGTTGCAACCTCTCTGAGCCTCAGTTTACTCAAGGACAACAGTGGCATTTAAGGCAATTTCCAAGATCCCTTCCAATTCTAGCATGTGATGATTTACCTATATTACAGCTTACTTTCTGTGACTCTTTGGGAGGAAATGGGGGAATTAAATCGGTTGCCAATGGTAATGTCATGGCTAGGCACACAACCATCAAGTTAGCTCCTGGTTACCCAGAAACAGTGAGGGGTAGAGGAAAGTACGCTAGGTGGAGAGTTAGGGGACCTACACACCAGTACTACCACTTATTGTGTCCCTTGGGCCTTCACAAAGTCACGTGCCCTCTTTGAACTCCAGCTCCTCCATTTGTGAGGGCAAAGGAGTCATAGTGGTGAATGATACCTATCATATTACTATTCAGTCTTATTGGGCAGCTCAAATGCAGTGTATGGGAAGTGAAAAATTCTAAATCAACATAAACCTTGTTCTTCCATCCTCTTGTATCATTTCATTATTTTTAAATGGAGTACAGTGGTACATATAACTATATTATGATGAGGCAGAAATTTAAAAATAGTAATAGTTTATGTTCAAGACAATCAATACTGATAATATTTAATAGCTCAGATAAAATGTTTAATGTTGGAGCAAAAATGGTGAATTGGCATGGATAACCCAGAAAACCATCACCTACCAGTCACGTCAAAATCTCGTTTCAATTAAAAGTTTTAACCATCTCCTCTTCTAAACTTATCATTGTAAGTGGAAGATAAGCCAGATATATGAAATTCTTTATCAATTCCACTGAGCTCTGCTTTTTATGAGATTCCTTTCCATTAGCCCAGAACTCCCAGTTGGATATGCAACCTCAGATTATTCCTGTCACAAGGTGTACGCATGTTATTCCCCTAGGATGTCCAAGTTACACTTTCAGATTATTACCTGTTGAACTCGAATTATAGTTATTTTTGTACTATTACCAAGCTTGATTCTCCGATTTAGTATTTGACAAGGAGATAAATATTGCTAGAAGGTGACATAAAGAACTTGTAATTTCCAAATAGCCGTAGCACAGCAGAGAGAGTCACTCAGTATGAAGTGTGGAGTCATTTAGTGTGAGGTCAAGCATTCTCCCCACTCAGGAGTCATCCTTGAATTTATATTATGTTGCAAAAATGGATGCTCAGAAAGGTTGTGAAGTGGGTAATGTGTTTTTAGCTATATTTTAAGCAAAAGTTATGTTTCTAAATCTGAAAGCTTCAGTTGTCTAGAATATTCACTTATGTAAACCATCTCGTTTCCTTATGCCAAAGAGATTAGACTTACCACCAGCTCCTCTTAAGATCTCAGCACAGTGCAGGTTGTCCCCCTCTTAAATGTCCAATTTGATACCCTAAGTAATACTGCAAAGCTGTCTTATCCTTCCTCATTTAAAGAAATTTCTAGGCAAACAACTTTGGCTATGAGATAGTTAAATTACTCATCTAGTCAGGGATCTACCAGATCACCAGGGACCGAAGGTCGGGCTGCAGATCCCAGGGCCAGTGCTTTTCCCACTGGATGCTATGGTTTCTCGTCAGTCAGCCTTGGGTTGCCCTGTTGCCCAGCTCACTTGCCTGCTTGAAGATGTGGCAACTGATACTCACAATTTCTAAAAACATTTCCCTGATCCTTGCAGGATCTATTGTTCTCTTCATCTCAAGTTTTGTTAGGGTGAGAACACAATCACTCAGTGTCCCTGCCAAACCCACTGCAATACTCCTTACACCTGCTTTCCTGTCCAGAACATCTGTGCGTATGCAGCCGGTTCAGTCACTACAGCCACAGTCTTCAATGTAAAAACTTACTGTAAAGTTTCTGGTCAGATTCATTTGATGGGGGATAGAAGTGATTCACCAGTGTATGTTTCCAGAAGTCCAAAGTGTGAAAAGAAAGCTTGAACAGTGACTGTGTCCCATGTTAAGTGATAGACGTATTTATTGTATCTAGTTAATGATACTACTTTCTTGAAGAATCGTCCTGTAAGAGATGCTGGGATAGTAACATCAGTTAAGACGCTCTACCTTCCTCTTTACTGTGATGTTCTTTCCTGGAAGTTGTATGTGAAAGAGATTTTAGCCAGTGTTCTTTTCAGTTTGGAGAATTTTCCCCAGGCCTTTCATTTCTCTCTTCTTGGTGTTTGAGGCAGTTTTTGTTTGTTTGTTTTTTGCACCTAACTTCTTATACCACAGAGAGCCACCCATATTCTTCTGCCCCTGGTTAGCCAGCTCTTCTCCACTTTGTCCTGTACACCGACTCTTCCCACCTCTCACCTAAATTATCCCTTCTCACCTTGGCCCTTCTTCCCTCCTCCACAAACTGCATCAATGTATCCTTTCCAAATATGTTCCTATTTAACGCGATCCCAGAGCAAATTCCTTCTCACACCAAATAAACTGCTTTCAATAAGCCTCTCTAACCCCCGAAACAAATAACATCTCAAAACTCACCTCATTCTAAAATATTGCTTTTCATAACCTCCAACCATTTGCTGCTTTCTACCCCCTCAAAGAAATAAACTGTCTTCAGTATTCTCTCTTATTTGGGCACTGAGCTACCTCATTGAAACCATAAAATACACACACACACACACCACACACAGCAACCTCCCAAAGAAAAATGGTCTAATACAGTCTTTTGACTTCCTTTCTCTAAGAAAATTCTCATGAGGTATATAAGGACCCATTTGTGTCTCTTTGAGAATTTTTCTCTCTCAATGAAATAAGCTATGGAGAAATACAGTAAGGCATTCCAAGGCCAAACACATTCTACTGTTTATTACACATATTACATTCTTAAATAAAAATGCGTCACATAACATTTTTTGCATAGATATCTTACAATATACCAATTTAAAAAAGAATTATGAAACAGACCAGTAACAAAAATAAATTTTTTCTTCATTAATAATTTTGTAACATTAACATACCACCATCATATAATACAAATAATAGTTTTAAATCTTAAGACTTTTATACAGCAAAAAAACTTGACAAAGTAATATATTTATATATATATATATTATATAAAAAGCTTAAAAAAAATAAAATGTCAAAAAAAGGCATAACCGAGGGCTATAAGACTGGGTACTTCTGTGATATATTATAAATACCAGAGAAGGCCTGAGAGAATGTGACGGGGGCGGTGGGGGAGGGGAGGGGGCTGGGAGTAGGTCTCTCCAAACACACTTGTTAGACACATCTGGCAAAAAGAAAATGTATAGTGCAAAAATAAATTTCTTCAAGCCAACTGTTAAGAGGATAAGAGAGATTAAAAAAAAAAGTGGTAGTGGCTGTGAAGTTGTATAGTGGGAGCAAGGAGGGGGCGACAAGAGAGAAGGAGTCTGGGGAGGTTGGTGGAAAGGAAGGGGAGGCTTCGGAAAACATGAAAACATTTATTTTTGCCTCTGTGTTAGCAAGGAGATCTTGGCCGTAACAGATGTACTTTTCCTCCCTGGAATGAAGCAGAGGTGAAAGAGAGGGAAATTAAGTCTGGGTATAGCTAGGAAATGCATGCTGGGAAAAAAAGAAAAGGTGAGAACCAGCCAATGAGCTCAAAAGCCTCTCGGGACCTCGATTTGCAGAAATTATTCCGCCTCTGGTCCAAAGGCCTAGTATTAAAATGTCCCCTCGTCCCGCCCTCAGCCCCTCCCCTTTATGTGGGACTCCCAGTGTGGTTTCAATATACTGGCAATTACAAGCATCCATCCCCCCAAAAAGATATTAGGCACTGGTGGCTACTCCTCTTAAACATCAGTAGCCTGTTTTCCTTCTGTGAAGGTACAATAGGTACACAGGCACACGTCGAGGCGTGTGCACACATACCACCCTCATTTTTCTGACGTGGGGTCCATTTTATGGCAGTAGACAGAAGCTGGAGTCAAAGCAGTTTACGATTCCAAAGCTCACAGTTGAAAAAAATTGTATAAACAGTCCCCAACAAAGAACAGATCAACCTTCCCTCGTGACTGCTCAGAGGGAGCCCTGTTTGAAAAGCGTATCTTGTTTGGGATATCTGTGAAGCGATGGCCTAGGATTTCTCCCTCCGTTTTTGATACCTGTTTCCCGAGGACTTATGCTTAAATTCAAAACACCTGAAGAATACAGTACTAGATTGGAAGCGTGCACAGAGGAAAGTTAATTGCAGCTTTAGTATCCCCCTTTTCTGGGATGTATTAGGAACCAACTGAGGAGGTTTAAGAGAGTGTTAAAAGTGAGAGAAGACCCTGAAGCCTCAGGCAGTTAGTCATGGGATCTCACACAGAGAAGCAGTTTTTGCTGCTCCTTGGACATATTTTTGTTGTTCCATCGCAAGTATTCCCAAAGATCCTCACTGAGGAAAGTAGGGCATCAAAGAGGCACTGATGTATAACTCAGGCCAGCCCCCTCTAGTTTTCAAACTGATATATCACCATGTTTACCGAAATTCAATCCAGACCCAGAATGCGAGTTCTGTCCTCCTGCCCCCATCCCACGCTTGGCAGGTGGCCACTTCCAGAAGATGCCAGGGATAGCTTCTGCAAGGACATTTCAACCAAGTTCTACTCAGTGAATTTTCACTGTGGCAAAGATCTGGGTGCAAAACTGTGGCCAGACATGCCGGCCCTCATAAGGTTTTTAAAAAAGAGCGACAATGAACCTGATTTTTGTAGTTAAATGTGTTGCTCTCCCTTTCTCTACCTTTTTCTTTCTCCTAAAGCCAATTCACGCATGAGAGAAGACATAAGCACTTTGCGCTGTATTTTATTATTTTACAAGTGACTTCCATAGAGGAAACCATTTTGAGCCAATAAAATGAATCACTAGGTTTTGTCGTTCTTGCCACTTGCGTTTTATTTCTTTTCACTTTGCCATAGAACTCAGGAGTGGGGGCTACAGGCAGAATGCTCTGAGTGCACTGGATGTACGGCCCTGAAAATCCCATTTATTTCCCCTTTGATGCAAATAGACATGGCTAATCTGGAAGTTTATCCCAAACTAAAGTCCTTAAAAAATCTTCTCTGGCTTCTATAGATACAAAGAAGATTTTTTTAAAAAATAGGAATCAGTTCTGCTAATCACGTGTGAGGTTGGCCGTCTTTTTACCCTGTTAGAATCAGGCAACTGAAGATGTAAAAAGGGCACAAGAGGTGCAGGAGGGTAGGAGATGGTATCTGAAGCGCTTTGCAAGGGAAAGCAGGAGAGGAGAGGAGAAGGAAATGGTCAGCGTGAAGTTCGGTTTGGGGTCTCTGATATTTTTTATAAAATGCAGCTTTGTCATGGAATCTGAACACCTCTTTTTCTAGACATAATAGTCATCAATCACCACCAGGCATTAAGTTGAGCCAATTAACCATGAGTGGGGCAGGAGGCCAGTAGCTAGGAGCAGCAAATAATTTCAGGTTTCCACGTCTCTGACTTACAGCTAAGTGGTAGGAGAAAGAAGCACAACTTGAAGGAAAGAAAATTGCCAATGGCTTAGAAACACTCTTGTTCTATACATCAAACTCTGAACCCTGGATAAAGTGTGCTTGCGAGGACAACCACAAGAAACACCATGCCAGGTTTTCCCTTTCAAATCTGGGATCCCCTGGAATGTTAGGAGGTAACAATTTAAATGAGAAAACGGTTTAATGTGTTTTAAAATGTCCACTAAAGCACTGTATAAATAACTTGTCCTCTTGGGAGCAAAATATTTTCAGGTTATTTTCTAGAAAGCCTGTTCACTTCAGCAGGCTTTTACCAACCATCTCTGCCATTTCAGAGGTGATGGACATTTTATCACAAATCTATTTCCAAAATGACTGGGTCTACCCCCACTCCCATGGATAGGACTGGTTATCATTCTTAGGTGTCAATCGGGCTAGAGAACAGTTTCAAAGCCATATACTTAGCACCCACCAAATTCCCAGGCCAATTCTCACAGTCAACAAATGACTCTGAAGCAAGCAAGCCCCACCATCACGGTTCAGCGCACCCTGCTCTGAGAAAGGTCAGGAGCGGATTACATAGGACCTCATGATACAAAAGAGAGAGGAATCACCCATCAGTTCAGACCCTGATGAGGACCAAAGGGCCTTTGTTCCGCCACATTCAGATGAGATCTTTTCAAGACCACAGATGACAACAGGGAGCAAACAAGCAATGATTACTCTTCTGCATTGTTTTTTTTTTTTTTTACTTTCTTTTTACTAGAGCCTTGCATTGGTCAGGTTGCAAATTAAATTAAGTATCATAAACCCTTAATAATAGCATTTCGAGAGGCAAGAACGGCTCCAGCTTGGGAGACAACATTGGAAAATTGTGGCAGCCACAGCGAATGCCATCACTGGTGCGTGCGTGCGTGCGTGCTGGAGGCTGCTAGAGAAAGGGAAATCAATAAACCAAAATCTGGGGTGTCTAAAGTTCCATCTAGTGCACTGCTGGAGGTGCTACAGTTTAATACAGCTGATTCCAGGCCCCTCACACATCCTTCATCCAAAAAGGATGCACCACACATTCAAATAGAATCCCATGGTACGCCCTGATGGACTGGCCACAAAAACGCACTCAAATGCAGTAGAGAACGACGAGATTGTCAGCAAGCAGTGCTCCAGAAATTGGTTTCTAAGTCATGTCTAGTTTTAAATCTTTGGAATAAAACTGATTTTTTTTTTTTTTAAACCCTCCAACTAACATATACATAATTGCCTCCGGCAAATGGGCAGATTTCATGTGTGTGTTTAGGGTGTTTTTGTTGTTCTTGTTATGTTTTTTCTTTTTTTTTTTCTTTCTTTTTTGGTCTAAATTGAAAAAAAGGAAAAGAGAAAGGAAAGTTTAAGGGCCAGACCTCAGAATGCCCCAAGTGTCCAATTGGCAGCTACAGCATTTGTGACAAGGAGTCTCCTTTACGCTCAGACGAACAGTTTCAACATTTCAGTGAAATCAAAGGTTGCAGAAAGCTCAGAAACCAAATGCCAAGGATCTTGAAGGTTGTCGTCATAAATGTATTTGTGTTTCTTACATTATTATTTCCTTTTAAAGACATCAGTTTTGCATCCCAAATAGGTATGGGGTAGCATTTTAACAGTCAGTGAGTCAAACAGTCGGAGGAGGGCAGGAGGGGAGCCAGCTGGGATGAAGCAGCAGCAACCATGTGCGGACCAAACGCCATTTTTGTTTTTTAGACGTGTCTTGAAGGGATGGTCCCAGAATATACAAAATATACAATCTGTCCTAATAACCACCCCGCTTGCTTGCATAGGCCATTTAATGGTCCTAAAGGCAGTCTTTGGAGTTGAGGCCAGTGCCAGCTAGCTAAGAATGCGGGTAGATAGAGACCGATATTGGATGTGTGTGCAGGATGAGAAGTAAGGAATGGAACCCCCTTGGAGTCAGGTTGCAGAGTAAACGTGAGGCCTCTGTTCATCCTGGGTGCTCTAGATCACAAGTCATGATAGGCCTAGCCAGAAAAAAAAATTAGAAATACGTCTCTCCTTTTAGACAGACCATAAGAGATACATCTCAACCCTTTTCTTAAATGTCCACCCTTCGTTCCCATAATGGAATTTTGAATTGTGTGTCTGACAAGTGGGGTAACATGAGCTCAGTGGGTATGAGAGGAAGATAGGATGATGGTTTTTGAAGTCACTAGACTTGGGAGGCATCCTCAGTTTTCCCCACTCCTGGAAAGAGTGATATTTTTGGCTTTTTGTCAGGTCATAACCCAGAGTTAGGTTCAGTATGCAGCTGCCCTTTGACACTAGCGACATCTGTGCTGAAACTGGTTACAGGAGAGCAATGATACACAGCACAGGGTTGATCACTATGAGCTGAGGTCATGACGCCTCAAGGGGATGAGAGAACTGTGATGTCCCATCTGATTGGCTGCTTCGAGAGCTGGACATCCAGGTGCTGAGAGAGTCCTGGAGAGGTTTAGTCCATGGAGAAAAGGTAAAACATTTAAGCTTCCAAATAAGCTTTTCAAGTTTTCATTAGCAAAAACAGAGAGATTAAAAAGAAAAAATCTAGCACTGGCAATAAGGTGAGGCTCAAGGGATAGACTGTGATTTATCATCAAGGACTTTATTCTCTTGGCCACTTTGCAGTCATGCTAGAAGTTTCCAGAATCCCTAGTGCATATGGTGTGCAAGAGTCAAAAAGTAAGAAAAGAAAACTCCTCCCTTAAGAGTGAAGTCTAGAGAAATGCAGGCCAGAAAGGTGTAAGGTGTTATTCCAGAGTCTGCCGCCGCTAAGGCCGTTGGTATCGACTCGAAAGATCTCAACGGTACTAAGAAGAACCAAAACCGATCAACAGTTCTTTGAGGAAGTTGGACGCACGGAATAGTAGGACTTTTCACACACAAAGGACAAATAAACCAAGAGTTAATTTTGGCTACCAAACTGCAATTTGGTTTTCTAGGTCATTTTCCCCCAACTATTTAGAAAGAAACATTAGTGCTACACATATGCAACTTTAAGACGTTGTATTCTCCTATCAAGTTGCACTGAGAAGCAAGTTAAATAAGCCCCTCTTACTGCCGTCCACCTGCAGAGACGTCACATCCATTCTCTTTGATTTCCATTGGCAACAGCGGGAAATAATTCCAATAGTGCTGAAGTGAGCAGCCAGTCTGCCTTGCTGAGTTCACCTGGTTTCCTTCTTCTTTGTCTTCTACCATCTGGCTAGGGCAAGGCATAAAGAATAGACGTATATATTTTAAATACAGCTGAGTGCATGACAGTGTGTGTGTAGGAGGGGTCTGTGCATGACAGTGTGTGTGTATGTGTGTGTCTGTGTGTGTGTGTGTGTACACAGAGGTTTATAAGTGAGAACTTTCTTCTGCGAGGCAATGGGTCCCCGCCTGAAGTCCAGCCCCCTGCCTCATGGCATTTCCTTCAGACAACGGCCGATGTCATGGCAACTCTGGCCTTTAGGATTTTTAGATATGTCTCTTCATATGGAGAGCAAGATGATCAGACCTGGAAAAACACCTAGGAAATATAAACAACAACAAGGATGTTAGAGAGGTCCAGGTAAAGAACTTGACTTCCATCACAGCCTTCAGGTTGACACAGAGATTCTATATTTGAGTCAAGAGAAAGAATGGAGAAGGGAGCTCACATTTATGGTAGAATATGCAGACATGTGCTCGGTGTTTCCCCAATATTACCCCAGTATCATCCTCACCAGTCTTCCATCACAACTAGTCACACCCTTCTGTGTGTCTGTGCTAAGGGAACGGAGGCTAGGGAATTTCCTAGCTAGTGAGCGACAAACTTGAGAGTTAAACCCAGGCAGATCTGCAATCTCACTTTTTCAAACTGTTTCTTGGTACCTAAGATCCACCACTGAGTGCCTTCCTCAGCTTTCAGGGTAGACGCAGTGGTTGTCTTCAATCCTTCCCCTTCTGACACTACCGGCCCGCTTTCCCCTTGGATGGCAATTCTCCCGCGTTCTCAGTTGTATGAGGCTGACTCCCCCTCCTTGGGCTGGAGTTGTGACCACAGTGAACTGCTAAGCAACAGTCGAGTGACCCATAAAAATCAATGAGCACCAGCACTGGGGCATGTGCTGAAACTATGGGTGGGAAAAAAGCAGCTCTTCTTTTCCACTGGGGCTGGAAGCTACTAAGATTGAAGCCTGGAGTTGCTGGTGTCCATACTGCCATGTGGGAAAGAGTCTGCTTGAGAACTATGTCAGGAGAGAAAAACTGGGCCAGGGAGGGGGGGGGTGGGGGGGGAGGGGGGAGGGAGGGGGGAGAGAGAGAGAGAGAGAGAGACACCTTCCTGATGTAAACATCTGAGAACCTGGATCCAGCTAAGCCTAGAGACAATCTAACTGTGTTCTTCTTAGTTACCTGGGCTAATAAGTACTCTGAGGCTCACACCAGTCTCAGTCCAGTGCCTGTATATAACTAATAGACAGGGCATTTCCACACCCCCACACCCTACAACCTAAGGTTCTGACGAGACTCCTGGTGAAGTCAGCACATAAGATAGCATCATTCTTGGCTCTAGATGTGTGCTCTCCCTCTGGATTCTTCACTTAAAACGGGCCACTCTCCTACCTGGGACATTAATGCCAGGCTCCCCTGAGGCCCAAGATACCTTCACCATCCAAAATTCTTTTCAGGACGTTAGCAAGTTGCCCCATTCAGGTTAGCAAGGGTTTCCCTGAGTAGAATTTCCCTGTTCATTCGTTCTTAAAACAAACAAACAAAAAACTGCTTTATCCTGCTTTATATCCTACATTCTCCATGCATCCTGTTTGTGTCCATTTCTTAAACAGGTGCATGTGCAGGATAGAATCCCAAGGAAATGAAGCAAAACAGAACAAAGATAAATGGAAAAAAAAAAAAAAAAAAAAACCATAAGAACAGGAGAAATACAGTGGTAAACATTCTAGTCCAATAACATGTTGAATAATAATAATTCTAATTATATCCACTTATTTCAGGTCCTGATTTAGTATGAGCAAGATGTTTGGATAATCCCTTAGTGTGTCACATAAAAGGGATTTGATTTACTATAAAACAGTGATAAATTTTCTTTCAAAGCAAGTACTTGATATCACTGGGACATAGAAAAGCAATATAGCCTGCAGGGAATTTAGCATTTAACATGCATAATTCTGTCCTGTCCTGAGAGTATACTCAGTAATGCCCACTGCCTGTTTTCTTCCCTTCTTCCCTCATTGCCTGCCTTCCTCCTTTTCTCGCCCCCCTCTCCTTTATCCCAACAGCCTAGAGAAAGAAGCTCTAAGTCGGAAAGTTCTTTTAGAAGGTATTTCCTTTTTAAAGTTAACATCCTCACAAGAATCTTATAAAGAAGGTACCATTCTTATCCCCACTACCAGATGAGATATTCATCATAAAGAGGCAAAGCCAAGGTTTGAATCCAAATACTCTGACTCCAGAGCCCATGCTCGTAGTCACACCTGCATTTTAGGCTGAGAAGGGAGAGCTGAGGTATCAGTTCAAGTTTGTAGTAGGCAGAATAATGAATGGTCCCCCCAAAATGTCTACACCTGATTCCGGGAAACTGTGAATATATTAGGTTACAAAGCAAAGGGGAATTAAGGTTGCAAATAGAATTAACTTGCTCATCAGCTGACCTTAAAATAGGATCATTCTGGATTATCTGGGCAGGGCCAATGTCATCACAGGGTCCTTAAAAATGGAAGAGGAAATTGAAAGAGAAAACCAGAGAGATTGGTGGCATGGAAGAACTCGGGAGCTTTGATGGTGGGGGAACAAGGTCAGGAGGCAAGAAATGTGACCAGCCTCTAGAAGCTGGAGAAGACAAGGAAATGGATTCTCCCTTAGAGCATCTAGAAAGAAAAATGCAGCCTTGCTGGTACCTGGATTTTAACTTTGTGAGGCCTGTGTTGGACTTCTAACCTACAGAACTATTCGATAATACACATATAAAGATATATAAAGATAATACGAAATTTATGGCGCTTGGTAATGGCAGCAACTGGAAAACGAATTCAGAAGTTAATCTGGTCAGGCCCGATCAGTAAAGGCCTATGAAAAAGCAACAAAGCAGAGACCAAGTATCTTGTCTGTTCAAAAGAGAGACACGGGGATTTGAGATGATAAGAAAGAAAGGTCTTGGCAGTGGGCAAAACCTCTTACCTTTCCTTCTGTACCCTGGGAACTTAGGGGAAAATAGTATTCTTGATACACAATTTCATCTGAAATAAGTATTCAATTATGTATGGGTTCTAGACTTTTATCTGCCTTTACTAATTGCCTACTCTGTGCTGGGTATCTAGCAATATATGTACAAGCATCTTTACCCTTCAACTTCTTTCAGAAAAAAAAAAGTGAAAAAAACAAACAAATCTTTAACATTGTACCCTTCCATTATCAAACCAGCATCATTGTTCAAATTGTAGGAAGTATATATTTAGAATTAGACTGGGTCCCTCACCATTGAGGTTTTTATTTAAATTCAATACACCAATGAGATATTTTTGTCATGATTAATTTATATTTATTAATTTATACTTACTGAGCTCCATATAGGAATAATAAAGGTAATAGATAAACTCAGCATTTAGAAATGCAGACTCAAATAATTCTAAGGGTAATATACCCCAGAGGGTATTTATAACTATAAAGCAGGCAGATGACCTTAAATAAGAAAGTCCTTAACGAATTTGTTCATCACAGAGAACTAGTCAAACCCCTATTGTCATCTCTCTTGCTTATGAAAAAGGCACATTAAACTCATGTGGGCATTAAGTAACAGCAACCCTTTAGGGCACCAAAGGGCTAGAGACTGACTGGCTGGTATTTCTGACCCCCTGAAAGTGGGCTGACTCAAAACCAAAGGTCAAAATGACCCCAAAACCAAAGGCCAAAATGCCTCCTCTCAAGTGCCCAAGACCTAGGAGGTACTAGGTTATAACCGCAGTCTCCCTAGATCATAACTATGCTCGGTCTGCAGACAACGGCCTGCATGTTACCACTAGCGGACGCAGAGTCCTTATACCTCTAGCAGCAGCTTATTGTCCTGTGGGCTGAGAAACAAGACTCATCCTCTAGCAGCTGGTCAATCAGTGGGCTGCACAGTTCAGTCCGATGGTAAGGAAATGGCAGAGCCACCTCACTGCTTTCTCCCCAACCCAAACCAGAAGCCAAAGGTCGCAAAACCCAATGGCGTCAGGGGTCAGGAAGATAAAGTAAATGAGGGCAGTGGGTCAAGGGTAAGAAACAGGCAGCACCATCTGATTCTGCTTTTGATACGGAATTGATACAAAGAAGCACTGCTCTCTGTAAGGGCAGACAACAGAGCAAGCGTGATGATACATGTCCACTGACCGACTGTCTGCCTCGCGTTGGGAGACCACAGGCAGCGGTGGGGACAGTGAGAAATTAGTGATCACATGGCCTTCGCAAATGGGTAACGATTACTATTTAGCTCCAGGAAATTATGGCCACATGGGAATGTGAGCCCACTATTAGCAGATCTGATTTTTCCAGACAAAGCCAGAGGTACAGAGATTTTTGTGGCATCTACCAATTTTAAATGTTAGTAAAATAAATACTTATGTATTTTCTATTTTAGCCTGTAGGCAAAATGAAAGTATATGCTAGACTTGGTAACCTGCTTTCAGGAAAGGAAACCCCAATCCCAGCTTAGCTCCTAAATAGGGTAGTCTGATTGCTCAAATTAGAAAAGGTTCAGAGGTAGGCTACTGACACTCATATGTGCTGTGGTACCAACAGGATCCAGTGTCCTGCTAAGGGCCTCTGTTTCTGAAGGTAACAGTCTTCTAAGGAATGCCAAATCCCCAGTCACTCCAGGCTTTCCTTTCATCTGCTTTGGTAGCACTCCAATTCCCAATGCCACCTCCCAGGCCTGCTCTATTCTTAGCACAATCCCTACACTTGAAATGCAAGGTGCTGTCTGTCATGAGACAGTTATAAAAGTCTAACCCCTCCTTTCTGACACTGTTGAAAATGCACTGACGACTGGCCAATGTCACAGGATTTTGAACTACTCACAATCTCTCCCAAATACCATATCGCAGAATTTGTACCATTTTTTGGCAAACTTCTAGCTCCAGAAATCATACTATATTCTGATGGGGAAAATGAAGCACAAGATTAACCAAATCACCCCTCTCTCATGTCTCCTTCACTGAAATATCCAGTCGGCTTGAAATATTTCTCACATAAGTCACACAAACTATCAGACTTAATCCTAATGCTAGACAGTTGTAAATTTCACAATAAGTCAGTTGATTAGAAAAAAAACTAGCTGGCAGTGTCTTCATTAACAACTCTTTGTCTATGTTCAAGGATTATGACAATCCATAATGGACAATCTCCAAGTCATGGCCTCACCACACTTCAAGGATGGGAGACTGATGTGTGTACCTCCTACTATCATACGCTGACAACTCACAAATAGTTTGTTTTCATCCCAGTGGATATAATGCTCTTCCTTAAAGGACTGTGGACAAAGAGTCACTATCTATGTATCTTCTTTATTAATAGACAGGGTTGGAGAGAAATGAACTTGAGATGGGAGTATGTGAAATAAAGAGAAACATGACTGAAGTATGATCTGTAGAAGAACAGCTGCTGGCAAGTCTAGGTAATGGTAGAAATTAAAAAACAGGTTGTATTCTTGGGTAGCAGAGGAGAGTTCCAAAGGAATGAGAGACAATAGCTTCAAGAAGTGCATTTCCTCAGCCCTGGGGTGGGAGGTTATCTCTGGGCTCCAGGAGGCATGGGGGCTTTATTTAGTTCTTAAAGAAGAGAGATAAGAGAAAAATAGCCTCTTCAGGAAGAAGGGGGGGGGAAAGAAGGAAAAATACTAATGCTCCTTTATAAGCATCTTAAAGGAGATCCAAGCCAACTGGCCACCCGTGAGACTTGGCCACTCCTGCCCTGCTCCCCAAACAAACACACACTACTCCAGAGGAAAGCCTGACGAAGGGAGGTGCCCACACAGGGACTGGGGGAGGCAGGATGCAAAAGCGATCACATTTCCTCTCACAGAGAGTGAGGCCTCTATGGACATCCTGCACACCCCTCCTGCCATACTGTGAGCTGCTGGCCAAGCGGGGGAACCCTGAGGCTTTCAGGGCTTTTATCGTATTAGAAGCATTTTTCTCATCATAACTGAGACCTTTAGTATTGCATTAAAAAGATGGTTAATTTTCTTAAGCTTCCTTTTAAACACAGAAATAGGATTAGAAGGATAACACGCTCAGATGCAAGCCCATTATTTGATTATGTCTAAACCTAATCCTGCCTTCACCTTGGCCTGCAGAGTCTCCATTTTGGGGTTTATTGGTTGATAATGCCAAGGTTGTCAGATACTATTACTTGTGTAGTATCTGCTGCTACGTGCTCTTTCTTCCACTATCAAATGCTGAAGGTTTGAAAATTGAATTACAGAATATGTTCTCAAAGCCTCACCATCTTTTAGATCTTTGTACTATTTTCAAAGGAAAAAGAAAGGTTCAGGCCCCCCAGGAACGGGAACTTTCTTCAGTAAATTCATTTCTAATAATACTTCAGAGGAAAGCCTTATAACTAACAGTCCTTCTGTTAAACAGGCTTTCTACTCTTTCATGTTATTAAGGCTGAGGGAAAATGGTATTGATGTTCATAAACAGATCTGATGAAGTAGCTGCAGGTGACCATTCTCCACTCGTTACTTTCATATCATACTAAAATAATCTGGCCATCACCTCCTTGAGGTAGGAAGTGTTTTGTTGATAGCAAGTGACTAACATGGTCCCTGGCCCCAAAACGGGTGTTCAGTAAATACTTGTGTAACTGAACCAAGAACTCATATCATCTCTTGATTACATGCAAGAAGACACCCTTATCTCATTGGTTTTCCCAGTGGAGAAGGACTTCCTTCAGGCCCAAGACGCCCTTCGTGAGAGAGGCTTGTGATGAACTGAAGGGAACACGGACAGCCCACCTCCGACCCACCTCCCAAATCCCCGCCCCATCCCCCGCAGCTTCTGAGTTCCTTTACCTGTCGCAGTGGTTGCATTTAAAGGGCTTTGCACCTGTGTGTTTCCTGTAGTGCCTCGTGAGCTCATCACTTCGTGCAAAACGCCACTCACACCCTTCCCATGAGCACTTATAAGGCTTCTCACCTGCAAGAAAAGATGAAATGACTACAGTCAGTGACAGGAACCAAATGGCCACACGCCTGATCAGATTCTGATACTCGTTTGTCGGTCTTGGAAAAGGGCTGTGTAAATCATTCTTGAAAGACCACATGTTCTAAACAGAGTGTGTCACATTCTCTTTAGTCTCCTGATGTTTTTGTTGCTGTTATTTTTTTTTTTTTAACCTTCAAAAGTGGTTTCACGAGATCCTCAAATCTGGAGCTGTCATTTCGGTTCCCAGAGTCAGAGCATTTCCTTTGACTGGTGGGGGATCAATTTTTATTTATTTTCTATTCCCTGGAGCACTCTGACCCCCACAGTCTAAGCAGAAAGGAAATGTACTATTTTCATCTGAACCACAAATGCTTCTAATTCTATTTTTTTCCAGAACCTACAGTAATTTACCATTTCAGCCTTTTTGGTCTCCTCTCTCCTCTGCCCTCCTACCACAAACTGTAGCCAGGTAGCTGCCTAGTCAGGCAAATAGCTCGAGTCTCCCAGAACCACTCTTCCTTCCAGTAAATGTGAGTGGATGGACAGTCACGAGAAAGGGCTACAATTTGAGAGTAACGCAAAAATCACTTGACAGTTCCTGGCATTTAGGTGAAATACAGTCACAAAGTTCTATTTAAGAAGCCCATAACTTAATGATTCCAGAGCATCCATATTAGAGAGAGATACACATTATTACAAAATATTTTTAAAGTCAATTTGTAGAGCGAGGTTTTAGCTACAGTAAAGCTGGTTTAAGCATGAAATTCGAGCTCTTGTGCTCAAGTGACCTTTTCGCACAGTAAATACAGATGGAGGGATATGTAAGAAAAACTACATGACTTTTCTTTAGACCATTTTTTTTAACCCATTAATGTCTGTCACCAAACATGACAGATATTTACCCTTCCAACTGCATGTTTTGCTGGTTCTAATTAAAAAGAGAAATAACCTTTAAGACCCCATGAAATCATGAGGGTTATTGAGCCCTGGAACTGAGAGGCAGGTTAGCAAAGTGGTCATGAGCTCTGAAGCCAACCTCCCTGAGCTCAGCCTTCAATTCTGCCCCCAACTGTCTAAGTTAATAAACCTCTCTGTGCTTCTGTTTTCTTATAGATAACAGTGTGTACCTCTAAGGGTTCGGAGAGGATAAATTAATGTTATGTAAATTAATACATATTATCTATTAATTAGAACAGTGCCTGACACATGGAAGATTCAGATAACTGGTAAATATTATAAACTACCAAACCCCAAATTTCAGGATACACAAGTGCCAAAGGACTATTATTTCTCCATTTTTAATAGCTAAACCTTTACTAGGCAGCACTTAAGGAGACACTGCCCAGGACTATACTTGTCTCACTTTCTTCTTTCCACCTTTTTTCTTCCCTTTAAACCTGACTACAAAGTGTTCATGATTCTTTATTTGTATCACCTAGAATCAAACCAAACATGATTGAAAATTTTATTTCATTAAATCGGTGCCCCAGTGAGCCACTGCTCTGTAAGGCCCGTAGAGAAGAGGGATGAGAAATGCAGGCATTTCTTTGAAAAGGCACCAAGAGGACATGAAGGAGAGCTGGAAGCACAGGAGGAAACCCATTCAGCTTTGGAAACCAGTAAAAAAAAATGAATCAATGAGCGATGTTAAAAGTTCACCTTCTGGATCCTTAAAGCCAAAATTTTAGAAAAGTGCACCTGCTGAAGACAAGGTGAAGAGTGGAGATGTTGAAAGAGCTTTGGAGTTAGCACACCTGGGACCTTTCTGAGTTCATTACAGACACTAAGACTCAGTGTCCCTATCTGCCAAATGGGGGTGAGTTTCCCACGTTTAATGTAATGTTTAAATAAGTTATCGGGTATAAGACATGTTTCTTGAGCCTGGCACAGGTAAGTATTCAGCTAATTTGAACTACCCTTCCTCCCCAGTTTACCTGTACCCTCAGAGGCTGCTGAGGAGACAGGTCTAACCAGCCGGGTGTCAGTAAAAACTTTCAGAGCTCAGGCTCCAGACAGTTGGGTCTAGAGTCACTCTGGGCAACCTAAATGTTGGGGAACAGAGAGTACGTTTAAATTATAAATATGTTCTCAGTATTTTGATGGAGAATGGACCAGAAAAACTGAGTGTTCTTCAGATCTGCTCAGCACAAGTGGGATGCTGAAGGGGAAATAAGAGACCCCAGTTGAAGAGAGATGTGCCCTCTCAGGGAAGTGTGTTGGCATCTGATTACCCATGAGGCTTTGTTACTTCAAAGAAATCTGACATGAACAAAAGAGAGAGAGAGAGAGAGAGAGAGAGAGAGAATAAGACACCGAAGACTTCAGAAAGTCAAAATGCCCTCCACCCAGAAAGGCCTTCAAATGCAAGTATAACTGGAGGTTTCTGGAACCATGAAGACACAACACACCCCAAATGCAACAAGGCATCTGGAAATTCCAGGACATTCTACAGCTATAAGCAGAGACATCCAGTCCCCCAAATCAATCCCACAATCGAACTGACCCGTCTATCATAGGCGACCACATTCTGAAGGACACAGGAAGGACAGAGAGAAAGTGAAGACTAAAGTGGATGTGTTTGGGTTTTTTGGTTTTTTTTTTTTAATTTCCACTGTTTGCTTTTCCCCTTGCTGAATTTTAAAAATTAGTTCTGTTTTGCTTTGTTTTGACAAACAATGTTAAGGATTTAATTAAGTCCCAGAAAATAATGTAGGCTCTTAGTTAATTCTGGAACAAACCAACTATCCTGTCCTGCAGCTATTTCAGCGTCCCTTTGGCCACTGTGTACACAGCAACTACAGATAGCTTGATTTGACTCTGAATCACATCACCTGACATTATTTCCTGCTTGCAGCTAGGTGCTATACAGGATAATACTGAGGACAAGCCCCTTTGCACCCTGAGAGTTCAGCAAAGTTATACTGACTTATCAAGCTAGTTTCCCAGTGTCTGATTAATTTACCTACAAGTTGCCCTTTCTGCAAATACTCACTAATAAGAAATTTAAAATAACCAAGAAAAAACTCAGCTAAATGAAGGCACAGTGCCTGAAACAGGCAGAGTTAAGAACTCAAAGGAGCAGAAAAAACATAAAGAATTGGAAATGTGACTTAAAATGAAGACTCAGGAATAGTGGGGTTAGGCTGACCTCATTTTCGGCTTCTATACCCACTTCTATAAACCAATTTCTACTCACAAGGCAGGTCAGGGAAATGGTGTCAGTATTTTTCATGGCCAAGATCACATCTCCCTAGACACTAGCCCCCACTGCTTGATCTTGGGGGTACAACCACCTATATCCACAATGCATTAGTTTTCATCCTGACAGCCTGCCTGAAGATTTCTGCTCATTATATGTAAGGTTTAGGTTTCTTTCTCTATAAAAGTCTTTTTTTTTTTTTTTCAGGAAGGAAAGAAGGAAAGAAGGGAGCAAAGGAGAGAGGAAGAAAATAGGCAGTTCAGTCATAATTGGAGCAGATTTCATGTAAAATCTGCTCAATTCCTTCACGCTTCCTTCTCTCCTTCCTCTACTCCAGATACTATATGTCCTGGGTATAGGACAGGAAATGTCATACCCCTGCACAATACTATACTGTATGGCCCTGGAATAACGCCTGCCATTCAACTCACTGCACCTCAAGAGTGCATGAAAATGCTCCAGAAGGGTCTACATGAGACAAGCAGGTGGGAGAGAGGCTTCGAACATCAGGGCTCAAGTCCAGGAGTGTTTAAATTAAGGCGGGCCCATCACAAAGAGGATGGACGAGCAAGCACGACATTTCCCGATGCTGGGAGTAGCAGACAGCTCTTCAGAACCACCTGAATTTTAGAGGAATATCAAGAATGACTTTTTCTACCTGGAAATTAACCCTAGGAAACTTGTTTCCCTGGGGGAATACATGTCACCTCAGCGGTGACAGTAGGCCTAATCAGGTATAAATAGATTTATAACCATATGAGGGCTCTTAATGAGAGTTAAGGATGCTTGATAAAAAGGGCCTACATTTAGCAAGGTTGAATCATGACAAAGATTCACGCTCTCCCACAAAATGGCCTCTGAAATGCACTGTGGTCTAAACCACTTGGCATTTTTTAGTTTCTTACAGAGTTAACTCTCCCTATATCATGATCACCAAATTTAACTGATCGAAACACAGAATATACTTTTTGAATATGTCCTTCCAGTATATGTAGATTTATTCACGAAATTATATAAATGTATTAATGTCCTAATATATATCAGTAGGTTTATAAAAACACACATTTAATACAGAATTTAAAAGAATTAGGGTAAATAAAATATAAATAGAAGTTATGAATTTTTCTTCCTGCACTCAAAAAGCTGTGTTGCACAATCCTCCTTAGAGACTGCTGCCTTAGGATGTAAATGAAAACAGCCTGGCTTCAATCTGGTCTCGGTGTGTCCATCCTTGGTCCCTACAGTCCATTCTCCCCACAGCAGTAGGAACAATTCTTTGAAATGTAAGTCAGAGCATGTGTGTCCTTTACAGGGGACCTTGTTCTTTATATATCCATATAATTGGTTTCTTTGACTTCCTCTGGATTTCATTTTATGCATTTCAGAACATCATTCTGCAGAGTTCCACAGGCTTCACCAGACTTCCAAATAAGTTTAAGACCCAAAAAAGGTTAAGAACAAAAATGTAAATGGTCCAATGGCTTCAAACCACTCTCAGCACAAAAGTCAAAAGCCTATCAGGCCCTACAGTATAGGGTCTCCGCGATCTAGCCCCAGGCTACCTCTCTAATCACATATTCTCCTCTCTCCGAGGTTCACTAATACCTATCGCACAGGCTCCCACCTCAGGGCCTTTGCACTTGCTCCTCTCTGCACAGAACTTTCTAGCTCCCTTACTTCAATCACCTCACTGCTTAAAGAGAGATCTACCTCACCATTAACTGTAAAACTGCAGGTTCTATCATCTTCCCCATATTAATCATTTTGAAATTAGACTGGGTACTGTTTGTATGTACTTTTGTTTGCTTCCCCTAATAGAGCATAAGCTTCATGCAGGCATCCGTTATGCTGTGATACCGACGGCACTAACGCAGGGCCTGGCTCAAGCCTGTGGAATACCTGAAGTGAATAAAAAGCATCCTGATTTACAACAAAGACCCAAGTACTCACAGAGGGGCAGGACAGCCTGCATGGTTTCAGTCCCTCTTATTCTATTGAACTGGATTAAGAGTAGAAAACGTTTGCTTGCTTGCTTGTTTGAACCTGGTCACTCTTCGGTGACAGGGACTAAAATGTGGAACTCTACAATAGAGTAAATATTCCTTCACCATCAAAGATCACTTCCACTTCTTCCCTCTCTGCCCAAGCCTGAAAAAGAAGTATCCTGAAAATCTTCCTGAAACCTTCATCTCACACCTGGGACCACAGTCTCCTAAGCAACATCTCCTTTGGGAAGCCAAGTGCGTCATTTTATGAAACTCATTTGTAAAGGCCCTCAGTGATGATGTGTTTGGGAGAGCGTAAGTGATATGTCAAACGTACTACACTATAAATTTGCCTTTAAAATGTAGATTATGGCATGAAATATGAACATGTGTCAGACTCTTGCATTCCAGGTTTAAAAGTCCCTTGAAAATAAACATCACTAATGCAAATTTTCTGCATTCATTTCCTGATCTGCAAAACTTCAAGTTCCTAATCCAATTCCTAAGGAGACTAGGACTTTGGCATGCCCGGATTCCTGTTAAAACTAATTTTATCTATTTCTTTTTATTTATTTATTTTTAATGTGGTTACCAGATTTCTGTTATCTGGGGATGTCAAGGTCCTAGTCCCTTTAGGACTTGGATTAGGAACTTGAAATTTTGCAGATCAGGAAATGGAAAATCAAAATGGAAAGGAACAAGAATACTTTGTAATGGGTTTATATTGCCACTGAGGACATCTAGGGGAAATCAGAACAGACCCATCAATTGCTTTTACGATATACTCAGCAGCACTAGAGAATTTCAGCCGCCTGGGAAATAAAGACATTGAGAAAGAAAATGTCACTAAGCTTTCTTAACCCCGGAGAAAGAGTGAGCAGTAAATACTGCTCCATCGCTTAGCAATCCCTTCTCGGATGCATGTGCCGTGCCTCAAAAATACCCCATTATTGACTCTGCTTTGGAAAACTGTCTCAGAGTTCCTCTTAGTTTTCAGCTGAATCTTAAACGTTTTCTTTTTTTAAGGTTTTTAGATTGGGTGATTGCTGGAAAACAAGACCAGGGTTTTGTTTTACAGAATTTCAAAAGCATTTATAACTACATCGTAAAATAAAACATGTACTCATTATTTATGTTCCATGTTGTTTTTTTCATTTATCCATTACTTGCTCACCCAAAGATCTACTAGGTGCAAGGACCTAAATTATTGAATTTGTACTTGTCACTTTACAGAACATACAAAATTTATCCTTTATTATTCCTAAAACAACTTAGAAAACAATAACTGTGCTAGATTAGGTTAACTCCTCATAGCCTGGTTGTTTTAAATGCTTGTTTAAAAATCTAAAATCTGAAACTTAAACCACATCCTCAGTAAGTGTAGCTCCTATTTCAAAATACGGAGACAGCTGAGAAAAGATTTTGACTCAGTCCCACAACTGATGATAACTGTGGTGTCCTATATAATAGTCACTAGCACATGTGGTTGTGAGCACTTGAAACATGGCTAAGGTGACTAAGAAACTAAATTTCTAATTTAAATTAATTTTAATTAAAATTTAAAAACTGAAACAACATAAAGATTATTTTATACTCTTGTTTTGGTAAATCCACATTTAATTTAAACACTGAAAATTTAGCATATGTTGTAAATATATACCACATATTGGATTTCGATGACTTAGAATTTTAAAAGATTATAAATCTATCTCATTAATAATCTTTTCATATGGATTTTATGTTGAAATGATCATATTTTGGATATACATGTTGAGGTAAATCATTTTCACCTCTTACTTTTTTAAAAATGTGGTTACTAGAAAATATAAAATTGCATATATGGCTTGAATATTTTTTTTTTGGACGGCACTGGTTTAAAATATATATTCTATGTGGAAATCCTACCATCAATTCAAGCATAAGGATTCATCCTTCCTAAACTTTGCCCATGCCCAGCCCCAAACACTTTGTTACTACCGTGCCTTCCGGATTCTTAAAGCCTAACATGCATTACCTCTGAAACACCTCATCTCTGTCTACAGCTAAGCAGGCAAAATCAAATACTTAGGGTCTAGTTCACTGCCGGTAAAAATCCAGCCTCTTTCGTGTGATAAGCTAGATTCAGCCAACATTGATGGTTGGTTCTAAAATGTACCAAGCAGTGAGTGGCATTGCTGGAGATTAAAACTAAAAAGGAAACGGTCCCTGCTTCAGAGGAGTTTCCAGGTGGAAAAGCCCCACGCATGCGCACGAACGACACAAGGCCCGATGTGCGTGGACCTGTGCACCAGGGAATCCCTAAAACTCGGTAGGACCATTCGGGGACGCCTCCCTCGATGCCTCGATGAAACCGGAATCATTGCTGTAGTAGTACTTAAAAAAAAAAAAAAAGACTAGTCATCCAATATAATAAATAAACAAACAAACAAACAAACAAACAAATAAATAAAAGTCATCCAAAACCAGATTCCTCTAGTTCTGTCTCTGCCACGTAGTAGCTATGTGGCTTTGTAGACTCAGTTTTTTCATCGGAGCTTCTTCTTAATTATGTGGGGAAAGAATAATAATTTTAAAAAACCTGTTCTGATTCCTTAAAGTTATGAAGATTAGAGGGAATCAAATACATGAGAGTGATTTCATCCAAGTGGATAAAAGGTGTTATGACAATGATGGTGATATTGAAAGGGAATTTGTAGGCATGCAGGAGGCCAGAGAAGGCTCTGGGAACAGAGACCTCCATCACCCCTGTGTGTGGGCCAGGGGCACAGGGCTCCCCCATGAAACTTAAACTGGAGCATGGTGCTGAATCACTTCTCACACTCCCCTCGCCTGTGAAACATAGCCAGGAAATATACAGGACCACAGTCCACTTAATATTTTCAAAATGTTCCTTTGGAAGTGAAGTGTTAGATTTTTGGTCAATTTGTTTGAAATGTTGGAGGAAGATGGGGTTGGTCATGAAAACTGGCAACCATCCTAGGTGCTGGAATAAGTAGAGCTGTTGGCAATTAGAATTTTCACAATATGCAACCTGTGATCTCAATACATGTGTTTTTAGATCCCACAGCATGTTTCCCATCAGCCAAGGAGTATCACAATATTTTGATTTTTTAATTTAAATAAGAATGTGTATGGTAGTCTAATATTTTTTCAGTGGGCTATATGAGGTACAACTAATCCTCTCCCCAACAAAACAAAACTAAAAATCCCAAACTTTTAAGAATGCAATTCTCAAATAACATACACTCACTTAAAAATTTAGATGTCAACACTCATACCTGAAGCTCTATGTTCTCAAGTTGTGAAGTAGGTAAGCATGACTGTTAGGGAAAATAAATGTTTTTCTGGTACCAAGATTAGATTAACTTAAAATTTTTTTCTTTGTTTTTATTCTTTTTTCTTTTGTTATTACTGTCCAAGATTAATTTTTAAAAATTATTTTATCAGCTTTTTTAGAGATAAATTCAAAGAAAGTTTAATGTCAATTTGGAAATTTGTGTATTTTGGTGATTACTAAAGTTATAATAAAGTTAAAAGCTAGATATATACTAAATTTGAAGGAAAAAGTTGTTAAAACATTCACTTTTTTTCCTGTCAAGATGACAACTATACCATGTGAATTTATTTGAAAAAAATTTGTAGGACATTTCTTTGATTTGATAGTAAAAGTATTACTTTGTAAACCAAGTTCTCACAATTCAATTTGAGGTATTTAGGCAGGAGTTTGATTATTAAAAATATGAATTTTAAACTCATAGCTGATCTTTGGTTTTGTATTCAAATGCAAAAATAGCTGTACTGCAGAGGACACATGCATGAGTAGTCTATTACTACCACAGTGACCGAACCATTAACTTTTGAGTCACTTTCAAAAGTTTAATTTCAGGAATGAAGAGAAAGAAATGTTTCTTTAGCATCACACAATATGTTTCAAGCTTATTTAGATCAAAAGTACCACCACACCACCCTGAAAGTCATGAGATCTCTAATGCAGAAGTGTGCCCTTCCAAAATAAACCAACATAGAACAGGAACTCTGCCCCGCGAGATGCAATCAGCTGCAGAAGTTGGCAACTCAGGGGTACAACTTCAAGTGGGTATGACCAGAAATCTATTCTTCTTGCATGGAGTGTGGTAGGAATAAAAAGAATAATTGTGGAGCACACGGCTTTGAGTGAGGGCAGGCTTATCTGACACCTCCTTGAGAGGATTTGGGGGAGCCTAAGGGCAATGTGAGAGGACTAGCTAGGTACCTGGGAGTCATGAAAAGGGAGGAGCATGGGAGTCAAGTGGGAAGCTAAATCTAAGCCGACTTGCTCTGACACCCGTGAAAGTCATCAATTGGTACATACCACATTGGTGGATGATGCCTAATTTATCATCCTAGGCACACTGAATTTTTATTTTTGTTAGCCAAAAATTGGAAATTACAAGTCTGAATCACTTACTGGTAGGATGCAAATTGAACTTTCTGCTACATATCTGAGACACATAGAAAGAGATAGACCCATGATGTGAAAAACCCAGAGGAGTGGTTCATCTAAAACCACCTCAGATCTGATATTGGAAGCTATCAAATGAATGGTTTGAGCATCCTGATTTTGTTCTGATTAAGCTAAAGCTAGTCTTAATTGTTACTCCCTGATTATACAAATGCAGATGGTGAAGAAGTGAGTTAAGCATATCAATATTTTATAAGATAATTTGCCCTAAAATTAAAAAGGAAAAAGGTAACTTTATCCTCAAGAAGCCCAAATTGGATAATTTACATAGGGATGATGGAGAGACAGGCCCTTCCATGGACCAGCTATGATTCAAGTTGAATAGGTAAGGATCCAATTCCCTAGAGACTTTCAGAAGCAAATATTAAATCAGTCAAGAATTTAAACATCAATGTGTCTACACAATTCTCTTCCAACATGATCAAATGCATTTTTTTTTTCAGACAATGAATTTCCCTATTAGATATAGCAACCCAAATATTTACCTTACTCTAGTAGGAAGTCTAAGCAAAGAGTAACTTAAAAGAACATTTTTCGTTTCTTATTCTGACAAATAACAACTTAGGACAGATGCTTTTCACATACCACTGGCTATGTACTTAGGAAGAGATGCCCACATAACCATCTCACTTATTTTTCTTCTCTTATCTACTCACTGCTGTTTACATGAAGCTTTCACTCTTTAACAGCCCTGAACAGCCCTCCCCAGCCTCTCCCCCTTACTGGGATGTCCCCTACTCAGAATGTGTCCCTCTTCTACATGTTATGCCACATGGAATTAGTTCTTGCTCAGAAAACTACAGCCTTATCTGAATTTTTACCCTTTGGCCACTTATTTACTATTCCTTGGAGGTACCGATCTTTTTATGCCTTGATCCCTTGCCCTGCTTTTCCCCACCCACATTACACAGAAAGTGTATTAAAATTTTTAAGCTGGGACATTTTACATCTCCAAATTATTAACTGCAATTAAGTATCCAATGTGTGTCCAGGCACTGGGCTACATACTTTCTTATTTGCCTCTCTGCTATCCCCACAATGTCTCCCACAGGCTAGGGCACATTGTATACACTCAGTACAATGTCTGCTAATTAAGAGATTGGTGATTAATTAAAAATCAACAGTATCAAAGACTTTTCCGCCACCTTACCTTCCAGATTCATAAGCCCTAACATGCGTTATCTATGAAACACCTCATCTCTGTCCGCGGGTGAGCAGGCAAAGTCAAATACTTAGGCTTCTGGTCTAATTCACTGATGGTAAAAATCCAGCCTCTCCAGTGTGATAAATTGAATTCAACTAACATTAACCGTTGGTTCTAATGTGTATGGAGTAGTGATACTGCTGCAGATTAAAGCTAAAAGGACTGCATCAGGAGTTCCCAGGTGGGAAAGCCCGACGCATGCGTATGAACGACAGACACAAGGTCCAATGTGTCTGATAAATGCGTGTGCATGGCCATGCACGTGTGTCTCTAAGACCCCGTAGGCCCATTAGAGTAGGCATCCCAGAGGAGCCCGGTGTCACTGAAACTTGAAAGGTGCCAGGGACAAGGGCAGCAGTCATTTCAGTGAGAAGGAACAGCATGTACAAAAGCCCCGAAAAGAGAGACAGTGGTTTGTCACAGCTGAGGTGAAGGGTACATAGGAAGGGAAGAGTTTCCAGAACGATCTGGAGAGGTGGTAAGAGCCAGACCCACAAGCTCTCAAGGATAGAAGGCCAGGTTTAGTGATGACCTCAGTGTTCTTGAGACTTAGAATGCTGGAGACATTAACTCGATTGGAAAATATATGCAGTGTTCAAACCTTCCTTTAAGCACTGTAACCTAAATCCTCTTGCATACTTTCTGCTGCTCCACAATAAAAATTGAGAAGAAAACCCAATGATTGAAGCCACCCATGCAATCCACATCAACACACACGAGCTCCCTCTTCCCCAAATCTGCAAACAACTCAGCACAAACATGCTGACACGCATATGTAGAAACACCTCCACTCAAACTGTCAGCCTATATGCCTCTAACCTCAAGCAGACCTAATTTTGTCAGTGCTAACCCCACAGCTACAAAATACTTTCTCTTCATTCTTTTACTAACTTTTATCTTGCTAAAAAATGTCAATGCAATGCAATTTTACACTTTGGAGGGGGAAAAGTGCAAGAAATATTAAGATATAGTTAATCTGACCCTATATGCTTGCTCACTCAAGTTATTAATTCCCTAGTTGCTTCATTTTATCCTAATAATGCAATATTCTCACAAAATGCGAAATGTAAAATGTTTCTATTCACAACTTCTGGCATTCCACAGGAACCTAGTTTTCATGCTGTTATTTTGATTTTGCAGTGTGCCACAAATTAGAATGAACTAGGATTTTTCCCTTACCATGTTATACATTTAGAATTTTAGATCTCGTGTTTCATGTTAAAATGTCTGTGTTACGGGCTAAAAAGAAACTGTTAAGACTAAGAGCAGAGCAGCAACTGCCAGTTGTCCTATATTCATTCTCCCCTTTTCTATAATGAGGCCCCCCAAATTTTAGTTGGGCTCCTTGCCACCCCAAATAAAGGCTCTCCTTCCAGGCTCTTTTGCAGTTACATGTCGACATATGACCAAGTTCTAGTTGATGAGATGTGAATGGAAGTGACAAGTGCAATTTCAAGCTGTACTTTTTTTATAGCTCCATGAAAACTAGGTTCCTGGAAAGCAGACCTGGGGTAGCCAACTTGAATTGCGTGGACAGGGGCAATTCCTGAAGGACGGAAACCCTCAGGATGGGGGATCAACAGGACGGAAGGAGTCTGGGCTTTGGACAACCTCTCAGGGCATAGCTTCCTGCAAGCTGGTCTTTTATGAGAAAGAGAAAAAAAAAAATCTTACATCTTAAATCTTAAATCTCTGTTGGCTTGGGTCTCTGTCACAAATAGTTTCATTTGTGTTCTAATTAATTCAAAGGGTAACAAAAACTGATGAATGAAAATGATACATACCCAAACGGCCAAAATTGGCAGTATAAACATTATTTCACATCTCGATTTCACTCCTTTTATTTAGAAAGGTCACCAGAGCTTCTGTAAATGGTGTCTCATGTGTGCAAGTACAGCTGAGGAGAAAACACACACACAACTCCCAATCAGGAGATCTGCATTCTAGCCCTAGCTCTTCCTACTTGCTATGCCAGCTTAGGAAAGTTGCGTGTTGTGTCTCACTTTCCTATTCCGCAAGAAGGGGCTACCACTGACCTCACAGGACCTCTGTGAAGAATGAAGAAAGATGATGCCCGAGCAAATGCTAGGCGATTGTTAAAATCGTCCAAACAAAAATCCTTCTTTACACAAGGTGGCTCATATCAACACCCAGTGCCCAGAGATACCTTCCTAGTGAGGAAAGGGACTGCAATCGCCGGTTTCTCGCTAAGATGGTTAAAGATCACTGTTAAGGTGTTAGGAGCAGGCCACCTCCTGAGGTGGGTCTTTCATTGAACAATCTGAGATGACACCGCAAGCCCCAACTCCTCGAATGGCAATGTGTCATTGATGAGACATCCACAGGATTCAGGCCAAACACCACAACCCAACACCATGCAGAGAAAAACAGCCCAAAGCCTGTTCACCACTAAAATATGGTCTACATCTCACCATGCCTCCTATCTCATCCACTGAAATATGTTTGGCTCTTTCTTTTGGATATATGGATGGTAGAATAAAACCCTGATGAGATGTCTGTATCTTCCTTCTCATGAAGATAGTCAAAATGTTATCTACAAACTAGATAATAACTGAATCTTTCCAGAGACAATATCTTGAATGATCACCCTGAGCCAAGACGTATGGCCCAATCCACCCAACCTGGACTGATGATAAGTGTTTCACAAATCCTGGGGAAATGTGCTGTTGATTAATATTGATCAAGCATTCATTATGTGCTGGGCACTACAGGACACGAAAGGCTTCATGTATATTCTCTCCTTTAACCCTCTCAATAGCACTATGAGAAATATGCTATTATCCTCCCCCATTTCATAGGTGAGGAAACTGAGGGTCAGACAAACTTAGCCACTCATCAAGTTTGCCAGCTTATAAGTGGTACAGTCCACAGACTTCACCACCACCTCACACTACCTCTCATTTAACTGCCGACAATTAAAACGGAATACATGTTTACATTGCCTTTGAAGTATTTTCGGATAAAATAAATCTTTCAGCCAGAAAGAATGTCAGAACTATCCTGCCCCAGATCCCGCGGTCTCATCTTTAGCTCATGATACTACTCGCTATAGGGCCTTGGTGCGGGGTAGGCAGTCAATTCTCCTCAGGAGAGAATGATACCACTATCAATTTTACCAGTGTTTTTCCATTTTATTCCCTTTACTTTCTTAAAAAACACCTGTGTCACCTGATACAGACATAGATAAACCAAAGATGGAAGCCCCCAAGGCCAAAAGCCAAGCAAGGGCTTCATTCTTGGACCACGGGAAATCCCTGCAGGAGAGAAGGGGAGAATGAAAAAGCTCAGTGTTGGGCTCTTTCCTCAAACTCCTCCGCAGGGGTGAGGTTCTCCACCCTCTGCCATGTTCTCTCCCACACCTTGCCCAGAAACTCAAAGAGAGGAGGATCTGGAGTGTGTGGCACACACAATGGGGATGGAGAATCAGGCAGGGGACAGACTGCAAGAGCTTAAAGACCTGCTTGGTCCAATCTGAGCCAACATATGGCTCCTAAGCACTTGAAATGTGAGCAATCGGAATTGAGATGCGCTCCAAGTGTAAAATGCATGCCAGGTTTTGAAGATTTGGAAAAAAAAAAAAAAGAATGTAAAATAGCTCATTAATCATTGTTTATATTGATTACATGTTGAAATGATAAGTTTGGATATATTGAGTTAAATAACGTCTAGTATTAAAACTAATTAATTAGCACAACTAATTACTTTTTAAATAAAGCTGTTAGAAATTTTTAAATTATACACATGGTTTGCATTATATATCTATTGGACAGTGCTTTTATGGACCACGTTTAAGAATTTGGACTTTATCCTAACAACAACGGCAACCATTGTTGAGCTTCTAAGCAGAGGCATAACACAATCAGATTTGAATTTCAAAAATATCACTCTAACTACAAAATTAAAAATATGCTGCAGAGGGAAATAAGCTGATGTGGGGAGACCCTCTCAGAGACTCGGAACATCTGGGAGAGGCAAGATAGTGGCTGGAACAGATATGGCGTTGCTCCTGGCAGAAGAGATGGAGAGAAGTGAACAAATACAGAACAGTCAGAAAGCAGCGCCAACAAGATATGGAAATTGATCCAAGATGGGAGACAGGAGAGGGTGTGTACCAGGAATTCCTCCCAGGGTTCTGCTGTGAAAGGTGGGTGGTCATTCAGCCTCCCTCGATTAGTAATTATACACCTCAGTGTGTGTGGGGGGAGGGGGGCGGGACGGGGGGTGGTAAAATTGGTCCATCAAGTTACCCTGGGGTTGCAGGAGCCCGTCTGCATGCTATTCTCCTGCAAGGGGCATGAATCATGGATGCCCTGGAGACTCTGGAAGTAGTGCATGCTGTTCCGAAGTGCTTTCTTTCTGAAGAGCTCCCAGAATAAGTCAGTCAAGATTCTGCCAAGATAAGAAACACTTTGGAAAGCTGTCGGAAACGATGATGGTAATTGCTGCTAAGACCAGGAAATGGGCTGAAAGCAGATCAAATGGGATGGGCTGTGGTGGCAGCAGGGAGAGGGGTGGTCTTTGCTCCTGTGCCCCTTCCTGACTTCGTTCCTAGGAAATTCCAGCAAAATATTACAGAAGGGGTTTTGGAATCAGACCCAGACTTAAAAGTCAGCCCGGCCACTTATTAGCTGGGTACCCCCCGGGCCCTGCTAGGCTTCCATTTTCTCCTCCTCAGGTTGGGATGGATCATCATCACCTACCTCGGGAGGATTCAGGACAATGCCACAGGTACACATTAGCAGGCTGCCTGATTCGTAGAGGGGGGTGCCCCAAACTGGGACTGGGATCCTGCCTTTCCCCACCTTCCTCCTCCCTTTCAGAAAGGGCCGGCAGGTATGCATGAACCTCCACTCTTCAGCTGGTCTCACCTCTCACAGGTGAAAACACGACAAATCTCAAGAAAAGCAGGGCAGGCCGTTTCGGTGGAAACCACACAGGGAAAGACACACCAAGCCTGGGCTGCGGGGACACGAGAGGTGTGCTCCTTCTGGGGCAAGCATAATCATGCATAATTAAAGTGAAGCCCTGCTTATTCAAATAAATGAACAAAGGATGCCTCTTACATAGCAGCCGCTGTTAAAATATATTTTGGTTGTTTAAGGAGACCATTTTTTCCCCTCAGTTATGGCTCCTTTCAATTTGATCATCTTCAGAGGCCTCCCTATCAATTTGAGTAAATTAACAAGCCTCTCCTCCGTATGAAGCTGCAGCCGTAAATCACGAATACGAGTGTGTGTAAAATTATATAGCATGGGCCCAGTGTAATAATAAATGCATTTATATTTTATAACTGCTGTTTTCCCACCTCTGAGCTGTCTCGCTGCCCAGGCCACTGGGGCTCGCTGGCACTCCCCACCCACACCCGTGTGCAGCAGTCTTGCTTCGTACCGTTTTCCTGCCCCCTCGGCTCAGACCGCTATCTGCCAAATGCCAGCCGGCTCCTCTTTGTGCTGCAGCGGGCAAGGAATCACACCCACTCACAGCCCTCTGTGCAGCACAGCAGAGACACAAATGAGCAGGTGACCTTTCAAACCGTGGCAAAATGGGCCCTTGACCCAGAGACCTCCAAACTTCAGTGGTTTCACTGTCTAAATCAGCCAACTGAAAAGATCTATGTTTGCACAATGTGATTGTGTTTACACAAAGATTTAACGCCTCAATAGAGCAAAAGCTGTTCAGTTAATTTTAATTATTGCTTTATTCTCCTCACGACAGATTTTTAAAAATGTTTAACAGTGAGCTCGTGGTAATTGATCCCGTAAGCTTTGTGCCCATGGTCCTTCTTGCTCGTGCAATGACAGTAGTGGGAAAGATGTATGAAAGGTTTTCTTTAGCTGAAAGGGTTCTTTCCAGTCCCTGACTTTGCTTATTAACCGTTCTCTGTGGACAAGATGGACGCCAAGGAAACCACAGAAAAACTTCAAGATTTGACTGTGGGAGCGGGGAAAGGACACACAGGTGGGTTAGAAAGCGTTCCAAACGCTTGGCAGCAAATTCTAAGTAAGCGAAAGGTGGGTGAACATAGTAAATGGGGATGCGGGCCCTGCCAATCATAACAATGTATTAAGGTTATTTCTTTGGCAGGTAGAAGAAATAAAAGGGTGAAGCAAATTTGAAAATACAAAGATGCACAGGAACACGGGAATAGACAAAGAAAAATCTACAGGTGAACAATCCTCAAAAACTGGAGCCCCTCAGGGGTCCTATGTGCTGTTCCTTCTACCTTCCAGGAATCTGTCTTTTGCATTAAAACCTTTTCTTTCCTCCGATCTCTGGAAGACAATGCAAGGGCCCATCACTTGGAGGTGCCTGTAGATCCTTTCGGCAGAATGTTAGAAAGCGGCTATTCTGCACAGGTGCTTTTGTGACTACAGAGGAGAGATCGCTGCACACAGCAGCAGAATCTTAACCTGAGTTTGGGATCTTTGCCCATTAGGGAATTTATAATTCATGTATCGAGCAAGTGTCTGTCTCCTTAAGATATTTAAATGCATCCATAAATATTGTCCAAAATGTGGGACCAAAAAAAAAAGGGGGGGGAGGGATAAAGCAGGACTATCTTTAACTGCACATTTATCATACAATACAAATAAAAGCATAAGTTATTTGTTCAAAATCCTCTAGCAAAACTCCAGTATGCCTAAGACAGCAATGCATAACTCACATGCCAAGATCCATCCACCCACAGCTTCCCCCAACTTCTTCTCTAAGGCACCTCTGTTTGAATTGTCCAGTTTAGTGATAAAAGAGGACTGCTAAGGTGCATTCTTTTAAGGAGTCAGGAAGAACTTTCTGTTTACTATTTCTTTCCATTAATTTTCTAAAATATGCACATATACTGGTATTGAGACATCATTTTGAGAATCAATACCCTCCCTGCATTTGTCTGCATCTTCAAAACTACCTTGCCTCCTTAAAATAGTAAAAAAGCAACTAAGGTGAAGGATTTGTAAGTTCGATCAAAACAGACAGGATACAAGAATACCCAAGGCAACCATTCAGTTTTCTTAGCTATTCTGAATTTGTTGTTATATTGGACAAGAAAATAATTCACATGTTACTTAACATGTGTGTGAGAAAAGTAGGATGGCGAATATTAAGCTCTTTATTTCACTGAACTATAAACACAATGAAATTCATTTATATCCTGTTTTAATTTAGGCCTCCCCAAAGAAAAAGATGAATTCTAAAGGAAATTCTGTTGAATAGGGTAGGCTCTACAGTTTGGGAGAGAAGCCTTTGAAAAATGATTCTCTGAGCTTCAGTTTCCTCATCTGTAAAATGGGAATAATAAGAATATTTACTACATAGCATAAAGTGAGGGTTAAATGAAATGAGGTATGTGAAAGCGCTTGGTAAGCTATAAAGATAAATACAGGTGATAGTACCATTGCTGACTTACTTGCATAAAGCCATAACATAGAGGCACCCGTATTCCCAGTCCTGGTACCCAGCCTTGGCCTTGTCATTCCCAAAGCCCATCTGAGTAGGAATGCCTCAGCCTACTCTTTCTTTAGCACATCTGCTCTGGGATGCTGACTAAATCACCATTGCATTGTCAGGTCATCAAGATAAATATTGCTAATTCCCTACTGGGCCTAAAACCAAGGTCCTCTAACGACTGTGATCCAAAACATGGCACTTACCATGACCCCAGGAGGCCAGCTCACTAATCGCAATCTCTCCAAGTGGCAAAGGATAAGCTAATCTGTGTGAAAGACACAGATGTCACGTACTCCCTACCGCCACATTCACATGTATGAGAAGAATAATGTCGGCAGTATTATCTCCAAACAGTAAGGACAATGCCACACAATTATAATAGCATATTGTCCATTGTATCTGGGGATGACACGTCTGACAATGTTATTTTCTATGCATGTGAATGCAGCTGAAAGGGCCAATGCATAATTCACATCTCCTGACAAAATGGAAGCATAAAGTATGTGTCCATTAGATAAGGCCATTTAAATCCTTTTACCTGAGATGGCACCTTTCTCCCGAAGAACTCCAAATGCTTCCCAGTATTTTCCTGATAGTTCTGGTGTGACCCAGAATAGTGAATGAAAGAAAATGCATTGAAGTAGCCCCTACTTCAATACAGTTTTCCCAACAAAAGTTCTATTTTCTGACTGAAGTCACTTATGCTCAGTCTTATTTCTGCCCTAACAGTCAACCTTCTTTCGATAACAAGGACATAATTGTTATAATCCGGTGAGGCTGCTATACATGAGAGGACAGGTAGAAATTGATCGTTAGTGTCCGGTCAGCTAGGCCCATTTCCTGGCTAAAAGCCTCCCTCCCACATACCAGCCTGGCAGCCCATGTGATTCAAACCTTTGCCTCAGCACAATCTCAAATTATTACAGGTCAGGAGCTTTCAGCAAGAGGGGAGGGGATGTCATTTGTAAACAGCCGCAATTGCAAATGGTCACTCTAGGAAGCTAAGCACCTAGCATAGGTGGGATTTCCCTAAGGTTACAGGGGATGAAAACAGCACCCCTTCTACCACCCAACAGAAATAAGAACATATAATTTTTATATTTAGTCAATTTTTTTTAAAGATCATAAAAGGTAAGGCAAAACCTGGTTGGTAGTCCTGAAAGAATGAAGAAATATCCTGCAAGTACAAGAAGACATGAAGGACAGCAGAGTTGCATTAGGTCAGGGTTTCTTGACCTCAGCACTGTTGGCATTTAGGGCCCAACGAGTCTTTGTTGTAGGGGCTGTCCTGTGCCTTGTGGGATGTTTAATAGCTTCTCTGTCCTCCAATCACCAGATGCCAATAGCAACCCCGCCCCTTCCAGATAACCAAAAAAGGTCTCCAGACATTGGCAAATGTCCCCCGAGGGGCAAAATCAGCCCAAGTTGAGAAGCACTGCATTAGGCAACTAATGAACTCACATTTGGGGAGAATGGGTGGGCTAACAGCTTTGCTCTCCCACATAATGGCCTCTTTAACCACTGAGAGGGGGCCCCAAAATCCCCCTTGATCAGTCCTGTGACTTTCATGTTCCTGCCGCAACCTCATTAGCCTCACAAGTTCTAGAAGGGTCAGGGAAGGCCCAGCGGAGTGGATCGGCTCCCATGGTGAGCAGGCAGCCATGTGAGGCTGTGAGCACAGGGTGTCCGCCCAAAGGGCCGAGGGGCGCTTAATCCAAAGCTGCATCTGCCCCATGGGAGGGGCACCTTTTTCTGATTCACTCAAAGGCATAATGTGGGTTAGCAATAGCCCTACTGGGCAGTCAGCAGCCACCAGATTCCTCTTTTGCAGGTTTGTCAACTGATTAACCTCATAAAAGAGGTAGTAGCTGTGTGTGGAAATGAGAATTAGCAAAGCAGGTTTTTGCAACTGAGAAAAATGAAAAGGTCGAAGCAGTTCAGTATCTCCTTACCTCATGTCCCAAGCCATGCTATTGCTTTAAACATGGAGGCATCCAAAGAATAAAGATCTGCCTGCCCAGGAAAGCATGAAGAAGGGAAGCTTAGAAGTGGGTGGTAGTGTTTGTTCACGGCTGGGGCTAACCATGGCTACTTTGCCAGGTCTTACCAGAATCAGATACACAATCACACCCAATAGATGGGTGAAGTGGTGGACAAGAAAAATACCCAAGACATCTTTGGACTTTTCACTCCATGTCCTTACACTTCAGCAGACTAGGGACGATCCATACTACACATGGAAAGCTGTTATTCTGAAAGTCTGCCATCAATAAAGACTAAGCACGCAAACAATCAAAACCCCCATCTCCCAAAGTCAGAATATAAAACTTGTCAAGTGATGAAGGAATGTTCTGACTTCTGATGGCTCCCCACAAGCAAATGGCGAAGTCCTTTAATGGACAAATACTTCTGAGTGATTAACAACCAGTCCTCTTGATAGTAGAGAAAGTACTATACCTGCTCCGTAGTTACCCTCCGATAAGGTTTCCTTTTGCAGTTTGAATGCCACTAATAGCTAGCTGGTTTCCTTAATATCTATGGAACACTGCAATATTCTGTCGATCATCCTAGCCTAGTTTGAGGCCTTCTATCTATTTTAAGGATACTTTAAGCAGAAATGAGTCCATGGAGCCTGATCTGATCTTACAGCGGCAGGGCTTCCTGCTCAGAATATAGTTTCTGCTGTTTCACTTTCAATAGGAGATGGAAGATCTCATTAGTATGAGAAACCAGTACCAGCCATTAGCGTCAAGTAAGAGTTGCCTTTGCTAACTATTTCTGTGCACAGTCACACAACATGCTCTGAGTTTTCTCAATAAAAAAGCTCCTTCCCAGGGGGATGAAGCTGCCTCTTTAAGAGGCCCCAATTTACATACACTTTCTCAACCATTTAAAGTGAAACCTCCTTGAAGCATCACTTCACTTCTAAAGAATCTTCCTCCCCACACTTCCAATGAGAATTTCAATAATGATGAAGTGGAAACCTCTTCAAATAGGAGATACAATTATGTGGAAAGTAATTGCATTTTTTTAATCACAAAACTGATTTTAGGTTTAGTCTATACCATATTTGTTTGTTTGCTTAAGAAAATAAGGTATGCAAAATATGCATTATTTTTACGTAAGTGCAATGCATCACCCAAAAGTACTTGAGACATGTTTTGTGCATATCAGAGGAATGAAATCCATAATGCAAAGTGATGGGCCTAGAAGCTTCCTTTTGCTCCTTCTGATGAATAAAACAGTTGGGGAAATGCCATAAGCACTTTTAATTCATTTTATTTCTGACTTTATACTCTGTACAATATGAAGAATGGCTAAAAAGGAATTTTGTCCATTTAAGAGATTAAGTGGCACCATCCTTAAGATATTAAAGATGCTACATTGTTATTAAGTCAGTAATTTTAAGGTTTACACAATTTTGATCAGTGCCCCTATCAAATATAGATGTGTAATAATTTGCTAGTTCTTTCTTAAGAAGGCTAACCATCACTTAAGTAATGTCTTCAAATATGCTGTTCCTTTTAAACCATATTCAAAAGGTATTCAGAGAAAAGAAAGACTTCAAGATTCTAATGTGTTTTCAGAGCGAAAGGATTTAGTTGAGAAAGCAGGATGAGGGGACGCAGGTGCCAGACATTGTGTAGAATTTGCACTTATGCTCCATTAATTGCCAGCATATCTTCTTTTCCCTTCCCCCCCGCCCTACCCCTTTAAATCCCTCTGGAAAACAGCAGAGCAGCAGGCCTAGACTGGTACCCAGCAGCAACACCAGGAGCAGAAGTAGCCAATTAGCCTCCAGAATACAAAGGGGGGTGGGGGGAGAAATGATGCAGTTACCTAGCAACCAGAAAGAGCAGAAACAGCTGTGTAGCAGGCCCAGGCTGGTACCCAGGCAGAAACAGGATAGCCAATTAGCACACTGTATTTAATGCTGATGTGGTTTCCTAGTAACAGGCTGTACAAGTCTGTCTGTTGCATTTTCTCTCTCACTTCCTCACATTTTCCTCAATCGTGCACAGTATTACTATTTGCCCTAATTACTGTTTCTCCACTGCTTCAAGCGGCCATTATTTTGTCCCCAGAGAAATTGGAAGAACTCAGAAAAAAGTCTTCTGTAATGACAGTATTTAGTTTCAAATTCAGATTAGCTGTAAGACTCGAGACACTAAACAACAACAACAAAGAATGAGAAAAACAAAAAAGCCAGCAAATTGCCTTCTGCCTAAATTTCTAAGTAGCCTATGGTACCTTTTCTCTATGCTAATATTTGCATGTGGATGAGGCAAAAAAAAAATTTTAATAATACATACTATCATTATGCCATACCATACACTACATTTTCAAATAGGCTGAATCCTCTGTGTACTTGAATTTATTCATATTGATTTTCTGACAGTCTCTCCTGAACACTAGGAACATAAAATGTCTTATTACCTTTATCAGAGAAGGTAGATGTGTCTTTTGTTGCTCTTTTAAAAATACCAATATGAGTTTCAACAGGCTCATGACCAATTGAGAATTCAATATGAAGAATCATTATTTCCTTTCTACAATAGAAACTGAGTACCGGCGAAGAGTGTGTGTATCCATAGTGAGGAGATACAAACACCATGTTAAAAGTTCATAATCACAGTAATGAATTCCAGTGAAATGACATTAAGCCACACAAATTCACAAAATGAAGACGGAAAACTTTAAAACAGGACTACTGCACAGCTATTCCAAAATGTTCCCTATTTCATCTTGCTACACTTGTATATACTAGAATATGCACCAGAATCAACTTTTTTGTTGGCTTCTATTCATCAGAGGGCAGATTATGTAATTCTGCATGTTTTAGGGCATCCACTAGACTCCTGGGACTTCTCTCGCTTAACCGTGGCTTCAAAATTGGAACAATCTATAGTCCTTCTTACAAAATTCCTGATGTGAAAACAGGAAGGGCCCCAGAGGAAGACACTAGACACCAAAGCACCCCCAACAAAAGGATCAATGGCTTTTTTGTTGTTGTTTTTAAGTCAACTTTAGCTCACCAAGTGAAATGGTTTAAAGTATTCTATCATAACAAATTTGAGTTTTTTAAGAATTTTACATTGCTTGCCAGAAAACAGTATATGCGATACTGTTTCACTTTACTGAAGTCCATAAATTAAATGTCAATTACGGTCATGGAAAGAGGATACATTCTGAAGGGAGAAACAATAACCAACGTCTGAGTTGTTTTATGATACCAGAGGAGTGGTTTATAATATAAGTTTTAAATGATTAATGCATTTTATTTTACAAACAAAATAAAAAGGGTCTAACCTTAATGCAGATAACTTTTGAAAGGAAGAAAGGAGAAGATGCAGAGTCCAAATAAAAACGGGGTCTGTCAAGTTAGGTTTGGTGTAGGGCAAAGCTAGACTGAGGTTCCAAAGGACTGGCAATGGGACACCCTAGTCTACTATCTCTAACAGCTTATGAGGTCCAATCCTGGGTCAATTCCCAACTCAGAGGATAAAGGAGAAGGTAAGGTGAACAAAATCATGGGACGGACCACGGTAAGCGTATTCTCACTGCCGACACAAACAATTTAAGTGGTTTGACCTCCATTACATAAGCGAGTGTGGCCCTCACCTGGACGACTGGACATGAGAACACTGCAGGAACGCAAAGCACTCCAACATCGGCTGGCCACACAGCCGGCACATTCAAAAGTTACCGCTGATGATTCTGAATGGCCTTGCTTTGACTGACATTTCGCTTAATAACTGCCGAGTCAATACATTACTTTCTAAAATTAGTTGAAAAAAAGTTACTCTTAGAAAACACAGAAAATCTAATAGAAGGAGAGGGGGAAAGGTGGGAGGGGAGGCGGGGATGCTGCTTTGGCCTCCAACACACCCCCATCTTTTCTCCCTAGTTGCTTGCAGATTCCTAAAATTCCATGAACAGTTTCCTATAATTGAAGATTTAAAAACCTAATAATAAAAGATGCCAGTGTTTTACACTGGTTGATGGATGTGTAATCTACCAATCAACAGTGTATTGCTACCAGATCCTTTCTGATGGAAAAGAGTGAGGTAAAGAAAGGCTTCTGAGGCAGGAAGTGACTCAGTCCAGGAAAGCAGCAGGTACGAGGTTCTTAGGTGGGGCACGAGGAAGGAAGGAACTGAAATCTTAGGAAAACAGGTTTGCCCAGAGCCATTTAGTTCGCCTCCATTAGGGTGGGGACAAATCAAAGTTATCTGGTTGGAAAGGGCCAGGCTCTCCTTTGGTATCTAGGCAACCAGGTGGGGCTTCGGTCCCATCATACAGATGCCCACGCCCACCCACAGTAGGCTGGGTTCCCAGACTTCCATTTGCTTATCAGAATTAACTTCCTTATATGAAAAGTATGTTTCTCATGACCCAGTTTCAAGGTTTTAACTTTAATTTCTACTAAATTCAAACTGAATACTTTTCAAAGAAAGAAACCCTGTTTTACAAATATTGTTTCATTAGTTCTTATATTTTAATTAATTTTTTTAAAAGAATTATTTCAATGTATTTTTTTAAATGTGCTTTTGTTTTTGTTCTCATTTTTACACATAGATTTCTTAAACTCCTCTTTTATTTTCTGACACACAGAATCACCCCATTATTGTTTCAATTTCAGGAGACAGAAGAAAAGTACTGCCTATCACCAATTCATTCTTATAATATCTTAGCCTGCACACTTTACAAAGCTCCATTTAACTCTCCTCAAACCTCCTAATATGTGCAAAATAACCATGATTATCACGGTCACTAACATTCTTATTATAATAGAAACAGCTTCTGTACATTATCTATTTATTAAAGGGGATGGTTTTCCTTTTAAAGTTCACACTTGACCCTCCAATGTCAGTCCTTCATGTACACAGACTTCCTATGACCTTCCTTTCCTTTCCTCTACCACAGATAGCCTAACCTTCAAATCTTCAAATTCATAAAATTCTATTACTTCCACTGTCTTTTCTGAAATGAGAGTCCTCTTTTCTCTTCCCTCCCTCTTCCTCCCACCCCCAATCCATGCTCTGTTCTCTTTTGAGATGAGGTTCCAAATATAACAACTTTATAAAGATATACTTCAAACTTTTCATCAAAAAGCAACATCCTCAGAGATGGGGAAAGAAATAGTGTCTGGTATAGTGGGTGTTCAATAAATATTGTTTATGATGAAATACTTATTAGTTTCATGTTATACTTTCTCCTCTATTCTTTAACATATTTTACTGTGACTATCAATTATCCATTAAAAGAGCATGTGAACTAGGCACCTCACAAAGCCTACACCTATTACCACATTACAACGATACATTATTTATTTTACAAATAAAGCTTGCTGTGTATTTGCTAAGTTTGAGTCATTCTATCCAGTATATGTTTACCTAAATTATCCTCAAAGATGTTAAGAGCTAACATATTGCTAAAATTATCATGTGGTGAAACTTGAAGATTTTTCTGAATTGTAGAATTCTCCTATCACTTGTTTTCTACCACCTCACTATTCATACCCTTTCTTTACAAATTCTCTTAAACTCTTGAATATGCTAAATCCAAGCTATCAAATGCTCCCATTAAATTCCATCCACCTTGTGAACTGAACGGTAACCCTTATTCTAGTTTCCATCCCATAATCTGGGCTTAATGAGTTTCTGCCTCAATACATGGATGAACTCCATTAGCGGCCACGTGTCTCAGCATATTAAAGCCCTTTCATGTCTTAAAATTGTCCTATTTCAGTTGCTATTGTATAAAGTCAAAGAATTCTCATCTATGGCACCAAGGAGTTTGAAAGTGGTCGATGGGCCCCCTAGAGTTCCAGACTGAGGTATTTACTTTTGTCCTGTTGATATGCCTGACCTTGAATTAGTGCTTCTATTTATATAAAATTAGTACATTATCACATTGGCATCATTTTAAAAGATGAACAGCATCAATGCATCAACTTCTGTCCAGAAAGAGTAGAGTGACTTTTTATCCCCGAATCATGGATGCTGCTTCTGACCCCTGACAGGAGCCCCTACTCTCGCTTAACACTGTCTCTCTTTAGCACCTCCAATGTCTAAATGGCCCTTCCTTTCTCCTCTGCTAGTCACTCCGTGGCACAACACCTGACATCCATGGGCACTTAATTCCTCTTTATGGAATGACTGAATGAACAAAGTAAATAAGAAGCACGATGCTCTATTAAATAAGGTGCAAGCCTAAGGCACAGGAGATATTGGTCAAATTTTAACTCTGCCCATGGTGGGTTACATTACCTGAGCTAAAGCATTTTTCCCTTTTCGGCCCTCAGTTTTTCCTATATGTGATAATGCTTGCCTTTCTTATTTTGTAAGAACAGAGTGTTAACATTTGTCATTTTAATGAGTGTATTGGACTGTTACAAGAAAGTCTCTCTTTAATCTTAAGGTTAAAAAAATGGTTTAACGGTAATGACCAATAACAGTAGCTGTAGCAGTAAGAACAATGAGCTGGAAATGGATGACCATTCCTTTGGAATTTCATTGTTCTGAGTCTTAGTCACTCGAAAAAGCAATACGTTTAAAGACTCTTCCAACTTGCATCTGTTTAGAAGACACTTAAAGTAGTTTTCATTATCAATTTGTATTTAAACTGTAAGTTCCTCTTAATAGTAGGTTATTAAGAAAGATATCTTCTTTGCTTATTTTTTCCTTATTAGCATTAAAGACCTTGGACTGGAACACTCATGTTTTGTTCAAATCTTGGTCCAGCCACCCTAGAAGCCATGTGAAATTGGACAAGTTAGTTGACCTCTCTGGACTTCAATTTTCTCATCTATGAAATAAGAATAGTACCTATGTCATTAGATTAACACGAGGATTAAAAGAGTCAATATTTGTAAAAAACTTTAAAAATGAATAGCAAGTACTTTATAAGTAGTGACTGAATAAGTAAAGTAACGTATTAAATTTCAAACTTAAAAAGAACTTTCATTATGTGAATAAAATGAGCCCTTAAACGCCACCAATCTTTTGTCTGTAATATTTTCAGACACCTTTTCATTTGAAAACAAACACTTTCCCTAAATCAGAATTAAACTTAAGAGACTGATTCATGATGACCTGCCCCAAAGCAGATGTAAAATGCTAACTAAATCGCACACTTGTATTACCTTTCCACCTGAAAACACATCTTTGCGTCCTTCAGTGTGAAATTGGAATGTCCTCATCACCACCCACAGATAAGACTATAGCAACTCCAGTCCCTAGAGAAAGCTCTCCAAACAGCACATGTCAGAACATGGCCTCTATTCTCCCTCCTCTGTGACCGGCAACCAAAGATTTCATTGCTGGCCTTTTGTTATGACTTTATCAATATGACTCACTCCTACCAGTATAAATGTGTACGTGCTTTTATATGAACTTCCACGTTAGAAAAGTCTGCTCGTTGAACACAAAGCACCATTTCAATCACAGGTTTTTTTTTGTTTTTGCTTTTGTTTTTGTTTTAAACCCAGATGTGATTGGGAAGATATGTGAAAAAATTCTTTTCCTTTTTGCATAGAAACTACTAACATTTTAACAAATTGATTTTTGCTGAAAATGAGAATAACAGAGTGACTTTTTAAATATTGAAAGTGACGGTTTCCCTTGCATCAAAATATAAGGATTATTTAGCTGACTTAAGAAGATGAATAAAAACTATGATCACAATGGTCGAATTATTGAAAAAGAAAAGTATATTCTACAAAGACCAGAAAACAGAGTGGGAGAGAAAGGTCTGTCATAGCTTGGCTGCTAACGGACATTTTTATGCTCAAGCCAGCACTAAGTGCTCGTCCCAATGAATAAACCATATGTCCATTTTTACATGCTTCCTTTCGCTGAGGTTCTGCTACTTCACAATATTCCCTTTGTCCCAGAGTCCCTGCCTCATCTTCTTCCACCACCCCACCCCCACCTCCCTTGATCCCCACCCCTAACTTCACCTATTTGGGTAACCAGTATTTGTGCCCTAGCTACCAACTTGAACATCTGCTACCTAAAAAAAAAAAGAAGAAGAAGAAGAAGAAGAAGGAGAAGAAGAAGAAGAAGAAAAAAAGAAAGAAAAGAAAAATCACCTCACTGCCTAACATCCTCCTGGGCAAAAAGTTTAAAAGGTTCAGCATCTTCAAAAAAACAGCCGCGGGAAGGTTGGGGGAGGGGGAATACCATTTCCAGCTCAGTAAATTCTATCTATATAAAGAGTAAATGAATAACACTTTAAAACTTCCTCAACGAAAGCAGTCCCGCATCAGCAATAAAGTACTATGTCATAGAAAGAGACCTGCACTTTTATCTTATTTCCTTTTTGCAATCGTGTCTCTTTTTCGACATATTGCCATACAGAAGAGAGAGAGCAAATCTGTAATCTGGAGAACAAAATGCCAGTGTGTCCCTTCCTCCTCCTAGATGTTTTCTCATCTTTTTTTATTTTCTTTCCCAGTCCCAAAACACTTCCCTGACTGAAAGATAAGGAAAGATTTCCACGGAATTAAAGTGAACCCTGTGTTAAAACAGCTTGCCTGAATCCAACCAGAGTCCATTTTTTAAAACCGTCAAACATTTCGCAGCTCTCCCCACTCCACTCACTTATATCAGCAGATTCTTCTCCAATCCAAATTCCCATCACTGTACACCTTTGCCCTCAAGCTTTTACCAGTCCATTTCCTTGATATGTTTGCACTTAATTCGATTCCCTCCTTCATGCTGTTTTCATTATTCTTGTTCATCCGCACCACATAAATTATCGCCTTTGTTTTCAGTTCCCCATGTGCCCCATTCACACCAATTCCAAATAAATACTTCTGATTCTCATCTATTTAATCCAAATTAATTCATATTCCCTCTCCCCATCCTTCCATCCCCACACTTACTTCCCCTCCTGTCTGTTTCTCTTTCTCATAGCACCTACTTTTCCCTCCATGCTTGTCTCTGGGGATACAAGGCAACTGCTTCCTGGGTTGTCATCAGAAAGCCCTGCTCTACGTTACTGCCAGCTTCAACGGGCCAATGTCTGCCCGCCCAGTTTCACCCTCCACAATTGGTGTCCATGAGCGTCATGGCCCCCATACTGAAAGTGTGAAAGTGAGGAGAGAAAAGCTTCTTGCTTTTTGCTGGTATTTAACTTTGGCTACCTGGCTTATTTCTAGTTTATATAAGGCGTCCCCACCCCGCCCCGCCCCGCCCCCATGAAATCACTGCTAATCAATATTAACAGCAATAGTAATAACTGCCACTAACCCCACTACTATCTTTAATGAGCTCTTACAATCTACTAAGTATTTTGTATACAGTTACTCATTTAATCTTCCAAGTAATCCAGGAGATAAACACAATTATCCCTATTTACAGATGAGAAAACTGAGATCAGTGAAGATAAATAACTTATTCAGGTCGTAAATCTAGGAAGCAGTAGAACCAGAACTCAAACCCAGGTTCCCCTGAGGACAAAGCCCCGCTCTCTACCCTCTGCAGCGCTGCCTTGTCATACCGCATGGTGCCTCCCTGAGTGAATTTCCTTCGTGGAGGAGGCTTGCCACTTCGTCCACCAAAGGCAAGTAAGTGGTGACAGGTTCGGGGAACACAGTGAGCTACATTTTGATATTCGCTCTGAATAGACAATGCCCAAGAAACAAAGCAGCAAATAATACATCGCTCCAAAAAGTTATCCTTCTGACACATCTTTTAGGAAGAGGAGATGAAAAAAAGAAGGAAATGCTCTGGACGGGCACCCCCTTTACCCTTGGTAAAAAAAAAAAAAAAAAAAAAAATCCTGTTTCCCCAGAGCTGTCCAACCGCCACACTAGGCAGGATATAGCCTATCTTAGTGTCAGTAATTCAGAAATGTGCCCCCAATCATTCATTCCACACCCCTAACAAAACTCAACATTCTCATCTCATCCTGCTTCTTCTGGCTTCCTGCAGGAAGTGGGCGATGAGTCACGACTGAAGCCTGGGAGCACCGCAATGTCCTGCCATTACTGTCCTCATCGTCTTGAGAAAGAAACCACCTTTGGGACACTGTCAGAGAGAAATAACACTGATCATGGGGAGCATCCGCGTTGGTGGATGTGGAATGGAGAACTTGAACCCAGACTCTGATGGGAACCCGTGAGAGGGAGGCTGCACCTGAGCCACAGGGCTCAAAAGGCAGGTTCGGAGACCTTCCCAGGAACCAAGCAAGAGCCGCAGGGAAACCAAGTTCGGCATTAGACACGTACACGCCTCAGGCCTGTGGCGTGAGGAAGCACCGCCGGTCCTCACTCTCCCACGGAAACGACTCTGCAGTCACAACGACCGTGCAGTGGTTTCCCCTGGGCACAGATCACACAGCCCTGGTTCAGGGAAGTTCTGTACGAACGAAGACATTTCACGCACTGCCAGGACATCAGAGCTGAAAGGGGCTGGAAGAGCCAGGCTGTTGGACCGGTGCAGACAAGGAAGCCCAGTGAGGTAAAGGGACGTGCTCTAGGTCCCAGCGCTAGTCACTGGCAGAGTTCTAACTCGAACCCATTTTTCTGCCTTTCCAGCCAGTGAACTTCGAACCGCACATTTCCTTGGTGGCACAGTCCACAAACCATCACAGAGCACCAGGAAGGCAAGCAGCAAGCCCAAAAAGAACTCCTGCCAGACACCTCCCAGCTCAGGTTTGTCACCCACTCTCTGACAATACTCTTATTCTGTGGCTTCTATTTCTGGAGTTTTCCCTATTCAGCTTGTACTGTGTAAGCAGTATGAGAAAAACATATAGGTAATACACTATTGGGGACTTATTTAAAACCCACTGATGACAGTAATTGCTCCTAGGATGCTAATACCAAGAAGGGATACCAGCCCTAAGCCTCTACCTTAAAGCAGAGAACAAAGACCAGTTTCAAGGAAAATGCCAATCTCAGCCTTTTCTCTGTAAACACCACTCTTCCAAATTATCCCACTGCTCCAAAGATCAATATGATTCCTGGGAGTCACTACATAAGTCCTGAGTAAAATATATAGTCCCTGTCGGTCCCCACCCACCCTTACCACACACATGGCAATGTAATCACTTTAGCAACTTCTCAGTAACAAGCTCATTAAAAAGCCATTCTGCCATCTCTCCATAAAGCACGCGCCAGAGAACAATGTAAAAGAGGAGATGCCAATTAATTATAGAATGATCACATCTAATGAACTCTGAAACCCTCCTGCTGTTGGTGACTTTGATGAAAAATCAGGGATGCTGGGAAGAGAGGGAGCAGGGACACCCCGGCTACCTTGTTTAACTGTGAATTCTTTCAAATGTACCTCCTCAGATTCCAGTGTTGATCAAAACTGCAGAACTACACTCATAAAACAATGAAAAAGTGTCAGGAACGTGACAAGTGCATGTATCGCATACGGCTGTGAGTCACACTACCAGAGCCCCCCCCACCCCCCCACCCCCGTTCAGGTATCCTCAGACCTGGGTGATCCTATGCTGTGGTTAGCATTGCCTCGGAACGTATCTCACAGCCAGCGAGTGACAAACCCATGTCCTGTGCTCAAGACATCTGGATATCGTAAGGTAACAAGTGAGTCACCCACCCGGGCCGCCCTCCTGCCTCTCTGTCACCTCCTAGTCAGCACAGATGCCACTTCTTGGAACAAAAAGAAGCCCTTCCCGCCAGGAAGCTAAAGGAGGAAAAAGAAGAAACCACGTGCGGCCAACTTGTACCACTACCTGTGTGAGTCCTCTGGTGGGCCTTTAAGTGGGAGCTTTTTGTATAAACTTTCCGGCACCCGTTAAACTGACAGCGGTGAACCCTCTTCTTGTTTTCGGGGCATGCCTCAGCCCCTGCCCCTCCTTGTTCACTGTCGCTCTGTCCACTCTTAACTGTCCCAGCTGCTGCCACGGCGGCTGCTGCTGTTGCCACCCCTCCCACCTTTACAGAGCTGAGTGCAGCCTTCTTGGCCACCAGTTTCAACGTCACTGTGCCATCCACGGCTGAGAGAGTCTGTGAGGTTTTGACCAGATGGCGGCTGAGCTCAGGGGACGATGGGGGCGTTAATGAGGTCACTGCGTTGAGCTGGGCCTGGTTGACGGCTGTGTAGCTGTCTAGAGAAGAGCTGGTTGGCTGGAGGCTGAGGCAGGTCTCAGATAGCAACTTGTCCCGAGAGAGCAAAATGTCCACTGCAGAGCTCTTCTCGCAGATGGCTGCTTCCACAGGGAGCAGCAGGGGGTCTAAGCGCCGGAAGCTCTCCTCAATGCACGGGGGCGGAGAAGCACGGAGGAAACAGTCCAAGTCCTCACCAAAGGTCTCCGAGATCCTCCTCGGTTCTGTCTGTAGGTAGCGTTCCAATTCAAGGCATGTCTGCAGAGGGGAAGGAGGGAGGGAGAGAAACAGCCATCAGAGGCAAAGAACACCATGAGGCCACATGTTGACAGGCAGAGGAGGTAGACTCAGAAGGATACTGAGAATGGTTTCACAGCTCATATCTGAAAGTCTCCTGTTTAAAGGTCTGACCTTGTCATCTACTCCTGAATACTCATGAAGGGCTCATAGGGTCACGTCCTATGAGTTCAACTACTGTAGTTGACGGGGAACTAGAGGCCCAGAAGGGCTATCTCACACCATCAAGATCCCAGAGAACTTTCAGTGTGAAAATCATCTCCTGCATTACAATCGAATTCAGCAGGTGAGATGCTCTAGGGATCCCTAGGAGTTCCCATGTAAGCATGAAGCAAATAGAATCAGACAAGGTTTTTATATAAGACAAGACTCCCCATAGACCAACTTCATTTTTCAAAAAGACTAGAGCAAATCACAAAGCTAAGTCAATTTTCCAACTTGCTCTGAAAAACAAACCACATCTACCCAAACTAAGTGGTGACCTCGGGCAGCAACAGCCAACAGCAAGCCTTGCCATGAGCATGGATTCCTTAACCATCAAGAATGAATATTGTTCTAAAGAATGCCTTTACAGAACCTTTGATGCACAAGACAAAATCCCAGTTGTTTACAGCAAGTTACTCAAAATAGAATTGCTATATATCTTGTAGCAAGGAGTATGAGTCCATTACAATGTTTTAACATCTTCGTCTTTGTGATGAAAGTAAGTTCAGACACACCTTTTTGACTTGTTAAAGATAGGACCCACCTGGTAAAGAAATAGAAAAAAGGAACTGGAAAGTTCAGAGTTTTAACTAATCTTCATCCTTGGTGCTCATAAGCCTTTGTAAGATGGTGGAAGCGCTTTTACAGAAAATGTGGATATGTAATTTGTGCTCTAATAGCTCTCCTCACTTAAAAATCTCATTTTTCCAGAATCATGTATAAAGCCTTGGTGCTAACTACACCACCCGCTCAATTTCTTCTAACTTTTGGGCATCAACAAAGAAACACTGGTGGTAAATTTAAAATATGACTAGCTCCTAATTTACTGCCTCCATAGAGCGTCTATGTTTTCAACCAATGTTCTGATTCTAGGCTTTTATTCTGTTAAGAATGTATTTTAATGATATACCTAATTGTGTTGTACCTGTCAAGGATTTTATTGTGGTGACATTTCAAAAGATTGGTTTTTAATCTGCCTTCTGGTAGAACTATGCATTACTGAAAAAGAAAAACAGATTATTGCTATGAATCACCTTTGGGTCTCACTGTTGATTTTTAATAGTATAAACTAATGACTGGTTCCAATTTCCATTCAACACTCCTGTCTCAAGTGTTCATTCAACTACTGTGTTCACAGCAAGATGCATGACTTTTTACGTGTTAGAAGACAGTGACAGATCCATGTGATGTAGATACAGAATAGACAATTACATGCTAAAAATGATATGACTTTACAAAGCAAGGTGACCGCAAATAACATAGTAATAAAGTGTGCTGATAAGTTCGTAGGGGATGAGTGGACAATGAATTCTACACTCTATAATATGGAGGCATTAATCAAGGAAAGCCTATTGGAAAAGTAGCTTTTGATTCTATTTTACTTATTAATTAAATAGTAGCACTTGCTGAGTAGCTCCCCACCACCTTCTCAGGACTAGAAATTTGCATTATCCTCACTTGTCCCTTTTCTGAATTCCATATCTGGAAAACTTCTTTCCTTTTTCTATCCCATTGCTAGAAATTATCATTTTCTTCTCTCCAATATTAAAACCCTCAGTTTTAGCTCTAGTTAATTCACTTCTGAGTTAAAAGACCTCACTCCTGTAGTCAGCAGTGATGGTCACGGCGTAGGGAATGTCGTCAGCAGTAATATAATGGCTATGTGTAGAGCTAGAAGGGTGATGAGTAATCGGGGGGATAGTTTCATAAACTATATAAATGTCTAACCAATGTATTGTATACTTGAAACTAAAAATAAAACAAAATACATTACAAAAAAAAAAAAAGATCTTACTCCTGAAACCTCCCTTAACTCTCCCCTCCTCTTTCTAAACCTGCACTTACCAAGCAATGTCTAGTACCCATCCAACAGTTTATAATGTCTATCAAACAAAGATAAAATCAACTTTATACTATTACTTTGATCATTCTATTCTACTCTGGTCTACAAAAGCCATCTGCTGACACCCTATCCGGACCATGCTGAGGCTAGCAGTCCTAGAAATGACCAGTAATACATGTTTCCGGAATACAACTGCAGTGCTTCTTTAGCTTTGCCTAAAGAGCAGACCAAACCTTTGAGACACAGATATGTTCCACGTAAAAATGAGATGAATCATGGATTATAAGTGGTCCTTAAGGCAGTTCCCTGCCTCACATGCAAGGACTATTTCACACCCCCAGTCATCACTGTCTATGATAGGTTCCAAAAGCAGAAGTTGACAGAGAACAGGATAACCTCAGGTCTTGTAGCACAAATTAAGCTCATCAAAATCTCCCTGCTGTTGGCAAGAGGTAGTTACTTCCACAGGATCAAAAAATATGTAATAAACTTGGTCACGTATGGGCATGATGATGCCGCAGTTAGCAAATGACTTTCCTTCAATCCTTCTTTATCTTATAAATTACATGACATTTGCTAGTCAGGATTGCAAACATCTCCAGGCACTTTTAGCATTTCCCCTACGACCCTCCCCACTAAAGGATACCCTTCACCCATTTTTCCTTTCTTTACTTTCCCTCATGCCCATATGCTTGTTACAATCTTTCATCTTCCCTTCCACTAATCATTTTTCATTCAAAGTTCACCATAAAATCTATGTCTTTAAGGAAGACTGGTCTAAAAAAATGGAGTTAAGAAAATATGTTGACTGCCAAGTGTTGAAAGACATCCCTCCTCAATTCTGGACAATTAAAGAGTATCTCCAAAATAAATCTAAACTCCATAAATTGGTGGCATTTCTGGTTTATTAAGATTATGTTCTCCTTAAAAGTAATGATCATATTGCTTATACCACATGGGTTCTCAAACAATAAAAATAATCATTTAGAGCTAAACCTCAACCCTGTTATCTCAGATAGCAAAGACGTCTAAGTGTTTCAAGTATTGTGGAGTTGTAAGATTAGAACTTCCTGAAAAAATGAGCCATAATCCCCTCACAATGCCCATCTGCACCCCACTGTGACCTCCTCACCAATGTTCAGATGGGGCAGACTCTAGTCCACATTCCTCAATGTCACTCCCTTGAAACCAAGTGTTTGGAACATAAAAAGTTTTAGTTTTTATTTATGTATTTTAATTTGAACAGAAGACAAAGCCATCGGTCCAATATTTTGTGACCAGCCAATAACTGTGTTATTATGGGTAATGATTTAGAGTCTTTAGATTTATGTATACTTGAGTTGGTGAATCAATAAAATAAATTAATTAACTGCATTTTGATTTTTCTTCTGTAATAACAGTCATTGAAATAAATGCCACCTATGTTTGTAATCAATTATTAGTCATCTGTGTTCCTTTTAGCCAGTAGTGTCAATCCCAAGTATTATACCTATTTAGCTCACCTAAAACATCCGAGAGTTAGAAGTACAAAGAAAGAAAATAAACTGGGGAGAGAATATAGGTGCAAAAATATGGGACAATATGGCTTCCCACTTCATGCAAACATGCAAAGTCATGCTTCTTCTGAGATAACCCTGACCTGGTGGTGGTGATGATGATGATGCTCCAGTGAGGAAGGGGTGGATTTGGGTTCCCAGCAAGAATGTTCTCCCAGGTAATTACATACATAGATGAACTGCACTTGGCTGCCCATGGGAGCCCCTTCCTGACACTTACTATGTGTGGTTTTGTCACGTGCCATTACCATGGTGCCATAGTCCCCAGGGAGTTTAAAGTACAGAAACAGGGAGGCAAATCCTCTGCCTTTCTCTTGAGAGTGTCCCAAAGTTTAATTACTTTTTTGTGCTTTGAAATCTTCACACGCATCCCAAGATGGAAATGCAAAGTGATACAAAACAAGCTACTGATAGTAGGGTAACCTAAGTTTTTTAAAAGCGATCTTCTAAAATAGTCATTCTTTTCCAACTTATAGATATGTTTACACTTCATGCCTTTTAGCAAAAACTTTAATCCTCTGACTCCAAAACCAACTGGAAAACCTCTATAGGATTGCAAGGATTGGTATTTATGAGGACTGTATGATTTATTCTTTTCCCCTTTAAAGGATGATATGATGTAATGGTTCTGACACATTTCTAGTCTTTTAAAATTAGGTCCAAGTTGAAAGATGAGAAAGGAAGTAGAGAGCATGGCCAGAGAGATCTGGAACCATGTTCAGGGGTTGGAGGAAAGGAAAGAAGCATCATGATTAATAAGCTCAAGTGACCCAAGGGAGTGCCTCAGACACCAAGCACTTGAACTTTGTTGCCCATCTTCCAGGGTTTCAAAGCAGGTTTGAGAAAGGGACTCTAACACTGAACCTAACTTGTGGCAGAGAGGATATATGTGCCAGCGCCAAGAATCAATCTTGTAAGATCTAGAAAGTGATTCCTATGAAAATTTTAAATAACTATTTATTGCTTCTTGACTTTCATTGCCAGAAAATATTAGGGTGGAAAGTTAATGATGAAGTTAGTCTAGAAAATGTGCATAAGCAAGTACATAAGATAAATGAACATTTCTCGCTGCATTTTTAGCTCTTAGGGTTTAAAAAGAAGAAGAAGAAGAAGAACCATCAATAGCACACCCCAGAGGTATGACAGTGTGACACATCACTGTCAGAATTGCTGAACTCCACAAAATAACCACAGTGCCGTAACCATGTAAGATTGCATTCCTTTCTGCCGTTTCTCACATCAACGCGTTGCAGGAGCCGAAACCAAACTGAGTACTTCCCTCTAGTAATCTGTGAATGCTGAGAGACAATGCTGTGAAACTTAACTGAACTCGAAACAAACGTGGAAGTTGGGGGATCTCTACTGAAGCCTCTACAGCATTTCTCCTCCCCAAACTATTCTCAATAAGCAAAGAAAATATTTGTGTATTTTTCCTTAGGGAGGTAAGAAAGGAAGGAGACAATTAGAGGCCTGGGACAGAGTGATGTTGTTGCATTTAGTGGCCTCAAATACCCCTTTCGTCTTCTAAGGAATCCTTGGTTGCAACATATAAAACAAACCCCTGAACAACTCAAATCTGAATTAAAGGCTACAGTGAGTTTTAATGTGATGTAACCTGGGCAGAGATGGGGTCCAGGTTTTACGCTCCTTGAAGGAAGGAACTGCTCCCTTCCCCCTCCCAACAACAACTGGGAAAAGCATTGTCTTGCTTCATAATGTTTGTGATCCTCAAAATAAACAGTCACCACTAGGGACAAGATGGCCCATGCACCAAGAAGCCTTTAGATTTTAGTGCAGGGTTGGTTTAACAGATGTCACTTTTCAGAGCATACCAATTCAAAGTCTGTCACTCTGGCCTCTACCTGCAATTGCTGTACCAACCCTCCATCAGCCCTTAAGAAGAGTCACTCGCTATTACTTAGCCACTGGACTATAACTAAATCCAATCTTATGAGTCGTCAAGAGATATCATTGCTCCTGCACACAGCTGGATCACATAAGATGCTTGGGTCTGCTATCACCTTATCTCCCAGCGAAGCCTCTATTTAGTCTGACATACACTGGAGGAAATCCCATTTCTTACCTCATAGCTTGAAAATAAGTTTCATTATTTTTAGTCATTATACTTTCAGAGACAAAATTAAATTCATGCCTTAAGAGTCAATGAAAAATCACCCTACACTAGAGCAAAGTCCTAGATCTGGGCTGAAAAGTGAGGTTTAAGACAGAAAAAAAAATGCATGTAAGAGGGCATTCTGTCCTAACAACTCATGGAAGCCCGGGACCTGGGAGAAGACGTCCCCTCTGAGGGGTGGTGGCTTCCCAAGAACAACAATGGCCCTGACAGTGTTTCAGTTTCACCATTAATTTTCCATAAAGAGCAGTTTTCACGACGAGTGCTTGTGTCAGGCAGGGCCTGATGCTTCAGAAACCTGTAATTATTCTTGGCTCCCCACCCCCCACAGCCTCTGCACCTGTGTCAGTTCAAGGCACCAGCTGGCCATGTCTTGCTTCCTGCCTCTTAAGGGGGTGGGGGTGAAGGGGAGCCTTCATTGAAAACCCCAATTCACATTACTTTCCTCTTCTTCCAAAATGCAAAAACAAAACAAAAATTTTAAACTCACCAATCGCATCCCTTCCCCCAACGGTCTTGCCAAAGGAAACAAATAAACGTTAATTGGCTAGAGAGCCTTCATTCAAACCAAAATTACTGAAAAACACAGTAACAGGGAAAGGTCTGACAAGGGGTGATTAATCCTGTTTTACGACCAGCTCTTTACTCACCCCAACCTCTCCAGTTAACTTTGTACACACCCTCCACAAACTCCCCGGGCCCCTTTGCACAGAGTGGCCAAGATGGGAACATGCCGAACCCATGACATCATCTCCCCTTCCTCTCCTAAATCACTTGCACAGGCTGACTCAGGCTACTGGGATTTTTTTTTTTTTTCTTTTTAAAGCAAACTCATTTCACTGACTCCCTTCTGGAACAATGTTATATCTTTCTTAGTTGCGTTAATTAAATATACCAGATAAAAATATATATACATATACAACTGCTTCTTTTTCCCCAAAGCATAGTTACACTCATGTACAATGTACACACACACACACGCACACTTTCTCTCTCTCTCTCTCTCTCTCTCTTTCAAAGTTTGAATTTTCCAAGAACAACAGGTTCAAATCCCACTGAGGCCCTTGGTGGCAGATGAAATTTAGTGGCTGGGGATCGAAGAGGATAGTCTCAAAACTGAGAGTTTCCAACTTCCACTGTGGAATGTGAAGTCAGCGTGGAGGCACTAAGGGGGCTGTGCGCCCTGCTCCTCAGAGTGCGTAAGATGGCCGCCACAAGGGAATGGACTCAAGCCCTACGCCACTTTTCCTGACACGGATGGCTGTATTTACTTAATCTGAGGCACTTGGAATTTCTCAAAGGATTTAAGGAGCTGTGTGGGTGTGCCACTGTGCTGCTCACCCTGGTTAAGGAAACAGACCAGCCCTGGGTGCACTCAGAGGCAGAAGGAACGGGTGGAGTACTGGGCCTGGAGCCGGATTGCCTGGGTCTAAATCAGGTTACACTGCTTACTAGCTTGCATCACTGTGGGCAGGTCACTTAACCCCTCTGTGCCTCAGTCTCCTCATCTGTAAAGTGAGAGCACAGCAACCTACCATGCAGGACGGTGTGAGAGTTTGATCACTTGATACAAGTCAAGTACTTAGAACGGGGCCCGCAACATGTTGTAGCTTTCATATAATGACTCCTGTTTTCATTATGCTTCAAGAAGACAATAAATATAAACAAATATACCAAGGGCATAAAAAAAAAGAAAATCACAAATATCAAAATATTATCAAAGTAAACTAAAATTATTGTGTATAAAAGGTTAAGTAAGCAAGGAGCTATATGGCTGGGTGACTTACCTCACTGGGCTGTTTTCTCATCTACCAGGTGAACGGATCTCTAAGGAACCTACCAGTCTGGAGTTCTAAGTTGCTGTGAAATAGCAGCAGAAGCGTAAAGACTGAAAAGTGAGAATGGCTCATTCTGAACAGGTTCAAAGAAACTGACACATGGCTCTGCTGCCCAACTGGGTGGTAAATGGCAGGAGGTTGGAGAAGCTGGAAGAAAGTGGTCCATGGACCCTCCTCTAGACAGGGGTCTCATAGCCTCAATTATAAAGCCCAAGACACACTAATCCAAGTCAACAAGACACTATAAAACTAATTTCCTGGTTCACCATGGACATGAGCCTCACCAGCATCTAAATGTAAACTTCACAGAATGTGGACTCCTCAAAGATACCTAGACCTGTCTCTGACTCATGATATTCTTCAAGCATTTGTCAAATGGATGGATGGATGGATGGATGGATGGATGGATGGATGGATGGATGGAGCTAGCAATTTTCAAACAAACAATCCAATTAAAAAGCAACAGTGACTACAATCCTTGTCAGGCAGGGGTCCAAAAGGATGATGAAAGCCAATTCTTCTCTCTTTACCAAGAGAGCATCAAAAACAATGTGTATGTATTTATTTCCAACATTTCCTGTAGTATACATCAGTATTTTAAGTTTAGCTATAGGTGATATTTACCTATTATCTCTTCAATGTTTTTCATTTGAAAAAAAAAAATTTAATGCTTACTGTCTGGGACAGATACAGTATTCCATATTGAGAAGCACTCATAAAAGGCCATGGGGCAGTCCTCAGTGTATGTACCTGTGTAGGAAGTAAAAGCCATTTCCTCATCCCAGAGAGTGACCCCTCCCTCTGCCACTCCCTCTTTTCTCCTCTGGCCTCCAGAAACCACCAGGAAGAGAAGCAATAAAGACAAGTGAACAAGTTGCTATTTTTGGCTCTCATTCTTTATTGATGAAAAGAACCTGGCCTGGGAATCGAGTTCAATACCCCCTTTCCCACACTGCCTCTCCATTTCCCACCAAACCCCTGAACCTGAGCAGGGAGTTTACTTCCTTGTCTGAAAAATGAGTGAACCACACTCTCGAACACTGCTTCCAGCTCAAACTTCTTGCTGATACTCCTTAAATGACTTGTCATCACTCTTCTTGCCATGGCAAATCAGATCCTCCAGATCTGGCCTTGCTTTCCCCAACTCTTACCTGTCATCCATTCATACAAACACACCACGCTCATCTCTCTCTCTCAGAGCCACAGTGCCTGCTGTTCCTGCACCACAGAATGCAGACCTCAAGTCATTGAATACCTGCTTCCTTTTAGTGTATTATGTTTTGGCTTGATTGTGATCAGTTCAGAGAGTCCTTCTTTGATCTGCCTACACTAACTAGCCAAAACACCTTATTCATTCTCCATTACACAATTTCACTTTATTTGCTTTTAGTATCTACTAAGCCCTAGACAGATCTAAATTATTTATTTGTTTGCATGTTTATTATCTATCTTTCCCTAATAGGATGGAAGTTCCAGGAGAGACTTTTATGTACCAATGAATCCCCAGCACAATGCCTGGAAAAGGCATCCAAAACATACTATTTGAATGAATAAATGGAATTAATCAATCCTGGAATTGCAGGGAAGACACTACCTGGTTTCTCTACCAGGAAATTTATCCTAAAATGTCCACCTCATTAGGTCAAAAGGCTCAATCATCATTTCTCCTCAGTTCAAGTTTTAGAACTCTGAAGGCACTCACTGATTCTTACTCATCAGATAGTAGTAAAACGAAGGCTCTTCTCAAGACAAAGAAACCAGTCTTTTCAAACAAACAGATGCAAAGAGGGCATTTCTTCTCAGCAGTCCATATTGCATCATATCCCTGAATGTCACTCTGATGTTCAAAACCCACCCCTCTCCCGGCCTCTGCACCAGGTGCTTATTAACTGATGTCCTGAGGGAATAAAGATAGAGGCTCAACCCACATCATATCATTTATTACCATTTCTATTACCTCCCTGATAAAGGCAATTCTGGCTATTGGTCTCCAAAGCACTAGAGGGTCATGTCAATTTGGTCCCCAGTAGTGGTATCTCTACATTCATCAGTCGTTATATGAAAGGTTCTTAAATGAAAAGCCCATTCAAATCCAGCAATCGTCAGAAACTTGTGTTTTCTGTCATCTTCAATAGCTGCACACTCCACGTAGATAGATGAGGTCCTTGGACAGTCTTATTTTGGCTTATTCTGGTGACTTTCTCATAAATTCCTAAACACAGAAGCATTTCAGTCCTCTCCATTCCCTTTAAAAATTTTACATAAAAAGGTGCCTCTACTGAGAGATGCTATTTATTTCACAAATATGGAACCCTCAAACACTGAACCTGGCAGTGAGCCAAAATCCAATTAAGAGGGTATGGTGTTTGAACTAGGCAAGAGCTAAGGGTGAAAATATTGAATAACAGTCTTACAGGGTTTGTGTGTATGTGTGTGTTTCTGTGTGTATGTATGTGCACATGTGCCTCTGACAATGAAATGCAGATTCTTTTTAATGTACTTTGGACACCTTTTTCTAAACCTGTCATTGTTCCCACATTCACAAAACCATTCCCTTCTCTTGCTCATTATGTTAGGCAATAGGAATCTTTCACACGCTGGCTGACAAAGATGAGGGAGAAAGGAAGAGGTTTTCCATCATGTAAAGAAAAGTTAAATTATGCTTAGCCCATTTCTGAACCACTACAATGTAGATTTCAAATTAACAATTCGACCCAATGCGACAGGAAGAATCAAGTACTGAGGCCCCAAGGTTTGGATTCCAGTAGCTGTCTGCTTAACCTTAGGTGGCTTGGAGGAGATTGGCTTGGCTGACATCGGGGTGACGTGCACTTTCAGAAGCACCAGACGCTCACTGAAGAAGAGACAATTTGAATCATCACTGCCATCCCCTCTCCTCTTTGTTCCTGTCTGAACCAATTTCCATACAGTTTCAAAGAAATCATCAGCCCATGCAAAGGGGAAATCCCAATGGAACAAGAACTACATTCGCGGCACAAGGGGGAAAATCTAATTTCCAATCCAGTTGCTTTGTTGTTTCAACCTCCAAGGAAGCTCGCTACACGTGCACGACATAAATTAAGTTTTAAAACACCACCGTGATTGAAAATTCATAAAAACACGCATGGGGAAAAGGTGGTTCTTGGTACAACTCTCTTTGCACAATAAAAGTCAACCCCACCTGAGCTTGTAGGTGGGCGTGGGTCTTTGAGATCTCAATTATCTCAGTCAACAAAATATTTTAGAACAGCATATAATCATTGAAACTAACGCACGTGCTACTTAATAGTTTATGGTGAAAGAATTCTAAAGCAGTAACCACATTAAGAACCTTTAAGCTATCTTGTCGACAGACCTCACTCAGATATGTTTTAATGGTCCAAATTAAAGGTCCTTTTTCGGCATGACAGAATATGCCGATGTGATTTCCTAGTGCCCTACTTACCGGAATAAAACTCATGGCAAGACAGCAGTGTGACTACATCATTAATTAACCTGAACAACATACTGGAACACTGCTGCTAATAAAACTCCCCTATAAAGAAAACATGTTTTCTCTACTGAGAATCCTGGAAGGGGGCCCCAGCAGAACCAATGCCTTAATTAAGAAGATATTTTGATGTGTCTAGATCTGCGAATGCCATGAAATTTGACCATATTTAGCTTGATCTTCAATAACCTGAGTTCTTGCATATGCTTTTTGGGGAAAGAAAACGAAAATGATATCCATATTATCAAGACATGCAAACAACTAAGTGAATGAAAGGATCAGTTTTGCTAAAGCAGGGGATGCTTTATCTGGGCTGTTCTTAAAAGCACATTGAGCTCTCACTCCACAATCCACTGAATAAGAGATCTAAAGAATCCTTCCCTTTTCTCTAGAAAACAGGTGGACAGAATCAGGAACAAAGCAATAACAGCAGCAGCCAGGTGAAACTGGGACTTTTCCAGTCCGATCCATATGAAATGACATATACTTTTTTACAGAGAATTCTATTGTGAAAAGTTTCTGAAAATGCTTATTAATATCTATCATGTAACCTCTAAGCCCCCCCCGTGAGACCATCGAGGCAGCAAGAATTAAAATCCCTATCTTATTTGAAACCCAACCTAGTAAAGAAAATTGGGTTTTCCAGAATTCATAGCCATACTATCAGTAAGACCAGAAACAGAACCAAAAGTTTCTTAGCTACTAATAATTAAGCTTTTTCTGGTCTAACTCTTAACCTTCTACCAGTATCTCAAAATAGTCTAAAAATTCAACAAACTATCATAATAACCTCAGTAACTTTGAAGGAATAGGACTCCTGATCTTCCCAAATTGGAAACACAACAGCCAATCCCAAACTTCATTTCACAAGATTTTCTACTATGTATCTCTATGTAATTTCTCCTAGGGAGACTGGGTCTTGGTTTTGATAACACACCCTTTATTAGGAGATTTCTGAGATTTCCCTGGCTGTTTCATATTTTGTTGGGTTTTCAAAAGTAAATAGGATTTTAGTCATTCCAACCTGTCAACAGCAAGTGTAATCAGAGGCAGAAAGAAATGGAACTAGTATCATTTTTTTAAGACAGAAACTGAGAAAATGTATAAATACAGTTTACTGAGGATTTGATTTTATTTGTTTACTGGATTAATGCCAAATACATGAAAACTAGAAGTGACATGGTTTTTAAGAGGAGAGATTTAAATCTGTTATCCAATGTTTTTAAAACATTTCCTAATTTTAATAAACATAAAAAATACAAATCTGACTAAAAGAGATTTAACATCTTCCACCCCTTATGACCTACAGAATAGTGGCTCTTGGTTCACTTTCAACAATAGTATTATCAATCGCTCATCCCTTCTGTTCAAGATTCAAATCAAAACGCTGCTAGGAAGGGGCAGGGAAGGAATGGAATTGCAAGAAGAAAAAGAAGCGGAGAAGTAGCAATGGAAAAGAAGTGAACTGCAAGCATCTCATTCCTGTGTAAGGGTCCTGGATGCCGGTAGCTGGCTTTTATCAAAGAGCACACCTCCCATCACCGGAACCCATCGAACTTTGGGTAGGAGATAAGCACAAGGGCAAAACTGGCACGTGGCCCTCCCTGTTCTCTACGTGGAACCTAGACACTGAGTTTAAAGAGGTTTTGTCTATAACCAGCTAGTAGTAACAACCTAAAAGAACGATGGCCAGTGGATGAAGAAGACTATTGTGATTCAGAAATCTGTGGTAGTGGAAGACTACCTTCATGGAAAAGCATCCTTCTGGGATGGAGTGCCTAATCAATCTTGGATATCAAAATCCTTCACTTGGGACTTTTTACAGGTGTGTACAATCAAAGGCAATGTGGTGTCATGGAGACCACACAGACCAAAGTCAGGGGGACTTTTACCAGCTCCTTCTACGTAAATAGCTTTATGGCCTTCCTCTTTGGTCCTTGGTTTCTCATGACCAAATCTTGCTAGCCTAAGAGAAACAAGACATGAGGGAGATGTAATTTACTACTCTGACCCCCCTCTGCCATGCCTTTAGGTATCTCAATTTCAGACTCTGGACTGCAGTTTTCTGCCAGTCTCCTAGGTGAGGTCCCATGATATAAGGCCACATGTTGCCACATGGTAGACAGGTGTTGTTCCTGAGGATGCTCCTCTGGAAGTTAACGATGCCCTTCCTGGTAAAACCAGGTTAGGATTCACAAATTCAAATTCCTATTGGGACCAGGAGGATAATAGATATTAATGATAGTAGGGACTGGTGGTGACTGTGGTAAACACATCCCACAGAGTTTTCCTATGAAATTCATTGTATGAGGAGAGACTCAGCTGGAGGAAAAGTGACTGAGCAGCACTTTCAGGAGTATTCTGCTTGGCTACACTTCTCTAGTGCCATTCAGCCCGAATCCCTGCTCTGAAGAAGAATCTCAAACAAGAATGGGAAACCCGCAGAGATGGCACCAAGAAATGTCCAACAGGAGGAATTAAGAGTCATGACGAAGCTACAAGAGCCTGGAGGTCTAGGGCCAAGTTGTAAACTTCCCTTGGGCTGAGCAGAGTGTTTATCATAATCAGTAGCTTCTCAATAAATACTTCCTAAATGAATTTTTTTTTAACCTTAATTAGGAACCACTATTACCTGTCATTATCTGCTCTTCTCTGGGGTGACTAGATAAGGCTAGCAGATTTGTCCAACAGAATAAGAACTAGGGAGCAAGAACTCTGCTAGGATAAGAAGGTGACACCCATCTGAATTCTGTTGGCCTTTAAGGGGCAGGTACTGTATCTTGTGCTTCTCTTAAATTAATGTAACAATTACTTATTGAGCTTCTACTTTATACGAGACACTTTGTTAGAGACCTCAGGGAAACCCATGGTATAGTAGGGACGGAGGGATAGAAATACATCCAATTAACAATAACAGGGTAGACTACAGCCATGCCACCCTGAACGTGCCTGATCTCGTCTGATCTCGGAAGCTAAGCAGGGTTGGGCCTGGTTAGTACTTGGATGGGAGACCACGTAGGAATAGCAGGTGCTGTAGGCGTGAAGAAAAATAATAATAAAAAATAACAGGTATATCTATGACTAATAACTAACTAGAGTGAATAAAATGTTATGGCAACAGAGAATGAGCCAATTCACTCTCCTGGAGAGAACAGAGACGGCCATGTGAAGAAGTCATACCTCAGCCAGACTTTGAGAAATGAGCGCGCTTTTGGCGAGTGGAGAAAGGGAGCAATGACATTCTAGAAAAAGCGTACAACATGAGAAATGGTGTATATACATGAAAGCCCTACTTTGTGTTTGGAAATGGATGAGCAGTCTAGGGGTTCTGATGCACAGGGTACACATTATGAGGCAGCAAGAAATGCATCCCCAGGGCCTAGAAAATGCCTCGTATTTCTGGCTGGCAGTAATGGTGCCAGTTTGCTCTGGGCTCACCTTTGCAAGTATACTTACTAAACAGCAATCGCTGTTATTCTAGATCCTAAATAATAATTCAGGGAAAGATTAAGAGCTTAAAAGATACTGGTGAGGCCTAATGGTCCCATTCACGTTGCCAAGTAATATTCCTGAACCTCAATATTCTAAAAAATCATCATGGAGACAAATATTACACACACACACACAAATCAGCTAAAAAAAAGTGCAACTGAATAAAGCAAAGAATGAATCTCAGCCCTGAGTGTCCTGGTAGCCAAGGTGACAAGATCAACAATGAATTAAGAAATTCTCAGTATCAAATAAAAAAAAAAAAGAAAAACATCAGTTCCTCAGAGATCAGTTGGTTTCGGCACACCAGTTTAAAAAAGCAAACGGAGAGGCGGACAAGGAAACGCGGAAGAGAAAAAGAACACAAGGAGAAAAGAAAGTGATTGAAAAAATATATCTCCCCCTTTAAAAAAAAAAAAAAAGAAAGGTGAAGTTCTCTCATTAAAAACCGTCCAATGTTTTGTTGGTGAGGGGACCAAAGGTTCAGTGCCTGGGTATGTTTTTCTCCTTTGTAGCCTTCTGTTGATGTTTTTCTGGCTTTCTAAGCAAAGAGGAAACCTCACCCATTCCTGTAGACATGCATTTATGACCACATTCTGCTGGCCAATAACCCTCAGTGGCTCCTTGAGGCACTTCTCAAGGGTGGAGTGTCAAGCAAATGGATCTGGTTATGAAGCTGCTGCTGCTGCTCAGGTTGAAGGCTGGCGAGTTCAGTGAGGGCTCCAGGGCAGCGCTAACTCATTAAGGACAAAATGTGCAGGCACATCTGACCTTTGGAAATCCAGCCCTGGTCGGAAGCTTCCAGATTCAAAACAAAAGCTCCAGGGCTGGAAAGAGAGTTGGAGGAGGCACACTGTGAGCGCTGGGCCCATCCCCCACACATTCCCCAGTGACTGAGAGGCTCACAAAATCAATAGAGCAGCATTATTAACTCTGCAAAATCATAAGAGAAGGCTTCGCTCTCTGCCTGGGTGGAGAAGGAAGACGGGGCAGAGGCAGGCTGGCTCCCCGGGAAAGGATGCTTCATTAAAGTTTTACCCCTGGGGAGGCAACTGCAGTGTAAGCTTAACAGACCAGATGAACCCATTGTTGGTAGGCTCCCATAAAAATCTTGGCCTTCGTTGAGGCACTGTCATAGTGGAAGAACGTGCAGACAGACCAAGGAAGGTCTAGATAGCAAAGAGTTGTCGTTTCATGTAGACTTCCAAACAGTCATGCCAAGGGGCTCACCCAAGGCAAAAAGTTTTAAATACATCACACAAATGTGACACTCACATCTGCAGTCGCAAATTTTAAAGCATCCTACTGTTGCTAAATTTTCACCCTGCTTTCCTGAGTCACCTACGCGTACCAACATGAACACTTCCAAATAAAAGAAATATAGTGAGTGCTATGTCTACACTTCATGGAAATGAGAGCCCCAACCCTAACCTTGTACCCCTTCTGGTGTGCTCAGAACTCCTCACCCCCGACCTGAGTCACCACTTCCTTCTCATAGGTCATAAGACCCAACCCCACTGCATCTATCACCAAGTCTGTTACCAAGAAATCTCAGGCACACCCATATGAAGATACTGGCTTGGTCTGCCTGTTTCCTGTTACCATCCCTCAGTAGTGTCCATAACTATCATTGCAAGGCTGCAAATCGGCAGATGTTAAAAGGTAAAGTCAGGTTTCAGACACTTCTTAATCCTGAAATCTTTCCTTCAATCTTGCAAATCAAAAGAAGTCTTATCTTTGTAAATTCCTCACTGTATTTAGCTTCTCAGATTCTGGCATTCGATTCTAAATAGAAGGTTAAGCATCCCCTACTGCAAATCACACTTACATCAGTTCAATCCATTTGCTGTTAAAAGAAAGATCATTCTTCCCAGAAAGGTTTTTCCTTTAACCACATAGCAAGCCAGAATCAGACAAATGCGGCCTGATAAAATTATTGATATTATCCACCTCTCTCAACAGGGGACAATGGCAACTTGCCAATAAGTCCTGGGGCAGAACTGAAGAAATGGAATGCTCATCATATCTACATTTTTTTAAATTGCCACCACTGCTGACTGTAAACTACCTATGGCTTTTATATATACTGACTTTTTGTTAGGAAGTGCTGTGCAGTCACATGTCATTAAGGCCTTAACTGACAGGCTTAGTCAAATCTCTTGCCTAACATGATTTGCTAACTGACATTGAAAGACCCATTAACTGTTCCTTTTTCTGACTTCCCTCATTTTCCCCCCAATGGAATAACATAAATCTACTAGAAAAGAATGCGAGGAGGTTAAAAACACGTTTAAACAATAATACGTATACTCAATGCTACCAACATAATATGAAGTGTGACAGCTTCTTTGCTTAGCAAGATTAAAACTCCAGCTACACACGTAGCAGGAAAATCATAAACCTGGGAGGAGGCCAGGAGACCAGGTGTCTAAAGGTCGTAAGTATTCTCAATCTCAAATGTCTGTTCCATTTTAGATTCCATTTGAGCAGTAACTGCAAACTTCCGGGAAAAAGTTTTAAGAACATTTTGAAAAAGTATATAAAAGAGCTGTGAGACGAGCAGGAAAATCCCTTGGCTCTTTCAGATGTGACTGGGAAAGTCACTGACACCCTGCTCTTTCCCCTATATCCCAGTCACAGTGCACACTTCCAAATGTGTGTATCAGTCCTCTCCATCCTCCTCCAGACTCTAAGCTCCATGAGAGCATGGACAGTGTTTGCTTGGGTGACTATGGCATCCTCAGCACCTAGCTCTGTGCTTGGACATCAAAACCCTGGGGGTGGGGGCGGGGAGAGCAGGGTGGAGGGAAGGAAATTAAGCGAATGAATTAAAGAAAGCCAACCAGGAGAGTGATGTCACCAAGACGATGACATAAGTCGTTGCTGACTTCACTCTCCCTCACAAGAAGAGCAACTGACAACTATTCATGGACAAGGTACCACTGACAAAACCCTAAAGAAAGAGAAACAAAAAAGGAAATCACAAAAGGGAAATGAAGCACAGCTAGAAAATTAAAACTCTACTTCCTCTCATCAACTCCAATGGTTTATTATGAACGAGTGTGATTATTCCAATGTCTTCATCCCTGTTGACAGATGACAGACTCTGATCAGCAAAAGCCAGTTGACTTCAGGGACAAGAAGTTCTGTTCTGATGTGAAGTGGCCAAGAACAGGCAAGTGGACAGGTGGACAGGTAAAGGACAAAGCAGCCTCCAAAACAGAGCATTTGGGAGACACGGGATTCTCCTGTTCTCATCTCCCACCTCTAGAGCAGCCACCTACCCCCTTATGCATGGTTTCACTTTCCACAGCTTCAGTTACCCATGGCTAACTGTGGTCCAAAAATATTAAATGGGAAATTCCAGAAATAAACAATTCATAAGTTTTAAATTGTGCACCATAGCACGATGAACTCTGACAAAGTCTCTCTCACTCCCTTCACTCACTCCTGCCCCATCCCATCCTACCTGGAGCATGAATCATCCCTTTGCCCAGCATATCCACACTGTATATACAACCTGCCTGTTAGTCGCTTAGCAGCCTTCTCAGTTATCAGATGGATTATCAGAGAGACGGCATTCACATAACTTTTATTACAATTATAGTTGTTCTATTGTATTGTTAGTTTTTATTGTTAATCTCTTACTGTGTCTAATTTAAAGATTAAACTTTATCACAGGTATGTATGTATAGGAAAAAACACTGTATATACAGGTTTTGGTACCATCGGCAGTTTCAGGCACCCACCAGGGGTCTTGGAATGTGTCCTCCGCAGATATAGGGGGACAAATGTACCACTCCCCTGGTAGGGCTCCTCAAATTCTTTCCATTTTTACTTACTGTGAGGTTGAGGGAATTCAAGATCCTGTAGAACCAAACACACCGTGGGCCACTCCCCTTCCCTCACTGCTCCCAGTCCCTTTCTGGCCAATGTTCCTCGAGTCCCAGGGCCCAAGACAATGGACCTATGCCCCCGACCCTGAGTCAGACCAATGCAAAACCATCACTGCTGATTCCTGCTCTTCCTTCCTGCACCCTAAGCCCTTCTCCTTGCTTCGCTGGGCCCTCTGTCCCTGCCTCGGGAACCCCACGTGGGAACGTGCGCCCTCTTCCCCAGTCTTCACTCTGCGATGTGGAAGCCTTTCTCTTGTCCTGTGTTTCCCTGAGGGGCCTCCAGGCCCAGAAGCAAATGTCTCCCAGGATATCCTGGCGGTAAAGCTCCCAAACTCTCTTTCACTCCCTGCACTCACTCCTGCCCAAGAGAGAAAGTGACTGGTGATATTGAAAGAAAAGAAAAGAAAAAAAAAAAAAAAACAGAAAGAAAAGAAAAAAGAAACAACAGTGCAGGGCTCACTCATGTCCTGTCACCCTGGCCTCAAGGGCTTTGCTCTGCCACCTGCCAGGGAAAGCACTTGTCCAGGTGGAGAATCCTGGGGACCTGCTGTTCTCAGGAAGGTCACTTTCCCACAGATGGGTCAGCCCATAAGCCAGCAGGGGGTGGGAATGATGTAAATACTGGGAGACCGAAAGAAACGACACTTCCCAACTAGGTCTACATCCAACTTTATCGGTGATAAATCTGATTCTTAACCTCTGTCTCTCTGGGTCCTGTAGATAATCTCTAATAAGTTAGGGAAAGAAAAGTGTGGTTCATTTATGGGCCCCACTAAAAGAACAGCGATTGTACTATGATTACAGACCATTGTTGACAGTCCAAATTACTGATCCTCCCTTGTCCCCAGCACCCTCTCCTCCTTCTCCCCCAAACTGTCAACAAGTGCTTAATATCCCTTTATTTGAAATGTCATGTGTATCAGCATATATGATAGACATTTTTATTCCTTACTTTTTCTAATTTACACAAAAGATAATTAGCTTTTCATTTCAACAGCTTAGAGGCCTCAGATGCAAAGAGACTGCTGTGAGGGAAGCCTAGATTCCTTCTAGCTGCCCCCATGGCTCCTGCCCACAGCTCCCCTTGCCCTGTAAGGGCTTCATCCCTCCTTTCTAGATGTTCCCTCCTACCACACTCACCCCACTCCATCAGAGCAAGTGCCTCAAAATGGACAAAGTTATCTGATAACTGTATAATAAGATTCTGCCATTGGGGGAAGCTGGATGTGGGGAGCAAGGGGCTCTGTATATTATTGTCGCAAACTACTGTGAGTCTACAATTATTTCAAAATAAAATGAAATAAGTCAGCGCTTGCTGGGGCAAGCCACAGGGGCAGAACCCAGTGTGAGGGGAGGTGGGGTAACTGATGATGATGAAGCGCTATGACAACGTAACGTGCTGAGGGACAACACCAGGCCCTGGCCTCTGCCGTTGCCATGGTGTCCACTGGCCAGGCTTGGAGCGCCAGCCAGTTCTTGAAATGTTTTAGGATGGGTCTGATACTTTTAAAAGAACAAAACAATATTTTCCAATAAAGCTGTTTGGTATGAACTTGGAAATGCTACCACTTGATCCAAAATGTTTTACGGCTGTTGGGTCGTTTTTTAAAAAAAAAAAAAAATAGTTGAGTGCGTTTCTATCCTCTTTTAAAAAATCAAAACTCAACCTTAAAAGTACATAAATATTTAATTTTGCACAGAAAGGTATGGCTCTCCAGATGGGGAATCTATCCAATTCATGATCTCAAGCATTTTACGGCCATGCTTTCCTGCAAATCACATTGATGGCACAAACCCAGCTGTGTACTCAAGTGTTTTGTCACATTCCTGACCCCAGAATCAAATTTCTCATGTGGGAGGTTGAGCCAAAGGTATGTCCCGACAAATCCCTACAGAAGTGGGTCGAAAGGCTGACATTCCTGTCCCCCGTTCATCTCCGCTTCCCCTTGAAAGAAGCCAGGGAAAACTTGAACCCATGAGCTTTGGGGACTCCATCCAACTCGACCCAGAATGAAGGATAACCCGTATCTGCGATCTGATCCAGACAGACAGAGCGAGAGGCTGTGCCACGTCACCACCACACGGACTGGTCCCCAGGGCCATCCTGGATGCAAACTTTTGCTTCAAATATGTGTATAAAGGCAGTTACTCAACCCACAAGAATAGAGACAGGCTAAACCCCCGGTGGCCCTCTTACAGACAGAGAGCCAGACGTGCCCCCATTTTTACCAGTGTCCCAGGTAAGGCAGTATGAGAGTGGACCTTTGTATCTGACACTCTGGGATCCAAAATCCTTGTCAATATGGCACTTGTCTTAAGTAGCATGGAGATCTGAGTATCTTAGTCAAAGCATTCATGGGGCTTGACCAGCACAGTCAGTGTGGTCCTCCTGTCAGAGAGCCTGTCGCAGGCTGGGGTAAGAGTTCTGGTCCCAGAAAGCACACATAGCTGCTCTGTTACGCCAATCCCTGAGTGGCGTAAGCAGGGGTCTCTGGAAGCCGGGCTGAGAGGTTGTAGTAAGTTTAGGACTTCCTTACCCAGGTAAGTCCCCATATTCCTACCATCCAACAACATGTGACGGTCTATTGTTAATGAGTCATTTTAGCCACAAAGACTTCCACTTTCAGAAGCAAACTGTCCCCAGGGTTTTCCCTTCTACACAAAATCCAAACTTCCTTCATCCCTGGGTACCAACAGACTCACACACATATACACACAAACGCACACAACTGTTTCATGAGTGTGACAAAATATTTTCACTTTTTTAAATGTACCTAAAAAAACTCAATAAAGCAAATAAATATATTGTCTTTATCCAGAAGTTCTGACACAGACTAAATTTAGTTTATCAAAATTTATTTAAAAGCTAACACATGCACACACACACATACACACACACACAGAAATTAGAAAGTTTTATGTCCCCACTTTTAGACAATCAATAGGAAAAGTTTTCAGTGCCTATGAGTAAGGCACTAGTAACAGCCCCATTTGAATAATAAGAAGCTACTACATTTCTGCTCAGAAAACTGAATAGAAATCATAAGGAGGAAGAAAGCCAACAAGAAGTACCAGTTTAAGGCTTGAAACAAAAGCTTCCCCGACCACGGAATAGAAAATAACAATGTGACACTTCACAAAGCACTTTCACATCCCTATATCATTTGATTATAACAATCCTATTATTATAATCCCACACTGCAGATTAGCAATTTGCCCTGGTTATACTTACAAAGTCAGGACAAAAATCCAGGTTTTCTGACTCCAACGCCCTCGAATCTTCTACCACACCAGTATTTATCAAACTTCATTCTCACCCCACCTTCATGCATGTTCACTGGATCAGCATTCCATCGGCACAGTCATGTCCCTATTATTTTCATTTTTTAATTGCCTCGCTAAGGCATTGTCTATTAAGGCTGTGTGTATTTTTAAATTCTTTTCCCGCAAATGTCCATCAATAAAGATAATCATAAAATTAAAAATGATAAAACCAAATGATATTATTAACTTGTAGCTGGATGTCAAAAGCTCTGGGTCTGAGATATATCTGTTCTCTATTTATTAGAGAGAAAGAGAGAGAGAGAGAGAGAGAGAGAAAGGAAGGAAGGAGAGAGGGAAAGAGAGAAAAGATGGAGGAGGAAGAAGAAAAAGAGAAGGAAAGATTATCGAGCCTTAGGGGTTAAAGACATACTATCACAAAGCTGAGTCTTTCCCCTTTAATTAGTCAGGACTGGGGGGAAAAACTGAAAACGGAATAATATGACTTCTCAAGGTGATTCTGATGTTATTTAATGCTGTGCTCGTGAAGCTAGGGCACCCTTTGAGCAGCACTGCCTTGAGCCATGCTGCACGGTGCAGTGTTAACATGCAAATGCATTTAAAATATTGAAAAGGGCCTACCATTCTTGAAGGTCCAATATTGATTTGGACTCAAATAATAATCTTTAAAGCTCAGGCAGGCTATCTGCAAATTGAGGAGGGATTGCAGTGAGATGTCTAGTGGCCCTCAAATTCTAATATCTGTAAAATCCTAGTCTCTCTCAATATGGAGCATAAAAAAAAGTCATGGATAGAAATGTAGGAGGAAAAAGTAGGCAGACACATCTTGGGTAGGAAGACAAATGCTTTGCATTCTGCTTCTCTGTCACAGGAAAACTGTTTGTGCAAGGACATTTTAAGTCCATACAATGTCCGCCTTCCTTTCTTTTCCTTTCCTTTCCCTCCCTCCCTCAGTTCCTCCCTTCCTCCTTTCTAAAAGTGTTTTTTGAGAAATGTTTTGATAGTATCTAATTAATATAGTAAGATAAACAATTATTAGTTTAAAAATAATGAATGTATATATTAACAAGATAATGACCCTGGACCTTTACTTGGAATTCAGAAGTTTTTAAAAAAAAAAAAAAAAAGGTAATTATAGACTGGAGAAAAGAAGAAAGGGTACTCAGCAACAAAATTCTTGAAAATCACCATTTGGTCAACCTAAATGATATCCTTAGTAATATAAGGTAGCCAATAAAAAAAACAATAAATTTTTTTAAACACCTCTAATGTAGAATAGCATCCTGAAAGCATTAGAAAATGAACGCCAAGTGCCTTGCTGGCAGTATTTGAAGGCCAAAGGTAGGAAGAAAGCAAATTACTTGTGTCAGAAAAGCACTTTATTATAATGCCTTGGAGTTCTTCACACACACAAAAAGCATCACTTCCTCAGTGAAACAAGTCATATAAAATCCACTTCCACAAAAAATAAGTAGTAAAAGCAGTTAATGGCATTCTCTACAACATGCTTCCATGTCAGACCAAGAAACCTCACAACTGGTTACATGTTTTTCTTCCACAAAAAGGAGTTTTTCTCACCAATGACCAGTTGGATCTCTGAGGGTGACAAAAAGAAACCATGACAATAGTAGTCATTTATCAACGAGGGCTATCTGACCAAGAAAACTTTCTGTCTGGTATTGTCCCATTTCATCCACAGGAGACGCTCCCATGAAGTCACTTGTACCAAGAAAAGGGTGCATGCTCAGGAGACTTAAGAGTTAATTTCCAAATTGGAAGATGTTGCGAATACCAACCAATAAGGAATGAACATGCTTTGGAGCAACTGCCCCACCCAGGCGGGGAGAGGGGTGATCCAGATGGTCGGCACCACCCCAGATTGTGATGATCCACAACAGAACCTGGGTGACTATGAGAAATTGAGATGCAATTTGAAAGCTGCTTTATGAAAGAGAATCCCAAACAAAGACATTCCACGAGAGAGAGATCTAAAAAGAACTGAAAACGAATTCTGGGTTAGAGCAGAAAGCAAGCCAGCTTGAGACTGTGATGAAGAAATAGGGCCTGTCCCCAAATCATAGCATTTTGGAAAAGAAGGGGTATTAGGGAAACTGCCAGTCTGGGGGTCACACACCCAAATGCATACTTATTAGGCCAGAGATCAGAAACAAAGCAAGGTGGAAATAGGGGGAACAAGGTTCATTGAAGAGTACATGATCTGTCTAAAAAAGCATTCAAGTTAAAAAGAAAATTGAAGTACATATGATGGTCAAAAAGATCTCTTTAAGCCAGTTCAGCCTAGGAGCTTCCTGTTTCTAGCTCAGATAATCTAACTGTTCCTAACTCTACCCCACAGCATATACAGGAGGGCTGAGGACCAGAGAAATCACACCATTTGATGATAAGCATGGAACAGTGGATACATGCAGCTGAGCCACAGGATTGTGTTTCACACTGAGATGACGTTAAATAGACAAAATGAAGTGATATTAGGCAAAAATCCTGTGCCTGCCCTTGGTTCAGGTGTACTAAACTTACATGGTTCATTCTTTCAGAGAACAAAAAGAATTATCTAATTAAACACAATGCTACTGAGAACTGATGTTGGGAGAGGCTAGGCTAAAACAAACAAACAAAGCAAACAAAAAAACTGAACTAGTCAGAGAGTTAGATATTCCATTTTCAATAACAATAGTTAAATCTGCAGTTAAATTTTTCACAATGGCCCTGAGTAAGGTATGGCAAACGCAGCTCCTGACTTCCACTTTACAAACAGGAAAAGGGAGGCACTTAGAGCCCTCACTCACCGCTTACTTTTAAAAATGCATTTTTTAAAAAAGTTACATGTTCAAGGTTCCTTCTAGGTACTCCTCAATGAGCAAAGTGAGAAAAGTCCTTTCTATTCTTGGTATTGGTTAAAGTGTATTTTTAAAAATTGGATGCCTTTTTTTTTTTTTTTTTTTTAGTGAAATTCCAGGGGAGGGGGAATCTCATTGTGAAATAGTAAGTGGTGTGAAATCTTCCCAGGAAATCCATGAAGTGGGGAGAAGGATGAGAACATCTCATCCTTGGGACAGCTGGAACCAGACTAGATCAAGCAAGAACTGGACACAATCTTTCAGAGAGCCTCTTCCCATGGGGCCAATGGGACTTTCCTCCCTTGGTTTCTATGTATCTAAGAAAACACAAACACAAACTCCTCAAAAGGAGGGAATGCAGACTGCAAACAGGGCTGGCAACTCTGAAATCAATGTCTCCCATAGGTGCTGGGCTACACCTTCACTATGAGGAAATAATCTCTGAGTTTTAGAGTAGCCTATGCATGAATCTTCCCCCTCCCCCATAAAACTCCCAGCGTGAACAACCACATTAAATTATTGCTTTTCAGAGGCCAATTCAGAAGCACCCTACTTTATCACAGAAAGAATATTCCTTGTGTATGTGAGTGCTTCCATTACGTCTTATTTGAAGGGGGAAATGAAATAAAAATCCTATCTGAGATATTTATAGATCTCATAAAACCTGATTCACTCTCAGCATCTGCTATAAGCTCAGTCATCAGGTAAGGAAGAAATGGCAGGTGTAGTAACCAGCCCTGTATCATGCTCTATGTCTAATTCTGGCTCTTAAAAAAAAATTATATACTAGAAAAACTTAAGAGAACTGAGTCGTAAGTGAGACTGAAAAGGGAACAGATTGGATATTTGAATGGGCAGGCCATGCAGATTCCAAGGCTGTCAAATTAGGGCCAGCTTCTGGGGGCAATGGGCATTGCTAGTCTTTCCCCAGCTCTGAGTCCCCGTGACTTCATGGGTGCGTCTCCTGTGCATGGATAAAGGAATACCATGTCCAGTGCTCACACTCCCTTGCCCTGCCTTCCATTTTTCACCTTCTCTTAGATACTTCAGGATCCCTGAGATCTCAGAGACAAATGAAACTATTTAGAAGAGGAGCACTGAAGGGAAGAGCAGTTGAAAGCGGAGGAGGAAGGAGCATTCGTTGAGCCAATATTACATGGCAGACACTGGACCAGAGAGCCAACATGACTGCTCTTATGTAGCGTTTTTAACTCCATTCCACAGCTGACGGAATGAGACTCAAGAGATATTACGTGGCTTTCTCAAGGCCGTTTCCAAGCCTCCAAGTAATTTGATGACTACAAAATATGGTGACCTTAAGGAGAGCTAGCATAGTCTAGTCTTTTTACCAATGAGAACTGAGGGCCAGAAAAAAAAGATAGACCAGAGAGCTAGATATTCAAACCCATACAGATTCACTGGCTGCCAAGCCATGAACTTGGACTTCTGCCTTGGTGTCTCCTACCTAACTAGGAGTCAGTATAAATGTGAAAATTCAGAGTGTTGAGCCAACTGCCTGGGTTTGGGTCCTGGCTCAACCACTTTCAAGTTGGGTGACTATAAGCAAGCCATTTAAAACCTCTAACCTCAAATCTCCATCTGTATAATGGGGATAAGCAGAATATGTAACACACGGGGTTGTTGTGAGGACTGAATGAAATACTGCATATAAAGTACTCAATGGTATCATCCCTATGAAGTATTTGGCATACATTAGCTATTATTATGATGCTTATTGTGATGACAGGAAGAATAGCCAAGTAGAAAGAGGGAGGGGGAAAGGGTGTTCTACCACTGGTTTTGCAACTCATTTGCTTTGCAGCCACATTAAGACAACTTGCTTAATTTTCCCACCTCTGAAAGGGAAATTCTGTAATATCTGCCTGCTCTTTAGTTACAGAAAGAATGTGCCAATGAAAGAGATTGTGAGCAAAACATCCCAAGCCCTTGAGAACAAAAGCTCAATACAGATGTTTGTTAGACTTTCACAAGCAAACAGGCAAATCCCCATCACAGAAGAAATCATCTCTTGGTCCATATTAAAGAAACTAAGAGCCTTGATATAGAGAGGCAAATGCACAGGTGAGGGCTGCACAAGCCCAGAACACAGTAGAGGAGCCAGTGACACAATTTGACATTGAGCAGCATCTCAAGTAGCTCACAGGATAACCAGTTCTGTATAGGGGTCTCTTTCACTGTCATGTGCAGGAACTGTGCTCTATTAACAGTCTATGGTGACCAAACGAACCAACAACAAAAGCTCAAAAGGTAAGGGTAGGGGGAATCTATTTCCACTCCTTTGTATGCTGAGCAAAATTGCCTTTCCAAAAATAAGAGCCATCACTATGACCACTCCATTGAATTCCTGCTAAGTCTGCTCTGGAAGGTGAGCGTGAGGGCGGGGTCAGGAGCAGGAGCAGGCAGGCACTCCCTTCCAGGGCAACTGCTGCACGGCTAATTGCCATTTTCACAGCTGGGTTGAGCTTTCCAAAAGGCATCCTTCAACCCTAAGCTCTAAGCTCCTCTCATGATGTTCTTTCTTGCCAACCAGACCCCCATCAAAGACAGTTTACAGATGAAAGGATGTAGCTATAGTACATACATTTTTGCAAACATCGCAGTTTGAAATAGAGGCACTTCTAAGGCTTCTTTGTGAAGATCACCACATGCCCACGGTCATTACCACAAGAGCTAAGCCTTCCAGGGACAGGGAGGTAGCCCCCTTGCCTGAATGTCCTCAGGGGCAATTCTTCCACAGTTTATTTTTGCTCCTCTTACTAGAAACATGGGTCCTTTGAAATTCCTTATAAACAGAATCTACTTCCAAACAGTGAGGTCAGTTATAAATATGAAGAGCCACCACCTGTCTGGCATCATCCGACAGACGTTCATGCATGCATCCATCCCTTTAAAACCACAGAACAGGCTTAGGTAAGTGGAAAACCATGGTCGAGGGCCTTCCGAGAATAAATTATTTGAAGCACAGCATGGCTAGAGTTTAATGCCCAATACCACAAAGGTGCCAGAAACGGAATTTGACCAGGTTAAGCAAACCTGAAGTGGGGCATAGGAAATGTGCGCCAATGGGACTGCATTAGACACTTCGCAGTGAGGGAAAGCAAAAGGAGAAGGATGCAACGACACCTGGGCAGTCACTATTAACCAATGAGCTAGATGAAGCGCCTCCACCAGCACTGTCTTGATTTTATTTAAACCTCTGCTACACCTAGATTCAAGTTATACAAGAAGTGAACTATTTCCACATAAGGAGTAGGTGCCTGTAACTCTGCAAGATCTGATATTAACCTCCTATAGATTAATAATTCAAAGCCTTGGCTGCATATTGGAATCACCTAGAAGCTTTCAAAATCACTGATGCCTGGGTTCCACCCAAAGGGATACTGATTGAATCGGTGCACCCACAGCCGAAAACCACTACTACAGACATAAGCCGATTTTAAGTCAAGTCATAGGATAATCTCTAAATATCCACTGAATGTCTACTGTGTACAAGGCTAAGAACCTGACAAGTTAGATTAAAAGTTTATTATCGAAATTATAACCAAGGCATCAACTCTACTCTAAACCATATGACCTAACTGGAAGAATAAGGCAATAGGAAGAAAGAAAAGAAAAAAAAAAAGCTATACTGTAAGACAAAACTGAAGATCACCATGAGGAAGTAAAAAGTTCGACACAAGAATGAAGTAATAGCAATTACTGTTGGGCGAGGGCAAGGAAGGGAGTTTCCTGGAAGATGTGGCAACCCTGTGAAAGTTAAAGGGTGGGTAGAATAGGGACAAAGAGAATCAGAGAGGAGAGGAGGAAGAAGGAAAAGGCTGGCAGAAATGACATAAATACAGAAGCAGGAAAAGCACAGTCATCCATTTAGATGGCATTTACACATGAAAGGGAGAAACTTTAACTATTACCTAAACCTTGTCTTGGAACATCTTGACGCTTAGAAGTTTGACCTCATCTTATGTGCAGTAGGGAGCCATTGACAGTTTGAAAACATGGTGATGGAAGCAGAAAGTCAATCCAAGGGAAGTGACAGAGGCTGCCTTAAGACAATGGAGGAGGAAGCAACAGGTTGAAGACCACGATGAAGTACTGCAGGAGCCAAACCAATGGGATTTTTCAAATGATTAGATTCAAGAGAAAGAGAAGAGCCAAAGATGACTGGAGTTTAAAACCTAGATCACGGAAAGAAAGGCCGTATCAGTAAAAGAAATAGGAAAGCCAGGAAGAGGAAGAAAGAAGCTGACACGTTTAAACTTTGGGCGTATTCAGCTGAGGTGATCGTGGGATGGCCCCAAACGCCTGTAGTATCTTCAGTCCCGTGTTTCCAGCTCAAAAATGTGGACGCGAAACGCAGGAAAATATCTGGAGTTGGAAATGTAGATCAGCTTTGAGGGAATAAAGTCGCCTCCACTTGGGAAGGAAATTTCAGTTTCTAAGATCTTAGAGGTAAAACAGATCTTGGAGATGATTTCCAACAAAGAGTTTTCACCATCATAACTACCGGAGATGGGGCACGAGAGGGCAAAAATTCACTGGGCCAAGGAGTGACGAGCAATCCCTTGTTTCCTTCCCTCACTAGGGAGATGGTGGAAATCAGGCCTGCCTCATCCTTCCGACCCGAAAGGGTTTTGTAAAAACCTCACAGAAGCTGCCTTCCTTCCCCACCGCTTATCACAATATTCAGTATTTTCTGTTTAAATGTGTAAAACGTGACAACCTCACTGCCCATCCAACCCTCTCAAGAAATTTTAAAACACTTCCCAAAAGATTCTCCTGAACTGGCACATGATGCTGCTACAGCTTCATGCGGTCCCTTTGCTGGCAACGTGTCAGAGACAAAGTCATTTCGCATTTGACGCTTTCTACATGAAACCCCAGTTCTAGCATCCATCCGAATCCCCACTGCACCGACCGCCCCCTCCTTACTCCCCCTCCATCTGTTATTATTTAAGTGACAGTACGTTTAAAAATATATATATATATATATATATATATATATATATATATATATATATATATATAAATAAAATTGGGGGGCTTTTTTTTTTTTCATGAGAGTACCTTTTCCAAGGTACCACACATGATTAAAAGTGGAAAAGTGACTGTTACATACATACATATAGGCCTTCTCTAAGATAGTCACTTAGGGTCCGGAGAATTCAAAATTTCCAGGTACTAGTAAAACGGGGGATTTTCTTGCCTCCCTTTAAGGGGAGAGTGGGAGAAGGGGGGGGCGGAGAGGAAAGAATGAGATGTAGCTCAAAGTATTTTCAGAACGGCGTGATGAAAAGCAGGCGAACTGATTTGGGCATCCAAAACCGTCTTGGGCCCTGGAACCGCCACTGGTGATGACAACAGCTGTGTGACCTTAGAGGGGTCAATGTCTCGTCTGGCTTTAGCAATCACGCGGCACGACCCTAGTGTTTCAGAGTTGAGAAAACCAAGGCCTTTTTAGGGTGTGAAATTCTAAACTTCTATGTTCCTAGCTTAGGTATAAGGCCTGGGGCCTGAATTTCAATGTGACTCTAAGGAAATGTCAAGAAACCCATATTCAGAAATAGACATTGCATATGGCTCTACATTAATTATTTGAATTACCTCTACTCATTTCCGAATGACACAGGCATGGATGCTGTTTCCTGGCCATTACGGACATGTGTATTCACACTGTATACTCATTTGTCCTAAAAGGGCTATCAGCCCCCAAAATACCATTAGCTAAAAGCACAACAGAACTTGGCAAATCTCAAGCATGTTTTATAAACAGAGTTGTAATAAAGTACATAAATACAGAGCACAGGCACAGGTCAGTCAGTGTTCAAAAACTCAGAGGACTTAAAATCTCATTTTTGGGAAGCAATTGTGTTCTAATTTTATATTGCTTAATTTTGCACATGCCTACTCTTCCCCACTGGAGTACAGTTCATTGAGGGCAGAATCTAAATCGAGTTCAACTTTGCATCACCCAAAACGGTATTTTGCACATAACTAGAATATAATCCAAATATGAAATATTTCCCATATTTTAATATAAGCAAAGAAATACCACAAGGTGTGACTGAGTACATATCTACCAGCTAAATCAGGAATGGTTTCATTATGAAATCAAAAGTCACACACCTCCAACAGGCTGATACCATATCTCAAGGCTGCCGCTGCTCAGCTCTAACATGTACCCATCACACAGCTGGTGGGTAGGGGAGCTGGAAGCAGCTGTTGGAGAGAGGAATGGCCGTAATACACCTAGCAGGACCACGTTCTCAGGGTCACAAGTGAGGGGGAAAAAACACCAAGCGAAGGAAACAAAAAGTACTCAAGGCAGTAGAAATAATTCTCCAAATCAGCAGCAGAAAATAAAGGCAAAGTAGGGGAAAGAGCAAGATCACGACCAATCTTAGGTAAAAGCATGTCCTATTAACGGCCATATTTTGTTTATTTCGGGGACTCAAACTAAATTGAAAAAGGATGCTTTATGGTGTGGATGTTTTAAGATGACACACAGTGTAACTGAGCAGAGAGTGTTTCTTAATTTGTTAATATTACATGTAGCATTAATGATTACATACTGTAACTTGTTCGACTGTCTTCAATACCACTAGTAGTTGAAGAGTTTTCTAATCACTGTACTTGGTAAAATCAGGCAGTTGGGGTTAAAATGTTTCCACCTGTTTATGCAAACTAAGCAAGCACTCAATTGATTTGGGAACACAAAGGGATTTATTTGTAGAGGTTAAATCTCCACTCTTCACCCTTCTGGCACCACTCAGGTTAAGTTGGGGAGCTGTCCTAAACTTTCAGCAAATCCCAATTCCAACGTACACACTAACTGATAGAACTGACTGAACCTGAATCACAGAGGCGGTCTCTGCATTCGCCAGCCTTGGGTTCCAGCAAACTGCAGACATAAGGTGCATCTACTCACCAGTCTGGTCAGCTCTCCTACCGACATGAGCTAGTTGGAACTGGCCAAACTGTATTCTTCTTTCCCCAATAGGCACTGAGTGATTAAAGAAGACTGTAATGCCTTCTTGTGCTCAAAATTTAAAATACAGGAATTCTCTAAAGGAAGAAGAATTTGAATATTTGTAAGAGAATGGCTACTAAAAGCCCCATTAGGACCCTCTCTAAACACTTCCCATTTAAATGGAGAGGCAAATAGCCCCCACTGACATTTATATTTAGAATGGGCTGGGAGAGAGGAAGAGCCCACATTTGAAGGCTGAAGGTCTCTGACATAACCATACATAAATCATTTCAGGGTGAGGCTGTCACAGTGCATCTTCTGCTCTGCCCTTTAAATGGATTGGACCCCAACATCGCATTCTCCTCAGAGTAGGGAGTGGGGGTGGGAGTTTCATGGAGAACAAAGAAGTCACCACTTCCTTTATCCCACTAAAGACAGATGTAGTAAAAATATCTGCATTGTAACATTCAACTACTTTAAAATACCGAACTGCAAACAAGTAGACTGAATGGTCAGGTTTGAAAACCCCTTAATCTACACAAAGATGTATCTATTGAAAAAAAATGAAAATGAATCTATTAAAGAAAGGCTAAATGTGTGATTGATTGCCTTCACATGTGCTTTCATTTATAAAGCTACATTTATTCAGTGATTGATTCATATCTTATAAAGAAAATCTGGATAACAGGGGCAGTTCTAATTTTTTTCATCTACCAAGTCACTGTTTCAAATAAAAAAAAAAAATAAGACTTATGGTAACTGAAGAGCACACAAGTCACATTTTAAAAAGAAATGCCAGCTATTTTATCCTTTCAGTGTGGTTAGCAAGGCTCCTTTGTGTCTACAAATTTCCCTGGGTGGTGCTGTTGCCAAGAAATTCTAATTCATGACAAGGTTTTCTGCAAACTGGGACAGAGGCAAACCTGCGGATGCAGGGACCCTACAGTTTGCTTTGTCTTTCTGGCTGAGACAGCACCTGGCTGGTCCAGCCTATAGAAGGCAGTGCAAAGGCAAGATCGCCATACGGAGAGAGAAGCAATGCAGCTCGCAGATTAAACCCCATCCCTTGCACCATGAGGCTGTTCTTGGAAGGCAATCATTTTTGTAGGTTGGCCCCCAGAGATGGCTCATACCAAAGGCCATTGTAAAAGTGTTTCAGGGTGTCTGAAACCAAGATGAAATTGCAGTGTTATGGGGATGCTTTAGTTCTTACAGTAGCCAAGTATGCCATTAGTTTAAAACAATGGGGAAATGGAGGAGGAGGGAGGAATGTTCTATGATTTATTTATTTGTTTCCAGTAGCAGTGGAAAATTTTCTCTGAGCAAAAGGAAGGCCTGAAACTGACCCCATCTGCCAATTATGAATCAGCATTAACAACAAGCATAATTCCATAAGAGTTTTCAAGTAAACATACCATGCTTCTCAATGGCATGAAGCACAGCTAAGTGCAACTAAGACAGAACATCGTTACTTAACCTGCACTTACAGAATAGCAGGCCGAGTATAAAGAATATATCCGAATTCTAAAAGCCTTTGTAGCTTCCTGAAGAAAAACCACCAGGAATAGTATAATCAAACCTTTTTATTTTCCAAGTCAGTAGTTGATCCAGAAAAATCATGATTTATATTTGTAACAAAACTCATGAATGTTTCTTCCTTTAACCATCATCAAATGGTACCCTGTAAGCTACTCCAGCGTCTGTGCTACCTTTGACTTTTTCCTACTTTTACTCAGACAGCTCTTGGAAAATTTCCTGCAAGTTTCCAAAAAGCTTAAGGCTGGTAGCCTTAAGACTTGTGCGTCAGCTGAATTCCATAAAATAATAGACCACATAAGCACAGTGTAATTTACAGTTATGTGACAGGCAGAGATGTTACTTGGGCCAAGTGCTTGAGTATGCAGTCAGAGCCCAGGAATGGAGGGCAGTTAATATAGGATATCCATCTAGATTTTAACATTACACCAGCGATGATTTTCAGAGTTGGAGCTGTATGTGGATGAGACATCACTGCTTGAAAACCAAATGTCAAAATGATGACCCCGGGACAGGAGGGCCATCACAGCATCAGTGACTATTAAGCGGGGCAATTATCTCAGACCATACGTTTAAAACAAAATCCTCAAATAGTCCATCCTCAATTTTCAAATGCACAGATGTTTTTGGATTTATCATCCAAGCCACTCTTCCTCTCCAAATGAAATCAGATTATCGGAATCTCTGTGTTCTGCTCATCTCCTCAAGGACAGGTACACTGTTCACTCTCAGAAGAACATCTAATAATTGCTCCTTATTTGACCTCTAAAATCTGATTACTCCAGAGCATGAGGAAACTTCCTCCTGCCTGGGGTTCTTTGTAGCAACCTTCTTGAGCCTTTTTGAGCAAAGGAGTCTCAAAATTTCACCATCTGATGGTCGATGTGGAACCAACAGTTGCATAGAACCATCCCTCCTCCTTACATTCAGAAGGGGGGGGGCAGGGAGATGGCGGAAGGAAAAGATAGAGGTTGGAGGTTTTGCCATCAGTGTGAACTCAGAGTCAGAGTCACCTTTATATAGAGCAGTCGTGACTACAGATTCCAGAGCAGAAAGCTCCTTGGAGTGATCTCTTATTTTGATTTTGGAGTGCTTCCCCACAAGTTATGTTTCAGCAGGGACTATGTGCATGCCCCGAAATAGCTTGGCAAAGCATTTTAAGGTGAAGGTAGCTGGCAGTTGGAGAGAGCTAAAGCAAGAAATAAGGAGGGAGGTGCAGGGGGGTGAAAATTCCTTTGCCTGCAGATAGAAACTAAGCTAGAGGTTCCTTGAAAGGGGTGAGATGGAGGGGGAGGGAGGAAGAGGGAAGGAAAAGCTGAGAAAGCTTGTGAGGAAACAATAGATCTAATACACCCCTAAATCATCAAACCGGTGATGTTTCTTTGCACATCTAGACTTTCTCCTGGATGGTCTAACCAGATCTAGAAAAGCAGGTTTCCTCTGGAGAGGCCTTCCCCAAAAGCAGGCTTTACTACTGTGAAAACTTGAACCAAAACAAAGTTGTGTGATTCATCAAGAGGGAACGTTGTAACAAATAAAGCCAACTTTCTTCTCTCCAACCCCCCTTAATAGTTAGTCACAAACAAGAGCTGCCTTAGGCAGGCTGAGTAAAATCAACAGATTCCCTTCCCTAACCTGTCTAGACAGTTGTTAATACCCAACCATTCTACACCAGTGGGCTGACAGTGTGAAATGAAGGCTATTTCAGAAAATGAAATTCTGGCAACATTTCAGTTTAATTAGCATGTGAAATAAAAGGAGGAAAAAGATCTAGTGAGACCCTTCATAGGACAGTCTTGCTAAAGATGGGGGTGTGGGGAGGAAGCACTGAAGAAATGCCTTATCCTAAAAACCTGTGAACTATGTATGCATTTAGAGAGAGCCAAAATCAAAGGTATCAGCCAGCATCTTTGGGCAGGAATGCATATGTGCACACACAGACACCTGGAGAAAAACTCCCATCCTCTAATCAGGGTAGAGCAGCAACTAGTAACAATGGTACAGTCAGAGGGTCAGCTTTGCCACTCCGATGGTTATACCAAAAGCCAAACCTTACTCGCAAAAGCAGCAACTGTTACATCCAAGCCTCAAGCTGGCAAATCTCGCTTTGGATCCCGGCAGAGGAAATTTAGCCGTTCATTAGCCTTAACAAGCTGCTGTCACGGAGCAGAGAAGTTACATGAGCAGCCACACACCAAGCTCTCACAGCCCTCCCCAAGGGCAAGCGGGTATCTCCAAGATGGACTGTGCAAGTTCACACTTTTGATGGGCAAATATGAACTGTTTTCTTGGACTTTCCTTGGTGCACACTGTAGAATTTTTAAAGAACACTCACGTCCCTCCACCTCCCACCCACCATCTTTCCTGCAGAATGTCCCCTCAGCAGCTGCTAATCCTTGCTGACAAAACCACTATTTCCACAGCAGATCTAGCACTTTCCACTGACCAGCACTTTCTTTATTCCCCTTGACAAAGCCCAATGAACTTGTCACCAGCCCCACTATGCCCCCACTGGGACGGCTAACCAACTTGGCATTGGTGCCCTTAAGCATCCTAGGAGTTTCTTAACTAGTCCTCTAAGACAAAGTCAGAGGCATGGAAGCACACATCACCCTTTGTCAGAGATTGTGCTATCTAACTGGAGAGGGACCCAAAAAAGAGAAAGAGAGAGAGAGAGAAACGAGGACACACATGGAGGGTGTTTTCTTTCTGGAAGCAGTGCATTGGGGAAACCTACAATGCATGGTCAGCATTAGGTAGATACATCTTCCCGTCCTCCTCCTAGATATCCTTCAGTATCTTTTGTCACTGGGCTCCTCTCGCTGCTGTCCACCTTCAAATCTCAAAATCAAGTTCCTATTCTTTATTGACATTTGCTAATTACTGGGAAAACACTCTGCTTTGCTCCGGTCCCCCCCGCCCCCCCTCCCGCATCTGACGGTCGTCAGCACCAGTTGAAAGAGATGAACCTGATTTAAGGTACCAAGTAGGTAGAGCTCGTGCATGTAGGGACGCGGTATTCTGTCAGCGATGGCTCGCGTAAAGCCCCAAACCACCTTCCCACTCTGCTCTTCCGAACCCCAGAAGTTAGGCAGGTCTCTGCTGGGGGACAGTGAGCCCGACAACGTGTGCGCAAGGATGTGTGTTGGTGACTGAAACGCAGGCAGCTCGACCAGCTGCTCAGCTCGGCACACTAAGGGGTTAGGGGTGGGTGGAGAGGTAAACGCAGATGACTGTTTCCGAAAACATTTTAAACAACAAACAGCCAAAAAGGGGGGGGGGAGATAAAACAAACAAAATTTTCAAACCCGAAGCCCACACCAACGCAGCCCCTGCGTCTCCGCCGCCACCACACGATTTACACAAGTAATTTAAATCATTCACCTGCTGCCAGGTCTCCTCCAGGGATGGCAAAGCTGAGAAGTAGCCGGTGTCGTGGACAAGTTGTAGCTCCTGGAATATACTATAACTAGCCAACACGTCCATGCTGCTGCTGCCGGGCAAAACGGGAGGAGAAACCCTCCCCCGAACACAGTTGGGTCTGTTTGTTTGTCAGTCTGTCTGGCTCACCCCCCAAGAAGGCAGACATCCAGTGGCCCTTTTGTTTTGTTTTGTTTCAGTCAACTAAAAAGGAAAAAAAAAAATCAATGCAGGAGAGAGGAGAGAGGAGGTGAGAGAGAAGAGAGTGAGTGGGGTGGATGGAGAGAGGCATCCAGCGTGTACAGTGCAGACGGCTGCCAGGAAAAGGGGACTTCTCCACGGGAGTAACAATTCCCTTCCAGGGCTCTAATCACTCCAGCTCGTGGATCAGGAAGGGGGATGCAAACTCACTGACACGAAGCTGCCATCTATTTCTGCAGCGCTGTTCGCTCCTAATGCAATCTTTGCTCTTTATTTTGGGAGGTTGCATTTTTTTTTTCTCTCGCGATCGCTTCTCTCCCCCCCCTTCCTCTCCCTCCCCACCCCCACCCATCCTCGGTAGTTTGTAGTCTCTTCCCCCCCTCCTCCTTTTCTCCTCCTCCTGCTCTTCCCCCTCCCCAAACTCCCTCCCTCCGCCCGACTCTCCGCGCAGCCGTGGGATCTCGGAGGAGGGCGTCCATTAAGCCGCGTGTGACCATGTAAGGTAAACAGGGGGCTCATGAAAGTCACTGAGGACCAATGGGGAGCACAGAGCAGGGCCCGGGGCGGGGCTCTGGCTTGGCGGCGAGCGCGGATTGGCGCACTGTGGATCTCCCTGCTGCCTTACAAGGCGGTGCGAGGCGAGCTATTTTTAGAGAGCTATATAAGGGGGCTGAGGCGGCCGCGCGGCTGCTCGGGAGCGCGAACGCGAGGGATGGGGTGGGTTGCGGTGACACTCGCGCTGGCTCCCGGGACGCCGAAGCTGCCGGGCTCGAGCCGGCCTCCGACCCTCGCCTTATTGCCTGGCGGAGTTCCGGGCTTCCGGAGCCTGCGCCCCTCGGAGGGAGGGGGTCGCGTGTCGCCGTCCTGGCGTGGTCGCGGCCAGTCAGGAGGTGAAAGTCCAGAATGCGGGGTTAGGATGCCTCCTGGAGGAGGAGCGGGGCTGGAGACCCGCGGAGAATCCCTCGGCCCGGGACGGAGTAACACGTCCCACTCCGCCTCCGTCCTAGACACGGGGGCGGGGAGCTGCGCGGGTGAGGTCGTGCAAGGGAGGTCCTCGCTTACTAAAAAATAAACCGAAAAAGAAAAATGCACCAAAAGTCCCTGCACAAATTCCCCACAGGCTGCCAGGGCGCAGGGCAGAAGCGCCAGAGGAGGAAGTGCCATAAACGGCACAGAACAAAGGGAAGCAGCGCGGAGAGAGCGGCTGGCGCCCGCCTCCCGCGCGCTGAGCGCGTCCCCGCCCCGCTGCTCGCGCGCGCAGTGCGCGCCGCCGCCGCCCTTTACTTTGGACCCCGAGGTGGTTACGGGGCGGGGAGTCAGGCTCCCAGTTAGAGTTGACTGAAAGGGGACGTTTCGCTTGAGTACGTGTGAAAGAGAATGGAGGGAGCCCGGGTGGACGTGGGGCGCAGGCAGGGGCCGGCAGCTTGCTAAGAGGCTTAAACGTGAGGCTCCCCACGTGGCTCCAGAAGTGTCTGACCAGAGGAGGAATCCTGTAGTATTCCGGAGCTGGCGTGTAGGGATCTGTAGACAGAGCACTGTGGAGATAACCCTGCACAATGCACGTTGTTAGGGTGGACCAATTGTTTGCTTGACCTTAAATGGTTAGTATGGTTCAAGCTTCCTCAAAATGCACTGAGTTGAACTTCCACTTTTGGAATGATTGCCAAATTCAGCAATTACTCGGATATGAGAAACTGAGTTTTTGCTAAGGGATATTAAACAGGAATTACTGGGGATTGAGGAGTCTATTTACTTTTTGGTATCTGGAATTGTGTTGGCCAGTTCCACAGCGACATTGTGTAATTGATGCATTTACTGTAGTGTATATGCGTAGAATGTTGCAAGGACCTTGGTGCATTTAGTGTTTATGCATATTCGTGGTGCTAGGTGATAAATGGTATAAAAAGGTTAAAAGTCATACATAAAGTGATATTGTGATAGCTCATATGCGTGTTAATGCCAGTATGAGAAGGCCACTCTGTCTCTCTTTGAAAGGTGGAATGTATCTTTCCCAGAAGTAGAAAACCACTTAAAGCCATCACATCCCAATTAATGCATTAACTTGATCCTTATGGTCCTTGGTGCTGCCACTTACTAGCTGTGTGACTTTGAGCAACTTATTACTTCAGATCCTCTGCCTACCCATCTCAGAAATAGAAATAGTGGTATCTGTCTTGCCTGATTGTTATGAAGAGTCAAAATAAAGTGTGTAACTCAGATGTTGGCCATCATTATCTCCTAGGTTTAGCTAAGTAAACAAAATAGTATCTGAACTAATCAGACCCATGGGGGGACATACCACAGCTTAGAGAAGAAGGGGAGGTAGAAGCCCCGTGCCAATTTGTAATAATGTTTCCCCCATGCGGTTCCCATTGTGTGTGGGGGTGGAGAGGGGCTATTGAGAAGCACTGGAGCAGAAGACAAGTTCATGGGGAAGTAACAGGGGAGGGAGAGGAATTTAGATACAGGAAACTGGAGAGGCAAAAGGCAAGACCAAAGCATATAATCTGACGTTTGAGACTCAAGAGAACTTAATTTTTGTTTTTGTATTACACTGCTACCAACTTTGCATAAAATATGACATACCTGTTAACTTGTGAGTTTGAAAATTTTATAAATAAACCCCAAGGTAAGTATTTTAATTATCTCCAACTTTATGGATGAAGATACCCTTGACTTGGAAATATTAAGTTGGTCAAGGTCACACAACTAAGAAGCAGTTGAGTGGGGGCTCAAATCTGGGAGCATCTGACTTTCAAGACTGTTGCGTATGGGGCACTCTGTGTGGTAAAAGACAGTTTCTTGGTTTTAAGTCGAGATTTATTTATAAAAATTGCTCAGGTGTGGAAAAGGAAGGGGGGCTTCCATTGAGGTTTTCCTGAGGTAAATATCAGCCATTCAATGGAGAAATTCAACCAAATTTTGTCATGTAAATCCTGAAAACCTCACTATGACTTGTTTCAAAACTTTATAGAATATTTTAGAATTTATTCTCAGAGATTCATGTAACAAGATGATCTTAAAGGTGCATTTTCAATATTCATATTTACCTATTTTTTATAGCCTAGAGATCCTAGGTTCACATTGCAAAACACATGCAAAGAATATTAATGTGCAAAATAATCAACAAATTAAGGTCACAATGGAACTTTGGCAATTAAACAAATCAAAAATAAACCGCACTGCTGTAATTACTGCATACTGCATGCCTTTTCTGTACCCAGCATTTTACACATGTTCATGTCTGCTCCTCACCACAATCGTGTGAGGGAGCTATTATTGCTTCACTTTCACAGAGGAAGATACCAAAGTTCACAGAGGGCACATAATTTGACCATTACCAGATGTTGGTTACGTGGCAAAAGCAGATTCAAATACAGGTTTGACTCCAAGTTGACTCCAAAGTCTGTGTCCTCTACACATATTGCTTTAAAAGGCACTAATATTACTTTTAATAATATTACACTTTGGAAGTGATCCTATAGAAAACATCTATAAGTATATGTTACCCCCCTCCCCAAGAATTAAAAAATGAGGATATTTTATGAACAAAAGAGTAAAAATGTAATATGTAAATAGACACAATCGAGGCATTGGACTGTTACTATTAGAGAAGTTCTCCATCAGTACAGGAAGTCCTTATTAGCCTGTGTGATTAGCATCAGTAAAGCCACCTTAAAGGAAATCTACTTAAAACAGAGACCAAATTTCAGAGCAATTAGTGAAAAAAGGTTTGCTGGGGACTTTTTTTGAAAATAAAGCTCAATGTTATTAAAATACATTTATCTCAATATTGAACAAAACTTTTGTTGTAAGTACAACTATCTTCTAATTATAGAATGAATAAGAAAGTTATTGTTGGCTTAATTTTTTCTACAAAAAGTGAAGCACCTTACAACATGTTTTATTTCATATTTGACTTTAACACTATAATAAAAAAGAGGGTCATTTTTGTAAAATGTTTGAGGGCTTCATCAGTTTACCCAAGGGTCTCAATTAATTCTTTAATATTCAAAGTAGTCTCTCCTTCTCTTCTAAAGCATCAATATAGTCATCATCTCTGTTGACTTTACCTTCATTTGTTTGTGTAAGTATATAGATTCTACTTTGCCAGTTACTTTACCAACTTCACTCTCATTGACATCATGAAATCTTATACCTTTTCCCACATTCGCAATTTTACTTTGCAAGGAATAAAATATATTTGCAGTATATTTAAATATTTACCACCATAGGGAAGAGGGAAAGGGAGCCTGGAGTTTAAAAGAGATGTTTGAATGGGGGACTAACTTATAAGTGGTCATATCATTAATAAGTACTTTCATGTACTCATGACCTTTGCTTCCTTTCACAGTCTTACTATAGAGGACGAAAGTGTGAACTTTGGGAGCATGCTTTGGTTCTATCAGAAAACAATGTCACAGAGGGGAGGTTGGTAAACAAGACTGTGAGAGACATGAATCTGGAAGAAGATATGTGTGGCCATATAAACAGTGACATACGTACATACATACAACCAGAGAGTGTTTAATAATCCAAGAAAAAGATGGCCACTTCATCAGGGCTCTCATGTCCTGGATAAAATATTCCTCGAGAATACACATCTTCTTTTGTTCTCATAATGTACTCAGTTCATATTTTGGCTTCCCACTCGTTCTGCCTGCAAGGAAAGAATGTGCTGGTTACAACCGCAGGAGCCTGGTGGTCTTTGTGACAGTTCTGGTTGTTATTGTCAACACAAAGACATTTTAGTATAATTGTGTTCCTTGTGCATTTAGTTAGCATAGGTCTCGCTCCCTGGGTATGTTCAGTTTTGAGACTCTGACGTATTGAAGTTTCTAGATATACGATGGAGGAAAAAAAGACCTCTTGGTCTTGGTGTTTGAACCAAAAGCTCTTGGCAGGTAGCCTGCTGATCTCCAGAAAACATCTCAATCTTGCCATTGACTTTTCAGAATTCTGTGGGAATGTTATAGTTTAATAAAAACATTTATTTTTTAAAAATGTTAAAGCCAACCTTGAATGTTGAATTTTGCATCTCAGTGAGTTATACAAAAGGATTTAAAGTGGGGGCCTGGGGTGCATTGCTGGTGATGGGCATGTTGCTCTGACTCAAGTAGTATATTGCTTAACAAAAATTGACTTCCCATAAGGATAAAGGTAAAGAATTCAGCAAAAGTTCACTATCAGGAATGTCCTGCCCAGACCTTGGAATTTTGGACATTCAATGTCACTGTGACCTGCAGTGCATAATTCCATAATGCCTATGGAGATTAGTATCTGTAGTCACTTTTCCAACTTGAGCTACCAGCACTTAGAAAATGCTAGTACCCTCTTATGGAGAACAAAATTATCATCTAAATTCAGCCATTAACATATATTGTGCCAAATATTCAGTCATCCAGCATGTATTGCACAAAGCATTTGGTCATGTAACATACGTTATACAAGTGCATAGGTTGAAAATAGAATGACAGACACACAGTACCAGTGTCAGTAGTACTATATCTCCGAAGTGAGAAAAGGCATTTGATGTGCCTAGTCCAAACTTCACAGATTCACTGCTGCCTTCTGCAACACTTCTTCAAGGAGATGCCCAGTTTCTCAAATGATAGGCAAATCCTAGCAGTACGTATGTGTATGTTATGTGCCATGGAGTCAGCTGTGACTCCTAGTGACCCTATGAATGAGTGATACCCACAATGTCCTGTCCCAGCAGCCCTACTTAGCTCCTATAAACTCATGCTTATGGCTTCTTTCATGGAGTCAATCCATCCCATATTTGTGTCCTTTCCTGCTATTTTTCTCAGCTTGATTGTCTTTTCCAATGAACTCTGCCTTCTCATGATGTGCCCATAGTAGGACAGCTTCAGTTTTGTCAGTTTTGCCTCCAGTGACGTTTCAGGCTTAATTTGCTCTAGGTTCCAATAAACTACAACAACTGAGCCTAGCTGGCTAATTTTCCCCGTCTAAGAATAGCATCATAAGCTAACCACTTAGGGGGTTCTGGACAAAGATTTTGGGAAAGAGGCTAGTAGAAAATGAGAAAAGACTTTTAAATAATAAAAAGAATTCCTTTGGCTATGAAATGATAGACATGCCAAGATAGTTGTGAAGCTAGTGAAAAATTAAGTTGCTAATGTTTGGGGGATTATCACCCTTTGCAGTGTGTGAGGCATAGTCTGTAGGACTGTGTGATGTTTCATCTGGAGCATCTTTTTTTGTGATATGTTGAATACAGCACAGCATTACTATTAATGCATTAAGTATCACTGTCAATGTTTCATCAGAACATTTTTTTTTTTAAACATGGTACATGGTTAATGGGATTTAACAGCAGAATGCAGCTCAGATTTTATAATGGAAATCAATGGGAGAATAAGATTGATTTGATAGAAAATCTCTGCACTTCAAACTTTGCTGACAGTGACCATTCTTTAAGTGAGGGATACCTATTCCACAAGTGCCCAATGATGAGTTTTTATGTGTATGATAGATCTGGGTAGTTTGGAAGACTAATAATGTCAGCAGCAGTTTTCTGCTGATCGGTTGCTCATTTGAATTTCACTGAATTTTCTTTACCCAAAGGATGCTTATGTGAAAGCTTAGAAGAGTCCGCTGAGTCAGTTATTAATACTGGTTACTGCTCTTCTCAAGAGGAAGGGAGACAAATAAACTTTCCCTTTATGCAATCTAAATGGGGAAAAAATGCTTCAGCGTCCACCTCAGAATACTTCTAAACTCCCTTCCAGCTCTCTTCTCTCCCTACTGCTTTGCAATGCTCAAAGATTGTTCTAAGTGAATGTAACCATGTTTTATACAGGGTTGTTTCATTTTGGCTACTACCACCTGGGCCCCACATGCTCTTCTGCTTTACTTCAGTATCGGTCATTACCTGGGAAGCTAGGGAAATCCCGTACGATGACGGCCAAAAGGCAATATAACTCAGAGAGCCTCCCTCCCTCCACCCAGTTTGTTCAAATGTAAAATTCTACCCAGCTCTCTCTGTGCCACAAATGAACCTGTCCTTGCTTTTCCGCAACATCACTCTTGATCTTTGAGAGGTCTATGTTAAACCCATACCTATATCACTTTTACCCTTTCCACATATTTATGGGTATCATCTTCCTTTTGAGATTATAAATTATAGGGAGCATTTGTTTGACCACTTTATAGGGAATATAATATCTTTTATGGTACACATAAACTTTTATTAAACCAATTTTAAAAAGATCAAACAAAATATTTTTAGTAAAATTTTAAAAATAATGTTATTCTTTTTTCAGTGTTGTCTGGACATGGTATTGTTTGTGTTGGCTTCTGTTAGGTTGACCTAAACAGGAGAAAAAAACAGTATTATCTCAAATGATGTCAAATGTGATTGAAGGAAAATAGAAAATCTAAGGCCCCTAGCAAAAATCTGTCATTAAAATGACCAAATTCTACATAAAGTATATGAGAGACGTTGCCTTGTCAAAGAACTCACTTTACAGAATGATTAAGAGATAATATATTTTAAAAATAAAATACTTCTCAGTCTGTCAGGAAACAGCCACTGTTAACATTTGTTACATTTTAAGAGACTGTAATCTTGAATATTGTAACATTTCACAAAGTGATGTAATAACAGACTTTTCTGGGAACTAGTAACAACATTAGCAAAAAGAAAGCTGGAGAACAAAAATTTGTTAAATTGAGTTTATCTAATGCTGTCCTGGGGTAAAGGATGTCTTGATGCTAAAATAACAGGATAGAAAGAGATCTACTTTAGTAGCTTAAAGTAAATATTTGGCAAACTTGAATTTTTCCTTTCTGATTTATCTTTACCATAGCAACCTTCTGATCTGTAATTTCATCTTCCGAGTGGACTTATTTGTATGAGTTTGGCCTTTGTAAACATGTGTATCAATTTTTATTTTTTACACACTTGTTTCTTATTCTAGTTCCAGAGGGAAAATATGAATGAAGACAATAAAAATACAGGAATGATAAATAGAAAACTATTAGCATGTAATACAAGACAGAAGTCAAGTATGAAAGGTAAGGGAAGAAGAAATATCATTATCGTTCCAGCTGTGTCTCCCATCAAACACTGATCAAGCTATGTTATTACTTATAAATTAGTTCCTTGTACATTTGTTCATGTGAACCAACACTCCTGGAACACAGAATCTCACCTTTGTGAACTTAATCATTTGATTTTTAAACTGGCAAAACTGAGCTTCATTTTTCTCAGTTCTGGTGGCCCCACTAAGATATGCCCAGGTTGTCTCATTTAAAGCTATATAATTTCATATACTCAACTCAAATTATTGAGCACCTATTCTGTCAAGCAGCGGGTTGGGGACAGGAGCTATACGGATGAATGAGATATGATTCTTGCCCTTCTGGAACTGACATGTTAACTAAAAAGAGATTTAAATAAAAGGTAATATAGGTGATATGGCAGACTAGATTATTGGGACGGACTCCCTCTATGTAAAAACAAAATGCTAGGATATAAGCATTGATGAGCTGACAATATAATAAAGAATGATTGGGCTAAAATATAAGTGAAAGCGAGATTCAGCATTGTTTCTGGCAGTGAGCATTGTTAAACTCAATATTCCCAGCATTGGCTGTATATCAGAAAGAGTTTTAAAAATGCCATTGGGTGACATGTGCTTCCAGCAAAGGTAGACTAGCAGATGTTGGATGAATCCCACCTTCACCCAGAGAGCAACTAGGAAATCTAGACAAAATATAAAAAATACATGATGAAAGTACTGAAGAAGTAATGATGCGGCAAGAACTTGCCAAGCCTAGATACTGGAGACAAAGGAAGCCCAAAGAAATAAGCCAAAAAATTAGCATGATTTTTTTCCCACTGAAGTAATTACCAAAGAAAAAACTGAGCGGCTATGAAGATGATCGACAAACACAGCTGAAAAGGAAGATAAGCAAAGTTTTCAGTAATTCAAAGTCTGGGGTATAAATATTGGAGTGTAGAGTCCACCAGGCAGTTGAAGGAAGGAAAGTGTGGAGGACAGAAAGAGACTATGCCTTCCTTACCAGGACTGAAATCTGACTTTGGGAATGTTGCAATACCAGATTAGTGTAAGTAGATCTGTCCTTAGTCAAACTGCCTTCGAAAGAAAAGAGTAAATCCTCTCTGTAAAAAGGTAATCCAGAACCTTGAACTAACTCTACAATGTCCAACACCTATATTAAAACAAATAGGCATAAAAAAGGGTAAAACTTTCCCAAAACCAAAATTAAAAACAAAACAAAACAAACAGATAATAGAAAGAGACCCATAAGAAATCTATATATTGTTATCAGAATTACACTTTAAAATAACCACCACTAGTATAATCAGAAAACTCAATGACAAGGTAGAGATTTTCAGCATAAATCTAGAGACTATAATAAAAGAATAAAATTAAAATGCGAAACTAGAAATTACAACTGAAAATAAAAATGTAATGGAAGAGTTTGTGATGGTTAATTTTATGTGTCAACTTGACTGGATCACATGGCACCCAGGTATTAGCTAACTGTTATTTCTGGGTGTGTCTGTGAGAGTATTTCGAGATAAAATTAGCACTTGAATCAGTAGTCTCAGTAAAGCAGTTTGTCCTCCCCATGGTGGATGGCATCATCTAATCCCTTGAGGGCTACAGAGAAGAAAAAGACGGGAAAAGGAAAAATTTGCTCCTTCTTTCCTGATTACTTGAGCTGGGACATCAGTTTTCTCCTGGCCTATGCACGCCTGGTTCTCAGGCCCTCAGACCCTGCCTGGAATCTGCAACATCGTCTCTCCTGGTTCTCAGGGCCTCAGGCTTGGACGGAATTACACCACTGGCTTCCCTGCGTCTCCAGCTTGCCCATCGTGGGCATTCGGAGCCTCTATAATTGCGCGAGCCGATTCCTTAAAATAAATCTCTTCATGTATTCACATATAGCTCCATATTTTATTGATCCTGTTTCTCTAGAGAACCCTGACTAATACAGAGTTTAACAATAGATTAGACACAGATGAAGGGAGAATTAGAAGTTGGTTAGAAGAAAAATTCAGGCAAAAGCATGGGAATGCAAATGGGACAAGGCGCAACATTCTCTCGTATATATAATTGGATTCCATAAAAGAAAAAACGGAGAATAGGACAGAAGCGGTATTTGAAGGGATAATGACTGAGATTTTCCAAAACTGAGTAAAAGATATCAAAAGTCATAGACTACAAAGAGCTATAAGTTCCCAAAATGGATAAATACAACACAATTTTTTCTAAGCAATTCGTGGAAAATTGCTGACAACCAAGGAGAAAAGCTGAAACGCATTTAAGGTAAGAGATATTTTACCTTCGAGAGTACAAGAGTAAGACTGAATTCTTCATTTTTAACAGGAACATTGGAAGCAGAGGACAATGGAATGACATAGTCAAAGTGCTGAAAGAAAATAACTTCCCATCTAGGTGTCTATACCCAGTGAAAATGTTTTCAAAAACTGTTGGGAACAGATCCACTCTAGAGTAATACTAAGGAGAGTTCATCAGTCAGAAGGATAATGGCACTAGAGAAGCTAGGAGTGGGGGTGGGGGAGAGGGGAGAATAAATATAAATATTGATTCTATAAAACAATAATAATAAGGCGAATGAGGGTTTAAATTATGGAATTAAAATAGCACAAAAGTAGGGAAGTAAATGGACTTGAAATATTTGAATGCCCTTGCATTGTTCCAGGGCATGGAAAAATTACTATTGTATATTAGACCTCGAAAAATCAAAGAGCAATGTTGTAATTTCTAAGGCAAATAGTTTAAGAATATTAAATAAGAAGCTAATAATGGGGGAGGAATAAAATTGTTAATCTAGTAAAGGAGAGAAAAAGAAATAGAATAAGTAGTACAAATAGAAAGAAAACAAATAGTAAAATGGTAAATTTAAACAAATACATCAGTTATTTCAATAATTGCAGACTAAAATGTCCAATTAAAAGACAGTGTCAAACTAAATAAAAAAAAAAAATTCAAGTATAATGAAATTTCCACTTGTGTAAATCAGAAATGGTCTAACATTGATCATTTCAATGCTTCAACCTGAAATGAATGCTGCTTATAAGAGATACTTATGCAATGTGAGGAAAAAGAAAGGTTGAGAAAAAAATAAATCATACAAACATAACCAAAATAAAGTTGGCTTAGCTCTAAGAATATTAGACAAATTAGACTTTAAGTTAATAAACAAACTAGACATAAAAAGGATATTTTGTAATATAAGTCACCAAAAAGATGTAACACTTCTAAATCTGTATGTACCTATTATTATAGCCTCAAAACGCTAAAATAAACTGGAAGAATTAAAGGAGAAGTAGAAAAATCTACAATCATTACTGATAGAGTGTAATTTTTCTTCATAATTGATAGAGCAGACAAAAATCAGTAAAGATATCAAAGATTTGAGCAACAGGATGTCTACCTAATTGTCCAATATAAAATATGGCACTTATAATCTATAGAAAACATGTTTTCAACTGCATGTAGAACTTTTAGCAAAATAACAAATTAGATTATATAGAGTAGCAGTGACAACCCCCAGAGCTTGTTAGAAATGCAGAATGGCAAGCTACACCCTGGACCTCCTGAACTGCAATATACAGTCTAATAAAATCCCCAGGCGATTTCTGTGCACGGCAAAGTTTGAGAAGCATTCTTTTGGCCAAGGGCTCATGATCTCTTTCTTAACTTATTTTAAAGCCTAGAGCCAATTCCATCTGGCCGCACCCACCTACCTGACTGCTATTTACTCTGAGCTAATGGGGTTATTTCCTCTGGTGTCACTTCCACTTCATCAATTAGTACCTCCTTGTTGGTAAGAATTAGATTTAGAGGAACTGCTGTTCCCCCTTCACTTCCTCTAACTTCTAGGAGAAGTCTATTTTGTTCCAACTTTCCTTCATTCCCAAATCATAAAAGTGGAAATATCTCCTGTTTAATTATCCTTTTACATCTGAATAGACGATCATATTTTCAAAGGTGCTTTCATATCTGCGATTTTACTTGGTTGGTCCTGACGACAGTTCACTGATGTAGCTTGCATTAAAATGCTAAGAGCTTTGGGGTGGCTCCATAGTGTAGTTGTTAGCACGGCTGCTTTACACAGAGAAGGTCCTGGGTTCCTGCCCCAGGTGGAGTCATGGTCCATACCCCAGGTGCACTGGGCCCCCCAGGTGTGCCGGGCTGGGTGCACGCTGCTAACGTGAGCACACGGAAGAAGATGCTCCGCTTTCAGAAATCCAGTTCTTAATGGGAGACGGCAACATCCATCGGTCAGGGGTAAAAGAGGGGCAGGCGGAGGGGAGGGGGACGGAATTAAAGAGGGGAAAATGCTAAGAGCTTAGATTAATATTCCCATTTGTCAGATAAAAAAGTTGAGGCTTAGAGTTTAAAGCAACTTGTGCAAAACCATAAAGCAAGTGTGGTGATATCACTGCTAGTATCCAGACCCCTTGAATTCTTTCCACTGCATAACTTTATCTCCAAAGTATTATCTCAAATCTCAGTGTGGTATTGGAGAGAGAGTTACCCATCCCGGCACCACCTGCCAACCATAAACACTTTCTTCCCATGTGAAAAATGCTCTTGGTTATCTATTTAATGTCCAATATCCTTTTTAAATTTGCTACCAGAATCCTAATGCTTTGGTTGAAATATGTTCAGCTACATATATACTTGCCCAGCCTCTAGTTACAGGTGGCCAGAGGCACAGTCCTGGCCAATAAAATATAAATAGAAGTCTTGTGGGATGTATTATTTTGCTAGGGCTGCTATAACCAAGTACCACAAACCAGGTGGCTTAAACAACAAAAATGTATCTGTCTCACAGCTCTGGAGGCTAAAAGTCTGAAATCAAAATGTTGGCAAGGTTGGTTCTTGCCAAGGGCTATGAAAGAAGGATCTGTCTCAGGTATCTCCTGGGCTTATAGGTGGCTCTCTTCCTGGTCACAAGACTTCACCCTATATCCATGTCTCTGGGTTCAAATTTCCCCTTTTCATAAAGACTTCAGAGATATTGGGTTAGGACCCACCTTAATGACTCCATTTTAACTTAGCTACCTCTGTCAAGACTCTCTCTCCAAATAAGATCACATTCTGAGGTACTGGGGGTTAGCAGCCCAACATATTTGGTGGGGGGAATACAATGGGCATTAACACCAGGATGAGTGGTCACAACATGGGGGAATGTGAGTTTCTGGAGAAGCTTTCGCTTTCCTCATGAAAGGAGAGAGCCACTATATATCATCCTTCCACTGTCCCTCCCTCCTGCCTTATCTACTGTCTCAGCAGCTGGAGGTGCTGGGCCTTCGTGAGATTATGAGGGAAAGATCAAGAGAACTAAGGAGTTGAACCGACGTTAGGAAATACCTGACTTCATAGCTTGTTACATGAGAAAAATTTACCCTATGCTAAAAGTCCTATAGTTGGATTTCTTGTTCCTTTTCGCCAAACACATTCCTAATATATCACCATTCTCAAAAAAAAAAAAAAAAAAAAAAAGTGAAAACCTAGCTTTACGTGAATCTATCAAAGTATACCAGTTAACCCAGAGTAAAAGTGCTAGTTATCATCAGGCTACATATATACATGAGTTAGATTGCGAATGGTTGAGAATGGTGTTGGATGAATTAAATAATGACATTTTGAAAACAACTTCTGAGAAAAATATGTACGTTGGAGGCTGTCTACCAACTGCCATCACACTCCACTTTGTTACTAGTTCTTGAAGGTCACTGGTGTCTTCCAGCCCCCAATGCTGCTCTTGACAAACCAATAAAACGGGTCCTGTTGCTATTCCTAACATTTATATTGAGACTCCAGGGTGAGCGAATGAGGTCATGACTCGTTACGCTCAACGGTGGAAATTTTAGCAAGTCCCTCCGTGTCCTTTTTGACGGCTAAACATGAGATCATCTCTGCAGTTAAAATTTATAGTCTTAAATGCACCTCTGTCCCCTCTCACATACCACATGTCCTGCAGTGATCTCTTTGGGAATTCTTTGAGAAACCCAAGTCTAATGACAGGTGGCTGTTGTGTCTCCAGATGCTGTGAGTGTGAAAGAAAGCCAATGAGCCAGGCAGGATGTCCTCCAGACAGGAGAGGGACTGAAGTAAGGCAGGAGAGACATCTCCGGAGCGAAACGTAAGGAGGTTCTCACTCTCATCTCCCTGCAGGGTAGGGCTCAGCATTTGCAGTACCTGAGGCTGCCACTTCGGTTTCACCCTGGGCGCTTCTCCTGCCTCCTAGGGAGGATGATCTCTCATGACACTCTCAGCATCTTGAATTTTTTTCAATTGCTACTTGTCTGCTTCTTTTGAAACTTCGCTTGACTACTTTAACCATAACCGTAATAAGAACACATTCACAGAAAAAGAGAATTGTCTTTGCCTCATAGCCAGGCATTTAATTTTTACAGGGATAACTCTAAATGAGTGAGTACCTATATGCTCAAACTGTGTAGGAATTTTACACATATATGTATAATACTCATTAAGAAACTCTGCAACCTAGGCATCCATATCTCACTTTGAGATGAGACCAAGATAGATTATTGTCTGGCCTCCAACCCCACAGAAGACAGGGCCATTCTACACTGGCTGCCTGCATTCTGCATCCTGCTCTCTCTTCAGGTCTCAAAATCCATGCTTTTAAAGCTTTTCTTATTTTAATTTCCTATTTCACCACAAATTTCTACCTCTTTATCTCCTGCTCAGATCTTTATTATTTAACTAAAAGATTTTATTTCTTTGCTTTGCTTTTGCGGTTTCTTTCTCTTTTCCAACTTAAAAAAAAAAATTCATTGAGTTTCAGAGTAGATCAGTATGTCAAGTTTTCTCAAAACATTCTTTAAAGCCATTTCTAACTTAAATGCCTAGAGGGCAGTTAAATCGGGCCACCAGGTAAGAAAGCAGGACAGCTCTACACACTTAGAGAAGATGAGGAGGGAGAAAATGGAAAGGAAAAATCTTATTAGGTTTTGTAGGTCAGGGAAATCCTTTCTAGCCTGGATTTTTAAAGCTTCTGAATTTTAATTGAAAGTATTTCTCCAGGGTATTTACTTTAACATGACTGTGCACTCTCAAAAAAATATTCCCTATCCATATTAGAAAAATATTACAAATTCCAGGAAGACAAGATTGCATTAGAAGGAAGAATTTGATGATACGCCCTTTCTGCTTCAGACAGTAACCATGAAATTGCTGGCAACCATGAAAGCTGCCAGACTTCTACTGAGCTTCTATCTCTGCGGGGAAAAACCTAATGCTCGTGGGTATGACACATAACTATATGTACCTACTAGGAATCACCATGAATGCTATTTAAAAAGCGAGCAATATTTCAAGATTTATAACCATTCACACCAGAAAGTAACCCCAGATAAGACAGTAAAAAAATTGGTTTTAACATATTTGGGAGTTATTGTTAGAAAGGTATAAAAATTAATGAACAAAACTTGAATTTACTCTGATTTTCAGTTTGGGCCTAAATTGTGAAATATTGCTTATTCTTGGTACAGTTCACACAGCGCACACACACACACACACACACCAAAAGATAGAAATTCTCAATCTTTTTCTTACAGAAAAGGCAAAATTGATAGCTAAGTGTCATTACTTTTTAATTCATGTGTACATCTTTGCCCAAACCAGAAATTATTCTTTCTGTTCATAGATGTAATACTATAATTATAACTGTCATTATTAGTAATAATGTAGATTATAATAATACACTTGTTTAAATAGCACTTTTTTTCTTTCTGCCTGTGTGTGTATTTATATATGCATATATGTATATATTACATTATATCTTCCCATCTTCATTATGTTCCTATAAAGAAGGTCACTTATTTCTGATTTAGAGATGGAAAAATCAGGGCACAGCAAAGGAAGATGACAAAATGTTAGGTCATGAAAGGTTGGTCCATCGACTCGCTTCAAATTATTTAGCTCTCTTTAAAGATGGAAAATGGAATATAATACATAAGGAAGAGTTTTCAATTGAAAGAGTACTTCATCATCAGAACATGTTTCCAAATTAGCAATCTTCCTTTCCAAGTGCCTGCAAATAGGACAGAAGTTGAGTACTTTGAATGGTTTCGAAGCTGACCCACCTGAGCCAGGACGTTCACTGGACAGGCTTTTAAGGTCTCTGAGTGAATTCTTGTGAAGTTCTGACTAAGTGGTCATGCCTTGACTGCTTCACCCACTTCTTACTCACATTTTCCCCGTACTTTGCTGGTGAGGAATCACTTTGGCCCCCCCAGGAAACATATTTTCCCACAGTATTTCAGAGCTTTCACTGCAACTCTGTTGCCACATCCCCACTTGACCCTGTGCTCACTGCTGTGCCCCTCCCAAGGACCCCAAGCTAGAGTGGTCTCAGCGCTGATGAAGGATACTCAGTCCATCCGTCAGCCATCCCTTCCACCCTCTGTTTTGGTAGAGGTGGCACTTCTCTCCAGGTTGCTACCTGATTCATAGAAGCCATCTCCAGCTCTGGTTCTGTTCTGCACATCTTGGGGATCTTGGCAGCCACAGGGGGCTCAGAGATAACAGTGTATGGGCATAGCCATGACCTCCACTGGCAGCATTTAGAAGACGGGATGATTCAGCCCAGCCATGAAATGAGAAGGTGGATGTGTATGGCGATGGAAGGAAGGGCGACAGCCACCAGCCACTGTCTGCAACCTGTGAGGTGACTAATCTCACACATTAGCGTGGCGCAAATCGATCTAATACTCAGGCTCTCTGGGTTCTAATTCTAACTTGGGTACTTTCCTTGCCTAACTTTTTACCTTTAGACCTAACAACTTTTTTCTTGGTAAATAACTATGCATCAGGCATACATTCCCTGCTTTATATATAGTATTTCTATCATACAGTTATTGATTTTTGGTCATCTAGTATCCCAAGTTGACTGCTTTAATAACCCTATTCTGATTTTCCTCTGAAAACTACTTCTTCTCTAGTCACAGCGCATGAGTTTCAGAATGAAGTTGATCCCTTTTCCGCTCCAGGGGTGAAACACAAAAACGAAGCTGGGCCCATCTGCATTTCATACAATCTTGAATTATGCGGATGATCAGGGGTGGGCAGCCAATCAGAGTGAGTCTCAGAAATCTTTTAGAGGCCATCTGACGAGACTTGCTCTGCCTTATTGATCTGAATACTGGGAGTGTCATGCTGGGAGCCTAAAGCCACTGAGACACACCATGTAGAACCTAAGAATGGGCTGGCCCAGAGGAAATAATGACACAGAGCCACGAAATGGATCCTGGCAGCCTTGTTGAGGACTGAATCACACTGACCTGAAGTTATTCCTATTCCTACACTTTTGGTAATAAAATCCCTTTCTAGCTTAAGCTAGTTCAAGTTGGGTCCTCTGTCACAATTTTAATAAAAAATCCACTAACTAGATACTATCTCATTTTTCTCACTGCTTAAATTTGCATAAAAACTGGCTGCACTAATCACTGCATTGCTGTGAAGAGCAAATAAGATAATGCATAAAAGGGAAATTTTAAGAGTATAAACAGAAGTATGAAAGACTGTTGCTATTCTACTATAAAGGTAAGCCCCTCTTGCGATTTCCTCTCTACAATCATGATATTTAAAATCTGATTCCTGTGAAAAAATGGCTCAAACTGTGATTTATAAAAGACCCAGCTCATTAAAGTTTTCCTGGCTGGATTTCTCTTTCATTCCTTTTGGAACTGAGCTAAATAAAACATAATACCAAGTGAACAAGCCTCTTACCTTAAACTCCTGCCATTCTCTGACATCCCACCTCTTGATACCAAGTTCTATCAAATAATTCCTTAATGTCTGTTTAATCCATTCATTGCTTGACACATCTATTCTATTGCCACTATCTTAAACAAGATTCTCACTATTTCTTATGTGAATTGCTGAAATTAAATTGTGGTATACATGTCTGAGGAAGGAAACACAGGAGGAGTTTTAAGTTTTGTTGGAATATTGGTTATATATTTAGTGCATGACCCTAAAACTTCATGGCCCAATAAAACAACAAACATTTATTTCACTGTTTCTGTGGCATGAGTTTCAAAGAGCAGCTTAGTTAGATGATTCTGAGTCAGAGTCTCTCACGAGATTACAGTCAAGATGTTGGTGGGGGCTGCAGTCATACGAAGGCTTGACCGGGGCCGAAGATCTGCTTATAGTCTGGCTTACTTACATTCCTCGCAAGTTAGTCCTGATTGTGGGTAGGAGGTGTCTTCCACACCACAGTCTTCTCCCTAGGGCTATTGAGTGTCCTCATGATGAACACAGGCTTCTTCTAGGGCAAATGATCCAAGAGAGAGCGTAAGAAAATCCACAGTATATTTGATAACTAAGTCTCAGAGAGCACTCTTCATTTCTACAATGTTCTTTTGGTTGCTCAGGTCAGCCCTATCTAATGGGAAAGGGGTACACACACATGAGGGTGCAAAAACCAGGAGGCAGGGGTCATGGGGCCTGGCTACCACTATTAGGGACAATGAAAACAAACTGAAGTCTGGGGTGTTTGGTTTTGAACACAAAGTACTTATGTAGCACCAAGGTGGAGATGGACAGGAGAGCGCAGGATTTATGAGTTGTGCTTCAGAAGAGGCATGTGCAGTGGGAGTCATCAGCACAAAAATGGCAGCTGAAGACATGGCAGTGAATAAGATCACCCAGAAAGAGTGAGACGACCACAAAGGACTGAATCACCAATATCAGGATGGATGGAGAAAGAGGAGCCTGCACAGAAGACTGGGAAAAATCAACTAGAGAGGAGGAAGCAAAGCCAAGATAGAGCAGTATCAAAACCATAGGAGCTCCAGGAAGAAAAATCTCTAACTTCTCATTGAATGCTAAAATTCTATGATCCCAGTTACGGTAGTAATGGTATTGGGTTTTGCTAAGAGACTTACATAATTTAAATAGGACAGGAAAATCCAAAGGTCTTTGGGAGTCAATGCCTAACAGATTAGTTAAATCTCTTATTGTCTTTGTAAATACAAAATGAAGAATTCTTTTCTTTCATTTTTGGTGGAGGTGATGGATTGCTTGTTTTGCTTTACAAGTTGAATATTTTCTTTCTCTATACATTCTGTCCATAGGTTTCCTGAAATTATTTCCTAGTCATTAAAATAATGCTCATTTTTATCTGGAATACCAAACTTGGTTATCAATTTCTTGTATTCTCCTATCTCTAGAAGCAGCAATCATTACATTATATTTTCCATTTCAAGGGATCCAGAATCTCTAGATCACCATTGTGTGGACATCATAGTGTATCACAGTTTGTAAAAATTTGTCAGGCTCATGATTTTGGGTTGATTGGTTGGTGCTTTAGTCATCTATAGTCACAAGAGTAAATCTTTAGGAAACATACTTTTAATAAAAATATGAACTAGCAATGAATACATTATTTTGTTTGTTGTGCTTTCGAAAGCCTTCAAGTTGGATCTGCATGGCTTAGAGATTTGTTTCGTTTTCTTTTGTTTTGTTTAAGACTATTTTAGTAGATCTATGATCTATTTATTCTGCACCTGATCAAATATATTTGCTCTGACCCATTTCATAGGTAGCTGTTTACTTTCTAGGGAGAAAAAGTGCTGGGTCAGCCAAAGAAAATAGTGCACATGTTAGCAAGAGAATCTTGTGACAGCTTAGTAAACCGGTTGTATTTTGACTCTTTTCTCTACATTCTGAAGAGTTCAAGTTCAGGTCCCTTCAAGTGGAATTGAATCAGGAGAAAAATAAACTAAATTTATGTTACCATAAAAATTGAATTGTTTCCATGAAAATGAAACCTACAAATAGGATTAAAACTTGCATTCCTAAATTCCTTATAATAGTAATTGACGTACTAATGTCTCCAATTTTCTTTTCTCTCCTTCTCTCATTACAGAAAAGGCACAGGAAACATTTCATTCATTTCTGGACTATAGCCACCCTGGCATGGAAAGCAATAGACTTTATTTAACAGCTACACAATAAAGCATTTCACAATAGTGTATAAAGATAGTCCTGGCCAAAAAAAGCTACTGTCCAGTATGAATTTAGCTGTAGCTTAGCTGGGATGCTGTTGGGATGGCTGTGCAGCCACCCCCTTAGGGAATGTCACTATTTATGGGTTGAATTGTGTCCCCACTAAATTCATATATTAAAGTCCTAACTCCTAGGGTCTCAGAAGGACTGTATTTGAAGAGAGGGTCTTTAAAGAGGTAAATGAAAGTTAAAATGAAGTCACCAGGGTGAATCCTAATCCCACATGACTGATCTGTCCTTATATATGTCTTTATAATATAGTGTCTTTAAAGGAAGGAGGTTAGAACACAGACTATGTGAAGACACAAGGAGAAAGCGACCATCTACAAGCCAAGGAGAGAGGCCTCAGAAGAAAGCAACCATACTGACACCTTAATCTCAGATCTCCAGCCTCTGAAAGTTTGAGAAAAACTAATTTATGTTGTTTGAGCCACTCAGTCTTTGGTACCTTGTATGGCAGCCTTAGCAAACTACTACAGCACAGTGTTAGGCATAAGTAGCTCTGCAGCCTGGATTTATTAGGCATTGCATCTCTGAATCCCAGAACTTGGTGGGCAGTATGGTTCTCCCATTTTTGCTCTGTCAGCTGATCAAACCCTTCTCTGGAGTCTCACCTCAGTTCACTCTTGGATTTAGTTGGTTTTTACTCACGTATAACCATTCCAATCTAACCTATCCCCAATAATAAGTCGGTAGAGAGCTGCATTACTTTCTGCACATGCACAGGCACACACAAACATACCTTCTGTGTTAATAACTAATAAATATTCTAGTAAGTGTTCTAATGGCCAACAAGAGGCAAATTCTTAGCAAGCCGAGGTACTCTTGTAAATGAGTTACATGGGAGAAATTCGGAGTCCATTTATGTTGTTCCCCTTCAGCCATATATTAAGACACAGGATTTAATATGAATCTGTCAGGTATAGTGAAAAGCTTCTCCTAGACTTCTTTTTTTTTTCTTTCTTAATTTAATTCAGAACATATATTTGGGGAAATGCCCACAAACATGAGTTAAACATAGGAAATGGAGACCATTAACATATGAACTAAGTGCAATAAAACAATTTTTAAATCGGAATTAAATTACCTCAGTTAATGCAGAATGTTTATGAAATTTTTGCTCTTTAGGACAACAGTGTTCTCTCTGGACCTCCAACTTCTCTAGAAGGAGCAGGCAGAAAGAGAGGGGAGAACAGCTTCATCTTGCAAATGTAGAGAAAGGCTCAAAGAAAGGCTCACACTTTAATCCCAGGGTCTCTAAGTCTTAACTGGCACTCCTACCTCTAAGAAAATTTTAAGCATGCACCCTGAAAATGTATATTTTTATTCATTTCTTTGTAAATGATACACTTGTACTATTGCAGTAATATATACATTACAAAGCATACACCAAAAATACAGATTTTGTAAGAATGAACTTAAAATTTGTTTGCTTCTCATGGATTATCCTGTGTTCGCTCTGCTTTGAAAACCACTGAATTATTGAGTGGAGTGTGGGATTGGGGGGCAGCTTCTTGAGCTCCCTTCGACACATCTGTTTGATCATCCTGCCTCTCTCCAGTTCTGAAAAGTAATTTTGTGCGTGCAAAGAAGCACATGCCATGCACTGCTTGTACTCAGGGCCATGATACCATCTCCCTAGAAACTCCCTGAGGATCACACATTAAACACAAACAAATGGACTTTTTCCCTCTTCTTTTGGCTAGGCAGTACCTTTCCCCATGGTACCATTGGCCCAAATACTCAAGTTGGACTGGAATTATAGACTAAGGTATGGGCAGTTGTTGCACTTAAACATAATAGTAGAAAATAATAAAAGGATGAGAATGAGTTCAGCATTAAATCTTTTGGTCTCTATACCTTCTTGTAAGTGAACATAAATGTGTGGAGTAAACTAAAGCAAAAGTCTTCTCCTGGAACCGGTATCAGGGAGCAAGCATTTACTTTTTTTGTAACTCTTTTTGTTTCACTTCAGTTTATTTTTATTTGTATTAAATTTGAGTTAAATTAAAATCAATTCTTACATTCAAAATAGTAAGTATAACCTGACCCAGTATTATAAAAACATTTGTATTTACCTGTTCTCTCTATTTAGCTTTACCTGAGCAATCATTGATTTCTGGATTGTGGGATTTAGTTTGATTTTTCTCTGCTTGTTTGTTTTGTTTAGTTTTTCCTTTCTGTCTTTACTCTCTGTATTGTCTAAGACATCTTTGTAATATAAAAATATATATAAAAACTATAATGTTCCTTTAAATGAAAAAAGTCAGATAGTCACATATAAATGAATGAATAAATAAATCTGAAAAATTGGTCACATCCAAAATTGAAAGGAGACTTTGCAGATCAGAGCAAAGCTGAAGATATTGTTTTTTGGGAATTTAACTGCATAAGCTGCCTCTGTAGAAATGAAAGCATGGTCAGCTTGAGACCACCTCATCCCCCATGTGGAGACATGTCTGCACTTTCTTGCACTGTCTGCATCGTGACTGACAGAACCCTCAGCTGCAAGATTACTTGCTAGACTTGCGAGATACTCCTGGAGCCCTAAAACCAACTTTTTCTTCAAATTCAGCTGATTGATGAAAAGCCCCCAAACCAAGAGACCTGAACTCTAAAGCTGGATGATATTTCAGAAAGAACATAATAATGCAATCCCTGTAATTTTCTAGCGGAGGAAGTCACAGCCCAGAGAGATGCATCATCTTGCTCAAGGTGACTAGTATGTTAAGGATGGTGCCTGGGCTGTAACCCTGTCCTCTGGCTTCAAGTTCACCAACAGCAACTATGTTGAGTCCAGGCTTAGCGCATTTCAGGTTCTCCTTTTATTTGTCCTGACTTATTAGTTCCATTATGGCTTTATTATTATTGCAATATTGTTATAAGGGAGTCTCAAACCATTTGTGGGAGGAGGTGGAGAACTAAAATCCAGGACAGTTCTCCTAACCCTCAATGCAGTGTTCTTTCCAAAGAGAGTAGCGTGTCAGAAGCCTGGGGCTCGCTGTTACTTCACGGTCATTGACAAATCTGCTATGTCTCCAGGGCCATGAATTTGCAGGAGTGAGCAGCACGCTGTGTACATGTATAGGCTTCCTTCCTCACTTGAAATTCTTTGACAATGATTTTTTTTAAAGTGTTTTGCAGGTAAAAATAGAGGCGATTCAAGTATCTTTTCAATAACTTATTTCAAAGGTGAGAGTAGAAATCCTTGTTAGAAACCATGACAATTTGGAGCTTTGAAAAACACGAAATAAGCATCTATTTGGGGGAAGAGAAATTTGTGTAAAGTACTTTTGTACTTGAGTAAGAACTCAGAGATAAAAGCTAAAAAAAGAAACTTGTAAAGATGGTCTGAGAAAACATCAGTAGATGCAATAGTAGAGGATGCTTAGAAGGTGAGAGAGATTCTCTTCTGGGAAATACACTTGATCATCTATTTCTGACATCACCGCACTTTCCATGGAAATACTGTGATATCAGAAAGTCATGGAGGTGGAAAATCACAAGGTCTTCGACTGACTAGAGAATCAACAATAAAATTTGTAAAAATATTTATCTGTATAACATGAGTGATGGAAGAATGGGGACAAAAAATATATTGACTATTTCTGACCCTGAAAACACAACTAATTATCAATAACACCAAAAGGAACAGTAAATTAAGCTTCCAGGTCTGGTAGGATATTAAATTAACAATGACTGGTAAAAATTCAGTTATAATTCACTTAATTACCTCTTGCTGGATGACTGCTCACAATCAGTGTTGATAATCTTTTAACTTAAGTAAAATCATAAGAAAAGAACCTCTGACATTAATATTTTATATATTTGTATTTTTATGATCTCTTTCCACTCTTTGTTTGAAACATTATAACTAAGGCTGTGAGCTGTATATCTTTGATAAACCATTTACATTCTGATAAGGAATGGTAGCCATTCTTAGAACAATCTGATTATAACTAGCTGCTCTTAAATAAAGGCTGTCCATCGTTGTTGGAACAAAACAAGGTGAATTTGATGTAGTGAACACACATCCATCAAATGCAAGTCAAAGAATATGAACTCTCTGGTTTAGGTAAAGCTTAAAGATAATACAAACTCATTCATTATCAGACCCAGAAACAGGACTCAATTATTCATTCTATTGAGGACTGGCTGGTGGGTGGGCAGTTATATACCATAGAAGTCAGATGTAAAGAAATGTCAAATTCAAAAACAAAACTTTTTAGATGTAAAAATTATATTAAGGAATAGCCTATTGCCCATTTTGTTTTCTAGATTAACATAGAGATGTGTTCTTCATCTTGTTTGAAAAATAAAATCCCAACATATAAAACTATATTGATTTCATCTCGATAACAAGATCAATAGTAAAAATAATAATTAGATAGTTGTCACACAATAATTAAAGGTTTTATGTTCTGTTTATGTTTATAATAATATTAATATAACCTCAAGGTATAGCAATGAAGAATTAGCTTATTTTAAAGCAATTATGTGGGAGGCAGCTAATAAAATTACATTGACATTATATATACTTATGTTTCCACAAGAACTATAGCAATCAAATCAAATTAAATTTAAAAGAATGCACTAAAATACTCACAGCTCAAAGGTGATCAACAGATCTTCCTTAAGCATCTAACTGTGATAATTAGGAGGTTAATGTTTGATTTGCCCATAAAACTCATTATTTCTTTTTCTATTTCTGGTATTCATTTATCTCACTTACCTGTGACCTGTTTAGTATGGATCTGGGTCACTTTTAAATTAAAGAGAATGCATTTTGGGGTAATGAGAAGTCCATGAAAGGACTGTGGATATAAATAAAATGCAGGTATTCCCTAACTTACAAATACCCAACTTATGAATACACATACACATGAACAGAGCCCTGAAGAATAAAAAGTATGACCAGTCTTGCCAATCCCAGTGCCTACAGGATCATGCAAGTAACAAAAATGAATAGAGCCACTATTCAGGCCACTGAACTATGACCACTTGAGAATAAGGAGGAGCACATCCACATTTTATATAAAACCTCTGAATGTTTAAATGTGAAACGTGCCAATTCAAAACTTTTAAAATACTGAGTAGGCCACACACACAAAAAATGCCTATGAGCCATCACAAACCTTCTTCAATATAAAACTCATGATATTCATTTTTATTTAAAATGTGTAACTCTAGTCTGTTCTGCTTCTAAACACGTGTCTAGAATGTAAAAGAGTTCATCTCTGATCAGTTAATAAGGGAATTGTGTTAATAGAACATAAATGACACATTGGTTTACACAGAGTTTTCTGCCAGCACATTAGTGTTTCGTGTCATATAGTAATGGCAGCCGGACGCAAAGTCCATTAGCCCCGCTCAAAGCAGCAAATCACAGAGGAGTACAGCATTGTTCTGTTCACTCTATTCTGTCTTAGATGTGATGATCTACACAGTTTTCTCCAATCTTTTGTTCTTTGGTCTCGTCTCCATCACCTGCAGACTCAACTCTTCCTTTACCATCCTTTTTATTAAGCTACCTTTATCTTTTAAAGTCTTATATCTACTATAGTATACATCTAGTAAGAAGAATTAGCATGACTTTGATTTAGAATTTAAGCGGAATTATTGGCACTCTGTTTACAATGTTGCCTCGGCATTAATTGATCTGCCTCAATCTGATTTTTTCCCCAAAGTGCTGCTATTTTTGGTGCGTGCTTTTGCAGAACACATTTTTCCCCCAGGGATATATTTAGCACATTATGGCAAAAATGTCATCCCTCGCTGAGATATAGATATAGAATTTCAAGTTAGGTCTGTTCACTAATTAGTATCATTAAACCAGACTTTCAATACTTAGTAGTTCTCTTATCTGCGACTTCACTTTCCACAGTTTCAGTTACCCAGGGTCAACTATGGTCTGAAAATATTAAGCAGAAAATCCCAGAAATAAACAGTTCATAAGTTTTATGTGGTGTGATGTTCTATGTAGCATGATGAAATCTCAGGGGGTCCCACTCCATCCCATCTGGGACATGAATCATCTCTGTCCAGTCATAAGTATATCCATGCTGTGTACTATACTCTCCCTGCTGTCCCTGTGACCACATCAACAGTTGAGGCATTGCCGTGCTTGTGTTCAAGTCACTTTTATGTTACTTAATAATGGCCCCAAAGCGCAAGAGTGGTGATGCAGGCAATTCAGGCATGCCAAAGAGAAGCTGTAAAGTGCTACCTTTAAGTGAAAAGGTGAAGGTTCTCAACTTAACGAGGCATCGTATCATCTCACATTATCACAAGAAGGGTGAGTATAGTGTAATAAGATATTTTAAGAGAGGTAGAAAGAGGCCATATTCACATAACTTTTATTATAGCATATTGTTATAATTGCTTTATTTTACTGTCATTATTGTTGTTAATCTCTTATGTGCCTTATTTATAAATTAAACTTTATCATAGGTATGTGCATATAAAAAAAAAAACATACTATCCATGATTTCAGGCATCCACTAGGGGTCTTAGAACACATCCCCCATGGATAAGAGGAGGGCTACTGTATATGATTGACTTTTGACTAAGCCTTTTGATCTTAGTTCATGGAGCTATGGCAAAAATACTATAGTCTTGAGACATTTATTTCTTACAGTTCTGGAAGCTGGGATGTCTAAGATCAAGGCTTTGGAAAATCTGGTATCTATTAAGAGCCTGCTTGTTGGTTTTTAGACACCTGCCTTCTAAGTGTATCCTCACATGGCAGGAATAGGGGTTGGGAGCGGGGGAGAGAGAGAGAGAGAGATGGAGAGAAAGGGAGAGGTGTGTCTGGTCTAGTCTTCCCTTTATTAGGACACCAATCCCATTAGTGGAACTGCACCCCCATGAGCTCACTCAAACCTAATTACCTCCCAAAGACCCCATCTCTAAATACCATCACACTGGAGATTATGGCTTCAACATATGAATTTTGGAGGGACACAAACATTCAGCCCATAACACCTTTCCATATATCATTTAATTTAGTGTTCTCAAGACTTTATCCACTTTGCAGTTACAAGCCCATTGGAAATGACACCAGACGGCCTGCTGGCTCTGGGGACATAGTGGTGACCATGACAAATCCCAGCTTTACTGTCATAGAGCTAAGGTCCCTTATTGGATGTAATAATCCCTATTGTAAATACTTACCTGCCCCAGACCAAAGGGTTGTCAGTGTCAAGAGAGCACTCTAGTCTCGAGAGGCTAAGAGAGCGAGAAGCGCCGTTTGTCACTGCATTCCTCAGGCCACTGCTCCTGGGAGGGGCGAGGGTCCTCTCACACTACATACTGGCCAACCACCAGCTGCCTCACGCCACTGAAAGAAGCCATAAACTCCCAGGGCTTCTTCGTTGCCGGCTCACTCTTACCTCACTGGGAACTCTCAGTTGTGTCATCCCTGCTCTCTGACCTCAGAACTGCTTGTTGGGGTTTGGTCTTTCTGGGGATTGAACTTCAGCTTTTCTTCTATTTTCTAGCTTATGGTTTTTAGCTTTTGGTCTCGCCCAAGGCAGGTGTTCTCTATTCTTTCTTAGCCCTGCAGAACTAATGTCTGCCTTTGCCCAAAGCTGGCTCCCTGCAAAGGGGGTGTTTGGATCTTGGGCTCCATTTTTGCCAAGTCTGGGACTCCTGCACAAGCATTCCTCAGTCCTCTATGACCCCTCCTTGTCATACTATGGAACCGTTGTCCCATTGTGAAGGGTGGAAAATTTTCAAGTGAGCCAATTTCTGCTCCTGTAATCTGCTTGCTTGTTTGATGTTAACCAGGGTGTGGTTCTAGGCTTTATAAACTGCCTCTTTTGAGAGCTCGGGGCTGATCTCCTCTAACCCGGCGTGGTAGAGAGTCAGTCGCCAGCCGGCTAATAAAGGCTCACAATTCATCTCAATTGGCTCCGTGGGTCTTAGATTTGATCACACTACAACACCATGGAAACAAGGTGCCTACATGCCTCACTTGTTCTTTAAACAGCATTCAATTTATAATCTAAAAAGCCTATGCTTTGAATGAAGGGTTTGGCCTGGAAGGGAAGAGTGAATGCAGCTTTTGAGGAGTGGCATATCTCACCAAAAACCACAGAAGAGAAGGAAGAGACTTTACTTAGGAGATAGCAGAGAGTACAAAGGAAGGAGAAATGCTGATGAGTAAAGAAAGGGTTTGAGAGAGGTGTTTACTTGCAGTGAGAGGGAGTTTGTGAGGGACCTTGATGCTGGAGTGAAAATTTCGGACTTGTTAAAGTAAGCAGTAGGGAATTCTTGATCAGAGGAGTAAGTGATGGTCTCTGTACTTGAGGATAGTTGCATTACCAGCTGGTTTTATCAGGGCTGTGCCAACGAGAGATGATAATGAGAATAAACATCCAAGAAGCCCTATCTATATATCTACCTATCATCTATCTATCTATCTATCTATCTATCTATCTATCTATCTATCTATCTATCTATCAAAGAGAACCCAAACCCAAACAACCAATGGAAATTGAAGGAAGGTACAAACTCAAGTGACATTGTAAGAGTTGTTAGGAAGGAATGAGGAAAAACTTTGTTCATTCATCAGATCATCACTCCATCTTCAGAATGGAGACCTCGATCAAAGGAACCTCCCAGGGTTAATGCCGTTTTGAAGACTGTCAAGAGAAAAATGGAACAAAGGAATTTCCACAATGAATGAGACTCCTGGGACCTTTCACTCAGTGTGTCACTGGCCACAGTAACTGGACGCCCTGAGGGCACCTGCTTCTCCTCCAGGAGTACAGACACAGGGTCGGAAGACCACCAAATATCCATGTGCACACACATGGCCTCAGGCTGTTGAGGTGCTGAACGCAGAACATGTTGAAATGCAGTTCAGGAAGGCATGTTAAAGAAAGGGCTCACCTACCAGTGACAAAACTCCAGGGCAAATAACATGAATGTCGCAGCACTAGCTCTCCCCGAGTCGAGCAACATCTACTCAGGACTAAAATGGAGACCTGACACTATTTTTTTTCTGCTTTGAGCATGTGGGAAAACCTCACGAAAACTGTTCATGTCCTTCACTTTCAGCATCTAATCCAAAATTCAATTAATCTAGGAAATTTTCTAAGGTTACTCTTAAACTTGGTGTTGTTCCTGGCCCAGGATCCCAAAGTATGTAACCTACTTCAAGGAATAGAGAGATTCACAAACTTTAGTGAATTTAATACCAATAAATTAGACTATAAAAGACTATTAGACTATAAAATTAGACTCTCGACACTATTTACCATAAAGGACCCCTGTAAATAGCAATATTTTTTCAGTGCTTCATATGATTCACTACCCATTCATCATTTCAAGAATAGAGCTAATGCACCATGTATGTGACACAACTGTATATTAATTTGGCACTTCCTGTTATTTGTTTTGTAATTATATTCTTTAATCATTTTATGAGTGCTTCTAACTATACTGTACATTTTCTGTAGGCATAAACCTAGTACATTAATTATCTGATATCATCCTAGAATTCCCACTGCTATTTCTGGGCACACAGTGGGCATTCAATAAATGCCCCTCCCATGATATCAAGTTGTTAAGGCAGAAGAGGAGTCAATGGTTTAGAGTTAGTCCTAAATCTTTTGTGACTGAAGAAGAAAGGAAATGGGCAGATATTTTAGCTTTAAAATGGCATGGTAAATTTTTTTTTTTCCTCTGGAGCAATTCAAGTAGATGATATTGGATTTACCATGTAGCAGGGATCATGGAAGTGCAATACAAAACCCAGATGACAGTATGAAATGTATTTTGTGTGTATTCACAAAATTTCACAGAATCAATCACCATCCTTTTGACCGAGTTAATATGAACTCCAGTGGCAGTAACCCACAGACCTCTAATAGAATTCACCGATGGGAAATAGTAACAGTGCCCGTGGAGGCATTACCTTCACTGCAGAATGTGATCTATGGATGACAGCCTCCTAGAAAACACATTGACACAATAGGCTGTAATGGCTCAGATGGGGCCTTTATGTGATGCCGGGCCAGTGATCCGCAGACAATGTCTCACCAGGAGGTTTCTCAATTGCCTTCTCCAAAGCTTTCCCTCCTGCTTTTAGGGCCTGGCCAGGTACTTTGCTGAGCTCAGGGAGGGCTGCCTGTGCTCTAAGGCTATCAAAGTTTGCCTCAAGGCATCTCCATTATGTTAATGAGCCAGAGCAAAACCAATGAGAAAATGAAGAATAGCTACAGATGGAAGATTTTTTCCAATTTGCAATGATGTAGGTGTAGATGTGTTTGCTTATAAAGTGTAATTAAACTCCAACAGTCAGATTTGGGCTTTATTTCTTATCAAGCCCTGTTAACCAGTTGGAAAGCTGCTTTGTCCAAACTAAAGAGGCCCTGCTACCCTGGGGTGACATTGGTCAGTAGAAGAATATTTGGTATATGTACTCATAATTGTGCAAGGCATTATTGTAGATGTAGGAGAATCGTTGGCTTCTGCCCTTGAGTTGCTTCTGATAGAGTTAGAAGAGGTGAAACTGACCCATGTGAACCCATGTGTAATTATGGTTAAATTACTAGGTTGGGTCATACTGCACGATGGACTGTGTGATGATTGTACATTCAAAGCTGCCTGATACACCTGTACTTCACTCAGCATTGCTTTAATACAGTGACACAATGGGCATATGACCTGGCACTGAGATATGTAGTACATTGCAGGGGAAAGAGTGGATTTACCAGCAGATGCTGAAAAGGCCCAACCTTACATTCCAAGAGTGACTCAGGGGCATGTGGAAAGGAGCAGTGGGGAGAAGGGAAGATACAGAGAATTACTAACATTTATGAGGAGCAGCTTGGCCCAGACACTTCACAGGTTGCCTCATTTTCCCTTAACAAAGGCCCTGTGAGGTAGAGATTAACATCACCACATTACACATTAAGAAACTGCAGCTCAGAGAGATTACCTGTTTTGCCCCAGGTCACACAACCAGGAAATGATCCAGACAAAACTCAGACCCAAGCCTGTCTGCCCCACAGCTCATGCTCTTTTAACTCCACTATTGTCTGGATCACACCTTCTATCTTCTTGGTCAAAGTACATGAATAACCACTGTCTCATCCGCAATACTGTGTAATAGTCTTTGAAACGGCCCCTGATTCTGGGTTGGGGGGGCAAAGGGAGAGATCAAGCACAAGAAGACACTGTGAAGAACAGATTCAAGAGACTGCCTTCTGCCAAAGCCAAGGCCAGGGCTGGCGTTCTGCCAGGAGGCCCCTGTCTAGCATACCAGCCAGCATCCGCCCTGACTGGCAGTGCAAAAGCCATTCAGAATATGACATATTTTAAAAATATTATCACTCATAATGTCCTTAATGGGTCCCTGAAATTTGAGGACACTGACTGTTGGTTTTTTGAGAGGAATAATGTCAAACCTGAATGCAGCTCTAAGGTTAAGAGAAGGCAATATGAATGACACTCATTGCTGGGAGAAAATTAATACTGAGAAAAAAATCAATCCTTTCAGTTAAACACATCATGTATATAATATATATAACCCTAAGATTATTAGGAAACAAGCACAAGATTTTATGTAAAATTTTAAATATATATTTAATTGGCTTGTGCTTTGGTCTGAAGATATGACATTTGGAAGACTTTTATTGTTGCATAAATAATTAAAACACATAACTATTCTTCTAGTTACCCTAATCCATTTCCAATATCTAACTCCTCAGAGATAAGCACCTTTAACAGCTTAGGATATATGTGTCTAGTTTACAAAAATTTAGTTACATATACTACTCTGCAGCTTGTCTTTTGTACATAGCATAACAAGGATATCCTTCCTTGCCAATGCATAGAGAGCCATTTTGTTCTTTTCCATAAATGCCTGGTATTCTGTGTATAGATATATCATAACTTTAAGACTTATTGGCATATATTTACAGTGTTTTCAATGTTTTGATATGTTAAACAATGCTACCGAAAACATTCCTGTGTATTTTTGCACACTTACATGAATATTTTGACAAGAAAAATGTACCATTAAAAAGAAATTGGTTTCCTTTTAGCAAATTATTGTCAAATATTTGTCTGTGCCTACTTTATAGAAATTCACGCATATATTCTATATTACTACTCTATATAATTTACTGACATTATTTAGCAATATGATAAATTGATATTAGAATAATATATTTGGTATAGTTCTTGATTATATACAACCACCCAAAATAAGATTGCATATATAGTTTTATAGCAATTTACTTTCAATCACAGTCGATGGACACCCACTGCAGTGAAAATCTGGCACTATCCTCACAAGTTTCAAAAGCACTATCAGAATTCATAGTAGTAACTCAATGAGTACTTGGATAACCAGAAAAGGCGTTTTGAAAGTGTTGGAACTTCAGCTGTGCCTTGAAACATAAGTAGGATTTGGATAGAGGGGGTAGCCAAGTATGTGAACCTGAAGAAGTTAGGACCAAGCGCAGAGATGGGCCAATGGAGAAGTATACTTTGAGAGTCATGAGAAAGGGATCAGAGAGGCAAAGTAAGCCTTTGAAAAACAGATCAGTGATCTAGATTTGGTACAGAAATAGGAAATCAGGACCAATGGACAGTCTGGGAGAGTTTTAACAAAGCTAGCAGTTATATGAAGAAGGGCTCAAAGAGGATAGACAAAGAGGTATTAGACCTGTAGTAGATCTAGAGTCTACACTGGGGTAGTAACCCCACAGATAAAAAGGGATAGTGAAGTGAGATATTCTATAGAGAGAACCAACACGATTCACAATAAGGATTCCTGCTACTGAGAGCTTACTTTGTGCCCAGCCCTGTGCTAAATGTTCTAGTTACATAGTCTTATTTAATCCTCATGATGACCCTTTGAGTCTGCATGATAACTAACTTGATAGATGAGATATGTTGGGGCTCAGAGAAGTTAAGTGATATGCCCAAGGTCACAGAGATTACAAATTACAGAGAGGAGATCCTAACCCATGTCCAATTCCAAGGCCAGGAACCAGAGCTGAAATGTAGATTTATATCACAAACATTATGAAGATTCTATTTTGGATTAGCTCATAGCCTCAAAAGGAGGTGGTCCTTTTTCACCGTGTTTACCTCCTTCCATGGAAAACTATAATAAGGTAGTTTCCTTAAAAAAATGACCGAGATCAAATTATACCTGGGATGGTTCCACCAGGTTTATGGCATTCTTGAGAAATAAAATAACCTAAATTTTAATGCAAGTTTTGTCAATTCAGTAAGTTACCTCACACAATGTCACCTTCTTGAAACCTCACTTTTCTTATTTACAATAAGGTACAGTAGATGATATGACAGATGGAACTAGTTCCTAAATACCATGGTGCTCTTAGTTTTTTGTATTTTTATTGTCAAATGACGTCGATTAGAGGTCTGCCCTAACAAAATCTAAATCTTATTTGGCCCCCAGGACTATATGTAACCTCTTATAATTCCACTATACATTCATTCATTATATTTCTTGGGTACCTGCTGTGTATCCGACATTTGTCTAAATGCTCTAGATATAGCAAGGAAGAAAACACTGATCTTACCTTTTAGTAGAATCATGATAGCTAACTTTTACAGTGTGTCCTTTGTCCTTATGTGTGACTTAAGCATTAACTCATTTTAGTCTTTGCACCAGCATTATGAGGTATTTCTTCATGAGACGAGGCACCTTGAGAGTCAGTAACTTGTCAGAAGCAGATCTTTCTCAGGCTTTTTGCATCGCTGCACTTTGCCTCTCAGAGTCACCTTGGCCACCATCCGGATGAAAATGTTAAAGTAACTCACTCCATCCTAAGTCGGTTTCCCCTGCTTGCCCAGTAGTATCCAGCTCTAAGGACAATACTCTAGCAAGACTCACTGACAAAGAAATGCCGACCTGGACATGTTTACAAAATGTCTTTCACCATAGAAACTGGCCACTTCGACGAGCATGTTTTAGCAGGAAACAAAGTGGCTTGCTTTCCAAAGCGTTCACTCTTGCATCTCATAACCAAAGGAGAAGAGCAGCATCTTTTTTTTTTTTTATTGGCCCATAACATTTCAGTTATGTGAGTGTGGCACAAAATGACAGCTGTTAACACAGCAGGCTACCTCTTGGCATTCCAGTGATGGCTATATTAGTGCCACCACAGGCACAGGCCTGTCATAGCCTTTCGTGAATCAAAGTGCCACTAATTTTCCCCTTATAAAGACCACAAGATGGTATCCAGGCTGTGCCTTTCAATTTACATTGTTCTGCTATAGAGCAGCAAGATCATGAATTTTAAATGCCTACTGCGATGTGGTCCTATAACTGCACCTTGGGCCCAATGCCATTACTGAGAGGATGGTGCAAAGTAAGTATAATAGTATTTTTACAGTGAAATCTACTCACAATAAATTCTGAGGACTGAGAATAAATTCTGTTGAGGATCCTCATTAAATACTAATTACCCCTCCTCCCTCTCTGCTCTCACCTCGCTCATACACATTATAAAAGCCTTATCTTACAGGACTCAGCATAAGACAAAAAGGAGTGTCTTATGGTCTTGCAGTAGATGCTAGTAATAAAGGGGACCGATAGTGAAGATAAGATAGAGGATAAAGATAGAAAAAAGAATTAGAGGCCAGTTGATTGTGGCTTCATTAATAATTCATAATTTGTTTCTCCAAACCTTACTTTTTCTCAACTGATGTTACCACAATTCCCCTAAACACCTAGGCCTGGAGCCGTGAAATCAGATCTTTGCCTTGTTCTCACTTTGCACTCACATTCAGTCACTAGGTTTGTGGATATTTCCTCTACAAAATCTCTCACCTCCAGCCTTCATTTTTATTCCCACTGTTATTACTTTAATAGTGGTCAATAATCTAACAACTGAATTATTGCGATCATTAGTTTATTGTAGATAAGAATTCAACTCTGGTTGCAAATAAATCTGGGTTCAAGTTCTGGACCAGACACTCCCTAGCTGTGTGACTTTGGACGCATTATTTTACATTTCCAAGCCTCATCTGAAAAACAGATATAGTAAATAACTACCTTTAGGGTTGTTAAAATAATCAAGGTAATGATATGAAGAGCTTAAATTATTTTAAAACTATTTTGCATAATCAACTTATTCCCTCTTTACTATGCTCAATAAACTTATTTCAAGTTTCTCTAACTAAAATAAAGCAGCAACATCTTCTGTTCCAAGACCAGACTGCCAGCATATAAGACAAATACCAAACACCTGGGCCTCTCATTCAAGGCTTTTTACTATCAGACCTTAAGTACCTTCCCATCCTACCTCTATTTCATTACTGCTCAATATTCATATCGTTCTTTTCCCCTTCATCTGTATTCCTTCTCCATCATCCAAAGGTGCAAACATTTTAAGGCCTACTTCAAATACAGCGTCCTTCATAAATGTTTTCTTGATACCCCAAAACTTGTCTCCTTCTCACTAAACCCTGTAGTTGACACCTATTTCCCATGTGGTTTATGCTGCAAGGTACATATTGCCACGCTTGAACTCCTTCTTTCACGCGTTTGTTTTATTTTGTAGTTAAATGAGGATATCCTTTGTTTCCAAGCCAAGGGACCACCTTACAGGTGCAATTGTCTTAGAAGAAAGCCTTTTGATTCATTTCTTTTGGATGCAGTTCAAAACATGCACATTTCCCCCAAACACCTTGATTGATGAATTCTGGAAGAAAATAATCTTAAACAATATGAAGAACTTGGACCCAGAAGATTTGAGTGTCCTTGATGCTGGGTTGGCGGTAGCTGAAGTAAAGCCATCAGTGAATAACTCCAGCAGAGGCCTGTCCTCAAGGCAGTCTAGGATTCTTCTAGATGCCTGAGGGAGGTTCTTGAAAATAGGAAAGTTTCCTGGGGCTATGGCCATATGTCATGGGTAGAGATAGAACCTTCACTCACTGGGGCAGAGACCAAGGAGCCCTGCCCCTCGCATGTTGGAGTACCAAAAGGAGGGAACCCCTGTCTCGACAACATCCATGGAGTTCCCATGGCATCCCTGTTTCTGATAATTAAATTCATACCACAAAGCATGTTGTTCAAAGGGAGCCTTTTTATATACAATGAATCATAATGAATAAGAAATAAAAAAGGTACCAGTGTGTGAATGGATTCTATTTTATAAGATGAATTGTTCTTACCCTCCATGTCTTTCTTCCATCCTTACTAAGCAAGCCATCTGTTTTTCCCAGCCAAATTGAACAACAGAGTCTTTGTCCTGATCCATCTGACAAATATAAAGTCTAGTTCCTCATTCCCAGAAGCCACTGACAGTTGGGCCCAGAGCACCAGAGGGGAAGACAAATCAAAACCAGGGGTGTGCAGAGCAGTACCAGGAACCAAAAGAAAGTGGTGGATGGCTCTTCTCAGAAACTGTGTCACAGTGGCAACAAAGGAACAATACAGGGAGGTCATTAGGAGACAAAGGTGCCAAAAGTCAGGAGGAGAAAGAAACAAGCCAATGAGAGACGAAAGTATTGGGAATATGTATCATCATCTTCATCATCATCGTCACAGTCTCCTCTCTGAACCCCGTATCCCAGATGTGCTCTCAAATTCAGAATTTTTGGAGTTTTGGATTAATTAATTTCAGTGCAATAATATGTCTGCAGCAAATCGCACTAAGTGGGATTAAACAGAGCTAGTAAATAGCCTCATATCAGTTCAGGTCAGGCTTTGCCACCAAATGAGTTTTGACATCAATTTACAAACACATAAAACTTTTGTTTTTTAGAATGTAGAATGAAGTCTGAACTTATAAAGTGTGTAAGGACCTCCACATACCTGGTGGATTGAATCTTGCATGACAGGCATCATCTCTACTGCAAAATGAGGAAACCGAGGCCCCAGGAGGCTAACATCCTCATAGTCATCATCTCACAATTCACTTAAGACCTGAAAGCACAGCTATCGGTAGGTAAAAGGATTTGAATACAGGGATCTCACTGTGTGTTTGTTTGTGTTTACCATACAGAGAGTCACATGACAAAGTCATTCATGTGTAGTGAACCCAAATTTTGATGATGTGAATTTAATTTAAATATATTCTGGAATTTGTATTCATCATATATTGCTGCTTTATTGGCGTTGCCATTATTCTCTGATGTCTCTCTCTATTTTGGAATTCTTCCTAGATGACGTTGGGTTGTAAACAGGGCTTTTTATTCTGATGTTGATCAGTCAAACCAGTGACTCCATTTCCTTCTAATGACCAATTTTAGGGAATACATCTAAGGTTATTTAAAAAGTCACTTGATTCCATAATATCACTAGTAATTACTTGGTGTCGTGAGGTCTGCGCAAAAGAATTTGTTTAAAAAAATAATAATTTTTTGAAATGGTAGAGGAAAAGGAGATTATGTTGCCCTCACTATAGTCTGCAGATCATATTTGTGTGCAACTGTTATGGAAATGCAATCAGACGATTGCATGTCTACCCAAACGTGCAGGGGACAGCTTTACTGACAAACATTGCTGTTCCTGCACATTGGCATCTTGCTCTTTCATCTGATACTCACTCCTTCCTGCAGCCACCACTCTAAGCAGAGTGCAGCTCTGAATAAGAAGTTCTTGGGTATCATTAGAGCTGTGGCCCTGGCTCTCACTCCTGGCACCAATCTAAGGGTGTCTCTCCTTCAGTCACCCTTCCACAATGACCAACTCAGCTGAGACCACGTAGGGAGAAACAGGAGAGCAGTTGGGGGTGGGGGCAGAACCCACTCACCTTCACTACCTTCTCCCCAATGCCTCCCTTACTGAGCTTTTTGGTCCATCAGTGACCTTATTTCTATAATCAGACACCATTCGGAGCAAATTTAAAAGCCACAGATTTATCATCCATAAGCTTTTCCAAGTTTCATGATGCTCAAACTCCTTCCCTCAAGTGGACAGCCCCTTTTGGAAAACAAATAGCTATTGTTTGGGACTTGTTTTCCCCAAGTATTGGTTTTTGGGAATATAAATTGTTAAGTAACTTGTCACACCTATTTTCCTTTGAACTTTCCTCTGAGAAGTAAGCTGGGTTCTCACACTTGGACTTACCAGAATGTAGTTTGAAGAGAGTATAGTGTAGCTAGTCTGTGGGGAGAAGGAGCAGCCCTCTCGCTAATGTGTGAAGATTTTCATTTGACTACTATTAATACTAATGAGGGTAATCTGCCAAAATCCCTGTGCACTAAAATGAAAATATATGCTTTGGTATAGAGGTTTCCTGTTACCCTGTTGATAATTCATTGTATGATGTGATCAACTTATACTATAATAATGGCACTTATACATCACACTTTGAAGATGCATTTTATTGACTTAATGTGAATATTATTGCCATCGTTTATTACAGAGAAGTATCTTGTAGTAATTGAAATACAATATGGTGTCATTAATCATCGTGAATACAAAATGTTAACTTAAAAATGGTCACACTGTATTAAATGCTCTTCTAACCATAAAGCAATTTGATTTGCAAGTCTGTAAAAAGCTGGATGGTCAGGATTTAGTGTAACTAGCACTTGGAACATATTTCTCTATTAGATTTCTCAACAGTTTGCTTTAACTGAAATAAGATTTATTGTTTTGTTTGGGTAAGTTTTCCCTGCCAATGTGCACTTCAGTGGATAAATGATTGTCTGAAGTCATTTTCATACAACATGAGAACAGGACTGTTTCCTCATCTCTCTGGATTGACCCCAAGAACTAGTTAACTCCCTTATCTATATTTTCAATATTTAACATATCTGAACCTTAAATAAAGGAAGTGGTACTGTCAGAACAACAACAACAACAACAACAACAACAACAACAACAAATCACTGAAAATGAGAAGGAAGGATGGTTACAGATCTCTGCCCACACATCTTTCCAGTGTGCAGTTCCAAAAACAAAAACCCTATTTGTTAGCCAATACTGACTGTAGTTTTATAGGTTAAATGATTTGGGGAATCTCATGTTTCTTTTCACACAGCTGACTGTATCTAATTACAAAAATTGCTTATAACTTGCAAACCACAGGTGTAGGTAGAAAAATGTCTTTTTTCTCTTTGGGCTGAGTGATACACAAAGGGAGAGGTATTATTTGGTTTTAGATATAATCTTTATCTGGTAACTAAGTAACATTTCAGTCCATCTTTAACTCGTCTTTTATATCAGAAAATATTTCTTAAGTATATGACAGTTTATCTACATTTTTAAATAATTCAACTTTCTTTATTCCATTCATTTATAAAAGCAACTCAGTGAGTGGTATTTTCATATTTAAAAATTTGTACTGTAGTTCCATTTCCATTGAAAGCCTTTTTGTGGATTATAGAAGTAATGCATGCTCATTATAGATAATCTGCAAAATACAAAGAAAAAATTAAATCATCCATAATGCCTCCAGGCAATATTTTCAAAGGCCCATTTGAATGACTCAGAGATGTTTAAGACACTCACTGAAGATTGTTTCCTTTCCTCTTTATTAGGAACAAACCGATAAGCAGTTTAGGACCCTCTATGTGATAGGTAACAGAGTGTGATTCTATGTCACTTCAAATTCAACTTTTGTCAGTACTGTAGTACTTCTCTTCATAGGGACATTTATTTTTGACCACTTTGCAAAGAGATTAAAATGAAAATGTACGAAGAGTCCCAGAAGGTAGCCTGCTTTGAAAAGCTGTTTACTTGCCTTAGGCATGGTTTGGGAGGGTAAAGGTTAAGGATGAGTCACGAGAAAGCCCCACGGGCACTCCATTCAGACCTGCTCAATAGTCTTTCATCTCTCTCTGTTTTTGTTGATACCAGCTGTGTCTACCTTAATCCTCTCTATGAGTTTACATCTTTCTTCTTAATAATCTATAAGCAACCCATAGAAAAGGGGCATGTGCTGACTAGAAAATAATGGTTGGGGCAGGTGACAGGAAGAAAAGGCAAAGAAAAAGAAATGTAATGGGTAGCAGTTCCTTTTTATAAAATGTCAGAGAAACCAACGGCATATTTGACAAGACGTGATTTGACTCAAAGCAACAATGGAAGCTATGATTCTTAAATATTAACTAATAATACCTTAAACCAGGGGATGTTAATATTCTAAAATTCTTATAAGAAACTCAAAGTGCTTCCCACAAATTATCTTTTTTTGTTAAGTGTAATAGACGACAAGAACGTTTCATGATTTTGAAGGCTTTACTAATAAACTTTAAACACAATTAGCCTCATAGAGTATATATATGTAGTGCTGGTGGTATTTTGCATGTACATTTTCAATAAATAGCACTTAACTAAGATGTTCTGCCTCAATCCCCCCTTTTCTAAAACATAAAAGTAGGGGTGAAATGGTATTTTAAAGTATTTCTGAAACCTTCAGTATGTGAAGGGTGGGAAGCAGATGGTAGAAGGAAAATCAGTGCTTCTTAGTCAAATCTCTTGATCAATAAGAATCTGTGCATAGGATAAGAGAGAAAGAAAAGAAAGCAAGAACAAAGACAACAAAAGTCCTGAAAACACAGCCATAGCCAACAACCTGAAGAATCCAATTAAAAATATATTAATTGCTCAACATCTAGATTGGCACATTCATTGGTGGACAATGCCCGACTGTGGCCCCACCTGCAAAAAGGCAGCAGGTCGGAGCCCTGTGTTGAGGTTTACAGAAAAAGCAGTGCTGATGCTGTGATCTACAAGGAAAAACAGGGCAACAAAAGCATCAAAGGCAGAAAATACCCTAGGCGACATCTACAGAATTTTCAGCATATAATTTCATTTCTGTTTTAAAGGAAAAAAAAAAATCTTTCATATGAACCAGCAAGATGGGGGTGGGAGTGGGGAAAGGAAGGAAGGGTCATCTCTCTAGAGAAACAGGAGCCCAGCCTGGAAGTGATGGGTAAGGCTGAGATCCTGAGTGCTCTGCAGTAACCCGTGGCAACAGCCATTCCCAGAACAGCTGTCAAGCAGTGACTTAAATGGATGACCCAAGTGCTGGGTTTGTTTTCATTTGGTTGCTTGTTTTTTAACCCTGATATATGACTTTGAACACCAAGGGACTCTCTTTTTTAGGAAAAAAAAATATATATAATAAGCTGGCAAATATTTTAGGTTCAGAATGCACCTTCTCTTAAGTACCTGGGGAAACAATTTCACTTCCAGGAGCACCAAAGAGCTGGCTAATTTATTACCCTTAAAAGCCCAAATCCCAAAATTTAGTACATGCCTTGTGCGAGCACTATCATTCTAATTAATGCTTTCTGCCAGTTTTAAGAAAATAGTGCTGCAAGTACTATTTCTCCCTCCAATCCTAGTTTAGCAGAGGCACAGTACCTGGACCTGAGCCCTGACTCCTCCATCACTTATTAGGTATATAACTCAAAGCAACCATGGACCTGCTCCATACCTCAGTTTGTACATCTATAAAATGAGGGTAATCATAAGACCTACCTCCTAGCAAGGCTATAAAAATTAAATGAGTTAGTGTAGGTAAAGCACTTAGCACAGTTCATGGCTCATGATTAATGTCCGGTAAAAGTTAGCTAGCTAGCTATTATTAGCATATTTTATCAAATGCAAAATGCCATCCATTGTATGATATGGAATTATTTTATGTGCCACTAAGAAAGAAAAATGGATGTCAATAGACTATTTTTACTTGCAGTTTTTCTTTTGATACTTTTGCAAAAGTTCTTTCAAACTTATTAGATATGTATTTCATCATACATTACTTTTGTGCACACATTAAAAGGGAAATGTAAGTGAAATACTTTAAGGTTTTCCTAAAACTCTTTAGTATTAGTGCCCGATCCTAATGAATTTCTTTTTGAATCATCAAAGTTCTGTACCAAGACCACCAGAGGAAAATGCTGATCACACAAAACGGGGTTGATTAAACTTGCTGAGCAAGAGAAAGCCTCACCTTGATAGAGTTTCAGCAGTGTTTTCAAAAGCGGGGCAGGGAAGGCAAGTTGTAGGGTTTAGGGCAATCTGTGGGTGGTTTGAGGCAGAAGATAGTAAGTGAGGGCTTGGCACGGATAGATCAGATTTTGAAATAAGATGAGTTGCTGGAAGTCAGTGGTTTTACCGTGAAACAAATGGGTCTGAACAAGCCGGTGTTAATACACTTTAACCTTAGTTCGCCCTGCATGGTTTGGATAGTTAGTCTACTTTGCCAGTCATACTACAGTTTTGCAATCTGTGGCTTCTGTTTTATATCTGAAGCACTGTCATCAATGTCCACATTTTCTACCCAATAGCACGTTCTGTGCCATTAAGCACACTGGTGATGCAGAGTCTCTTATGCCTCTGGGATTTCCTTTGCAGTAGCTGGCCCCATTCGAAAAGTTTTGATGCCCAAGTGTAGTATTGAAGCCACATCACAACTGCTGCCCAATGAGGTAATTTTGATATGGCTCCTGGTTTCAGAAATGACAAAATGTGTAAAAAATTGTGCATCTTAAAATCAATGAAATGCAGTAAAAATGTGATAATAAAATCTAATTCTCATCTTGGAGAGTCGAACCAACTACATATACTCCTGTTAGAGAACTAACTAATTATAAGAGATAAGTGAAAAGATGTATCATAAAGTTACAGCAAAATAATACTTATCCTTCTGTAGACAGGCCCTACACCTCCTCTGCGAGCTCAAAGGGGAGTTTTTATTGTTTATTTTATTCTGATCCTTACAATTTCAGCATTCACTTTGTTTCCTCAGCCTAACAATTCACTGCATTTTCAAGTCATTTTCTACTAAGAAGTTTCCTGGTAAGAGAAGAAATAATCTAAATCACGTAGACGGAAATGTCCCATGTGTTTTTCCTATGGAACTGCTGTGCCATGGGATAAAGCTAGAAAAGATAAAGACACTCAAAGATACATTTTTCAATTGGATTTTTAAAAATTGGATGAATTCGAACTTGGTTCTACTGTAACTTTTCAATGGCAAAAACAAAATGAACAAACTGGCAACTCCCAAGAAGGTAAGTCCAGGAGCAAACAATCCATTAAGCCCCTGACCTTTGGATTCACTGTGATTTCCAAGAATGGTGAGTTTGTGTCTGTGTGTGCCCATTCATATGCTGGGTAGGGATGCAGAGGGAGAAAACTGAAAATATGTTTATAGGTCTGTATTAGTATAACAGAGTATCAATCTCTGAAAGATTACCCAAGTGTCAGGCATATGGGCAATGGCTATTATCACCTTATGACGGGTGTGGTCAAGGAAACATCTCATAATTACCAGGGTACATGAAGCCCTTGTAAGGTCCCATACAGTGAATGAATGCACGTTGGGGCTCCAGCCCCTCCTACTCCTAATAGTAATTCAAATTAAAATAATACTAAGTCAGAAAATAAGTGTAAAGAAACCCAACAATGTTCTGATTTCTCCATGACTATTTTGATACTTTCTTTGAGATATCAAATATCTGATTTTTTTTTTTTTTTTAACAAAAGAAATGTGAGCTACCCCTGGCTGGCTAATGTCCTGAGCATATGCTTCATCTGCCTGCTGGGTAATCCACACTGGGTGGTATCTGGGTTTGCTTCTGGATTTGGAAGTGCTCTGGGCTTTAGGCTCTGCAGAATGGAGACATTCAAATAAAACCGTGAACCTTTTTGTGTTCATTGGTAAGTAAAAATCCCTCCCCTTTTCTAACCAAATGGATTTTCTCCAAGTACGATTCAGATTTTCTTCACTGCAGATTATTTACCCTGTTGGATTTCTTTATCTGAAAGTATCCTGGGGAACTTTTGTGTTTGAAGCACAAAATGATATGAAAAGTCAAGTTTAAAAAATAAAAGGCAAGCCTAAAAGCCGAAGGCAGGTGTTGGAAGCAGTAAAATCATTCCTTGAACTCCACAGGAGTTGACAAAGAGACAGCCATAAATTGCAGCAAAGGCAGAGAGATCTACTCTGCTCTGAAAGCCAGCAGAAACACGGGAAATGTTTCATTATTTATTTCATTAATTCTGTGATAGCAATCTCTACTGACAAGATTTGCAAATCTAATCATTTATTAATGAAACGTGTCTAGTGGATTGCACCCAAGATCTTCCTAGGTCCCAGCCTCTGCATGGCTGAAGCCCTTTGCTAGCTGCTAGCTTGCTCTCTAGCCACATATGACATTGAGATTCCCAAGGTCCTCACCAAGGACTTTCTGAGATCACAGGCATATTTAAAGATGGCTGCCAAGCACAACTCTGATCTACGAACCAGCATGATGGGCACTTTCCAGTATAGGTACAGCAAACACGATTACTTCTATTCATACAAAACGATCCTGAGAATCTCGACATGGTGTGTGTGGTTTTAACTCATGGTGCCGACAGCAGTGAATCTTTAAAGCTGTATTTGCATTGTTGCTACTTACCCTGATGCAGAGAAGGCTTAACCTGACTCTTGACTAAGGCATTGATTTTTCCTGGAAATTTCACCACAGTATTTCCAAAATCTCATCCTGTTTCCTTAGCAACTGTCTAAGCTTTATTCCCTATGAACCAACGTGGCATGATTCATCAGTAAACAGAGAAGCAGCAGCCACCCAACTCACGGGCTTCCTAAAGATTTCCTGGAAAGCGATCCCTGCCCTGAGCTATTTCGTAGGCACTGTTGTTGATATTTCACAGAGCGCAGCTAAAAAAATAATAAAAGTCCCATAACCGTGTGCATTGGGAACAACAGCGTTTACGGAGATAATGAAATGCAGAAATGAAAACCCCTCAGCAAAGCCCCTTTAGATGTGCCTAAGCTCTGTTCATTAATCTGTGATAATTAGACTTATTTGCAGAGGTTAACAGCAGTGGCACATAGTAATTAAGCACTCCCTTTCTATCAGAGGGATCGAAAATGCTTCTCATATGACATGTGTCCAGTCTTCGGGACATTTTATATTTGCTTTACAGCTCAGGTTTCCTACAGGAGAAAGAAATTGTATTCTATACAGCCACGACCAGATATTACTTGCTATAATGTAGCAACATTGAATCTTAGTTGTAAGCTCTGGACCGAGGGTGACCTAGGGTTAGAATCATTGCCTCCATCACTGACTGAATGTATCAACTTGAGCAAATTGTTAAATCCTTTTGCCTCAGTTTCTCCATCTGCAAAATGAGGATAAAAATACCTTCTCCAGAATGTTGTGATGATTTAATAATGACGATGATAATAACTAACATTCATTGAATGCTACAATATGCCATGCACTATTCTACACCCCTTACATAAGCCCATTAAGTCTCATTTTACAGATGAGGAAATTAGAGCACAAGAGATTAAGTAGCTCGACCAAGACCAAGCTTTGAGAGCAAAGAATTTAATTCACCTTGAGGCATCCAAGTCCCTTGTGAGCAAACTTCCCCCAAAAGGGCACGGACTCCCTGTTTTAGAAAATACTTTCCTCTCTTTCTTCTAGAATAAGAATAATATTTATGTAGCTAAACAATTTTATCTTCAGCAATAGTCATGATGTGGGCTCAGGCTAGGCATAACAGCATAATCTTATCTATAAAGGACTCCATTAATAAAGAATTACTGGAATTCAAAAAGAAGATATTCCACTTCTCCTCAGTTTTAGTAATTACGCTAAATAAGGAAATACATGCAAAGCCCTTAGTTTGGGGCTTCGTGCATACTAAGGGCTCAATAAACAGTAGCTATTATTTCTATAGAAGTGAATGTGCAGAAGAGCTGCACAAAGGGGAAACTGTAGTTTTCACTTCACAAATGCACATGAATGTGGACATACAATGGCAGTCATCCTTAAGTTCGTACACAGTGGGATTGTGATCCGTTTTACTCAAAAGGCAGCTAGGTTGTGTATAGTATTAAAAAGGAGAAAGGAATAAAACTGGACTCCTACCTTATGTCATACACAGTATCAACTCAAAACTTAAATGTAAATTAAAGACTTAAATGTAAGACCTGAAAGCATAAAACTTCTAGAAGAAAACAATTGGTAAGCTCCATGACATTGGTCTCAGTAATGATTTTTTGGATCGGAAAACAAAAGCAAAGGCAACAAAAATAAAAGTCAATAAGTAGGACTACATCAAACTAAACCACTGTACAGCAGAGTAAACCATAGACAAAAGGAAAGGCATCCTATGGGATGAGAAAAATATTTGAAAACCGTACATCCAATAGATAAGAGATTAATAGCCACAATATGTAAGGGACTCATTATGACTCAATAACAAAAACATAAACACAAAAACAAAAAAACCTCACAAGTAACCCAATTAAAAATAAGCAAAGGACCTGAATAGCCATTTTTCCAAAGAAGATATACAAAAGACCAACAGGCATATGAAAAGGTACCCCAAATCACTAATTACCAGGGAAATGCAAATCAAAGCCACAATGAGATCCCACCTCACACTTGTTAGGAGGTCTATTATCAAAAAGACAAGAGATAACCAATGCTGGGGAGGATGGAGAAAAGAGAACCCTTGTGCACTGCTGGTAGGAATGTAAATTGATGCAGCCACAATAGGAAACAGTATGGAGGCTCCTCAAAAATTAAAAATAGAACTACGATGTGATCCAGCAATTCTACTTCTGGGTATCTATCCGAAGGAAACAAAATCGTAATCTCGAAAAGGTAATCTGTTCTCTCACGTTCACCGCAGCATTCTTCCCGATAGCCAAGGTGTAGTGACAGCCCAATTGTCAGGCGACATGAATGGATACAGAAAATGTGGTCTATGGACAATGGAATATTAAAAAAAAAAAAAAAAAAAATCTTGCCATCTGTGACATAGGTAAAACTGGAGGGCATTATGCTAAGTGAAAGAAGCCAGACAGAGAAAAGCAAATACCATACACTGCATAGTATCACTTATTTGTGGAATCCAAAAAAAAAAAAAAATTTTGTTGAACTTACAGAAACAGAAAGAGCAGAATGGTGGTTGCCAGGGACTGGTCGCCAGCTGGTAATAGGGCATAAACTCTCAGTTACAAGATGAATGAGGCCCGAAGATCTAATGTATAACATGACTATAGTTGATAATGTAAAAATTGAAATTGGCTGAGAGAATAGAATTGAAACATTCTTACCAAAAAAAAAAAAAAAGTAGATAAAATATGTGAGGCTATGAGCATTTTAATTACTCTGGTGGTGGGAATCCTTTCACGATGTGTATGTATACATTGTTGTACACTTTAAATATAGTACAGTTTTGTCAATTATAATTCAATAAAGCTGGAGGGGATGAAAAGAGAAGGCGGAGGAGGCCGGGAAGGGAGGGGGCGGGAGGGGGGACAGAGAGAGAGGGAGGAAACATAACCTAAAGAGAGTAACCCAGCTTTTTAGTCTTCAAGTCCTGGAAAGTGCAGTTGAAAAAGTCTCCGGTCCTAAAAAGGCCAGTGGTGGTGGTGGTTGGGTTGGGGAGGGGCGGGGGTCCGCGTGTAGTTTGAGGTGCTACCAGACTATCAGGAGGTAACATCATCGGAATTATGCTGCTTTGCCTCGAGGCCAGGTTCTCATCTAACTCACGTCCCAGGATAGCCTCACCTTTGTTCCCCTGGCTCTTTATTCAGTTCTTGCTAGAAGCCGTGCTTCCTGTTCCTCTCGGGGCAGTCTAGAATAAGGATCTCAGCCGGAGCTTGGCTGATTTTCTACACACAGCTGGTACATTCATTAGCCGTTCCTGACTCCTCTCTCCCAGCAAGTGTGCAAATGGGCAGCAAGGCACTTTTTTTTTTCTTCTTTTTTTTTGGCTTTGGAAAGGCAAGCATTGACACTTTCTACCAAGCAAGAAAATTCGTTGAAGTACCAAGGAAAGAATTAAAGGAGCTCTAAGAAATGATCTGGGAAGTTCCACCAGCCCTCATTTACATTCAAAATCAGCCCCACACCTTCCTGCTGCTGATGAGAACAGGTCTTCAAATGACCTTGGTTTGCCCAGACCTCACCTTTGTCATCTGACCTAAATTTTGCCTGCAAGATCAACCTTGTTCTATAGCACCGTATTACAGAAAACTGGGCAACGCGGAAACCAGCAGAGCCTGAATGCCTCGGCTTCTGGAGGCAGGGGGGCGGATTTTCTAAACTGGCAACACATGGCATATTTTAGCGGGGGTTTCCATTCATACACAGAAAGGAGGCAGAGATTTAAATAAGTAATTGTTTAAGAGTAGGCCCTCTTATGCCACCATTCTGTGGGACTGTATGAACACACGTAGTGGAGCTTTCTAAAAAGCATTTGTCAATCTCTTCCGAATGTCCCATTTCCAGCAGGGATTTTCCATTTTCCGTTCAGTAATTGGACCAGAGCGTGACTTCTAGCTCTTACCTGCCCTCTAACCTGTCTTCTCACTCGATAGCCCCTTAAGATTCCTTTTCTTCCAGTCTATGACGATGGAGCTGATGATGCAAACGAAGAGGTCTTCGTACCCCTGGCCTCACAGATACGGTTCTACATGAGACCGCGAAAGTGTCTTGGGTTTGAATGAAGAGAATCTAAGCTGAACGACAAAGATTAAAAGAGAGAGAAAAAGATTCCTCTTGTTCAAGTAAATTAATTAGTTGGATTTATATGAGGAGACAGAAGGGAGGAAGCCAGGCTGTGTCCCATATTAATAACTCACTTGGGAGAAGCCAGATTGGATTGAAAGCGAAAGGCGGGGTGGGGGGAGGGGACAACACCCACGGTGCCACCTTACACGAGAAGCGGTCTCGGTTTTCCTGTCTTTGCACTCCCTAACCTTTACGTACACAAACACACATCCTCATTTCTGACATGAAAATGATGTCATCTTTCTCTTTGACTCACTAACCAGACTACATTAACCCCCTGCAGCGTGCGGGCCAGCAGGAGGCTGCTTAAGGGACTTCAGGCCTGTGAATAAATGATGACCCAGTGGTGAGGGGCGGCAGCCTAGATTCATTCAGGATGCATTAAAGCAATTAGCTGGAAGATGAGTGAGAGCGCCATTTCCAATCCCCAAGAAGGACCCGGCCATGCTTGGAAGAGGCTGAGGAGCTCTACAGCCGACGGCTGGTAAGAGCCACTTAGCAAAATGGCTGCACATGAAAGGAGTGGGGAGCTCGCCCCTTTGGCCTTATTTGATACTAATGCCATTTAGGGGGATTTCAGGATCATGGGAGCTATGAAACTAATTACTTTCGCAAATCAGAGTACTAGAAGCAGCCTTGTCATGCTTTGCAAACGAGTGGACCTGGCCCATGGCTGCTTTTGCTTGGCCAGACCGTTTGCTCTAGGCCAATACTCACACACACACACACACACACACACACACACACACACACACACACATACACACACACACCAGCACATCTGGCAATGCTGTGCCCGCGTTCCCACATGACACCAGCTTCTGGAGCTGAGTGCCATCCTTCTTCATATATTCTCCAGTTGGCCCCAGCCCTCACCACTCCCCATTACTTTATTCCCGACCCATTCCACTCATTTACTTGACTCATTTACGTCTACCTGGGCCCCTGTAGGCATCCGAGTTTGTGACCTCTACTTAAATGGCTGCTGAGTTAAGGTCAACGAGAAATAAAAGGTTGCATTCTGGAGCTCCGAATCGCAGTCTGCATGTGGACACGTCTCAGTTCCTGCTCCTGAAAGGTTCTCCTCTAGCCTTGCACGGATGGGGGCCTCGTACAAACATGCCCACAGCTCTGTGAGAAGCTGCCACTTCACAGATGCAGGGAGGCAGCTCTGGAATACACACGCTCAGCTATTTCGAGCTGGTCAGGAATGACGGCCATGAGGTGGCAATTAGAACAAAGGGGTATCTGAACATATTTGAAATTCAGTGACAACTGCAGGTTTGGGCAGTATTGAGGCCCACCAGAATATGAACAGTCAGAAATGTCACAAGCTAAATAAAATGCCAGCCAAGGCAGCCTCAGAGATCCAGAAACTGCTTGGCATATTCTGTGACACTCACTTCACAGTGCAAGGAAATGTGAGAAATAGCCCCCAACATGGAAGAACATCCTGACCACAGCCCACAGTTCTTCTGATTTCTGTGAACGGGCACTAGCCTCTTTCCATGATGTTCCTGCTTACATAAGTCAATATAGCTTTGTCTCGATTTTTCTTCTGGTTCAGATGAATTCTAATTGGAAATGTCATTTAAAGACAAAAGAAAGAGCTCCCATGACTTAATGAAACTAAATCACACATCTTCTATGAAACTTCCTCCTCCTCCCCTCCCTCTTCCAAATCCTGAGATGCTTTTCTCACTTCTTGCTTTTAATCTCTCTTCTCCTTCCCAATCACGCAGCCCAAATGGGAATGAAGTGCTAAGTGGCTGCTGTCTCCTTCCTCTTAGCTGGGCCACATTTCCTTTCTCCTAAAAGACACCTTCCAGACTGCTGCTGGCACATTGCTATGTTAGCAAGCACTTTGTTTAAAACTAGAGGACAAGGCATGTTTTAAAAAGATGGTTGAGAAACCTGTGTGACTCTACTGCCCGAAAAGAGGCTGTAACAGGCTGCAGTAAAAAGTACCTTGTACAGGGTCAAAAAATAAATAATTCAAACTTTCCTCACATGCTAAATTAACCTTGGCTTATTTCATGCTTCCCTGCCCCCATCACCTGGACTTTGCTTCTCTCCAGGCTGGAGTTGGCTGGAGTCATTCAGGTGTGCATCTTAATCCCTCTAGGAAACTTCTTCCGCTCTATTTGGATCACAGAAAGTGAGAGCAGTTGGCTAAGCTTGTGCTCACTGCCCTGCGGGAAGGGGTGTCATATGGAAACCTCCAGTGACCGGTCCTTGGGGCATCAGCCACACCCATGGAAAATGACCACCAAATGTCCTTCTATTACTGAAAGCCAGAGGCTAAAGCAATTTCAGGTTTAGAAAATGTCCCTCTTTCTAGTTTCCCAACACTCATTTTTCTTTAAAGATTCTTTTTTTCCACCTTTCTTACTCACCACCACCAAACAGAAACAAAAACCTGCTTCATCCCACCAAAAAAAAAAAACAACAACAACAAAAAACAAAAACAAAAAAAAAAAACCCTCATCTCACTCAGCTCTTGGAAGGCAGGCAGAAGCAGACACTTCTATCTGCTTTAAAGTCACCTCTTCCATCCCACAGCACGATTACAGCGTGGTGCTGTTTTCTCCCTCATATTCCAGGCACAAAGCCACACAGGACAGCGAGGTCTACGAAAGCTCAATTTTCACCTAAGCTGTACTCACAGGCCCTTCTTCCTGATGAGCTTGGCAGGGAGAGTGGAAACTGGTCAGGAAACACATGTGCATGTGTGTGAGGCTCGAAGGAGGATGTGAGCACACCTGTGTACAAAGTACGTCGTTTTGCTTTTTTGGTCATGATTTGAAATAAATACTTTGTGTATGAAAGGCAAAGTCACCGAAAGAAGATGTTACACTCCAAGGCAAAAGGCAATCTGAGTTTTGCCTTTAGAAACGTGTTCTTAAGTTTGGTAAAGTAATTTGTTTAAGAATTCTGTCAACATTGTCTAACAGAAATTTTTGCAATGATGGCAATGTTTCTTATCTGCCTTGTCCAAGATGATAGCCACTAGCTACATCTGGCCATTGAAGAGCTGAATTATATAGCTAATGTGATTGAGGAGTTGCGTTTTTCAAATTTTATTTTAATTAAATTTAATTTTAATTTAATTATAGTTTAATTAATATTTTATTTTATTTTAATTAATTTTAATAATCGCATGTGGCTAATGTTATTGTATCGGACAGTTTGGGACTAGATGTCAAGGCATAGTCTACTCTCTGTTCTATTCTATTTTTTTTTTAAAGCAGTCTTAAGTATATCTAACGCTACACGTTTCCTCCAGAAATTCTTTCAGTATTATTAAAAATGAGGACAGAAGGAAGCAAACCCTGGATGAGGCTTTTCTCAGTGCCAGGCCTGGGAAAGGCGCTTTCACACGAGAACCTCATTTATATGAGGTTGAAACTTTACAACTCTGCTATAAGCAATATCACCCCCATTTCATAGCGGAAGAATGTAAAGGTGATGAATTTAAGTAAATGGCCACAGTCACCGGGTAAATAGCTGGCAGGACTGGAATGTGAGTCTTTGGCTCGAGTCCAATAGTCTGTCCATTTGAAACAAGTTGTGTTATCCTCATTCACAGAGAGGGAAAACACGCCGTTAATTATAGAAGCAAGCCCAGGATGAGTGAGTGGTGGGCATAGAGGATTCTGGTCTTAAGCTACAAGTTTCTTCAGATGCATGTTGAAAGTGTTCAGTGGAGGAGCAGCAGCCAGTGAACCCGAACGTCGTGGTGCCAATGCTGGGACAGGCAGGTCTGAAACCACCAGTCTGGAGTCACTCTTACTGCTACCGAAAGACTTCTGAGACCTGCAGGGAGAAGGAGGTGTATGTCAGGCATAAGGAGTGCCCGGAGCAAGAAATTGGAGACGTTTCCAAAAGGAAACAAACTAAGAGTGAGAACGCTTCATCCAAAATAACTCAGGGCCTTGACTCTGGGAGAAAGCTGGAGCATTACCAAAATTTGGGCAAGTCGAAAGAGGTATTTTTTCCTCTTCCCAGGCTTTAACGGAACCCCTGGCTACAGGACTAACCAGCGGGGTGGCGAGGACAAAGCGTTTCTATCCTGGTAGCCATCCACCCAAGAAGTTTCCTAGAAGGTGATGTTGATTGTAATTAGAAGCTCGTCTCTGAGAGGGGGAGCTGGTCTCAATTCCCAGTCCTGCAAATGCAGCTGGTGGCTGGGAAGCTGCCGCCTGGCATTCTCTCTAGAGAGAGTCTCAGCTGCTCTGGCCGGCTAGAATCAGCACTTGGTTTAGTTTCCCAGGGTAAGGGTTGCGTGGGGGGGAAGGGGGGAGACAGCAGTGCTTGGCCCTACAAGGAGGCAATGAGCATCACACGGGCGGCTTTTCACAGCGTGTGTCTGCCCCTACCCAGGCAGCAGACTTCAGTTACTCCCCGGTCCCTTGCTGGCTGTTCACTTTCTACACCAATGGGCTCTGAGGTGACAAGTTCAATTCCCAGTTCTGTCAAACCTGCATTTTCTTCCCTGACCTACTTTTCCCACTCCGCAGTGTTGGAACAATGCCTCGCTCTGTTCCCTGTTTAGACCCATCTTTTGCCTGAGCTGGTGCAGAAGCCCAGGCCTTTGCCAGGCTTTTTGCTTTGAATCCCTGACAAGTGTTGATGGGAAAAGAAAAAAAAGGAGGGGGAAAAAAAAAAAGTCCTCTCATAAAACAGAGTTCAGCTCTCCCACAGATGCCCAGATTCTGGAGGGAGTAAACACTCCTGTGGGGAAGGAAAGAAATCCAAAGGTCACGCTTCTCCATTCACACCTCTCCTCGCCACCTTCCTCCCCCACCAGCCCAACCTCCCAGGCACAGTGAGAAGCAACTGAGGCAATGCCAAGAACACTCCTGACCCCTCGAGCATCGAAAAAGCTGCTGCTGCGCGGACTGGGTCTCATGGAGGCGCCATCCACAACTGCCCTCATCCACGCTCCCCGAGAACTCTCCCTCGGTGAGCTGTTCCATGGGAAGAGTACAGGGCGGCCTCCACAACGGCTCAAAGTACCGTGCCTGGGTCTGGCACCACCGAAATATTCCTCAGGCACAGATGCTATCATAGGAGAGTGGTGAGACCTAGGAGCCACCGAGGTAGCACATGTGAGGACCTTTTGTGATCGGAAAACAAAGGAAAGCTCTAAAAATAAATGCAGGATAATCTGACTCAGGAAGAGGTGCGGGGCAGAGAATAACAGTAAAATCATAGCCAGCTTTTGTGACTTGGTTGCCGTATAACAGGATTGTTCTGTGGGCCTTTACGTGCTCAATGCCTGTTTGGACTAAGACCTTGTGAGACAGGAACTATTATTGCCCCATTTTATAGATGGTGAGGTACAGGGCAGTGCATGGCTAGGACATGCACCCACAGGGCTTACCCAGAAGCTGCACCCATTACCTCCAGCTCACGCCATCCTTTCATACTTCATCTCCCCCATCTTTTCCATCTTATACTCTAAGGACAACTTGGTCTGCTGCATCCTCACTGCCACTCCAGAAGCCCTTTCCTCCCACTCTACCAAACCCTGCCAAGACCGCGGTGGCCTAGCTCCTCCACAGGGGCCTGAACGACAGGCTCCTCTGGAACATCCAATTTCAGTTATTCCATGGGTTTCTTCTCCTAAGAGAAGCTGGGCAAGCACATTGCAAGTACTGCCTCGTGGACGGCTGCTGTGCTGAGCAGACGGGCCCAAGCCTCAGCTAATCCCCTCCAGGCCCTCCTAGTCTGGGTATACATCTAGTGAGTCCTGTTTAGGATGTGTAAGAGGCAATCTGCTGGCAGATGCTAGGGGAAGGCTTTCCCCTCAGATGAAAGGAGAGATCCTCCTCAAGGAAAATGTGTTTTTGGTTGCATCTTCTTTCCTGCTTGGTCTGCGGCTACATGAGGACGCAGAGCTCAGAGCTGTGGCATCTACCTTGCAACCAAGAGGGATTTTGCCTCTGACGTGCTAAGGATAAAAACGTGGAGAGAAAAGTCCTAGGAACTTGGTGATGTCATTGAGCTGCTACACCAACCCCTGGAATTGCCAACTTTCAGATTTATTGTGTGGTTAAATAAAAAAAAAAGACTTTAACATTTATATTATTAATCTTCTATTAGTGGGTTTTCTGTTATTTACAGCCAAAAGCACCTAACTAACAAAGGCACCTAAAAGCAGCCCTCCAGAAAGGGTGCAGAATGACTTCTTGTCCTTACCGTCCGTCACCGCCTGCCTCCCCTCCCCCATATCCTGCTCCCCTCACCTAGAGGCTCCAAAAGGGATAACCTGGCCAAGGTCCTGCCTCATTCCCTGGCCTGCAAAGCACTACTCTGTCTGCAGGGAGATCCTCTCTCCACATCTTCACAGGGCTGCTTCCTTCTCTTCACCCAGCTCGAAAGCGCATCGACAGGGAGAAGAAGTCCCCTGACCACCGAGCCCTGAGTAGGGCCACCCAGCAACAATCTGTCCTGTGCACTGTGTGTTCCCTTCATGGAACGCCTCACTCTGCATGAGTATGTGTTTAAAATCTCTCTGCACTAGTCAGTTTGCCTGTCTTACTCACCTACAACATCTCCTGTCACAGCTGGTGTGTAGACATTGATGTGCAATCCTCCGCTGATCCCTGCTGTTTGTTAAGGTGTCTCAGTGGGTCCTTCCCCTCTTCCTTCTCCTCCTGCTCCTTCTTCCTCTTCTTTTCCTCCTTCTTCTCTCCTTCCTCCTTCCTTTTCCTGTTCCTTCTCCTCCTTTAAATCTGAGCGACACCCGTTATGCCTCCACTGATGGTGCAGATGAGCCCTTTTCCAAATTAATCATCCCAAATTGTTAGAATCACTGCCTGTCTTCAGCAGCTGGAATCTCAGTGTGATCATTTCTGTGAGGCTCGGGTTTTCGGGTATCACTGTGAATTGGGATGCTTTGATGGGATGATGACGTGAGGATGTTTTTAAGTTTCTTACATTCATTTCACTGTATCATATGGTGGTTTTCAGTCTTTCAGACATTTTAATCTCTGTTTAAATATGCTCATTCACAGAGGCTCCTGAAAAGCAATTGACAAATTTTTTAATCAAATAAATAATACACGTGAGGCCTGCTAAGTCTTGATAGAAGCCTGTATGATCAGCTGAGGAGAATGTCTGTGACCAAATTGCCTGAGAAACAGGGGTTTTGGAGAGTCATCACCTTCCCCTCTGGCTTTTCTAGCCACTCAAGAAAAATCTTTAAAGACTAGGAAGATAGAGTCTTTGCCAACACCGTATCCTGGCCTCCTCTCTCAGCTGGAATGGAATCTGCTAAACCCAGTTGTTCTTAGTGACCAGTTTACTGTGCAGAAAGATAACTGTGGTTCATCTTCTGGCCACAAGAGACAACACGGACCATCTGGCTGCTTTGGGAAGAGAAGAAAGAGGCTCTGTCATAGTCAGTTCAAGCAGCTACAAAAAAGTGCCATAGTCTTTTCTTTCTCACAGTCTAGGAGAGTCCGAGGACTCTCCCAAGGCGCTGGGAAGTCCAAGATGAAGGTGCTTGCAGAGCCGGTGTCTGTTGAGAGCCTTCTTCCTAGTTTTCAGATGGCCGTCTTCTTGTTAGGTCCTCACTTGCTTTTCCTTGATGTGTACATGTTGGGGGGTGGGAGGGAGGTGACCTCATTTCTGATTCTGATGTGATAAGAGCATTAATCCCTGCCCTCATGGCCTATTCTAACTCCACTTCCTAGAGGCCCTACCTCCAAAAATCATCGCATTAAGGATCAGGGTTTCAACATATAAATTTTTTTTCTGAATGGGGGGGGGGTCACAAACATTCAGTCCACAGCAGGCTCTCCTGCTACTTAGTAATAATGACAAGAATCAGTATAAGACTGGGACATTGGTCATCTCTTTCTAGGGTAATCTGGGCCCTTTCAGTTTGTGATAGGCACCTGCTGAGTTAGCCTGTTCAAAACCTAGTTACCCTTCTGCTGCTACACTTTGCATTCATTCTTTATCATAAACAGTGTTAGAAGGACTGTCAGTTAATGATCCTTACCTTACCTAGCTGAGAGAGTAGCATGAGGCCCAAGCTGGGTCAACCAGATTCTCGTGGGAATTTTAATCTTGAACAGAACAAGGACATAATTTGAAGCCACCCCAAACACTGCTACTTCCCTACAGAGACTGTCCATTACTTCCTGCTACCTAAATTCTCTGATTCTAGTACTTTCTCATACTTGATCTTCAGCTTTGGTTTTTAATTAGTGACTACTACATATCCTTCAGTTAATTGTTTTTTCCCCTCATGAGCTGTCATGTTAACATCTGTAACTTACAATAAAAGGACCCTAAATTATAGACTTTTAAAACAATGAAACCCAGAGCCCTATACCTGCTGCCATTGCTGATGCCTGAGAATAATATTCATGTTATATAATCCCTACCAATTCTTGGTAATCAGTGTGGAAAGGCCCAAATACTTGCCGAAAAAGCTCTGTTTCACTTTCTATCTGGTCTGCCATGTCACTCAAGTAGAAAACAAAAATGGCAATTGCAAAAGATAAGAGGAAAAGAGTCTTAAAACAAACAAAAAAAACTTATCTGTCCTAAAAGCTATGAATGAAATAAAGGATACTGTGTTCATAGCACCTGACTCACACGATTACTGTGGGTCAGCCACCAATATGTAGATAGAAAGAAAATAATTGGCATAAGTTGGAAATTTTGCCTGCAGCCTCCCCAAGGAGGCCTTGGGGAGATTCAGACAGCATTTGAACAGCCAGGGCTTAGTAATGAGAACTGACATTCTACTGTGTAATACAAAAGACACTTCCCTCCTGGAACCATGAAAAGTACTTTAATCAGCCAAAAAAAGTTGCCACTGTAAAAAAATCAGGAGGGGATAAAATAACCCCCTCATTTATTGTTTTTCCACCATTGCTATGCCCAGCTCGTACTAACTGTACAAGCCCCTGTGGCATCATCTGTGCCTACCTCATTAATGCCACTTGCTCATTGCTATGCCAGAAAACCCAGCTGATTAACAGGAAACCCTGAGCTGAAGGTTGCCTGGGTTTCAAGTTGCTTACGCACACAATTCACACTCCATGTGTTAGGAGCTCCCTTCTTTCCTCAAGTCACTCAGTGAGTTTGGAAAGTGGGAAATCGGCTCTGAATTGTCTCTGGCTCCTCACTGAGGGATCAACTCCAGGGTGCCTGTGGAATATCTGATGAGTTGTAAACTCAAAACAACCATCACAAAGAAACATAAAAGGTTAAAACCACAAGCAAGGCACCCCAGAGTGAACAGCCCTAGAGGTTGGAAAAGGTAAGCAGAGAAAACACTCAGACCCCTTTAGTAGAAGCTAAAGATAAAACAAGGCATGCTTTATGCCCAAGGCAGAACATTAAAAATTAAGCAGATCCCATTCTGAGAGGTAAGGTCTCCTCCGTTCCCTACCCTCGCTGCTCCCCGCCTCCCAATCATTCTCTGGAGTCAGTCTTACCTATTGGCCTGCTGTGTTTTCTTTGTTCCCTGGCTTCTAGCTGAAGCAAACACCCAGGTAACTAATAAGTGTGGTTACCAGTGTCATCAATAGACAATATTTTCAAGGCAATAATCTTACAGAAAACCTTAGTGAGGCATCAGACCCTGAGGACATTGGAGATGCAGACCCTTCTGTACAAACGGCGAAGCACATCCTTGAACACATTTTCTGAATTTAAAAGATGGAATAAGTCCAAGCTTATGCCCCCTTCCTGCGAGCATCCTACAACAATTTACTGGTCTGTGTTGGGCATAAAGACCTGGCCCCCTTGCCTCATTTTAGGACATCTCTGAAAATCTGTTCTGGATCCAGAGAGCCCTGTAAAAAGTGGTAGAAAAATGCTGTGATTGCATTGAACATCTCCTTCTGCTCAATCCTGCTTTATTTACTCCCTTAACTATGTTGATCCTGAGAGCATTACCTCCCCCAAAATTATTGATTAAAAAAAAAAGCTGGAATAGACTGAAGTAGTCATGAAATTCAACCTCCTCCCCAGTCACTATAGAAATCCCCTCTGTGATATTCTTAGGAGAAACCCAGGTGGCCTCCTCTCAAATCTGCCCAGTGTTTGAGGTTCCATACTTTCACACGGCAGTTAGGAGGAGGCAGTGCCACCAGGGAGGGAAATTCTCTGATACCAGTAGCTATGGAACTCTGTAATGTGATGAACTAGGGGCCAGAAAAGGAGAAAAGCTTCTTGGAATGGTCAAAAATGATGATATCTAAAAGTATTAAAATGTGATGGTCCAGTACATGTGAGTATCTAAAAGCTAGCAAAATACCCCATCGAATGGTACCCTGGTATGTACCTTTAGAAAGGCTAGCTAATGAAGGAATACAGTGGGCCATCCTATCAAGAGTGGTATAGAAACTACAGAGAATTTCTGATAAAAGTCCAAGGAAATGGGCAAGAAAAAAGGAGCTAAGAATACAAGGATACTACAGAGAGAACCGTTAAACAAGCATCATGCCCCTGGCTTATCTCCTTTGCACACTGAGCTCCCAGAGGCTGCCGATAGAGCTCAGCACGGTAAAGACTGACACAGAGAGAGTTTGCCTTGTCACATTGCTAACATGTCAGGGAAACGTAGAAGAGAGGAAGCCAGTTTCTGGTTGGTAATTAGGGTACTAATTTTTGCAGTTCCCGTCTGCAGACACGGTCATCAAACTTTACGATGATGGCCTACACTACTCTGGGCAACACCAACGTGAGACATAAAAGAGCTGGTGATGAGCTAGCTGGTATAGGTCTTCTTTGGGTGGCAGAACTTCCGTAAAGGAGTTTCAACTGCGTTCAGAGTATGGATTATTAAAATAAGCTCCAAAGAGGGAACAGGCAACTTGTATAAGTGTGTTACATGTCAAGGGAAAGCAACAGGGAGTGGCGACACCCATGAACCTGTCCGAGGCTGTACCTAGCAGAAACGTTTTCTAAAACTTTTCTGGCTAAACTATTACGTTAGTAGCTGACTTTGACTCTAGATGCCAGTTTGCAACCCCCATTCTAAAAGACGAAGACCGTCCCAGATGATCTCAAACAACCACCTGCTGTTACCATTGTTCACACTCACAATTGAATTGGTGGTCTCAGTTAGGTTAATGTTTTATTCTATGCCAAAAAAAATTTTTCCCACATACCCCTCTGTGTGTCTTTGCTGTCACCATCTCTATCACCATGTCTAGCTCAGAAAAATAGTCAGTGTAACTGCCAAAATGGAAGAGAAGACATTGACCAAGTAGAAAAAGTAAAATGTTGAGTAACATTAGTAGAAAATGAGGGGCAGGGTGAAGACTGCCAAGATTATTCGGATTTACTACCCCAGCTCTTTATTTAGAATCGGACTTCAGCATCTCAAGATAGCTTCCTCCTTCTTGAAGAAAAGGAAAGTATGAGCGTGTATGGAATTCCTGGACAGTACCAAGTAAATGCCAGGTACCCAGAGAGTGTCAGAGGAAAGTAGGGTGGAGGTGGGCCTGTAATCTTTATTTTTCTTTTTAGACCATGCAGACTATGATTTTCAAACCACTTAATCTGTAGCTGCTCAGCTGATTTGCATTATTTAACAAGCCACTACGCCTACAAAAGCGGGAACGCAGGAATCAAAGGTATAATCCATGCAGCAAATGCCTGTAACCAATAGTAATACAGAACGAAACTAAGAAGATATAAGCTTAAACTATGGAAATGTGGGTGAGAAAGTTACTTCTATTCCCAGAGCTCCTAAGCAAGGCTGGGTGGACTGAGCCACACACCGTTTGGAGATGGAGGCAGGAGGAAAGGCAACAAATTCAAAGTCCAAATCGAATGCAGACATTTCCAGTGGGGCCGCCCAGACCTCATGCTGGGAAGTAAATAGATAATTTTTTTAAGCAGAAAGACCTTCTAGATCTTTTTCCTTTCATTTTGTAGACAAAGGAAGGGACTGAGGCCAACAGCGGTTACATGATGAGACCAAGTTTATGTGCCAGTGATTACTTCAGAGGTCAAGGATGTTTAGCTATATTATGGTTTCTATTTCAAACTTTATCTCTAAGTTGTTAAATGATTTGGCCCCATTCCTGAGATTATTTGTGCCTCAGCCTCTTCCTCATTTAAAAACACCCTTCAACTCCTAAAACTCCATTCATTCTACAAATGTGTATTGAGCACCTAATATGTACCAAGCCTTATTTAAGGTGCTGGAAACAAAGTGGAGAAGGGTCAGTGAAGAAAAAGGTAGATAAGCAAGAAGCTTCCATTTCAAAGGGAAGATGTTTAGAAGCCTCAGTTGGCCAACGATATCAAATTTATTAGTCTCCTTTTGTTAAAGTTAATTTTTCCATGTAGTTTAAATCATTTTACCCTTTACATAAGAGATCTTACATGAAAAGACTGTAAGCTTTCTTAAGTTCCAAAAACATATGGATTCTCCATGGATCAGTATTATTGTTATCACAGTATTAAAAATAACATGCTGAAGCGGGTCATAAACATTGCTTGCATCCACCACGTGACCTCTGGACGCCGGCCTACACTAGAACCTAGCGATATCTGGAACCCATCACTGAGGGGCACCGAAAGGGTATTAGAGACAACCTGGTAAAAAGAGAAAGGAAAAGAACAGCAGAGAAAGAATAGAGAAATAGCCAGGAGGTAGAAAGATAGTCCTAATAACAAGAGAATGAGGAGGCAGAGCTAGAGAACGAAATAGAGAGAGTGCTTGTGTGTCTAAGTAATAAGACTGATAGAATGCTGGACCAGGTTGAGGCAATAAGGCATAAAACTTAAGGCGGTACTTACTCAAAGTCATGCAAGTACCCAGATGCCTTACTTTTCCTATCTAATCCCAGTGCTGGCACCCAAGGCCCTTTAGTAACCATTTCAGGGCTCCTGCTACCCACCACTGGCCTGTCGTATGGGAACTGCCATCTTCAGTTACTCCTATGGATGTAGAGGCATAAGAACTTCTGGGACTCAGCTCTTTCTACTTCTGTGTCATCTCCTTCCTGAGGCTGCTCTCTCATTCCAAGCCACACTGAGCTCTCCTTCTTCGTTCAGGGTTGTTGAGCTGTTGAGCACTTAGGGGACTGTTAATTGTTTCATGGGTGGAACTTTTGGATCTCCAACTGGTGTATAAGCAATTTGAGGACAGGGACCATGTCTAATAGTCCTCAAGGCCAAGGAAAGTGATGGGCACACAGTAGCTTCTAATTAAATGAGTAAGAGGATAAACGATGAAAGGTTGGTTAGTCGTGATATTGCTGCCCAATGTAGAGCTAGAAACAGAGATAATGACCTTCGGTTCATGATTCACAGGCCACCCGAGAGGAGCCTCATTCCCTGGAGTACAAGAGCTGCCCTTATCATGTTTCCCTTAAGCAACCACGTTGTCCCACGCAACAGGCACTGTGAGAAGTGTTGAGGATGATCTTAAGAAGGTGTCGCAAGTCCCAATGGACAGTAATTGAAAAAGAAAAGCAAAATATAAAGCAACTCTTGCTGCAGAACAGAGAATGAGAGGAAATTTGAGAAAACTGAGAAACTATTATCTTTACAACAATAAGAGAATGCCCAGATTGCTAGATGCCTCCCCTTATGGGGTGGGAGATAATCAGTGTCTGCAGCTGAAATTCAAAAGAACCGAATTTCCAAAAAATTCCCAATTTCTGATCATGTTAGAATATTAATTGAGATTTTAATCCCAACACTACTAAGGAATTATAGTCACTGGGTCTCTTTAAGTTTGTAAATAATCCTCTGCGCACGAGAAGGTGCAGGTGAGTAGCAAATCATTGTAGGTATTTAAAACAGCAACCTTCAAACACCATTACTTGATCCAACATGCTTAGATTTTGATGTGATCCTGGCGCCTCTTCTAGACCCCTGGATCTGCATCCTTTTTAGGCCATCCTCTTTGGAGTCCTTTTTGGACAAGTTCTCGCCAGTGCTTGATATGCGCCCCCCCTCTTCTGGCTTTCCAAGCCCTGGGTTGCCTTCCATGGGCAACACATCTCTGGTCACATGGGGTGTGCCATGTGGCTGGTATCTGACTGAGAACCCTTGTGGCCCTGTGAGTGCAGTGACTCAGACACTGGGAAGCCTTTTACAAATGAGCCAACAGAAATGGTAACACTTACCAGTCTCCATTGGACTGGAAGGACAAAGCTGGGCAAAACCACATCCCTGCTGTTCTTTCAACGGACTTATATGGGGCCCGAGGGCACTGCCCAGGAATACATGACTGCGTACTGTCAGGGTCCAGACACATGGACACGCGTAATGAAGTGGGAGGGAAGGGAGGAGGGGTGACCCCCTGAGTCAGTCTGCAGGAAGGGAAGGCAGGGCACCTGAGAAAGGCCGCACCGTGAGAGCAAGAGGCTAGATGGTGAACCAGACTCAGCGACAGGCCTGAACAGGCCAAAGGAGTCATGGTTCTGACTCAAGCTGCTGTCAGATAAATTCATGCTCCCATCTCAGATGCCCATGTGTGTGCACCAGAAAGAGAAAGAGAAAAAGCCTGAAATGAAGGGCTGTCTTATTAAACCCTGTGACACTCTGGGGCCTAAGCAACCCTGCCGTGGGATCCCCTTAGCTGAACGTAATACAGAGCAACAAGGGAGGGCTCTCCTCCTCCTTTTTTTGCCAAAGCCTACAAAGTTATCAAGGTAACTGAGAAGGAGTGGTGGGCACCAGGGTAGAAGCCAACCCAGGTCATCCAGGCTAAGAAAGAAGGGTGGCTCAGCTCAGAGCACCAGAGGCCAGAGGGGCGGGTTAATTCATGGGCCTGTGTAACATACCCCTTGGGACTCTTAGGAATATAGTTTGGTGAAAGGGGACAAGGGAAAGAGGGAAACTTTGCAAACATCTATGGAGTTAGTAGGGATGTGAGTACCAAACATAATAGGACCTTATTCTTGTTCGCCTGCTGGTAAAGTTTGGAGATCTATTAGTCACACCAGAATTTCAAAGATTCCAGCCCCTTTTTAAGGATGTCAGGAGATACCTGGTCTACCAGAACCAGTCCTGCTACCCTGTCTCTAGTGATTGGAGGTTAGTACTTGGGCACCATCAAGCACCAAAGCTTCCATTGCTACAGAGAAGTGGGCTTTCTCCGTGCAGAGGAATAGAAAGCAGTTTGTAACCACCACGTACACACTGGCTCCTTTACCCCATCAAGAAAGCCACCTCTGCCATCCAAAGCCTTCCCTTGCTCTAGCAAAGATGGCAGGAAGCCTTTATTCTACACGTGCATCCAACATGAGCCTTACCATCGACCACGTTCAAAAGCTGTCTTTATTGTACCCTACACACCTCCAGCCAAAGAGGATGGCAAGAGAACCTCACCACCCTTAACCACGATGATTTTTTCCTGTTTCTAATCATCCCAGATGTGCCTCCAGTTTCCTCCCTGGCCCTCCAAGCTTACAGTCTGTTTCCTTCTGCGGTCAAGTTGGGCGAATTCCACTGCTTGTGGCGAAGAGCGTGAATCATGAACAAGAGGCTCTGAGAACACCGAGGCTCAGCTGCTTCACCCACATGTCCCAAACGGCCTAGAGGGGTCCAACTCTGACCCAGGGCAGAGTTCTCCACCCATGACTGCTGCCTCCAGGAATGTATCTGTGGAAAGCAAGAAAAGTTTCAGATACAGTAGAATGGAATCACTGATTTTTTTTTTTCTTTCTATGCAGGGGCTGCAAGAGGGCCCCACAGGCTTGTCAACTACACAAGTAAGCAGTACAGAGACCCAAGTCCTACTGCTGAGTCATTTCAATCTGTTGCAGATCTTATTTACTCAGGGTGTAAGAAGGAACAAGGCTGCCGGTGGAGATATCATGTAGCTACAGGCCTGGAGGTATTTTCTTTTAATAGATGAAATTTAGAAAGAGTTTGAATATTTTATGCTGGGGGTAGATCGCTGAGTGAAATGGCTGGGGAAAGGAAACATTTGGTTCAAGTGATTTCCAAAGGGGGTTCAACTGATCTAAATATTTGTCAGGTTGAATCTCTACAGCCACTCTCACCTGCCTGAAATCAGTATGTTCAAGTCAGACATAGTCATTGTCATCTGAGTGTGGAGAGAGAACTTCTTAAACTTGAATGGGAAGCCAGGACAGGGGAGCTCTTTCCCACTAAGTGAGTGATTTGGGACAAGTTGTTAATCCCCTAGAGTTAGCTTCTAAATTCTGTGACTCTGTGGCTAGTTTCATCATCCTGATGTCCTGAGTAACTGATAAGTACTTGGGATAGCATATACATTTTGGAAAAAACAAACAAACAAACAAATTATCTGTTGAAACAAATGCTTTTTCTTTTTGCCTTTACCTTGAATTTCTCAGGATACAGACATACTAACTACTGTGCTCAGAAGGCATGGACAAGGCTGAGCGTGCTGTTTCCCTGATTTTTAAAGTTTTCTTAAGATGCCTGTGCCAAGGCCTTTTCATTCAGAGACATTTGAGCTCTATTCCAAAAAGAGCAGTTTGAATCAACATTGTCTGCAGGTTGGGAGACTGAATGGTGCTGGAAGTAGCCCTGATGTTTGCTGCCTTGAGGTGGATTCTCGGAGGTATTAGAACCTCACCTGGCCCTGCCCAGAGTTCAGCATGGAATGAGGTGCTGGTCCTGGGAGAGTGCAGAAGAATCAGGAAGAACTGGGGGTCCCACAGCCACAGGTGAGTCTGCAGAGTCGTGCGGACAGCAGCGTTCCCAGGAATCAAGTCCTGCCCCTCCCAGGTACTACCACTACATGATCAAGGTCATTCTGGATCTTGTGACCAATCAAATGCCTGTGAACTCATAGAAAGTCACTTCTGAGCCTTGCACACACTCTTTACGCCCTCATTTGGAAAGAGGAATGTGGCAATGAGCAGTGGCTAATTTTTTTGTCATCCTTAATGTGCTGGGTGGATTGTTAAAATGCTGGTGTCCTTCACCTTCCCCTGTAGCCAGGCCTTTGCAAGGCAACCCTGCATTTCCTCCCATGGGTACCTGGAGTTAATTTCCCTGCCCTTTAAATCTGGGCTGGCTTTGTGACTCGCTTTGGCCAACAGAATATAAGTAATGGTGGACCACTTTAAGTCTTAGCCTCAGTAGGCATTGAGCACTCTGCTCTTTCTCTTCAACCCCATGATTACTGCATGAACAAGCTGGAACTTCTGGACAAAAGAGACACATGACCTATTCCCTTGCTGTCACCCTTGCTGACAGCCAAACAATTGCCAGACTTCTGAGTGAAACCTTCCTAGACCAAGAAGCCCTCAGCCAACCTGCCAGCTGCCACAGATACTTGAGTGAGCCAAACCAAAATCAACAGAAGCTGACCTGGGTCAGCAGAACCACCCAGCTGAACTGCAGACTTGCGAGCAATAATAAATGCTTCTCATTTTAAGTCACTAAGTTTTGGAGTGACTTGCTACACAGCAATAGCCAACTGATTGATACACTTACTCATTTAAGAGAAAGAACACCTGCATGACAGGGTGATATAATAGTATCCTTTAGTCATTCACATACTCATTTATTCCACAAATATTGGTTGAACTCCTGCCATATAACAGGTACATTCCAGACTCTGGGGGTGCAAAGTTCCTACTTTTTTAGAGTTTGCATTCCAATGGGTGAAGACAAACCACAGATACATACATGAGTAAATAAAAGATAAAAAAATATCAGCTAAGAGTAAGCAATATACAGACCATTTAAAAGGGTATATGATAAAGGATAATTTGTGTCTACGTAGGTTAATGGCCAGGGAAGCCTCATGGAAGAAACCTGTAGACTTGCGATCTAAATGTCAGTGCAGAGGGATCATGACAATTGGGCGAAGGGCACTCTAAGCAGAGGCAGGAACACGCACAGAAGCCCTGGGGCTGGAATGTGGGGTGCCTCAGGAACAGAAAGGGAACTTCATGTTTACAGCACAGTGGGAAAGAGCAAGGGTTTGGGGGCAGGGGGCACAAGAGACAGAGCATGTAGGGCTTTTAAGCCAGGGAAAGAATGTGGATTTTATGCTAAATGCACTGTACAAGCTATCATCACTTTTTTTAAAAACAAGAGTAACAGTCTGATTAATATTTAAATGAATCCCACTGGCTGATGGGTGTAGAGTGGTTATTAAGAGGCGAAAGTGAAAGAAGGGAATCAGGAAGCTCCTGCAATAATTTAGTGTGGGCCAATGTTATCGTAATGGAGATTAAGGGAAGTATGTTTTAGGGGAAGAAGTGACAGGATTTGGGATGAATTGAATGTAGAAGTAATGGAGAGAGGAATCAGGGGAAACACCTAGATCTTTGTTCAGTAAATGGAAGAACTGGAATGGAAGAAATTAAGTGAGCGGCAGGCTTGAGGGCAGGGCAGCTGGAGTCTGAGCAGTTTCTTTAGGACAGGGAGAGGCCAAGGGTGTGGAGGGCCATGTGGGCCTAAGGTCTTGGGGAGAGTTCAGTGCTGAAGGAATAGGTTGGAGGGCACTGGCGTGAAGGTAATATAAGCCTTGGACTGTATGAGGTCACCTGAAGACAGTGATTAAAAGAGAGAGGTGCCCAGGACAGAGACCTTGGACATGCCAATTTATGGGTCGAAGAGCTGAGAAGGAACCAGCAAGGGAGACTGAAGGAATGCCAGTGAAGGAAGGGGCAGTATCACTGAAACTAAGGGGGTACAGTGAGCAAGGAGGAGGTTGTGGTCAATTGTGTTGAATGCTCCTCACTGATATGGAGGAAAAGAATCTTCCTGCAACCACTGAATTTAGTGAACATTTAAATGACTTTTGCCCCCTACAGAGCAAAATTCTAAATTCTAAATTCTGTTCTAAATTCTAGAACATGAGATGGATGGTTAAATTCTTTTCTGCGTCCTCTGTCCCTGTAGGATTCTGTCACCGGATAGCTGGGATTACTTAATACCAACTGCCTCTACCCCTCTCAGTCCTTGTTCTTATAAATTCAGTTATTCTCCAAACTCCATCACCCTCCACAGGCTCAAAACATAACGATCCACAGGTTAGTTGATGTCGATTTTCTGGAAACTAGAAGCTCTGTGAAAACAAAGATGCGTCCATCTTGTTCATGTTGAATCCTAGCACCTAAGGACTGTGCCTACCCACAAATAAATTCTCTCAAACATTGAGTACATGAGGAAATATTAAATCCCATTCGACCTCCCACCATTGGTGCTGTATGTGGCTTCTCCTGATAACTAGGCCGCCACCACCTTATCCCTCTGTGGCCAGATGTGAGGCATTTTTTTCAACTTTCCCCAACCTGGCATTTCATGGGGTTGGGGTCTAGTCTTGCTCTTCAGTCTTTATAGGGCAGGATGCTGTTGCTGAGGCCAGGTGCCCAGTACCCTTGCCGACCTCTCTGTTGTAGACTTCTCATGGGCTGGAGGTACTTTCCTGGTGGCCTGCCCATCCCCATAGTTGGGACAAGTCATATCCCTATGTTTGAGGATCTCATATCCCAGGACATTGTCTTTAAAATTTTCTAGGTATTTTTTCTTGTGGAATTTTTCAGTTTTTTGTATTCAATTGTTTTTAGCCTGCAATTCTGTGTGTGAATCAGTATCAAAGTTGGTACTTCCAGCAGATCAGCTGGACTCTCTCTCAAAGGAAGGCATTCAGCAACCATTCAAAATGAGCCCAGACAACTCACCTGCTAATCTGAGCGCAGCTCTGTTTTTGGGACAGTCCGCTGTCAGGAGGCAGAGCACTGGAAAGTTAACCTCATGTGAACTGAGAAAACATCACTCTTTTTCACTTTCAAATACTCTAACCATTAGGCTTTTTCCAACTTTTAAAGCTTTAGTAATTATTCTGAGCTTAACTCTAACTATTCTGCTACCACCTTTTACTGTAAGGAACTCATATTTGCTTGGCCTGAGAAAGGAAATTATCACAGAAGCAAAATCAGATTTTAGCTGAAGTCAAGACATATATTAAATCTGATGCTTCAAAGCCCCTCCACTTCCGACAGGCTTCTCTTGGCTGTGTGCAGACACTTAATAAATGCTTTTGATGAAGGTCCTTCTGTCTTAAAAGGAAATTAGATTGTCCTGGCAATATTGCCTCATCACTAAACTACTGGTTATTATTCTGAAGCCTGTGGTCCTCTGGGTGTTTGCAAATTGACTGTTTAATGTTTTTCATTCCTCTATGTCCACACTGCCAGGGTCAGCAGCCGCATTTCCCACATCTATGGATCCCAGTGTAGGTTTTGTCCTTTGTTGATCTTTGGGCATTTCATTGAAGATATACACACTTACGTAATTTTTGTTTGAAAATAAGTTCCTTGCAGTAATTTCCCATGCTCGTCATTCATTCACTTCTTTGTATTTATTGAGTACTAAAAATGTATGGACCGACTAGTCCTAACTAGCATTAGGCTAATCACTGGCATTATATTGGCGTGCAAGACAGAGCAGATTTATGTCCTTTTGGAGCTTAAAATCTCATGATTGTAATTTCAAATTATAGTTCAGACTATGGATAAAACAAACAGGTCCTATGATGAAGAACAAATGGGAAGGCCTCTCTGAATAGAAAAATTTTAAGTCGGGATGTGAAGTATAAAAGGGGGAGGCACAGCCTTAAAAAGTAGGTGGAAAAAAAATGATGATTGCAAAGGTCCATTTAGCCTAGGACCTAATGGAAGGCAAATGGGAGTGGATTTTGAGAAAAAGGCGGAGTTTGGTGAGGCATGGCCATGTTATCAGGAGCCTTACAGGTAAGGTGAACACACATTCCAGTTTCAAGGAACAGTCCAGGTTTAAACCTTTGTCCCTGTATAACTCTCCACGGGGCCTCCTTTCACTTGCAAAAGTGGCCTGATTTGCACAATAAGTAATACGGTCACCCGATTCATGTAAAAGGTTGGGATTTTATAATATGTAAGATGGAAAATCATTGAAGGGTATTAATCAGAGGTATGACAGGATTGGATTTACATTTCCAGAATGTTCTACCTGTAATCTGAAGGAGGTCAGCTGTGGAAGGGAGAGAGCTATAGTAAGGCTATTACGGTGGCTCAGGGGTAAGTGGATGGATGGTCAACAGAGTATCACATTTAGAAAATAGGTTAGGCAACTTTGTACCATCTTCCTTTTCAAGCCCCCAGTGCTGGTTCCAGTAAACTACCCTGTGGTGCTCCGCCAACATCCCGCCTCTCAGGATTTATCCCCTCAACTTCCAAAATTGTTGGCTGTAAATAGCTCACGGCCGAGTCCCTCTCCAAGAATTACTGGCAGGAGCTGCCTTGCTCTAGGACAGCGGTCCCCAATTCCCAACTAGCAGACAGGTAATGGTCTGTGGCCTGTTGGGAGCCAGGCCGCACAGCAGGAGGTGAGTGGCAGGTGAAGGAGCAAAGCTTCATCTGTATTTGTAGGTGCTCCCCAGCACTGGCATCACCAATTCAGGTCCACCTCAGATCATCAGGCATTAGATTCTCATAGGACCACCGGTCCCTGGTGCAAAAAGATACACTCTCCTTCCTGGAGACATCACAATTAATAAATTGGTCAATGTAGGATACAAAGGCCTACTTTTTTGCCTCAATTCAGGACATCTCTGAAGGACCATCGAGCTCTAGAGCTCCAGGTGGGACCCACTGAGGCCTTACTGCAGCTTACCACGATTCAGTTTCTCCCCTGCCCCATCTGATTTCCCTCACTCCCTGGCAGGGGTTGCTCCCCAGAGCACTCTTCCCAGATAGCCTGCATGCAAATCATGGCAGAGTCCATTGCCTAGGGAACCTGGCCTACAGTTCCGATGTTAGCACAACTTTCTATGAAAATGGGTCTTTGGTGTTATCTGTCCTGGCATCTCAACATCTAATCAAGAGGTAGAGCTTCCCTGGTGCTTTTCTGCTCTGTGCAAAAAAAGACCTTTTCCTATTGCCTTTTACGTCCATTGTAAATTTAATCACCTAGTTTGATGTGACCTGGATAACTTCATCCGTACATGGTCGTACTGGCTCACGCTACAGGTTCTCTGTAAGCCGGTGTCCTTCCCACTTTTTCTTGCATTCCAAGTGGTTATTTCAGGTCTTGTGAAACAACAGCTCTTCTTTACACACCTTGACTTTTCGATGATCAAAATTTAGTTTCTTCTTTTGCTACTTGAATTATTTCCTTAGGGAATGTAAAGATCTCATAAATTCCTTTTTTTATTTCTTTTATTCATGAGATTATTCCTAGCATTTCTATAGAGTAATTTGAAATGTACGGAAATAAGTTCCAGGAGGAACCCTTTCTTTATAGCTCATTATCACCCACACTACACTATATCATGGATTAAATTGTGCTCTTTCAGAACATAACTACGACCAACAAAAGATGGATGCTGGGTCATTAGAGCGTAATAGGAGAGAGAGTTAGTGATCTTTACATAGCAACATGTCAAGTCTTCACACTCTCACAGGCATAAGTGGGATAAATGTACAAGTGACAGGGAAGGGGGTCCAGGAGTGGGGAGGGGAATATTCATTCACACACTGAGTGCTGGGGCTTGCCTATGCATTCTGGTGCAGTCTCTTGACTGATTTCCAGCCACCTAGATGCATGAAGTCTCCCCGGCTCCATGTCTGCTCACAGTAAAGGGGACATGGGAGGAGGGAATGAGTGTCCACATAAAGTCACAGACTTTAATCGATCCTCAGCTGACATTCTTGAGCACCTGCCATGGTGCTCTGCTTGAGTAAGGCCATGCTGGGCATAGAGCACGTCCTCTTCACCTCCCTCCCACTAGCACCAGTCATGACTTACAATGTGTCTCTTGGTCTTGAATCCCCAAAGAGTATATTAAAAATATTCCACTGTTTTCTTCCTTTTAATAACTTTCTTTTCATTAAAATTTAAAGCTCACATTTCAGATCATCTGCCCTGAACATACATACCTTCTACTGTAAAAATCTTTAATCCTTCAATGAGTTTTTCCAGCTATAGAAAGATTTGGTACAAAAGCGTATCTTCTTCAGTTGAGCAGAACTAAACATTGTTCTTAATACTTTTCAGTAACTTGCTTACACTCTTATGTCTAAAACACTGGGTATATTATGTACTTATCCCCTCCGGCTCCTGTCATAGTAGAAAGTATGAAAACCAGTTAAGAACGTCAGCTCCATAATTTATAAACTGTTGGATCAGTCTCCTTATTTAGTTTCTCAGAGCCTCAGTTTCCTCATTTATCAAATGTGGATAACACCTCGCTTAGAGGATTTTATGAGGATCAAGATGGATGCTGGTGGTAAAGGTTCGAAATAGGCCTGACACGTTGTTATACATGCTAGCTGTAGGTTCCTTTCACTTTTCTTGCCCATGAACTCTTCATTCATTCATTCAACATATAAGCACTGGTGCTTAAATTATGCAAGGCATTGTTTCAGGCCTTGAGGATACAAACCCAATAAGTAGGACAATGCACCTGGTGTTACCTGGCTCCTAGTCTAGTAGGAGGAAACAAACTGTGAATGAATAAACAGATAGCAGGCAAACTAAAATGTCTGCTTACCTCACTTACTAAGTTAACTTAATTGAAATAGACTTAATTCATTAAAAATTGCAAAATACAAATGTTTCCACCAAGTCTGATCTTAAAAATGCTCAACTTTTGAGAATTTCAGGCACGAGGGGGGTTACATGTTAATACCTTCATTTACTTGGCCACATGTCATGATCAAATAAAATTAGATGTAAGCTCACAGCAGTAATTAGAACACCTCCTGAATTCATTTTTCATTTGGACACTGTGAAGCTCAACAACCTCCTCTAAATCATTTTTATAGATGGGTTCAAACTATAAATACAAAGTAGCATACCTTTATAACATGTCCTACAACTTTGGGGGTATTTAAGTTACTGAAGGGGGTCTTTGCCACCAAAGATTCTTGACCAGATTAAGATATCTCATACAGGATGGAATGGCTGTAGCTTCTTGCCTTGCTCCTTCAAAAACTCCAGCTTTGCTTGTCTGAGAGAGAGAAAAAAAATAGCAGGCAGTTGATTAAGTGCTAAGATTACAGTTAATCAGGAAGAAATGATGGGAAATAAATTGGGGGGTGGTGGAGATCTGCTTTATATTGAGTAGTGAGAGAGGGCCTCTCTGAGGAAGTAAAATTTAAGCTGAGACTTCAATGACAAAGACTTCAGTCACATGAACCTCTAAGAGCTTTCTAGAAAGAGAAAATAGCTAGTGATGGCCCTAAGACAGGAATGGACTTAGAGGCCTTACACAAGGAATGGGAGAGTGCTGGGCAGAGATCTGAACATTGCATGCCATTTGGTCAGAGTAGAGAGCTTGTATTTTCTTCTTAGTGCAATGAGGAGCTATGGATAATTCATTGCAAAGCAGGAAATAAGATCTGACCTATGTGACTGAACAACATCAGGAAGGGCTGTTTTGGGGTAATAAGAAAAAAGGGAGGGAGATCATTTAGGGACTGTTGAGGTCATCCAGGTGAGAGATACTGATGGCCTGGATGACCATGGGAGCCGCAGGGATGATGAGAGGTAAACAGATACCAGAGAGATCTTAGGGTACAAATCAACAGGACTTACAGCTGGATTGAATGTTGGAGGGAGGTGATGAAAGGCATGGGGTCACAGGGGATTCCTAGGACTAGACTTGAGCCACAGAGGTGCCATTTACTGAGGAAAAACAAACAAACAAACAAACAAACAGGAGAAGGGACACACTTATTGGAGAAAATCAAGATTTTAGTTCTGGACATTAAAAGTTTAAGATGCTATGAAATATCCAAGTGAATAGGACTAGGAGGCAATATGTAACGGGATATATGGGTATGGATTTCAGGGAAGGGATCAGAGCTGAAGACATACAATATAAATTTGAGAGATGTCAGCCTAATGATGATATTTAAAGCCATGGGATTGGATGCAAGTCCCAAAGAGAGGATACAGATGGAGAAGAAAAGGGTCAAAGTGCAGCTCCTGGGGTAAACCAACACTTAGAGGTTCAGCAGAGACTTCTAAGGAAGAAAAAGCAGTATAGAAAAAACAAGGAAGTATGAGATTACAAAAGCCAAGAGAGTGCTAAGGGTGTGAGGAAATGAGGATATGATTCACGATTTTTGTACTCATTGGGCTTGCTTCACTAATACCGCATTAACAGCAAACAACATTCAACTCAATCACCAACCTGTCAACCCCAAGAGCCATTTCAGTGTTCACTCTCAAATGTATCAGTATTATGGGTAGAATTGTGTCAACGAAAAAAGTTATGTTGGAGCCCTAACCCCCAATACCTCAGAATGATGACCTAATTTGGACACAGGATTTTACAGAGATAATCAACTTAAAATGAGGCCATTAAGGTGTGTCCTAATATGAATGGTGTCCTTACAAAAAGAGGACACAGAGACACACACACAGGGAGAATGCCATGTGCAAATGAAGGCAGAGATCAAGGTGAGGGCGCAGAAGCAGAGGAGGGAGGGCCTGGCTTCGAGGTCCATGCCAACGCCGAGACCTGTGTTCCAGCAGGCTGGAATAAGCATTCTGACCTCCGGCGTGTACTCGGAAGCTTCAAGAGCCGTGAGTACTACTCAGAAAACGCCCGTGTCCGGAACAAAAACACACGAGGTAAGTGCTGTCAGCTAGTAGGGTGATACTGTAAGAATCCCATTTTTGCCCAGAAGTGGAGGAGAGAAGGCTGCAAGCTTCAGGGGATAAATGAGACAACGTGATGAAGGGGAGCAAAAACTTAGCGTGTTCATTCAATACAGAAGTAGCGAGGAAAGCCTTCTGTAAAGGAACGTGCTGCCCGCGTGGCTTCAGCCCCAAGATGTAACCCTGGGGGAAGGGGAGGTGCAGCTCCTTCACTCTGTTCGCCCAAATTAGAGATGGCTTGTTTGGACAAGGTACACATTTTAAAAGGTTCTTCTTTCACTCTGTTCCCATAGGCACACACTCTCTCATTTTATCCTAAATTTATAATATTCGAAAGAAAATAACTTTTTTTTAACCTTCAGAATTTAGAAATTACATTTAAGATGTTAGTTATGCTGTCTTTTTTTTATCAAAGGGAGCAGATATTCACAAATGTGTTCAACTCAGATGGGGATCTGCATGAGGTAATAAGAGAGACATCCGGTTGAAATCAAGAACTTGGTAATGAAATAGATCACACTTACACATTGTGTCAGGCACCCTGATAAGTGCTTTACATGTACTAAGCCATTTGTTCCTTATAATATCCTTACGAAGTACAAACTGTACTTACGTCCATTTTACTGATGAGGAAACTAAGAGAGGAGAGTAAGTGCCTTGCCCAAAGTTACCAAGCTAGAAAGTGGTGAGTCAGGATTTGAACTAAGAGAGGCTGGCTCCGAGGAATGTTCCTTTGAGTTCTAGTCTACGTACTTTGAGTACTGTGCTACCCCATGGGAACGTGAATGGTACTGAAGATTCTCCCTTCCTCTCTCCTTCCACTCTTTCTTTTCCTCCACCCTTCTCTTTCCACTCATCTCCCTCCACCTCTCTTTGTCTCTCTCATCACTTCTGTTCCTCCTTTTCTGTGTGTCTACTCTACTCTGTTCTTTTTGGCTACTGAGTAGCTTATTCTTTTTGTAGGTTCTGTTGCCTTTTTCTATTCAATAGCTTCTACTTAGTTGTAGTTTCTGCTCCCTTACACCTGCAGCCTGGCCCTGGCCCATCTTGGCTACTCCAGCCTCCCATTGCTCCCTATCTCTCTGGGGATCTCTGAGTTGAGAATCCAAATGGACAAAATCTAATTGGATCAGTCCATTAGGTGCCCCCCCCCATCATCCAATCAGCTGTGGCTACCTGTTGAGTCATAAGGAACTAAATATGGTGGCCCACACAGCGCCAGGCCCTGGGCAGCCACTGAGAACGATGCCTAGTAAGCAGAGTATCAGCTTCATTTTTATCGGAAAAACTGTCCATTGATCAGTTCTTTCCCAGACAAGCCCATGCCCTAAGTATACAGTGCCCCAGCATAATAACGCTCATGGATGTGCCTCCATGCAGTGGGGATAGCTGATTGGGGGTGAGTAAATGAGAGTCTTGTCTGGCCCCTCCAGGAGACGATAAATGGGCTGATTGCAAGGTATATCTGATCAAAGAGAAACTCAGGCATCAACAGGAGACAAGAGACAGAGAACCAAGTCATTCCATGCTGCAGCTCAGCAGAGACCTGCCACTTCAATAAACCACGGTCCTCCATCTGTGTTGGGTGTAAAAGCTGGAAACCAGAAAAGAGAAGCTGCCTGGGTAAAGTGACAAAAAGAACTCAGGGAAGATCATGTTTGAACTAGGAGGGGAGTCCCAATTTCTCTGGGAGAAAAGGGAAGAGATGCTGAGCTATAAGGAGGCTGAGCTCACAGATCCAGACTAAGACATCTTGCTTAGAGCACATGGAATCTCTATATCAGGCTTCTGCAGGCATTGAATAATCAACTAGGCTCTGCAATATATATCTGCACTTGCTCACCTGAATATATAAAGGTGTTTAAAAAGCAAGTCTGCTAGCAATTTCTTTTTTTTTAAGTTGACTCTATTCCAAATAAGTACTTAAATGAAACATTACTATGTTTCCACATAATCTCTTAACAGATTTGAACAGATCTGTTATAGTGCTGGACAGGTGTTATTATCTTGGTTTAATCGTAGCCTTCCTTATGTTGCAAGATCACTCAGCCTTCCTTCTAGAAATTTTGCTCTCTTCTTTGATATGTTGGATTGGCTGAGAACAGGTTTTCCATATACTTTGAAAACAAAAATATTTTTTGCATCAAAAATAGAATCCCAACAGGCACATAGACATTTAAACAAAGGATACACCAAATCTCATATCCTGATAATCCATTTTTCAGTACTGCCAGAAACACCTAACAAACTATTCTACCACTAAATCAGAATTTGTTGACCTAGTATAATGTGTTGATTATTAACCTTGTCAAGTTATATTTTAAATAACCCTCATCATTTATGCCATGATAGTAAAGGGTTCCCCTCTCCCATATAGGAAGTCCAGAATGAAAGTGGGTTGTTGCCATGGCTACAGAATGCAAGGCAGAGAACTCCAGAGAAGGGGGAGGTCTCTATACCCAAGGCCACAGCCACAAGAAAGCCCCAGGCCCCAGAGCAGTAGCAGCAAAGAGAAGCAACCTGCTATGACTTCACACCACCAGATGGCCTGCTGTTGACATAGGGTTCCCCACAACTGCTAATTATTTGCATAACTCTGGATCATTCATTCAAAGAAAAATAAAGAATCGACTTAAGTATGCACGATATACTTATCAGTTTTCCTCTTCGAACAGCCTGGTGTTAGGGACTTCCTCCAAACACCTAGCGCAGGGCCTTACACATAGAGGCTACTTAAGAAGTGTATATTTAGCTATTTATTGAATCCCTCTTGAGCCAGGTATTGCTCAAGATGCAAGACGAAAGGTCCCCATTCAGTGGGTGGGCAAGCATATCTCAAGATCGATGTAACTTTACATGTCAGCTTAATGCTAAAGCCTTGCCCAGGGGGTGGAGAGCTGGGGAAGGGAAGGATTCAGAAAATAGGCACACCCTGGAGTAGGAGGCAAGAAAGGGGAGACAGAAAGAGGATCTGTGCCACATGAGCTGAGTTCTGAAGAATGAAAAGTTGCTATGGGTGCTCCTTGTTTGTTGTTTGTTTTTGTCTGCTTGCTTTGAGATACGCCTGGCCAAGAGCACAGCAAGAGCAAAGGCCCAAAGATCAACAGTAGCACGTCCATGTCATGAAAGCTTAAGCAGTCTGCTGTCGCTGAACAAGGATCTGTAAGGCAGGGAATGGCAGGAGCCGAAGCTGGAGACATAGGTAGCTAAGATGTCAACAGAGTCTGGAAGTCTATCTCCCGGGAGAGCTGGAATGTATCTTCTGGGACAGCGGAGGCACCAACATGACAAAGCCTGCTTTCTGGAAGGACTCTGCAGCGATGCAAAGAATTATTTAGCAGATAACACTAGAGTCAAGAGAATGGGTTCCAAAGCTGCTTCAGGCATCCAGGCAAGAGCCAATAAGAGCCCAAACCACAGTGGGGTATTAGAGATGGAAAGGGTGAGGGTAGATTCTAGAAATATTGAGTGAGTAAAGTCACATAGCTCTTCAGCATGACTTACCTCCCCAAATCCCTAAGACTCAAATCTCCATCCTCCTCTCCATACCAATTTAAACACTAAGAAAAACCTGGGCAAGGAAAGATAAGATTGGCAGAGACTGACGCTTCTTCAATAGCACATAGCTTATACATTCACTGAACCACTTAAAAGATCATAGTCACACTAAACCATATTGGCTGAGTTGATTGACAAGCAAAACAATTTTTCTTGGATTTATTCTTGTACACTGTTTCCGGCCATTATTGGTCATGCGGGTCAAAAAACGAAGATTTTTTTTTTTTTTTTTTTTTTTTTTTTTTTAGAAAAATTCTGAACAATATATCAATGCCAACTCGGAGTGGCAGGCAAAACAAAACTGATACTGCTTCGTATTGAGACAGGATTATTCCTCTGAGGCTCTGCTGGTTTTGGAGTGAATAATAATTTTTAGAGCATTCCTATAAAGTAGACAAGTGGCAAAGAGGGTTGGCTACATTTCAGTGGGGGGAAAAAAAGACACTAAGGCCTGGAGAGATGAACTGACCAATCAGCGGCAAGGCTAGTTAGAGAAACGCCTAAGGGCAGAGTTTGGGCTTGGTTTCTTCTCCTGGTTTTATCATCTAAACCCATCTTACTGAGTGATTATGTTTAATATAGCCTGTCCATATCTCATCTGAAAAGAGGAAGCAAAGACCTGGGTGATTGTCCAGGTAATTTCTTTAAAAAGAAAAAAAAACCAACCTCTCTTTCCATCCAATTGTTTATAATCGATGCAATACAGGAAGTCTCACTGCTTCTTAATGAGTTCCCAAACTCAAATTCTGCCATTTAAAAAAAATTTTTTTTTTAAATCTGCATTTGCCTGAAATATCTCATTAATTCAAGGGAGGTTTTGCCTAAATTATGAAAATGACCTCAATTTACTTCTTGGTGTAGCTAAGGGACAAGCGGCCACCGCATGGCAGCTGGGCTGTAAGAACCGAGCCCTTCCCCTGTGGCCTGGGGTACGTGAATCCTCTTTGGTGCTGGGATGGGGGTGGAGAGGAAACCCCTTGTTGTTCAGGACTATGATCTCCTGTTTTCCACTATAAATTTGTGGGTGTTCATCATTTACTCATTTTGCATCTACCAGGACTACAACAAACATCACCTGCTTTGTATCACTAACACACAGGTGAAAACGTAGGAATTACAGTAACCATTGGAAGAAATGACTCAGTTCTTACTAAAGGGTCAGCCTTACACTTGGTTTATTTCTGTATATTTTTACATGATGGGTAAATTGAGTTGGTAATGCTAAAGCGAGGAAATGACTGTGTTCCCTGCTTTTCTTGCCAAAGCACATGTCCCAGTTCTTTGTCTGACTCCAGTCCTGCTATCTGCCACATTTGCTTTGTCTTTCTCTCATTCAGCCACTCTTCCATTACCCCATTCTTCCTCTATCTCTCGGGATGGAATCACATGCCCCTGGATGCTTTAGTTCAGTGAAAAACTTGGATCACAATGCGGACCAGAAGCCCTCTCTCTCCCAAAGCTATTTTGGAAGCAGGCTATGAGTCTACAGGAGGACCCCAACAATTTGCCTCTTTACTGGGGCTCACAGACAAAAGCTTCAAATATTGACAATGAACAGAGGGCTCCTTTGGGCTGGCATGTGGACTGTTCTGCTGCTCCCAGCAGTCATAAGACCCAAGAACAAAAGATGCTCGCCAGGCCACCCTGGTACCCGGTTAGAGCACTGGGTATCTTCCAGGCGCCAGCTCCCCTGCACCTCACTCCCCTCCGCCCTGCCCAGCTCCCTGCACATCCCACTCAGCATGGACTTCGCTTTCTCCTGCAGGCACGCAACCCCCAAAAGGACGGCCTTTTTCTGAGATTGAATCGCTTCATTTTTACACCCTAAACAATTAGACGTGATTTCCCAAAATGTAGGAACAATCAGCACACTCTATCCAAATAATTGGCTCGAAGCAGTTAAGGCAGGAGGAGAGAAAGGAGGGAGGAGGGAGAGGAGTGGGGGGAGAAGGCAGAGGCTCCCAGTCTTTGTTTCTCTCCCATCTGGCTGGAAGCCAGAGGGGAAGATCGAAGAGACCCATCCTTTGTCCACTGATCTGACAGTCATCCCGTGTTCCCACTCGGCAAAATCAAAGTGGAATGCATTTAGACATTCATGTCCATCGCTCAAAAGGTTACTGAGAAAGCTAAGCCTTCCTGTGCCTAGTGGAAGCAGGATTTCTATGCAGCATTTCTGTTTTCAAGGTCACAATAAAATTAACAGTTCCACTTTCTCTGCTATAGTCTGTCATTGTTAGCACGCTCCTCTTCCTCCCAGGGGACCGAAAGCATGTGCTCTATGGCTTTAAGGGAAGAGAGAATCCTTCACAGGCTCTCTCTATCAAGTCTGGTTAGGTTTTAGCATGTAAAGTTCCAGGCCATAAATAATTCAAAAGGCATGAAGAAGATTTTCTTCATTCTCCATCTATCCCTACACACACCACTCCCCCCCACCCCCAACCTTCTTTCTGGCTTATAACAAATGCTAATTTAATCAACTGGCAGTAAATTGTACTGGTTGCTGACTCATGCCAGACACAGCCTCTATGGACTTGACAGAGCTTTGCCATCTCATTTGAAAATGAACAATGAAGAAGTAAGGTCCTGAGCTATCCACCTTTCTCCTTTGTCCTCCTTTGTGTCCTCCTTTTCCTTACCCCCCCACCTCCTCCAAAAAGAATCCTTCACAAATGTATCCTGCATGTATACGTGGCAATTCACATCGCATCCACTGCCTGCAAGGATCTGTGCTCTTTGGAAGTGTGCAGCCTCCCAAAGGCCTCCCAAGGGTGCCTATCAGTGGGACGTCCCCAGTGCTCCTGAAGGCTCCTCTCTAGATAAAGCCCACATGGCAGGAGGAGGGAAGAGAGGGGATCCGAGAAGAAGGATGGGAAGGGGAGTGAGGCAGAGCGGGCCCTTGTTATCCAAGCTGGGAAAGCATGTGTGTCAGGGAGGCTTTTGGAAACGCTGGGAAGGAAGCTGATTAAAGGATGGAAAAGCAGCTTCCGTCAGTCTGCTCCTTTCACCTCAGCGAGCCAGTGGGAGTGAGGACTCCTGGACTCCTGGGGACAGCTGTGAATGGAGGCTGAGGGGAGGAACTTCCCTGGAGATAAGGCAGAAGCAGCACATAGAGGACTGGGGGTGGAGAGGATGAAACAGACAAAAAAAATGCCTCCAAAAAGAAAGGCCAAGAGAAAGGAAAATATTTATGGGATGCCTAGGGTCTATTTCCTTTTCCTTTTGCTCTTTTTATTTTAGCTATAAATATTTATCTTATAAAGAAGCATTCTCCATTCCCACCCTAGAGGGATTCCTTTAAAAACCCTGCCCATCATGGCCATCCAAATATTTGCTGAGCACTAATGCATGGGGAGGAAATGGAAGGCCGTTTACCCTCTTGTCTTCAAATGCCTGTAAAGCACTTGCAGTGTTCCAAGCATCATCATGCCCATGATTTTGTTTGATTTTTCCTTCTGTCTGCCCGTAAAGTACAGAGTTGGTAGCATTAGGCCCGTTCTACAGATAGGCTGGGCTCCGTGCAAGGCCCAATAGATGGCATAGTCACAGTTGACACTATTTCCACCAGACACCCTGCCCCTGGGAGTTTGAACACACTTAGTCTAACTGCTTAGACACCAGGCTTAACTTTTTTTTTTTTTGGCCAATGGAATAACAGCACAGCACTGGGACTTCCAAAAGGGTTCGGCTTACCTGGTCACCAGACCCACCCATAGTGCTGGTTGGCCATAAATTGTTGAAGAATTATAAACTCCTCCTGGCCTCAGACTCGGTGTGGGGAGCTTCTGTGTCCCCACAAGGCTACAAAGCGGGGGGGGGGGGGGGGGAGGGTTGAGGCTGTAGAGAGCAAATTCAAATTTTCTGGTTGGTTGCAAGCACACCTTAAGTCATTTCTGAGTGAGAAACCCTGCCACAGCCACCTGATTTTCAAAACCCCAAACTCTGCGGTTGATTTCTTTTGTGGTCCTTCCTCCAGATGGTAGCTGTGTCTTGATTCCTTTGGGGTCTTTTTTTGGTTATGTGTGTACATGTGTGTGTGTGCGTGCACACACGTACATGCATGCACATGCGCACACACACACACTGCATTGTTTCGTGCCCTTTTGAGGGTTTTTTCTAGAAGGCTTCCTGCTGACAAACAGGACATACACAATGCCAAAATCACATTTGCCTTAGAAAAACAGGAATACACAATCCAAATCCTGCAGGAAGTCCAGAAAGAGGAAGAAACAAGGAGCCCTCTTCTCTTCCAGCACCGTTAGTGCTCCCTGCACAACATTCCGCACTTCTTTCTCTAATTAACAGCTCTGCAACTCTGGAGTCTCCGGGAGCCAAGAAAGAACGGGCCCGAGTGGAGGAGGCTGCTTCACCAGCACACAGCGTTCTAAGGCACGTGCTTCACTGCCAAGAATGGAAGGCGTGGTTCACTTTGTCCTTATTTGACCAGAAGGCTCAGCATGGAATGCTGCCTCAGTGCCTCCCCTGTAAACTCCTGGGGGCGGTCGTAAATAAGCATGAGGCCTGGTATGGCTTCTTGGCTAAACGTTTGCACAGTAACTCAAATGATGCAGCAGACATGAGTCAGGAGAGAGAAATAAGCCGAAGGAGGGGGGCGCAGGGAACTTGGGCTTCTCAAGCCTGCGAGATGGCACTTTATCCGAAGACACTCACTGAGTCTCCAGAGACAGACTGCAAACCCTCCCCCTACACAGCACCACCTGCCAGAGCCATTTGCAAGGCAGCTTGTAAGAGCAGCTAAGTGAGCGAGCCACTTGTCCATACTCCCTGAGTAAGGCCAGCCAGGACCTTGCATATTGCTCAAAGGGGCAATAAAAAGCCATTAAATGTTTTATCTATTTTGAACATTCACAATTCGAATTAGGACTATATACAGGCTGAGAACTTGAAGCTCAGGGATAACTTTGGGTCTGCAAGGATTGATCTGGTGGAAATATGAAAAGATAAGAATTATTTCATTCCAGTGATCATGATTTTATGTGTTCAGTAATCAATGGATCACCAGATTTATCCTTGCCTCCCAGAGACGAGGTGCAGCGGGTGGTGGCCAGAGGTTATTAAACCTACCTTGTGTGTTTCATTTTCTCTATTGAGGGCAGTGAAAGGAAACGCTTCCAGCTGCTGTGTGCCACCCTCCATGGGTCTGAAATAAAAGTATGTGCCAAAGATATTCTTTTTTTACTCATTCATAATAAGACTCAGGGCTTCCCAGAAGTTGTGTTTCTCCGTTCGAAGTCTATCTGCCTCCGCTCCTTCTTAACAGCTATAGCAGCCTACTCAAGTTGCCATAAAAAAGTACCACAGACTGGCAGCTTAAACAACAGAAAGTTATTTTCCGCAGTTTTGGAGGCTGGACTTCCTAGATCACGGTGTTGGCAGGGCTGATTCCTTCTAAGGCCTCTCTCTGGCTTATAGATGGCCGCCTTCTCCCCGTGTCTTTACATGATCTTTACTCTGTGTGGGACTGTGTCCTTATCTCCTCTTCTTATAATGAAACCAGTCACAGCGGATTAGGGCCCACCCATATGATCTCATTTTACCTCAATTGACCCCTTTAAAGACTCTGTTTCCAAATGCAGTAACATTCTCACATCCTAGGGGTTAGGACTTCCAACATGTGATTTGGAAAAGGCAAAACGCCTATAACAAAAATTATATTTTTGTGTTCCAGGACCAAATATTAGCTGGTTGCATAAATGTTCTGGTAAACACAGACCCTGGTCCTGACACAGAGACTCGGGATCTGCCCTTGCCATGTCTGCTTACCCACAGGCAGCACTAGTCCCCCCCACCAAGGCGAGGCCAAATCATTCGACGAGGTTTCAGGTGGTGGTAGAAGAAAAGAAGGCATATATTTTTCAGGTATGCATTTTTTAGTGGATTGTTCCACCTGTGGAGGAGGATAAGTGGCAAGAATAACCATTCTGGGGGCCCGTTAACTTCTGGCCCCTTATTTCTTCGTTCCTGCTAGCAGGCTCCCTCTCTTAGCTGGCCTGTCCCTTGACATGAAGGCGGCTTCTGCCCAGCTGCCTCTTTATCAACGCACATCAGAGCAGTCTATTTGGTCACAGAATGAGGTTCCGTTTGTTTTGCACATAAACTGGGATTCAGCATTTGAGCAACACGAGTTGCAGGAAAACTCCACGTGGCAGGTTGAGACCCGACGCTCTCCATTTTGTGTTGCTCCTCTTCCAGGGAGCTCTCCGATCCCATCGGGTGGCTTGGTCGCCATTGTCCCAGCCAAAATTTACTTGAAGGAGCTCTTTTCCTCTTTTCCCGGAGTAGACCTTGTACCATTTGAAACGTATCCTTGTTCAGGAAAGGACCAACTAGGATGAGGATGCTGAGACCTCTCAGGAAGTGACTTCCAGCCTCATTACTACAAAACAGTTAAATGAGTAAGAATCAACAAAGAGCTTCCTGTGATGTTTCTTATGCTTTAAAAATTCCCATTTAAAATTGTTCTGGCCCTAAACCTGTGTTGTGTGCGTGTGTGTGCGTGTGTGTGTGTGTTTGTTGTGTTGTTTTTTGAAATCCTCCTCTGAGTCAGCATGCTGGAAATATGACATATATTTCAATACATATGCCCATTTGAATTCTAGGAATGCACACTGGTTAGACGTTAAGAGTATCTTCTGGTAAAATCAAGTCAGAAGTAGGTATTATTGCTGACATATACTCAAGCAGACAAAGAAAATTAATTGTAAGAAAGGGGTGGGAAAGTATCTCCCATATGTCTCCTTTCTAGCTCATAATTCAAACCTACATTTCTAGAGGTTTTTAAATATGACAATAAGGAAGTCTTAATTGACCGAGATTCGAGGCCAAAGAGCTAACCCCAATGAATTATCCACCATTTGTTTATCCACTAAGTACAAGGCACAGGGCTGTACACTGGGCAATAATTAGATATATACATCTCTGTCCTCCAGGATCATGGAAATGGAGTAAGGAGACACAGACACATAAACCATAATTAATAATGGAAAGCGGGAAAAACTGATTGGTTCCAACTCAGTGGGACAGACAGTCAGTGCTACTGGGTTTCAGAGGCAGAAATGATGGCCACAGTAAAGGAGTCTCAGAGGAGGTGATATTTGAGCTTGGATTAGGGGCTTGGACCAGTTCTTAAAAGCAATGCAGGCTCCTGAAGGCTTTTGAGCAGGGAGAATGACATTATAACAAAACTTATGTCAAAGGTGAGTGCCCTGGCACAGGGTACAAGATACACTGGAGCAGGTAAAAGGCAAAGCTGAGAGACCAGCTTGCAGACTCTGGCAGTGGCCCAGGCCCAGGCAACTCACACCTGAACTGAAGGTTGGCGGTGGTGAGAAGAGGAAGGGACAGATGACACAGGTGCTGTGAAAAACTAGAGGAACTTTGAGTCTTACTGACTATCGGGGACAGGGAACAGAGTCCTGGTCACTGACCAGCTCCCAGAGAAAGACAACTGTCCAGAGGGAAGGTCTAGGTCTGGGTGATCAGCTCTTTTACCTACTTCCCCTTCTCCACCTCTTAGCAATAGCAGAATCACACAATACCAGGCTCTCCAGCGGGATTCCTGATCATCCCAAGAACGTAGCCCTGCCCTCTGAACAGACAGGAAGACTGTTCAGGGCACAGGGATTCATTATGAAAGGTCAATGTCAGACAAAAAGTCCCAGAGCTCCTTTTGGCTTTCGTAATCCCTTCATGCTTCAACCCCGAAATAAGATTTCTACCCTGGCTATACTGAAATGAACATGGTCTGGCTAACCTTCATCATTGAGACTTCAGATCACAAATTTGGTCCAATTTTGGACCTTGTAGTAATTTTTTTACTGCCCTATGAAGCATTCTGTGTCTCCCTTCCCCGTCTCCAACAACCCTTGTTTCTGCTTGAGTCTCACATATGACGCAGGGGGTTCCATGGACTGGGTTAAGCTCATTAGGACACCCATCTACCTGTTCTTGTTGATATACTTTGACAGTAAATATCCCCAGGGTTAAATGTCCCCTGAAGCCAGACACCTCTAAAGTTTTCATATATATGAAATAATTTCCTTTATGTTTTGAGCTCTGTATTCTGTTTCTTGCATTTAAAATTCCCCTGACACGGGCTCCTTGTTTAATTGTGTCATGGTGAAAGGACTCTGGGAAGGAAAGCAGAGCTCTGTCAGTGTAGTCCAGCTCTTCATCTCTCTGGGCTTTAGTTTCTTCATTAGGTAAGAGGGGGTCATAAGCCAGTCTCTCAGATCCTTCTAGTTTGGGCATTCTGACTCTACAGCCCCCACTGACGCCTGAGTGAACTTGACCATTCACCTGATCTGTCTTCCCAGACCGTCTTGCCAGTACCTCTGTCTAACCCCACACTGTGGTCTATGAATACCGTGCGACGGCCCTCCCAAACAGGCTGAGAAATTAAATGTGGTTCCAGAGTTTTGAACACGTAGACATGAATTGACAAAAACATCAACAGAAACAGATGAGTGTTTTTGTTTCCTTTTTTTTTTTTCAGTAGGGGCAGGGTTATTGGGGAGAGTGAGGAAGGCACGAGGCGGAAGTAGAAAGCAAGGTCACTTTTAGGAATATCAAACTGAGGTGAGTGGGAGACAGCCAAAAAGAAAAGTTCAACTAACCATTGGAGATTCCACACTAGAGAAGGAGGGATTTCACAAATTTGAATTAGCATGAAAATAGGTGATTCGAGGTAGGCGAGGATGAACACAGGGCCAGAGCGGCAAAGAGGGACTCTACAATGAGGATATTCTGATGGAGGTACTGACACGGAGGTGAGAGCTGGAACTAGGGACCAAAGGGTTGCTTGAGGAAGTGGGGAGAAAGAAGGTCAGAGTCTGAAGGACTTAAACCCGACAGACAGCCATATTTTATGATGAACAGAAAGAGGAAACAGAAAGGTCATTCGAAGGTAAAAGAGGAAACAGAAGAAAACTCACGGCCCCTGGGTTACTGCCACACACTGGGCTCATCACGTCTATCAACGCATGGAAAACGCCTTGAGAGGGAGTGATATGAGAACCAAGGAGGCAAAGCGCAGTCTAGGTGAGGAAACCTTAGGTTAAGCAATGGAGCAGCAGGGAACAGCAAAGAGGTGTCATGAAGCCAAGCCCAGGTCAAGTCAGCAGCACCCAGAATCTGGCACATTCCAGGAATGATGGATCCTGATTCTTGCAATAGAGACAATAGCAGATACTTTTGGTGCCCTGCATCGCACCCCCTCACCTAAATTCAGACTCACACTGACCATGCCTAACTCATGCTTGTTCTTATGGCTCACGCTCTATGCTATTCCTCCTTGGGGCCTTTTCTGAAAAAGCCAAAGGCCAAGTGTCTTAGCCCCTTTCTATATACCTACAGTAGAGATCTCCATCATGCATCCTTATGTTGGCTTTTCCTTTTCCCTGCCTTAGTCTTCCCACTCCCTCACTCCTACTTCCTGGGATCAGATCCCAAGTAATTATCTGCTCTCAATCCTTGACTGAGCTCTGTTTCCAAGAGAACTCAGACCAAGAAAGAGATGAGTCAGCCTTGGTGGTGGCAGACCAAGAAATGCTGGTGGAAGCTTGAGAGCACATTTTCCTTAATGCCCTGAAAGGCTAAACAAATAGAGCAGATTTCTGCTCATCTCTGTAATGACCAAAGGCTGAGATCCACAGGCCCCCAGTCCCAAATGCCCTCTTGAGAGGGTGAACAGGCAGTTCTAGTTCTCAGACTCCTCATCGAAAACACAGACAAGCACAGCCCTATCCACATCATAGCAGAATGGCACTTCCCTTTGGAGGACTGCCTTCCCAGTACAGTGGCTATAGCCCGGAAATTTGCAGCATGTGAAGCCCAAAAAAGTGTTTTGTTACACTGTTTGACTCATCCTCACAATGTTTTAAAAGCCAAAGTAACTTAGCAGATGTGAAGTTTAACCACAGTAGAAAAAATAGAAGGGCTTGAAGTCCCTCCAATCATTTGTGCTACTGGCTGGCACCCGCAGGCATTCGCGTTAACAACTCTAACTCGAGCATATTTGAGAGAATGTGCATATTTGAGAGAAGAGTCTCAGTCCACTCTTCCATTGGGTTCTGCAGCTGTGTCCTCTCTATTGCCTAGCTCCTAATTTCCTATCTCTGCTCTACCTTGGACTTCTCCGACGGTTTTGCTATTCATCACCTCCTTGGACTTGCAACAACCATCTATCTTTAATACGGTGCTGGTTTCACCCTTAGGGGATGGGGATTATGGGCAGATTCGGCACCATTCCCCATTTTCCAGCTTGGACTCTGACCTATGGCATGATTCCCCACCACTTGAGGACTGGGCCAGGTCACTGACACCACCGAAGTGTTGAGAAGAACACAGGGAGTTTCAAAAGCCAGAAAACGAAAACACAAATCAAGGTCTGATATCTCTATTCCCTGAGTCTCTCAGCACTGCCTTATCATGAAGAGGCCCTTGTTGGGCCTCTCTCCCTGTCCATGGCCCACGATGATGCTCAGGCTCTCTTTCTCCCAAGGGCATCTTTTATCTTACCATCTCTCTCTCCCTTCACAGAGCTACTTTCCAGACTTCGATGCTGCGCCGCTATTGGAGATGTCCTTCTCTTCCCTTTTGGAAACTAACCAGTCAGTCATCATTTGGCATGGGACCCTCTTACCCTGTGTTGCATTTTTTATTTTTTTAGGTTAAGAAATTAATCGCCTTAATATTTTAATAAATTAAATGGCCTTGATAAAGCAATTTTAACTCTTCATTGAGACAACGTATTCCTTTTAGAGGAGACTTAGGCCTCACCTGCACATGTCCACAGGATTATCTGAATATTTTTCTTAAAAAAGGTAGAGTAGGGTGGTATTATCTCAGCATCAATCCACACTCAGACTTCAGCCCTAACCTGGATGTGAGGCATTGACTCTATTTCATTTAACCCTCACAATAACAGACACATCCTTTACCATCTATAAAGTTGTCAGGGCTTAATATTTAAAAAGGAACAAAGTAAAACTTGTGGCCTAACAAGAATACTTGCCATTCTCCAAACAGTGCTCACGGTTAGGGGTCGGATATCTGCCTTGGTGGTCTGAAGGCCAAACATCTGCACACAGATTTCCTCTCTGGTTTTTCCTCTCTGCAATGATTTTCAAATTTCAGTGAATAGAAATTAGGATTCAGGGTTGTATGTTTTATGGGTGCTATAAGGGCTTTTCAAGGGTAATACTGAGTTTATATGATGTTCACGTTAAGTGTTGATGACAGAACCTAAAAATATCACTCCTAAGATGTGACTCCTGTTTGGAAAGCTTTCTTCAACATGAGTTCTGCCAACAGACTAGAATGGCTCTTTGGATGAACAATTTTAAATAGTCCTTTTTTCTTTTTAGTCTCACTACCCTTGGAAAGAGGATTCAGCCCCTCAAGCCTGGACTGTCCTATTGAAATCCATCCCTGACCTCCAAGCCACCACTTAGCAGCTTCTCTCTAGTGGAGTGTAGGGAGAGAGAGGCGAGGAGGGGGCCTGACTTCCTTACTAACCAGCCAGATGACTCGAGTCTGCAAAACTCAATATCATCTATTTCATCTTGGCCTTTGAAAACAGGGATCTCCTTGGGCCCATGATATGCGCCCTGAAATTCTCAGCGTTATTTTGAGTCCTATTTCATCTGTTGCTGCTTATACCTCTGCTCAGGTTCATGGTAAATGGTCTGTTTCTGTCAATGACATTTTCATCTATGTCAGAGAAAGGCCCATTAGACAAATCCAATGGGACAAGTTCAGAGAGTTTGTCAGTTCCTGTCACTTTCAGGTCTTCCTGTGCAGCGGAGCACAGACGCAAAACAGACTTGTCAAGATGGGCAGCTTCTTCTGGAAGAAGTTTATCTCAACGGAGAGAAATATGTGATGGGTTAAAAACATCAAAATACCAGCACTTCAGCCTGGGAACGGCACAGGCAGTTCAAAAGAGCTGTCTGCGAATAAATTTAAACAAGTCAGAGTCTCAATCCCCTGTGCACAGGGGAAATGGGGAGACAAACGTACATATCCAAAAGTATTTGGGATACTTGGCAAGAGCCAAGTACAAATGAGAAAGCTGTCATTTTTTGTCAATAATTATTTTTGACTTATCAATAATTAATAATTATTAATAGGAGAAATGAAAGACAATATTTTATGTCTTATTTCACTGGGAAAGTAGAAAAGAACTTGCATATTTTCCCATTGCCAAATCAACTAAACTCCTTGCACTGTGACTATATTCAAAAATAGTACCCTAAGGGAGGTAATTAAGGTCAAATGAGGCCATAAGGGTGGAATCCTAATCCAATAGGAGCAGTGGCCTTATAAGAAGAATAGCCGTATGAGGACACAGCAAGAAGGTGGCCTTTTGCAAGTCGGGAAGAGAGCTATCACCGGAACCCAAGCATGCGGCACCCTGATCCAGACTTCTCGCCTTCAGAACTATGAGAGATAAATTTCCATTGTTCAAGCTGCCCAGTCAGTGGTATATTGTTATGGCAGCCAGAACAGACTAAGACAGACAAGAACGAGGAATTAAATTGTGTTTCTGGGAGTGCTAACACACCCATTTTAGAGCTTTACATTTGAAAAGGCAACTGTTATTTAATAACAAGCAGAATATAGAACAAGAAAGAGAAAGGAAGTCAGTGAGATGAACAAAAACCACCTAGCAGTCAATGGAATAAATAACCAGGAACAAAGCCTCTTTTCTAGTGTCCAGACCAGACTTGGGCTTATCAAGGTCCCAAACAAAAGGAATTGCTCATGGGAAACCAGACATCTCGCTTGGAGTGCACACACACTATGAGAGTGTTTGGCACCAATTAGGAAATTTGAATTCTAACTTTCAAAAATTCTGAGGCCTTTGATATATTAATTTATCTATTCTTATTATTCTTTTGCTTGAGTTATAAAGAGCAAGACACAATCTCTTGCTGAACTTTCTTTCACTCATTCAGGGCATCATGTTAGGGAATAGCAGGAGTCAAGATTTGGTGCTGTGGGGGTTCCTGCTCACAAAAATGTATAGTTCTGTAGGAAAGAGGCTCTGAAAAATCTGAACAATGTAGAGCTGGGTTTGGAAAGACATTGGATAAATAACTGTCGTAAGATAAGATGGATGAATGGATGGATGGATGGATGATGGATGGATGGATGGATGGATGGATGGGTGGATGGATGGATGGAAGGATGGATGGATGGAACAGCGACTTTTACAGAGGTTCACAGAAGAACTACAGTCCTGAAGTGCCAGTCTTTGGCTGTGTTTGACCCATCTGACCATAGGCATTGATCATTCTCTGGCAGGTTTATAACACCCTATACATGACTCCTCCCTTGTGAGCACCTGAGAAACATGCATGTTATCTAATCTGCTTTCTTATTCCCAGAGCCTATCCTTGTTCCTCTGCATCGGACCTTGAAGATCCCATTCATTGTCACCAACATTGTCTGAGCTGTTTTGTTCCCCTTCTCATTACTGAGGGCCTGTTTAATGAACTCATTCATTCATTGAAAAATATTTATTAAGTGTTTGCTATGCTGTGTACTGTTTTAAGTTTTGGGGATACATTAAAAAGCAAACAGCCTTACATTCTGTTGGGAGAAAAAAAATAAATTATATAGTATATCAGACAGGTGACTGCTATGGAGAAAAGTAAGGCAGGAAAAAGGTACAGAATAAGCCAGTGTTGGGGCTGCCATGTTTAAAGGTGCAGCCAGGGAAGACGCACCAGGGAGGAAGGTGACCTGTGAGCAAAGACCCGGAGGAACTGGGGAACAGCCCAGGCTGCATTCTGGGAGGAAGCACTCCAGTCAGAGGGAAGAGCAGAGCATGGAGGTGGGTGTGTACCTGGAATTAAAAGAAAAACAGCAAACAGGCCATGGCACCAGGACAGAGAGAGGGAAAGAGAACACATGATGATGAGACCTTGGAGGGCCCTGCAGATCCTGGATTTTGAATTTTACTTGAGCCATTGAGGAGTGATATGACCTGACTGGGTTTTAACAGAATTACTCTGGCTGCTGGGTTGAGGCCGAGATGCAGGGGCAAAAGCAGAAGCAGGGAAGCCAGTTAGGAGATACTTTGATAACCAACTAAGAGAGGAACGTGACTCCCACCAAGGGTTAATGGCAGAGGTGGTGAGAATATCAGATTTAAAAACATCTTTGGGAAGTAGAGTCAACAGGATTTGCCAATGGTTTGGATGTGGAGTTGGAAAGAGGAGACACCCATTACCAAGCACCCCTGATATCAGTACTGACACTGCTACCTGGCATCTCCTGCAGAGGGACCTCCGTCGATTGATTGGCCAGCCCAGTTGGAATCGGGAACTTTTTAGCACCACCAGTCCCTTTCCCACCCCCTATAAGTGTGAGCTGGATCAATGGTCATTCCATCCCTACACCCTCCACTGGCTTGTCACCTTTTTTCCCAAGCCCACTCGTAGGTCTATCCTATAACCCTCTATTTCCACCTCTCCCCACCTGCACTTAGGTTCCCACAATAATGGAAACTATGGGTTTTTAAAGGAAAAAAAGACTTTACCTAGATGAAAATGAGTCCGAGTGGAGAGAATGATTCCAAGGCAGGACAACTATTAAGAAAGCATCAGACTACATCATGTGGAACTGAGACGACAGAACAGCAAAGCCAAACATTGAAAATTAGTACCTTTCTAGTTTTCTACTCAACACCTGTTTCCAGATTTTAAGACATTTATGGTCAAAATAAAAGGTATACAGTTGCCATCTGAGAGCAGGAATAGATATCTAAAGAGAGTGTCTTTTGTGAACTGTTAGTCTTAATTATGGTTGTTTAAGCAACTAAGGAAGAAGGGAGAAAGGATTAAGAAACAAACAACAACCACAAAAACAAAGAAAGATTGGTTCTTTCCCATTAGCTATTTTTACAAAAGCCAGCAATACTTTATTACCACATTCTACACCATTTACCTAACTTTTAAAAATAATCCAAGACATCAACCCAATGTCTATTATTTTATGATGTAGAGCAAGATTTTTTTTTTTTTTTTGAAGCAATAATTAAGAAGAAATCCTCTCTGGAAATGCGGCTAAGTAAGCTAAGTCTAACCAAACCACTTTTTGGTATTAAAACACACGCTGCAAAAATTCTTTGGAACACAGTTCATGCAAAAGATCTTGACTTCCTGCTTTTCGGATTCCTGACCAGGCTTTCCAGACGTTCAGAAACGCTGGGGGCTGTGTGTGCGCATGTTGTTGTTTTAAAGGCTCCAATACTATAATTCTCGCATGTGGAATTTTCCACTGACTTCAGTTTTACTAGTATGAACCACCAAATCCTCAAAGATTGTGCTAGGGCAATTTGGAGGCATACTTCCAACCTCGGGGTGGAATAAATTATAAGATGAGATGAAGTAGCTATTCTCTAGGGTTTGTTGTGTTTTTATTCTTCCCACAAACAAAATGCAAACCATCACGAATTAAATAGATTCCTCAATGTCCGAAGAAGTCATCTCATGCTGTTTTTTATACACTCAGCGGTTGTGCTGGTAACAGATGTTAAAGGGCCAGTCTTGAAAGGAGACTTCTTTAGCAATACGAGTGAACGGGAAGTGGAAGGCTTGAAGGCCTTACCCTCAAGATAATTCTGGTAGTGAAGTGGCATGGTGGGTGAGCATCCATTTCAGCACCCCTCTAACTTCTTTATATGTCTCTCCCTAAGGTCTTCTGGTTATCTAAAGAAACAGGTTCAACAGGACAGTAGCTCCCTGGATCCTACCCACTTTCTCCCACCTTAATTATGGAAATAATCTCTTCTAACAGCTACTAAGATGACAGACTATTCTAGCAGATACTACTCTTCATCTATGTTCCTGATGAATACCTCCTATCTGTTGCTTCATGCAGAGGCTAAAGTGGTCAGAGTCACAGTCAACTAGAATTAGTTGGCTCCGCTCCTGTTATTTCGAAATTGTGGAACTGGGGCATGGAACTCAAAACTCCAAAATGGCATCTGGACACATCCCCATGCAAGGCCCACTCATTCCCCAGCAACAGCAGATGCAGGGCCCACCAAAGTCATCATGTGGCCCTGTCTCCCTGTGCCTCTCTGCTCTAGCCTTCATCTGTGAACAAAAGATAGCAGCCCTGAAGATCAGGCCTCCCCTTCATATTGTATCCAGTGCCCGATGATCTGAGGTGGAGCTGAGGCGGTGAGCTGCTGCTGGGCGGGGAGCGGCTGCAAATACAGATGAAGTGTCGTTCACTTGCCCGCCGCTCACCTCTTGCTGTGTGGCCTGCTTCCTAACAGGCTATGGACCAGACAGGTACTGGTCTGTAGCCCAGGGGTTGGGGACCCCTATTGTATACTATATATAATTTGGAGGCCTTAGGAGTAGGGTGGCCCAGTAACCTCTAAAATAGCTCTGGGCAAATCCTTCCCTCTGTCATTTTGCTACCATATGTCCAGCTCTGCTTGACCCTCACCTTATACTGGAGGGGCAGAAATATAGGGTGATAGTCAGCTTTGAGGGTGCCAGTCAGTTTTGGGGGTGCCCATCTACCCACATGCCTTTTCTAGGATCTGCCCCTGCTTAAGGCCACTGCCACAGGGCCTGTTCTAGACGTCCATGTCTCTGCCAAATGAAAACATGCATAACAGATAACTTATTCAAGACCTAAAGTCTAGTTCACATGGCAACAGAAATTAATAATATCTATACCCTTTAACATACCTCTGGCTAGAAATTACAGCTGAAACCAGAAGTTATAAGCTTCAGTGATCAGATTAATGAGAAACCTTGAACCTTTGGATGACAACACAGATAATTTGAGTAAATAAATCTTTCAGTTAGAAATTACATCTTGATAAATAGGAAAATTATTATTGAATATTGACATATCAGTTACCATAATTTAAGTTGTATCAATTCATTGCTGTACCTTATTTCCAAGCTGGGTTTCTGTCTAAGCCAGTTTCTTACTGCCAAGAGGTTTCTTTACAATATTAAAAAGTTTGTTTTAATAGTTCTAAGAATTGTTATCATATAGCCATTAAATATTAATGTTCATTATGGGAAACTACTATGTTGAAGTGTGTTATAGAAATGTATTACTGAATGTTACAGTTTGTCGAAAATAGTGTGTGCTTACTTTTTCTAATCTGTGTTTGTCATAGAAGACTGACATAAAGCACCAATTGGTGGTAATTAACTTGTATTCGTTCACTGCTCTAGATCTAATCTACTCAACCACTATAAAAAGCCTGCTCGTATCTCTTAAAATTAAGAACACAGCTATAGGCATTCCTGCTCATAAAGATTTATTTTACAACACTAATTAAAGTGGTGATAACAATATATCTTTTAAACACAATGAGAATATGATTTGCCACATTGGTAAGAAGATTCTAGGGATTCCACTGTTTTCCGTTCAAAAAATGATATTCTCACATTTATTGTTTAAATATGCAGGTAGGTAAGTTGAAAAATGAAAAGAAAATCATTCAAAGGGTAATTTTCATGACAAACAGATTCAGACGAGAACGTGGGCGTGTGGGGCTATGCGCAAACATACCTAGTAAAGAAGGTAGCATGTGCTAGATCAATAAGTGCATGCAGAATCTGATTGCAACAACGGACGTTCCTTCATGCTAAAGTTAGTCCACTGCTGGAGACAGGTAACAAACAAAGGTCAAGGCACAACTGTATTTTCTGGAATGTTATCTAGCCCCAGGCCCAAAATCCCCTTTTTATCCCCTGAGATGTCCCAGGAAGAGTAGAGGTGCACTGTTTCTCATCTAACTCACATCCCCTCTCTCTGCTCCTTCAGGAGCCTTTCGCAGGCCCCATGGCCATGAGCCTGGTTTAAGATGCTTGCTCTGCCCCCATTAACATCTTCCTTTTCTTGAGTCCGAGATAATCAAATCACAGGAATTCCCTCACTCCCAGATTTACATACCTGTCCTGTAGACCCACAGATGTGCTGCCCTGCTTCCCCTTCAAGGGAGGACTTGGCGGGAAGAGTGCTGGCCAAGGTCCTCCGCCAGCTCTCACCTATTTCGAGGCCTCAGCTGCAAAGACCCTCCTCACCAGGGTCACACTCCTCCCCAACAGCCCACGAGCACCTGACTGAGAGAAATGCCCACCAGGGCACGACTCTGATAAGCAATGTTCACTCCAGCACTCCCGGCCAGCGTGCCTAAGGCCTTTTCAGGCCCGCATCACCGTTCGGCTTCCTCCCTGCCCAGTCCTGCTTCCAGATCCTTCCCTTCACAGCTGTTGAACCTGATGAACTTATTGCTCCAGAAACTCTGGCTCAGCATCTGTTTCTATAGAATCTAACCTGGGACAGCGGTTACGTATTTCAGTCTCCAAGAGATTACTGCCACATAAATGATCAAGCTGATAAATTCAGCTAAAGCGAGAGGAATGTCTGGAAGCTCAATAGACATCAGTGGCCCTCAATATCTTAGCGTTTAGAAGCAGCAGCCTTTCTTCCAATCAGAGCTTTTGTAAAGTCATAAAGCAGAACAAAGTGGAACAGGCCAGTTGAAACTTCTTTGGCAGGCCAGAGTCCTAGAGAGATGAAAATCAATGGACCGAATAGATCAGTGGTTCCCAACCCACATCAAGCATCAGAATCCATGGGGGGCATTTGACAAATACAAAAGTCTGTCCCTTGCCTCTGGAATTCAGTTTCAACGTCGTCAAAGTCCTTCAGGTGAATCTAATGGACAGCTTGGGCTGAGAACTCATGAGCTCTAAGGCATTTCCACCCTCTGTGCATCTCTGGTTCTGTAACACACGATCTCCTTTTCTCCAACACAAACATTTAAAACAGAGCCTCCCTTATCCAAGGCTAGAGAACTAACTCTGGCCTTTATAGTAATAGACGGATGTATTTCTAAGTACTCACGTTAAAAAGTCACATTGCCTAGGTTCCCTTCTACCCTCCAGAAGCCAGAGACAGACACAAAGAGAGTCCTTGGTAATTGGTTCTCCTATCACCTTTCTTAGATGAAATTATTTTATAGGTTTTATCAATAGAGGAAATAGCTGGGATTTAGGGAATACTCAAATATACATGTTGGTACCCATGTTTACTCTGTCTAGCCCAAAGTACCTGAAAATTAACATTGAATTTTCTTTAGTTACTTGTAAAAGAGCACCGTTTCTTCAGAATTTTGTTGGTTCTCTTTATAGATGCCCTTTGAATATTTGATTTTGAATGGATTTTTTTGTTGTTTTGGGCGGGGGTTGTTTGTATAGATTTGGGGGAGAGGAGTTGACAGCTAATGTTAAAGAAGTATGCACAGTGTTTGAGATTATTCATGGTCAGCTGGTACTCAAGGACCCTTCAGCTCTTGGTCTACTTATAATTCCAGCTCCATTTAGTACTAAGAAAATAAAACCTTCTTGATCACCCCTTTTGCTAAGAGTTCCTCTCTCAGGAAACTTGGGTATACCCAATGATCTCATCTCTAACTTGATTACAACACTAAAACCAGAAGAACTGTGATAGTAGAGTCCAATTTAATGGCTTTGATTCTCGAGGACCAAATATGCTGACACCATATATCCTCCTCAGAAAGATAGATGCATCTATATGTATTTTCATAAAGAATATGTGGTATTATATTGTGGGTACCACATAAAAGCTTTTATACTACATACATATCATTCAGTAATTTGCACTCAACAATATATATATGATTTATTTTTTAAATAAATGTTCATTGAAGTATAACATACATTAAGAGCAGTGCATAGCTCATACAGCTCACTTAATTTTCACAAGGTGAACGTTCCCCCAGCAACCAGCTCCCAAATTAAGAAATAAAATGTTCCCAGCACCAAAGAATCCCCCTCATGTATATGTAAAAAAATGTATATATTTTTGGCATATGTATGTAAGCATTTCTGTTGCATATATGTCTAGAAATGGAATTGCTGGGTGATATATTCAGCCTACTAGATATTGCCAAACACCTTTCAAAAATTATTGCACTAATTTATATTCAGAGTGCATGAGAGCTCCAGTTGCTCCACATCCTTGCCAACACCTGGTATTTTCTGTCAGTCTTTTTTTTTTTTTTTTTAAATTCTAACCATTCTGGTACTTCATTATAGCTTTAATAGATATTTTCTTGACTATTGATAATGTTGAGCACTTTTTAATAAGTATCTTCTTTTGATGCTGTTTAAAAGGCTCTGTAAAGCTTCCGTAAATTAAGACAATGTGATACTAGCATAAAGATGGACAAATAGATCAACGGAAATGAATATGAATTTCATACATACGTGATCACTTGATTTATGATAAAGCGGAAAGTGATGAACAAGAGAGTAATTTGTCTTTCCAGTAAAACATACTGGGTCAAAAGTATATTCATATATTTTTTTAAAAAAATACATTTTAACCCCTACCTTATACCATACTCGAAAATAAATTCTAGAAAGATTACAGATGGTAAAACAATAAAAATTTTTTGAAAAAAAAACCCAAGACTAGGATCTTAATGATCCTGGGGTGGAAAAAGATTTCATATACAGGATATAAAAAGCACTAAAGATAAAGTACAGCAAGTGATAAATTGTAATATTTTAATTTTCTGTTTATCAAAAGGCACCAAAAAGAAGGTGAAAAGTCAAACCACAAATGATATTTACAAAAGATATATTTAACAAAAGACATAGCTAAAACAGATTCTTTTAACTGATACATATTATTCCATAGTATTGTGTACCATAGTTATGTTTATCCTCTAGCGATGATCATTTACTCTGTTTCTAATTGTTTACTATCTAAAACAGTGTGGTAATGAATTCACTTGTACACATTTGAGTGTTTTTCTAATGAATTACCCGGATGTGGATTGCTGAGTCATGGGGTAAAGCAGAGAATTTCAAACCACAAAGGCCAATGGAAAGATATTTTTTCCCAGATGGGTTTTCTCCCATCTTGCAAATATCACTCTTAAACTAATTGTCTGCACTCTCTTTGCCTGGATCCTGACCATTTTTTTTCTCCTTTTGAAGACTCTGGCATAGCTTAACCAGAGTTTATAGGCTTGAGAAGAAGAATTCTGACAAGGGGTAATAAAAGGACATAATAAAATGTTTAGACAAGAGACATCTCTAATATCCTCTCAAAGATTTTCTTCTTTGCTTCTCAGTTTTCTAAAAGAACTTATATTTATGGCATATTAACTTGAGCAATATATCTTGCATGTTGGTGACAGGCAAGTATCCTAGGTCTTTGAAATAAGGAATGTATCAAGTACAACCTTCAATTAACTGATTAAGTTTTTCAGTTACTAAAGAGAGATCAGACATCTTTGCATTTTCAACATAATTTATTGGAACTATTTTTCCAATATATATGAATCTACCTTTCTGCTTTGGTTAGTACAATATCCTGAATATAACTGATTGTTTCTTTACAGGTATAAAATCTTAAGATCCTCAGGGTCATAATTGAACATTAATCTCCTCATATTGATATAGAATGTGTCTCTGGCTCATTTTGCCTTATAGTAGACTATAAACATCTTAAAGACAAGGACTACATTCAAATTCTGATTCCGTCAGGTATAAGATTTGTGATCTTGAGTGACAGTATTTGATTCTCAGTGTTCCCATCTGAAAGCAGGAAGAGACTGCCTAATATTTGGGTTGTTAGAAGAATAAAAGTACCTAGTATATAATGCATGGCACATAGTAGGACTCAATGAATGTTCCTTTCTTATATCTGAAATAATTTTTTCCTGGATGAAATTTAAGTGAGTGTAGAAAATGAGAATAATTTTTTTTCCCTGATACTAGGCCATAAAAGAAAAAAAACCTAATACGATTTTTTTTTTGGCTTATGAGTTACATCTTCAATCTGAAAGAGAGATGACAGCATACTGAGATTTATAATTATTTGGTTCTCATTAGTAATTGGGCAAACATTCAGGCAGTCAACTTGGCAACATGTATCACATTTTCTTTGCCCCAGCAATCCCACTCTACTTATTTATCCTAAGGAAATAACTGAGCGTAAACAAAGAATGAATGAACAAGGATATTCAACTGAAAAGTTTATAACATTAACACTTCAAAAACTAAATGCTCATCTATAAGAGAGTGGTAAAATACATTTTAGATCATCCATAGGAAAAATACTATGAAATCTTTAGAAATTGTGATACAGCTCCATATTTATATATTTATATGATGCTAGCAAAATATTGTTAAGTGAATAAAGGCAATTATGAAATAGTCTGTATTTATACTTCATTTCATTTTTGTCAAAAATGTGTCTATCTGTATGTATGTAAGCATAGAAACAAAGACTTGAAAAATATATACTGACATGTTCACATATTTATCTCCAAGTGATAGGATTCTGGATGATTTTCTCTTTCTTTAATCCCTCTGTGTTTTACCTGCCTTATTTTACAACCACCACGCTGTTCTTTTTATAATAAAAAATAGTAAATCTACTTTTATTTTGAAAATTTTAAAACTTTAGTTGGCTAAAAGTGCCAACTGATATTTTTGTACTAGGAAATCCTGAAAAACCTAGCTCTCTGTGGGCCTTATCTCAGTCATCCTCAAACAGAAAGAAGTCTCATTATTGCTGTATAGCAGGGTTTTTTAACCTCAGCACTATTGATATTTTGTACTAGATAATTCTTTGTTGTGGGAGGCTATCATGTGCCTTGTAAGATGTTTAGCAGCATCCCTGGCCTCTATCCACAGAATGCCAGTAATATATACCACTCTCCTCAGCTGAAATATGACATCTAAAAATGTATCCAGACTTTGTCAGATGTCCCCAGGGGGCTAAATTGCCCCAGTTGAGAACCACTGCTCTAAGGGAACTAGAGACTTATAAGTAAATCCCATGTTTACCCTCACTAGCTGAGTAATACAATCTCTCTGGGCTTCCATTTCTTCATCAACAGATGACTATGCCGTCTTTAAGATAGCCTGGTGCTGAAACCTAGAATTTTATGGGTTTACAGAAAATCAGTTGGTCCAAAGGGAAAGTAATTGGTCCAGAGTTATGCAGAAAGCTAAAAGTATAGGCAGAAAGGTAGCTAGGTCTCCTGATTGCAATCATGCACTTATCCATTCATTTGTGTGACAAATATTTCCTGAGTGCCTACTATGTCCCAGGCACTGTTACAGGGACTGGGAACTAGTAATAAATAAGAAAGTGAGATCTCATGGAGCTTACCTTCTATGGAAAGAAACAACCAAAATGATGTAGATTAATAAATAGGAGTTTTTTAGATAAGCGACATAAAGTGGGTAACATAGTGATGGATGGCCACTGGAATGGTGCTGGGGAAAGCAAGCAAGATTAGATAAGGTGGCCCGAAAAGACCCCTTGAGGTGTTAATACTTGAACTAAGATCTGAATGATAATGAGGACAAAGCCAGGCAAAGGGGAGTGAAATGCAAAAGCAGTGAGATGAAGAGCTTGGAACTGTATTAATGATATTATAATAGTAATATGTACATGATGGAAGAGTACAAAGGAAACAGTATCAAATTTTATTATAAATAATATGGGAAAAAGTAAGTGGAAAAATAATCTTTAATTCTTCCACAGGAGAGTGATTATGATAGAAATTAAATCCAGAAAAAGTCCCCACATCATGGCCTTCTTCAATAACACAAGTGAAAAATTGTGTTTGCGGAAATTCTGGAAAAACATGCCCCCAAAAGCTCACCAATGCCTTTCGCCTTTCTACCTCCATTTAGTACTGGGGTTGGGGGTGCCAAGAAGGTGTCTACTGAATTGCTAAAGCAATAAATTGAGGGGATAATCTCTTTCATGGTTGGTATGCTCAGGGGGAATGGGTCCGGCAGATAAAATGATAACTAGATTTAATTGACAATTTGCTTTGAGTAAAATGCCGAGCTTGTAAATAATTTAAAAATAGCCTGTCATTCAATTGCAGCGTGTCCTTTAAGAAATTTTAATCGATGCAAAACACATTTCTCAAACACAAGCTTCTAACCCCTTTGAAACCAGCTATCGGTCCAAACAAAAAGCTACGACACGGTCAGAACAGTGTGCGCAATGGTTATGAAGGAGAGTGACTCGAGCTACAACCTAAGAATCCAATATCATGACAATACCCTTCAACTTAAGAATTAGCTATTGCAACAGTACGCAATGTGGAAACACACAACTCGTTCAGCTCTTTTGTCCAGGGGCACTGAGAAGCCGAGACTCCAATTCCACTTGCCAGAAACAATCAAAATACACATAAACTCTGTGCATTTTGGCTGCAAATGAATTGTCTGTTATATTTGCCCAAAGCCAGGATTACAGAGATAAAGGAAGGGAAATGTGGAGGAGGGAGAGGGAAGACATAACAACTGTCCGAAAGTGGGGTATAGCGTCACCTTGAGAAGATGAACTCAAGGACAAAGAGGCAGAGCACAGGATTTGGGGATGCGGGATCTGTCACTAAGCTGTTTCACCCCTTTCTGCCTGGTCATCCATGTTGAAATGGGGAAAAACAGAGACCATTCCAGATGTGAGAGGGGCAGGTCGTTGTCACCTTTCCCAGGCTGGTGGCTTTCGCTCTCCGTGCAGCAGGACACAGAGGCAGTGGCTTCTCTTCCTTCGTGTTTCTCCAGCGCGGCCTGAGCCTGCACTGCTGGGTCACACAGCCTGGTGGCCTTCAGACTCGGCGAGTCTTTTCCCACCGCACTTTCAATCAAAGGAAACCAATCATTGTCCAACCCATATACATAGTGCTAGGAGATGCAGCAGCAAAACCCTAAGAACAATAAAAAATTCTGTAGGAGAAGATTTTTTATTTTCCCCTGCTTGCCAGCATGGTAGCTCCAGTTTGGAAAATAACCAGCACGATTAGGGAATAAGGACATCCTCTGAGTGTTTCACTGACGTTGATTAGATGTTTGTTTTTAATGAATTGATTATTATTAATTATCAAAATATATATGTATTAAATATATATGTATCAAAATATATATGTATTAATTATCAAAATATGTATGTATTAAATCTTATTATTATTATTAATTATCAAAATATATATGTATTAAATCTTAAATGCTAAATAATCTGCAAAGCTGTTAATCCTGGATAGATTTAAAGATAATAGATAATGATGTATTATTCATAAATGTTGTACAGCAGGATATCCATTATATAACTGTTAATCTCTAACAATCTCATTTTCATGTTCAACTGTTATTATTTTATTTACACCAGATTGTCAAAATTTTTTTGGAATGTTGGTTTTTAAAATCTACTCTTGTAACAAAACATCAGTTCCTCCTCTCAATCTAATACAACCTCGGACTGCATGAGGATAAGACTATTGCTTCCTTCTCTCCATGCCTGGCCCAGTTTACACACAGCCACACTCACAAAGACGTGTGTACATGCTGCTTGGCCGTGTTATTGACTGTTGAATGGTTTCCAGCCTATCATTGTCCCAAGGTCAACCAGAATCAAGCTTCACTTTTCATCTTCATGTAGGAAGATTTCTTCATTGGTAAGCTTATTTAAATTTCTTTGCAGACCTTGAACCAAATCTGCTCAGGCTGCAGCCTCCTGGGGCCTTTCATTCAGGGCTAAATATAAATATACACTCATATAGGACAGCTTTTGATAAAACATTAAAGATGGTTCTGGTTATGTGGCTTCTAGATTGTCTATTTTCTCTATAAAAATCCATGGCAGTAGAGAGAACCTTAGCTATGGAAAGGCAATAGATTGTAAATCGTCGCCTATGGAGCCCCTGGGATTTAATGGCACAGGGCAAAGCAACAGCCGATCTTGGCAAAGGAAGCAAGATAAATAAAATTAGCCACTAAATCAGCTCCCCTTAAAATACCAGCTGTCTACTCCCTCCAACGCTTATGAATTTGGGGCCATGTTACTGTCACATTGTGTCTCACCCAGGATCAAATAGTGTTGGTCCCTTCATTTGGAAAGGGTCTCCGGTTCCCCACATGGGAGAGCCTAAAGCAAAGGTTTGCTTTTTCCTTTCATCCCTTTCCCTTGTCATATATACCCAGGCCAACCGGTATTTACTGCTATAGTGATTGTAATTGTTGTTGTTCATTTTCAAACTATGTTCCCTGTTAAAGAATGGGGCTGCAGATTTCTACAGGAGATAATGCATGCTTTTGGAAACTGCTGTCTGCTCAAAAAGTGAATGCGCTGATCGAGATGAAGGATGGGTCTCGATGAGCAGAAATAAGACAAACATGGAAATCTTTCAAATTCGGGTTGTGGCAGGGGTGGTTCTTTATCCCTCTCCCGTAGCTCCCAAATGGGATCGTCCTCTTCAGCTTCAGGAGAGAGTCTGGTCCTGCTTAAAGAGGGCACTGACACTTCAAGTCACATCTCTTTATCCAGGTGAAAACAGAACACATGCAATCACAATTGAAAAAGCTAACCTTAGCTTCACACTGCACTGATTGCTTTATAAGTATTATCTCGGAGAATGCTCAGAACAACCCTTAAGATGGATAATGTTACAGCTCCATTTTAAAATGAGCAAACTGAATAATTCAATAGTTGGTTTACACTCCTCTCCTGGGAAGAAATGCCATATAGACTTGTAAACAGCATGATGCACCCTGCTCCCGCTGGAGGTGAGGGTGACCAGCAAACCAGGCACATTCTGGCATCAGGCACTCCCGCCGAAGCTGAAAGCATGTACTTCCAGCTGTACATAGATCCTTCCAGCCTTGTGCGAATTTTCTAAGCATTGCAGGGCAGGTCCTCCAAGGAGAATCAGCTGGAATCACATGGGAATCACATCACGTGGGACTATTAGGAGAAAACATTGTGACAGGTCCTAGAATGTCCTCTCTTTGCACCCCATGCACACCTTTCTGGAGCCAGAGGGAAGAACCTGAGTGAGATCAAACACAGACTAGCTATTTTACTCTTAATGTGTACCTAACTATATCTTTTGGCTTGAGGCCACATGAAATTCCTACTACACTTTATAGAAGCAAAACCATGAAGCATTTCTCTTATGCTGTTATTGCTTTTAAAAAACAAAAATGAACCTTACAAAGCCGAGTCTGTAGTAAGCACATAAAGACCAGACGTTGGCTCATTAAGATAATAATTTTTTTGTTACTGTTTATTTAAAAATACATGAAGCTTTTCCACTGTGCCTGGATAAGAACTCTGTATAATCCATAGAAAATGGCAATCTTTACCATTCTAAAATCAAGCAAAAGATCAGAATACGAATAGGCTAAATCCATATTCCACGAACTGAGTAAAGGACCTGAAGTAAGCTGGAAGTGTTGGCACAATTCAGGCTGGAAAAAAAAAAATCTAACTTTCACTCAAGTATAATAAAAACATAATGCTTTCCTCTTATAAAGAGCTTTCCAATGAGATTATTTTGTTTGAGCACCACAAGGCAATGGAGGGAGATGTGGTCATCCCCATTTCCAGATTCAGGCCAGCTGAGTGACTTGTTCATGGTCATGGTCAGCGGTGGAGGGAACTCAGGCTGCACATGGCCAAGTATTTGACTGATCCAAGAAAATGGAAGTCATTGGGATTTTTCTGCTTAACTTTTCCACACCAGGGCTGACCATCAACACAAATAAAAACGCACTCATAAACAGCCTTTTCCCATGACTCTGTCTGGGCCCAGGTGAAAGGAAGTTATACGCACATATTTCTGCCCTCCTCCAGCCACGCCTTTGGATGAAGGGAGGGGGACGGGTTGATGAGAGGGTCTCAAGAAGCACCACTTGAAGAAAACTGGGAGAGAGCAGTGACAAAGCAGGTGGTTTTCCTCCACCTTCCCCTCCCAAAGTGGAAGGAAGGGTCTGTCTCTCCTCTAATGTTGATCTTTTCCTCACTAAATTACCATGCTAGGCACGTGGTGACAACACCGAGGGTTTTCCATAAATTTGAGTTTAAAGAGGATAATACTAGATGTTAAATCATTAAATTAAATCATTCTTTACAAGACATTTTTACAATTTCAAGCCATTTTCCCAACTACGGCTGCATAGTAAATTAATTACTGCATTAGTAGTTCATTGGTGACTCTTGTAAACGCACTTTTACTCAAAACAAACACACACAACTATTCTCCAAATGTTTGTTCACATATTTTAAATTCATTAAAAAGTACTTGTAATTTTAGGAGAAAACGTATTCTTGGTAATTTTGTTTCTTGCTTCATTTTATTCCGGAAAGAGTTATGTTCATCTTCTACTTGGTGTATAGGATAATTTATCACAGCTACTTAGGTGGTACTGGGCAACATAATTGAGGACTTTTTAGAAGGTAAGAAGGCTTGGGGAAAGGTAGTTATTAATCTAGCAAAAACAACTTCACTATTTTGGTTTATATATATACTAAAAAGAAAGATGAAGTAATTTTTCATCCTTAATGGCTGAAAATATAAAAGGAAAGAATCTCTTGTTAGAAGAACCACAAAAAATATTATATTTAGTTGTGTTCTTTCTAAAAATCTTTTGCTTTACTTTTATAAACAAGTGGTTAATCTTAAAAATTATATGCAATGAAGAGAATATGCTTTAGCAAGATGACCCCAGACTAAGGGGGGTGGGGGATAAGAAGTATAAGATGAATAAAATTGTTCCCTATATCAACCATATGAAAGTATACTGTGCTCAGATTCCATATGAGTAACTTGGTTGGTCTTATATGCAATTTAAGCTTTTTCTAAATACACATACTTAATGCACAGCTGAAAATCACATAGCATCGAAATATCCATGTATAAGGAGAAGATTTTTGTAAGAAGTATATTTACATGTCATTATCTGCAGAAATCATTTTCTCCAAATCCTAACTTGGCATAACTGATTTGATAAGCTCAAGTATAGTCATGGAACAATGGATATATCTGAAATCGGAATATTTGAAATCAGGCTTGAGCCCCCAAATCAATACTCTCTGACTGGTATATCTTTGCAGAGAATGAGGTCACACACAAACATACACATTTACGTTACAACCCACGTACATTCTATGCACATCTAAAGAGACATCAATCCAAAGCTAAAACCACCCAAATGTCCATGAACAGTGAAATATGTAAATAAATTGTGCTGTATATGTACAACAGAATATTAAGCAGCAATTATAGTGCATGACCTGTTACTGTCCTCCTAACAGGAATGACTGTCACAGCCATAACATTGGGCAAAAGAAGCCAGACTTGCATGGAACAGTGTATTGTTTTCTTTCTCTAAGGTTTTCAAAGAAGCAAAAATAATCTATGGTGTTGGAGGTCAGGAAAACAATAACCCTTCAGGAAGAGAAGCAGTAAAAAGAAAGGGTAATGAGAGATTGTTATGGAGCCCTGAAATCTTCTATTTCTGCATCTATAGGCTGTGTACACAGTCTGGTTTCACATTGTGAAAATTCATCTACCTACACACTTAGAATTTATGTACTTTTCTGTATGTAGGTTACACTTTAATAAAACACTTACTTAAAAAATAAAAAGACAGCTAAGATAGTTCCCTCCCAAACACAGCTGATCCAAAGTGCTACATAGAGTTTAAGCTCTCCATGTTCTTTGCAGAGCCCTCTATATGTTTCAGAGACTCAAATAGATGAGCATTCGCAGTCGTAAGAAGAGCCCTCATATTCTGATACTAGTGTGGTAAACAAAACAGTGCCACTCTAAGGAAGGGGAAAGCCCATGGCCTGTCTGAGCCACACATCCCCTAGTGTGTGTTTATTCAGCTTTGCCATAACCCAGTTCCACAGAGCCAGGGATCCCTCGGAGCAGATGTCCATGGTTCTAGTTAGACGAACAATTTGCCAAATGTGTGGACAGCCTCACGCCTTATAAGAGACCACGTTGGCAAAACAATCCGGTTGGGAAAGAGTACACACTACAAACTGCCTCTGAGCATCACTCAAATTTGAGAAGATGTTGTAAACATAATATTACAGTTCTGCTGTCAGAGTTAAGAATGGTCTGAAGTTTCTTCAAGTAATGCAACAAAGCGAATGCCACTGGCCTGATTCTGTCCAGGGAACACTTGTCCAAACCAAGGCTCTACCTGGAGCCCAAAACCTCCTTGGTATGCAAGACCTGGAAGGTCACAAATGGGGAGACAAAGCCTAGCGCTGAAATTGGGGAGTCAAACACTAATATAAACACAGATGGCCAGACAAGGATAAACTCCCTGTCGTCCAGCAAAACAGTCAAGAGAATTTAACATCAGTCCCAACGCCGGCTCTGCTGTCTCTGTAGATCCTGTGTAAAGTCCCTTACCTTCCTGGGACGTGGGTATGTAATGCTTTCTCCAAGGCAGGAAAGGCTGATGGTTTGGAGGGAAGACAGGACTCTCCTGCCTCTCTGGGCATGTATCCATCTGCCCCAGTGAGAAACATCTTTATCAAGCATGACATCATTCACCATGATCGTGACCCTCCGGTTTCTGGCAAGAGCACCCTAGATCTGTAATCTTTAGTTCCTCTGACCCTATCACTTATTTGCAATGTCATCGTCAGCTAATCGTTTAACCTCTCTGGGCTGCAAATATTTTGCCAACTGAAATTGCCCTTATCATTCTTCAAATACTCGGAGGAGCAAGATAAAGGATGTCTGTATATTGCTTTGAGCATTCATAAATTTAAGTGATTCTGTGAATATGAAGGCTAGCCTTGCTTACTTTGCCCTCCCTTCCCGTCAGCATGAGTAAGCCCACCAAGCTCCACCAGGAGGATCGAGTCCTGCCTTCCATAAGAGATGGGACAGGGCATATAAATCTCCTGAGTAAAGGAGAAGCTGGGTCACTCTCAACATCCTTTTGCTTTGAATTAGTGGCCTCTAGCTGCTACCCAGACTCCTGCCAGTGTTTTTGACCCTTTGGTATTTTCCCTTTTCTTAATTTAACGAGATTTTAAAAATTACCAATGAGATAAATCCGGTTTTTGAGGAAGTGATAATTGCTACATCATGATAAAGATAACCTTTAATATTTGTATTTTATGTTTTTGCAGAGGAGGAAGGACACGCGTGGCCAACGACAATTTAAAAAGAGGAACATGCTTCAAAACTGAAGTGTTAGAAGTTAGGGGCTCAAAGAAGGTCAAAGAGAAATAAAGTGAAAGCCGGATTGTATTTTGAGCAAAGGAGAAAGTACAATTCAATTTCAACCCGAAAGGATGATTTTACATCCGCATTTTTCAAGGAACACACCCGTGGGGAAAGCGAGCGCCGCCTGTAGGTCACGTTCCTCCCGGCACTTCCAGCAATGCCGATGCAGTACTGAAAAAATGAATTCTTCTCTTAGTCAAGCATGTAATCACATATTTCCAGATGAGAGGCACCAAAAATGATTAAAGATTTGGTAAATTGGATCTACACAGAAAGACTAATAGAAATGGCTTCATATATCCTTGAGAAGAAAAAAAAAACTGGTAAGAGAATGGGAGCTCTCAACCCTGTATGTGAAGGTATCTGTGCAACCTGTGGGTCTATGAAACTGAAGGCAAAAGCAAGGTCATTAGAGAACAACCAGGTACGCTTTACTTACACCTGAAGAATATGTTTAAATCTTTGATATTTTAAGCTAGAAGGATACTCAGAACCATCTAATGTTGAAGGGTGCTTGGGTCTGCCTGAAAACTTTGGAGCAAAGTTATACCTGGCTTCCTTTCTGGATTGGTTTGGTTAACAGCAGAGAAAAGACTAGAAGGACTTGGAGGGGGTGCTGGGAGGGTACCTCTCAGAGCTGGAGTTTTAGGACTTCGACTACCATTGGTCTCAACAAGATGACAACAGTCTGATCAGAAAATAACGGTGAACCTCAGCCCAGCTTCTTCAATTACCATCCAAACGTTGTCATGAGCCTACATCATTTTCTCAAACAACAGGGCTGCCCTGAACGCATCAGCGCCATAAAATAAGTTTTAGCATGATTTCCTATTTCTGTAAATGAGGTCAGCCCAGCATGATACCCCAGAGTCATTTTAAACTCATCTGTCTTCCTCATTCCTCATTGGCAGTCTGTCAACAATGCACACTGAGTCTTCCTCTGTCTTTCTCATCTCATAACCATCCCCTCCTTTTCATTCTCAAGGCCAACATCCTAGTTCAGGTGATCATGAAGACACATCAGTAAAGAAATTAATTTAACTTTTTCAGTTCCTGTCTCCTAAATTTCAAACTCTTCAGTCTTCCTCAAAGTGTTGACCAAAGCTCACCTCCAAGAAAATCACCAAGCGTATTCATTAAAAATGCAGAATTCCCAGGTCCCAGACTTCTGTCTTAGAATGTCTGAGGTTTGTCCTCAGGTATCTAAATTTTTGACAAGCTTCCCTTCATGTGATATTTGTATAGCCAAAAGTTTTAGAAACCCTCCTTTACCAATTCAATCCACTGGCAGTTTATTTCCTTTATCTCCAACAACACAGGAACAGTTCTTCTTTTCATCAAGCCATTCCATACATTAAAAGTCTTAAACGTGCTCTTCAATAGTAGAAAGCATAAATAAAATGTGATGTATTCATACAACCGGTTACTATAGAGCAATAAAAAGAACCAACTACTGCTACACACAACAATGTGGATAAATCTTACAGACAATAATGAGCAAAGGGAACTAGACATAAAAGAGTACATACAGCTTGATTCTATTTATATAAAATTTAAGAACAGGCTACTCTATAGTGATAGACATAATAATGGCTACTTCTGTGAGAGAGCTTTGCTTGGGTAGAGGCACAAAGGGCACCTTCTGGAATGCTAGAATTATTCTATAGTTTAATCTGGAAAGTGTTTACATGAGTGTGTGTATATGTGCATATGTGTGTTAAGCAAAAATTTATTCAGGTTTGTGCATTTTAATATATGTAAGTTATTCCTCAATTAACACAATAAAAATAAGTAAATGCGGTTACAGTCTTCTGAAAGGAGAAAGGAAAGAAAGAAGAAAGGAAAGAAGGAAGGAAGGAAGGAAGGAAGGAAGGAAGGAAGGAAGGAAGGAAGGAAGGAAGGAAGGAAAAAAAACTTTGAGTGATTCATCATTGCCTTCATTGTAAAATTCAAACTTCTTAGCATGTCTTTTAAGATTTTCCACAAAAATATCCATAACCTTATTCTTCAAACTAAAGTCCCAGCACTTCTCTTCCATAAAAACTCTTCTCCAATCAGACTGACCTACTTGTGTGTGATTTTACTGGCTAGAACCATGGTTTCTTATCTCCCTTTTTTCTCCTCTTAACTTCTTTTGTAATCACACCCTCCCCCCTTAGAATGTTAGCTGTTTTCCATCCAAATCTTAACCACACATGAAATCCAATTGTTTCCACATGATCCCTTTTTCTGACCATGTGTTGTAGGTCGAATTGTATTCTTCAACAGTTATGTAGAGTCCTAACCCCTGGTAACTGTGAACGGCCTTATTTGGGAATAGGGTCTTTGTAGATGTAATTAGTTAAAATGAGGTGACACTGGAATAGGGTGGGTGCTAAATCCAATGATGACCATTTTTATAGGCAGGACATGTGAAGATATAGAGAAACACAGGAAGAAGAATGCCATGTGAAAGTGGGCACAGACATCGGAGTGATGCTTCCATCAGAAGCTAGGACAGAGGAAAGCAAGCATTCTCCCCTAGAGCCTTCAGAGAAAACCCTGAAACACCTTAACTTTGGACTTCTAGTTTCCAGAACTGTGAGAGAATAAATTTCTGTTGTTTAAACTACCCAGTTTGTGATATTTGTAATGGCAGCCCTGGAAAACTAATACAACACCCCTACCCCTGGCCAGCCTCTTTTACTTCTCAACTCCTTTAGCTCCTAAATTCTAAACAACCATTTGCCCTCTGTGGTAGCCAGCCACCCACAGGGCCCACCATCAAGTCCACCTTGTGATATCAATGCCCTTGTGTAGCCCGTTCCCATATTGATAGGACTGCTCTATATTACTATTTAGTATGATTTTTTAAAATTTAATTATAATTAACTAGTATATTGTGGAAGTGATGTGTGGTTTCTGAGGCCAGTTCATAAAAGACATCACAGCATCTACCTGGCTCTCTTGAACCATTCACTCTGTGAGAAGCCAGGTGCCATGTCATCAGAACACTCAGAAAGCCCTGTGGAGATGTACACACAGTAAGGAACTGAGATCTCCCGCCAACCACCATCACAAGCTCACCATTTATGGGAATGAGAAATTTGCAAGCAGATCTTCCAACTCCAGTCAAGTCTTCAGATGACTGTAGCCCTGGCTGAGATCTGACCGTAACCTCATAACAGTCCTTGAACTAGAAGCACCCTATTAATCTACTCCTAGATTCCAAATTCACAAAACTATGCAAGATAATCAATGTCTATTGTTTTAGGACACTCTTGGTGATGGGATAATTTTTTCTACAGGAATAGATAAATAATACAACCCCTATTAACCTATACTATCTCATATTTCTTAACTTCCTGGGAAGATTTTTACTTTTCAACTAGATGATAAACTCCTTGAGAACAGGTATTATTTCTTGTGTTTCTCTGCATTCTTAACCATGCCCACTAATTATGTATATACATATATATGTATTATAATATGTATTATAATATGTACATGTAGGTATATATGTAGGTATATATAAACACACACATACATGTGCTTGGTAAACATGAGTAAATGCTAACTGAGTAAATGAGCATGGTGTACCCCATTAGGTAAGCTTTAAGAATATTGCATTGAACCAACAAGCATGCCTCTCATTTAAAGACCAAGTTGTGGAAACTTCTGTCACAAGCAAATCACTTGAGAAAAGCTGCATTTGAAGCCATTTTGAAGCCATTCTTCTTTCTCTCCCACCCATTTTCCTGCCTCTCTGTTGTTGCTTGTTGGTTTCTGAAATGTAGGTCACCTCCAGTGGCATGACCTAATTAGGAGATGTAATTTAACAGAAAGAAAAAAAAGAAAGAAAGAAATCCTCAGAGATAGCAGACCTGAAACCAAAAAAAAAAAAAAGTGGTTATTTCATTTTATGTTTTTGGCAATAGCTTCCCTATAAAGTTATCTTGTTTTCACCCCCAAGCTACACAATTTGTAAAGCACAAAGAAGAAAGGTGGAAATGAGTTCAGCAGCAGCTGGAAATGATGAATTTGTAATGATCACAGAAGGAGTAAGTGTAAGCTTTACTTCGCTGAAGTGGCTCTGTGGGGCTGCTTCTTGGCAACGACGTGATGAGTGACTTTGGAGGAAGAGGTATTGATGATGTCAATACAAAGTACGACACACTTTTAGGATGAGAAAAGAGTTTACAGCTCATTTCATCCAACCCCTCTGGACGTGCTGTGCCACCTGTTATGTTTGCAACACAACAAAACTCCATATACAAAGCATCTAAACCATGGAGCTTTTTCATCATACATTTGGCACTCTTGTTTTAGAAAGAGAAAAAGTGTAAGTAAGCTAAGCAGATTTTAAGGGTTCATTACAAAATCAGCAACTTCCAGGGGAAGTCGCTGGGCCAGATTGGATTCAGTCCATCTCCCTCACCTCTTCCTCTCGGAGGCATGATGCTGGGTTCCTGTAAAATGCTTAAGTGCTTTCTGAATCACCCCAGAAACACTTAACTGTACTGATCATAATTGAATGCATTATTAATTCTTTCTTTGAAAACTGATATTCCATGTTTGTCATTAGGTGATTACATTTATCCATCTAATAAAACTCAAAAGCCTACTATGTGTATGACCTGCCTATAGCTGACAAAGATTAAGGTGAAAGTTATTATATTTATATTATTCCCATTTTACAGAGGTACATAAAGGTTAAGTAACTTCCCTAAATCCAGACAGCAAATAAAAGGTAAAGTTAAGAAGCAAACCCAGGCAGTCTGACTATAGAAGCCATGCTCTTAATTCTCTACATTACTTTAACTATAAAACTATATTCTTCATCTACTTGGGATCAATGGGCAATTACTGCATAATAGACAGCCTATCTATTTTTCTCCAAGTACCTTCTAATTGCAGGAAAGAACCCCAGTCATTTTTTAGCATTCTTTCCATCCCAACACCCCCATGAGACATGTCACGCTACCACTGATACCCATGACTCATGTACCAGTGACTCTCCATGTTACTAAACAGGGGATTCTGATGTGTCCTCCTGATACCCACGTCCTGCTATGAATCACTACCCTAGAACTGAGGAGCTCTACTTTTGGCATGACAGCGCAGATAGCTCTGCAGACCCACTCCTCAGCAAAACTAGTGAAAGTTATTTTTAGAAACAATTATTTAAAGTATCTGGAAATAGTTCTACTGGTATTCAGCAAATGAAGAAACATGTATTCATGAAAATTTGCTAAACCTCAATAAGAACTCCAAGAGTTAGTGGTATTTAAACCAAGACCCATACCCTTCCTCCCTTCTCCTAGTTCAGTGAGGTGGAAGTGTCACTCCAGAGGGTGCAGCCAAGGGCATAGAGCTCCTTCTCCCTCCAGCTACCAGCCAGAGGGCTATTTTCCTGGGAGAGGCAGGACATTGGCATTTCTCATATTTCCCCATCTCCTGTTGTTGAAGCTAAGTACCAGATGAGTGTGGGCAAAAGCTAGGGGCTCCCTTCTTCTACCCGGAATCCTCTTATGGGACTGGCACTGCTGAGAATACTGGGGCCCCAATCACACTTTCCCTGACTTTTACAGATGAGTTCCATGCCAAGCCAGACAAGATGAAGAGACCTGGGGCAGCTGCCCTTCCCGTCCACTGAGCACTCAGCTTCTAACGCAGCTGCCCTTCCCGTCCACTGAGCACTCAGCTTCTAACGCAGAGGTATCATTCAGAGAAGCACAACGCTGTCCCTGCCTTCAGCACCCAACTGTGATTAGTAGATGTTGCCTGGGGGAGGAAGTGAGCCAAAGAAAAGAGAGCTCAAAATCCCTCCCCCCAAAAACTAACTTTATTTGCAAAAGAGTATGAAGAAATTCAAGCCTAAGGGTGCTCTTCAAACAGTTGAAATTGTAGTGAAAGGCAACTGGGAGAAGGTTGATAGAATCATTGTAGATACAGACTAAACTGCAGGATGCTAGTTTGCTGTAGAGAAGGGGGTGGGGGTGCATCTTACCGTCCTAGGACAAGAACAAGTTGCAAACACCTGACCTCAGAACTTTCCCTTCCAAGAAACTTGAATTTGATTGGATTAGTCTATGAAGCAATATATACCCCAGGGAATTGCTGAAAACAAAACAAAACAAAAACAAAAAGAGTCATTAGCAATTAATTGAATTTAATAGTTAGGTGTGGTCAGGGAGAGAGATTCAAGAGAGCCCAATCAAAACGACTGTCACCCAGGATGACTGTCCGCACTGCATGCCTTCGGAGGAGCAACTTAAGAGACTGTGCACTGTAGGAGAGGTGAGATGGAGAGGGGAAATGGACTTCGCTAATATAATCCAGCCAGTCATGAAACAAGTAAACAAGCAAATAAAAATAATCCCCGGAGAGACTAGCACTCGGGGTTGTTACAACATATTATCTAAAATGACCACTTTCTGACAACAAACAAAAATATGATACATGCACTGAAACAATAAAGTATAACCTTTAGTGCTTTATAAAAAGCAGGTAACCGAAATTGACTATAAAAGTGACCAGATGCTGGATTTAATAAAGACTTCAAAGTAGTCATTTTTAATAATGCTGAAAAAACTAACAGAAACCACAGTTAAAGAAGTAAAAGTAGGCATGATGGCAATGTTATATCAAATAGAGACTGTCACTAGAGGTAGAAATTATTATTAAAAAAAAAAAAAAAAAGGAACCAAATGGAAATTCTGGAGTTGGTAAATACGGTAACTGAAATGAAAAATTCCATAGCGGGGCTCGAGAGTAGACTCAAACTAGCAGAAGAAAGAAGTCGCAAACCTGAAAATAGTTTGATAGAGTTTATGAAATCTGAAGAACAGAGAAAAAAGAATAAAGAAAAATGAATATTAGAGAAACGTGGGATATCATTAAGTGCACCAACATGTGCAGAATGGAAATACCAGAAGGCAAGGAAAGAAAAAGTAGCAGAAAAAATATTTGAAGAAATAATAACTGAAAAACACTAAATCTAAATCTACATATCCAGAAAGTGCAATAAACTCCAAGTAGGATAAATACAAAGAGATCCACAAATAGATAAAATACAGAGAGCTAAAGACAATGAGAAAATCTTAAAAGCATAAGAGTTAATGACATAAAACTTATAAGGACACTTCAATAAGATTTACAACTGAGTTCTCAAAAGAAACAACGAAGGCCAAGAAATAGTAAGATATCATATTCACAGTGTTCAAATATAAATCTTTCCGCCAAGAATCCTATATCCAGCAAACCTACCTTTTAAAAATGAAGGCAAAATAAGAGCATTTCCAGATAAACAAAAACAGAAAACATGTTGCTAGCAGACTTGCCTTAAAAGAAATACTAAAAGAATTCTTTAGGATGAAAGCAAGTGACCTAGACAGTAATTCGAACCCATACTCTAAAATAAAGAGCACTGGTAAAATAATTATGTGATGTAAAAGACACTGTAAATGCATATTTCTTGTCCTTTCTTCTCTTAGCTGGTTTTAAATTCGATTATATAAAACATGCATATAATTTATGTAACATATATAAAGTAATATACTTGACAATAACAGCATAAAGGAAGTGGGTGGGAGCAACACTGGTAATGATGTCAGACAGTAAGTCAAATCCGTGGGGACAAATGTGAAGAAGCAGAAATAACAAAAAAAAAAGGTTAATGTAATAAAAGTTATATAAATATATTTGCTTTTCTTTCTTCTCTTAGCTTCTTTAAAAGAAAATAATAAAATATTTAGAATAAATAAAAAAGTAAAATTTATATCTTGAAAACTACAAAACCTCAATTTCAAAACTTACTACAAAGCACCACTAATCAAAACAATGTGATTCTGATGTATGGATAGACATGAAGATCAATGGGATAGAATTGAGAATCCAGAAATAAACCTACATCTCTGGTCAACTAACTTGACAAGAGTGTCAAGATCATTCAATGGAAGAAAGAATACTTTTCAAAAATTGTACTGGGACAGCTTAATAGTCACATTCAAAAGAATAAAATACTACCTTCCACCATATACAAAAATTAACAGAAAATGTATCAAAGTCCTAAATGTAAAAACTAACATTATAAAAATTTAGAAAAAAATATAGAAGTAAATTTTCATGACTTCAAATTTGGCAATGGAATCCAAATTTGGCAATATGACACCAAAAACCTGAGCAACATGAGGAAACATAGGTGAATTGGACTTAAAATTTAAAACATTTACACTTCAAAGGATGCTATCAAGAAAGGGAAAAGTCAACGCACAAAATAGAAAATATTTCAAATCACATATCTGATAAGGAATTTGTAACCAGATATATAAAGAATTCTCATAACTCATCAATAAAAAAACAAATAACTCAATTTTAAAATCAAAGGCCGAGAATTTGAATAAACATTTCTCCAAAGAAGCTCTACAAATGATAAATAAGCACATGAAAAGATACTCAATGCCATAGTCATCAAAGAAATGCAAATCAAAACTTTAATGAGATTCCACTTCAAACCCACTAGGATGGCTAGAATCAAAAAGTTAGATAATAACAAGCATTAGTAAGGCTATGGATAAATTGGAACTCTCCTTTTAAGGGAATTTAAGGCAGTATAGCCACTTGAGGAAACTATCTGGCACTTCCTTAAATGGGTAAACATGGAGTAACCGTATGACCCAACAATGCTACTCCTAGGTATATACCTAAGAGATATGAGATATGTGCCCACACAAAAACTTGATTACACATATAGTAGCATTATTCATAATAGCCAAAAGGTAGAAACAACACAAATACCCATCAACTGATGAATGGATAAATATAATGGGGATAGCCATACAATGCAATATTATTTGGCCATAAAATAGATTGAAGTATTGACATATTCTATAACGTAAATGAACTTTTAAATCATTATGCTAAGTGAAAGAAGCCTACAGAAGGCTATTATATGATTCCAGTTATATGAAATGTTCAGAATAGGCAAATCTGTAATAATAAAGTAGATTAGTGGTTGCTTAGGACTAGAAAGAATAGAGACATGGGTGTGGGGGAGGTCATAGCTAAAGGATATGAGGGTTCTATTTGAGGTGATGAAAATATTCTAAAATTGACTGCAAGGATGGTCGTGTATTTCTGTTAAGATACTAAAAACATACACTGTATCAGGTAAATTCTATGGTATATAAATTATATCTCAATAAAGCCGTTATTAAAAAAAAACAATTGACTAACATTCTATAAAATATCTGACAGTATTTTTCAAAATGGTCAAGGTCATCAAATGTAAGAAAAATCTGAGAAACCGTCAGACGTGGAGAGGCTGCGGAGACGTGATAACTGAAGGTGATGTGGTATTCTAGGTGCGATCCTGGAGCAGGAATGGCACACGAGGGGGAAAACGGAGATGTCTACATACAGTCTGTGAGTTAACTAACTGTAATGTAATGTACCAATGCTGGTTCTTTATTCGGATCCAGCATAATAAGTCAACCTGAGGTGAAACTGGATCAGGAGTATATAGGAGATTTCCGTATTATTTTTGCAACTTTTCTGTAAATCTAAAAATATTTTTAAATAAAACATGTATTTAAATTAAAAAAATAAAACTGCCCTGGGTTACTGTTTCTAACTCAGTTTTAGGAGTTAGCTTACGATGACTGCATTTACCATGACCTTCTTTTACGGAAGGGTCCATGAAAAAATTATATTTTTTTAGGGGAAGAATGCTACTGGAAAGGAAAGGGGAGGAGGCATCATACAGTTGGAGAGCATTAAAAAGGAACAGAAGGAGTAGAAAAAAAGTGTGGCAGAGGTTGGCATCTAATCCTGGTGGCCAAATTTGAGCCTTGCCTACAGACATTCAGGAGGTTAGAGGAGAGTGACTTGAGAGGGAGGGGCCTAGCGGACAGGTGGAGGAGACCAGGCAGGGATGCTGGGTAGGAAGCAGATTCTCTAGAAGTTGTCTGTGTAGGAAAGGCTAACAGTACCAAGAAAAGACCCTCAGCATTTCTCTTCACATCTCAGATTGTCATATTTCTCTCCACCAGACAATTCTTTTAAGGTGTCCACTTCTCACAAAGCTTGAGAGGAGATACAGACGGTCATAGACAGCTTTTCTCCTAGTATTTTCCACTGGGCTAGTATCTTGCAGGTCATATGTACTTTGGGAAATGTTTTAGGACAGTCTTATAAGAATATTTAACAAACATTGAAGCCATTGCCAAAACAGGGAAATGTTCAGGATGCAGGACTCTAATCAAAACAGCAAGACAAGAACCTGATCAGAATATAGAAAGGAAATCACTTATAAGGTTATAAGAAATTTATTTGACATTTACTATAAATCATATCCTAAGTCAGGATCTGGAGATAAGACATAAATTCACCCTGACCAACAGCAGAGGAACGTACTATCAAGGTGAGTGTGTGTGTGAGGCAAACAGGTGAGGGAAGCAGTGGTTTGGAAGAAAGAACTTAAAAACAAAAAAGATAAAGAAAAAACGCAATACAAAGGGCTAATAATATAGATCTAAGCCAATTTCTTGCCCCTTCTGCAGAAGCTAAGGTTAAAAAAAAAAAATCCACCCGCGTTTGTACCATACGTAAGGAGAGATAGGAAGCAATAACCTTGGCTATTGCTCATTGGTCACTAGCTGTGTACCCATCAGAGCCATGCTAAAAACTTGCTGTGCATTATGTCATATAATCACACAATTCTTCAGGAAGGTACATTTTAATTCCCATTTTCCATATTGTGAAATTACGGCTTAAAGAGGTGAAGTGAGTCACCCAAAGACACATAGATAGGAAATATTGGAACTCAAGAAGTCATTCTACAGATCCGTGTGCTTAAACTCTACATGACAGTGCTTAGTCAAGGGAATGAGAGAGCAAATAAACAGATTATTTCATTTTAAAAAGGAACTGCACAGGGTGAAAGATGGATATACTACTGAGAAAGAAAAATAATTAAGATCTAAGTCCTCAATCCTTAAATCCGTCCTTAAAAACAGAGTCAGACTCAGATGATGAAAGAAAAGGAAAACAGGAAGAAGAGAGAAATGGTAAATACACACGTGTTAGCCACACTGCAGGGGGACCATCCGCTTCTGTCAGAGGAAGGAGGAAGCAGCCTTAGCTCTGAGTTAGCACTTCCAGTGCCAAGTATTGATCCAGTGAGACAATGACACAGCAGAATTAATAAATGTGTCCTCGGAGCTGTTCTTGCCTCAGAATAACATATGTACCTAGCGATAGTGCTTTTTAAGGCAGGGTAGGAGTGCATAGAAACAGTTTCCCAGGGACAGTGAAAGAAGGGGGAAAAATGTATGCTTAGCAATTGCAAGACGTCGCAGCAGCTTATTTGTTTGTTAGAGCTGGGAGGTCACAACTCCTCTGGGCAGAAGACTTTTAACTGCATGACTGCATGGTTCTTCCAGTTAGGGACAAATATAAATGCTTATGGGTTCTGCACATAGGCACAATATGTAGCAACAGGCTCATTTATAATAATGTGTAGAGTTGTTTGGGCCAGAAAGTGTTATAGCCAACTTAGGAGTAGGGGTGCCGCCTAAGACACATTCTAAACGCTGTCATTTAGTTTGGTTATCACTCTGATTTGGAGAGAGTGAGGCTCTTTTCTACTCATGTACTCAACTTTGAGACTTCAGCTCTCTTCATCTTTTCCCACTGTCCCCATTCTAAGATCAAAACTGACTCTCCTATTTGTCACATTTGCCTGTTGCTACTGTGGCTTCCCATAACATAAACATAAATCTATGAATTTTAAGAAATAATATATGAGGCGTGAATATCTTTGCATATGTGGATCCACTTAAAGAATCCTTTTATAAAGTCACATTTGCTTACATTTGCCATTAAGAACACAATAGATTTTCTTTCTTAAAGGCCTCCTTACTCTGAATCAGAAAAATATGACTTTCCAGAAGCACATATGTTCTGCAAATTGTGAACTGCACCTTTATCGAGGTGGGATATGGGAGAAGTGGGATTGAAGGCTATTTAGGGAAGACATTATCTTGAGATCTAGTTATTGCTACAAATGATAACACTGCCAGTCCTCGGTCTATACTGAACTGTTCCTCCACCTCTGATTATTAAAGCCGAGTTCAGTTTTCAGTAGAAAAAGCATAGGACGTTAGTTCTGGCAAGCAAACCAGAAAACATTTTGTCTGACTATTTCTCTTTAAAGATGAAGAATCCAAAATCCAAAATGTTCAGTGGCTTACTCAAGATCATAAGACTTTGCAAGTTTGGTAAACATCCTGTCTCACAAACATTATTGAACTTGGGCTCAGCTTTTGTATGGCCCAATCCACCAAAAACATGAAGTGGGTATAATAATTTCCTTTCATTCCCAGTCACAGTCCTAAAGGGCTGGTGCAGATTTTGTGGGGCCCGAGGTTTTTAAAACTTGGAAGCCCCTCTGAGAAAAACAATGCTAAACTTCAAATTCAAAATTAGGTACAAAAAATATTTTTTATTTAGAATTGAAGGAACAAAACACACCTACTTTTTTTTAATTGGTAGATAAAAACCACTTACATCACAAACACAAAAAAAAGTTATATTTTTATTAACTTCTTGACATGCCATGCCTCTGTAATCTTTTCCTTCTATACTTTTGATTGCTTCCTCACATGACAATGACCTTGTCATATCTTTCCTATAGAGAAAGTAGAAAGACAATTCAGTCTTTCCTCTAGCATGGTTGGTCAAAACTTGACCGTTATTACTGATAGTTTAGAAAAGCTTTTTCAGTTCCGGAACTCATTATTGGTATTGCCATGTAAACTACGAGGGTGGTTAACCAATTCGGAGGACTCTCTTTCAAGTTTCTTTCATACATATGAGATATAGGATTAGGAAGAATTTTCCACAGACTAGCTTCTGGCTCTGCACATTTGAAATATTTTTACTGCCTAAATACACATGGGCACCCTGTCTTAGGCATCTTATTTGGATCTTATTAGCATCTTATCAGGAACCACCCTAAACCCAGACAGGAGGGAATCTGCACTTTACAGGGCTACATTCTTCTCGCCCTCCCTTTCTGACCCTCTACATAGGGCAAGAAGTCTCTGAGATCAGAGACCTGTATATCAAAGGCCATGCTTCCCACTTCTTGGTCTTGCTCCAGGCATATGGGACCCTAGAATTTCTTGTTCAAACAAGACCTACCTAGGCCTCTTCTTCTGTCTGTCCTCCCAAGGGCAGACTATACCCCCAGTGAGAACATGCCTTGGGCAACCTCAGAGAGCTATGGACAGAGTCCATGCAAATGAGAAACCCTAAAGCTTAAACCACTATGTTTGTGGCAGATCTACCTGTAACAAAGCATTTTTCATCTTGGCCCCCAATCCAGTCTGAAAGCTACTCCGCCCATCAAAGGTACAGTTGATAAAAATCTCACCACCACCTCAGCATGCCAACCATGCTAGGAAGCAGTTAGAAAGAACGTAAGGGTTAGAAATGCATATGCCTCTGAATACAGTGAAATCTCCCTGAAAAATAACAGTGACAGCAGACATCTCGCCTCCTAAACCCCGTTGGCACCCTCAGGGTGCAGCCCCATTGCCATTTGGTGCCTCCAGTGCTCCCATTTGGCAGAAGTTGGGCAAATCTCCTTAAACTAAACCCCTCACAGTTTCTTCCTCCTTCTTAATCCTATAATAACTGGTGCAAATTTCTCCTCAATTCCTCAACGGCCCAGGACCCTGGCAAGGTGACCCTCTCTGGCCACAGTTAATAGATGGCACACCTCCACTCTCTGCATGCATTATGCATTGAAGCGAGGGACAAAAATGAGTGTGGTATTGAAGTGGCCAAGGAGAACTGTCCACCTAGTCTAAAGGTAAAAGACTTTTTAAGACACAGCTGACCTTTTGAGGGGCTCCCCTGTACTGAGGATCGATTTCCCAAGCAGCCACCCTCTAGCTTTCTTCCCCTTCTAATCTTTTGGCCACTGTGCTCATACTCACCTCCTACCACCACCCCATCTGCTCAGAGGACATCTCCATGATGGATGGGATGAATCCTCCTTATGGAAAGGACCTGGGCAACCCTAGACAGACCAGCAGAGCAGACGAACACTTTTTCCAGTTTAGACCCCTTGGCCCCTCATGCATCCATCCTATCCTTTCTGGTGCCTTCAGGAAGCTCTGGCTCTCTCCCCTCACCCCCTGAGGTCCAACCTTCAGGGACCATTATTCATGTTCGGATATATGAGACTAATAACATCCCTTGCCTTAAGACATGTGTCTTTAAATAGACAACAAAGTCTTAAACCAAAGATTTGAAGTCAATGAGCTTTAATAAAATGTCTAATATATATTTAAGAAAAACATTTAGGCATCTTAAAATATAGCATTGCCTTTAATCTTCAACCTCTTGTAATGGGAAGAAATAAAGAAACCAAGAGCTTTGGTGGTAGTTAGCCAGCTTTGGAGGGAAGGGCCTGCGAGGGAGCTGGGTGACTTGTTGCAAAGGCCAAGAGTATAGGGGTAGAGAGGAGCTGTCACTGTCATGAATTCTATCTTGCTGGTTCCTCTCCAGGGACACACACACACACAGCACAAATGCCTTTGGGGGCGGGGTGAGTTCTGAGGGAAGAGGAAGTCACCAACATCAAGCCTAAGTCCGCACTCTCATTCTGTATTCCTTGCACTGGAAGGGGCAGCCAAGTGTAAGCAGGGGGCCGGGGGTGGGGAGGAAGTGCGGCGGCAGGGGTAGGGGGTGGGAGAGGCATCTAGAAGGATAAGGACAAATTTAAAAGGAAAGATTTACGAGGCCATGAAGATGCTTCTCTCAGACTCCTCAGTACAGGGGTATGACTTATTTATTTTATTTTCATTTGTAACCAAAACCTTCCCCTGACTCCCATTGGCCCCAGCTGAGAGGGGAGAGAGGGCTGGCCTGTCAGGCGTTGATCACTGGGCCAACGGGAGACAGTGTGGCGTGATGCTGACGCAGCCCACTGACAAGCCAGCGCAAGGCCCAGGGGAACAGCTCTGAGCCAAGCAGCCAGAGCCAGGCAGGTAGGGAGCAGACAGCTGGGGAATTGCTAAGAGGCACAGAGCTGGTGAGGGCAGGCTAGTGAAACAGTGGGCTCAGAGAAGGTGTGATTTTACGATGCATAAACACCGTTGTTTACCCTGAGTCTTCACTTGCTGGTCTCCATCAAGTTTGTGACTGTTTAAATCTCCTCCCTCCTTGCCCCTGCATGATTAGCCAGTCAGTCTCCCATCTCTATTCTTTAATGTTTCTCTCCGCCACTCCTTTTGGGAAAAGGAAGGAAGCCGATTAATAGCACATTAATAGCATCAAAATGTCACTTAGCTGTCAGCTAGAGAGGGACAGTCTCTGCTCTCCTCAAAGCAACCAATTGAATTGGGATATGCAGAGCCAGAAGAAAGGACAGGCAAGGGATTAAGGGATGTCCTTGTTGTGGATTCACACACAGATGGTGCAAAGGCATAAGGTGCATACACTGTGGAAGGTGCAAGGACTGGCTGGTCCATACTTCCTGGAGGGAGGCCTCCTGGAGAAAGGGGAGCTGTGTCCCCAGGCACAGTCAACAGAAGCCAGGAAGGAAAGGAGGACAAAACTTCAAGCCTACGGATAAGTCCCGAATCCTCTTCAGAACCATGACCCCAACATTGGCACCTATGTGTCCATTTACTGAGGATCACAGGATCCTTTGGAAAGGCGTCTTGTGTGGGAAAATCCATCACTCTTTTCATGCAGAAACAAAACTTTACTAATCAGTTTGCATTTACCCATCTTGCCCTGTCACTTTTTTGGATGATGTTCAAAATGATGTGAAAGCCCCGCTGACTTCTCCCTTGTCAGTGTGCGTAACCACCCTGTCTTCTTACACCAGACAAGGCAATATGATAATTTCTCACTTGTTAAGTGAATAGGATAAACACAGCTGATCTGACACCCAGAGTACTAAGACTGACTTGAACCATTGGTGAATCTCGGCAGCCCAAGGTCACGTGCTCTCTGGTCCTGAAGACCTCTGGGTCTCTGCCCCTTCACCTCCTTATCTAGATTAGAGGTTGTATCCTTGTCCATCTATAGATGGAACAACAAAGGCCTGCTGCGGTGGATATGACTCGATGAGTCTGTCTTATGATCTATTGTAGGGAAAGGAGGCTTGGTTGGAAACATATTGTTGCATCACCCGGGGGCTTCATACTTCTACCCATCATTACGAAGCTGGAGTGGAAGTCTCAGAGCTTAGTTTCCAGTGCCAACTCTGACACCTGCTTGGTAGAGAAGTACACAGGTCCAGGAGTCAGAAAGCCTCAGTTCTAGACTTAGAATTACCACTTAGCAATTGTGTTAATCATATCACTTAACATTCTCCTGTGGTTAACTATTGACTTTACAATAAGATCAGAATTTCTTACCACGATATTCAGGCCCCTGTATAATCTGGCCTTTGCCCATCTCTCTGACCCATCTCACACCTCTCTCCTTCTACTCCTCTACCCCGCAACTGCACCAGCCCTCTTTCTGTTCCTGAAGTCGCCCAGGATTGTTTATACCTTGCTGTCTTTGTACCTGTTGATCCCTCTGTCTACAAAATCCTAGGAGTGCCTAGAGTCTCCTAATCATTTAGCAAATGATTAACAAATGGCAAATGGTCAGCAAATGCTGAGTTACTGAATGGGTAGATTAAGCATAAGTATAGGGTGACAATGAAGTGATGGCCCCCCAGAAAAGTTTTTTTGGGGGGAAGAATTTGAAATTTGGTGTTGTTTTTTTTTTTAATCCAACTAGTTATCATGAGAGAAATAAGAATTTTTCATTTGTCCATTAATTAATTTATTTAGCAGATGATTCTGGTACTTATGTGCCATCTATCTCCCACAACTACTATTTAAGTTCCATGAAAGCAGGAACCTGGCCTGTCAGTCACCATCAGTACATAGAAGGTGCTTAAGAAATGGCTGCTAAATGAATGAAAGTAATCTCACACTGATCATTTAGCCTCTCTGAGCTTCATCTTTAAAATATAACTAATAATAACATTTCTTCTTGTTTCAAAGTATTGGTGAGAATCTGAAATAAAATATGTATATGAGACCCAGTTTAAAATACAGAGCACCAAGGATTAAGCACCAATGCTTTATTTGGAAGGTGTAATCCCAGGGCACTGAGAGAGAAGGTAAAAGGAAAAGAGACGAGAAGACCGGGAAGAAATGAAAAAATGACAAGTTGCCACACTGACCACCGCTTCATGTGAAGCCACGAAGGGGCACTACAGTCACTTGATAGGAGCATCCATAGGACCACAAAGGACATCTTGTATGGAGAAGCTATACCTTGAAGCAATCCATTAAAGAAGGATAGAATATTAGCCAATATTCACTCACTGGAAAATTTACTGCCTCATTCTTCCAGATTGCCTCATCCTGACCATCTCCACCCTCCTGCAAAGCACCCCAAAAGTATACTCCTATGTCCTTTACTATGATATTTCATCAAAGTCTTGAGTGGCTAGAAGAGCCAGTCTCCAGGCAGTGGTGGGTTGATCACAACTGGTGAACCTCAGCAGCCCCACAGCTTCAGGAGGGGCAGCTGCTTCAGAACAAGCAACTGAGAAGTGAGGTCCAGGGGCAAGTGAGAATGAAGGAATTCAATGAAAATGAGAGAAAACACAAAGATATTTTTCAATAAAGCACCTGAAATAGATTTGACAACTGTAAAGCCCCGATGAAAAGTGATGTTTAATTGGCCTTTTTAAAAATTCAAGTGTTTCCACATTGTAGTATCTGCATTTGTAAAGGTTTGATAAGCTTTCTATTAGACTGTATAAATGAAAATTCTTCCTTGTTTCCACTGTTATTGTTGAAACGGCACCTCTCTAAACAGCCACTTCAACTCCTGATAAAAATCCTTCTACCCAAAACAGAAATATAAATGTGTTCTGTTAAAGTGTTTTTTTTTTCTTTTTCTTGCTATGTTTAGTTAATATTGAGAGAAAACACAACGAATATTAGCAAGCAGCTTGGGAGATACTTTTCAAGTAAACCCTTTGCCTCTCTATTCTCCCCCTATCGTTCCTTTTTTTATAGCGTCAACTTCCTTGAGCCCATTTTTATACCGGTATATTGTCTACACAGTGATCGATTTTAACAGACCTCCAATATGCCAGTAAATTTTAACAAGAGTCTACGTAACAGTTAGAATGGAAAGATTTCCTAGCCTGAAATGCCTCCATCAGCAATTATATAACTTTGTTGACATGTGGCCCCCTAATCAGCTTTTATCTACAAATCGAAGACCCATACTATTTCGGATCAGCCTGAATTGAGAAGCCCTATGTGTTTTGAGTTTTGAGTTTTGATTGCATTCCAGAGCCCAGTAAAATGAAATGCCTGGCACATAGTAGGATACACACACATACACACACATTCACACATATAATTCATTAAAACAAGTAATCAAATGAATGGATGTAGTCAGTTTAGAGTAGAAATTAAAAAATCAAAAGCACAAGCTCTAGAACCAAAGCATCTAATTTATCGTAAAACATACATCAGCATCTTATCATAAGTCAGCTTTATCATAAAACAGCAAGTTTGGCAAGTTCACTTAACCATTTTGTGCCTTGGTTTTCTCACCCGTAAAATGGGGACAATAGACATAGCTACCTCATTGGTTTGTTGTGATGATTAAATGATGCTCAAAATTTAAGTCTCTTAGGCCAGTGCCCAGTGCACAGGAGAAAAAGTTTAGCTTTGATGGTAATTTTGAGCATTCTACTAGCTCCCTACCTTGCTCATCTAAATGCTTTTCTATCTTGACATCTGCCTTCATTGGATTAACCAGACCCAGGTTTACACACGTTTAAAATGCAGTGTAAAACCTGCCTTTAAAAGTTTGTGGAGCCGAAGGGAATCTCATACTGAGCACAGCATTTATGTCGCTTTATGATACGCTGTGTTTTTAAACGTGGTGCTGTCAATTGATTTAAGTATTTTATTGGACAATTTTACTGTTCTTGTGCCCCAGGGCTTTTTAAAGCAGGGACCAATTTTTTAAATCAAATAGATAAATGTAAAGTCATTGCACTTGATATAACAGCAGCACAAGCAGTAGGGCCAGAATTTCCACATGAGCTGTTTAACTATTTGCCTAATAGCCTGGAGGTTTTCCTAAATTTAGGGGAAGAGCAAGGGGGGCTAGTGGCTAAATTCTACCACTAACATCTTAAAACCTTTACCTGGTGTCACCCAAGCCTTGAACGCTATTTCCCTCAAGTTATTGCCAGGATTGGGCCATGTGAGAATCTGCTCATCTTCCTGGGGAGAGGTGGTCTGACCTCAACTATTTCTCAGATCCCTTTGGCATCCAGCTGTGTCTCCTCCATCAATGATAGAATAATGGATAATGAGTCATCACTTTAGACTATTTATACAAAACTGTTGCCTGTAACTACTTTGCAAGCTGCACAACACCTTAATTTTAGTACAAAATAGTTCTTTACTGTCCAAAATATAAACTGTTTTCTTATGAATACACTGAAATTAAAGAACTTTAAAAATTAGCATTATTAACAGAACATTGGAACATTACACACTTCCTGGGGTGATGCAGTATGGAAAACATAGCATCATTTTTTAAGAACTCTTGACAAAAATTTTTAACCTAAATTGAACCAAGCCTTTCACCTAACTTCCAGTTTACAAGAAATATAGGGGACAGAGAAAAAAGTTCAACACCACAATAAAACAAAGAAAAATCCAGAATGTGGGATGTTCTAAATCTGATCTAATCTCTTAAAAAGAGTGATGTCATTTTTAAAAATGGTGGGTGGATCTGTTCCAGATTAAAAGAGACTAGACACACCAAATGCGATGTATGACCTTAAATGAATCCTAGCTTGAAAAATAACAGAAAAGATATTTCAGGGCCATTGAGGAAATATGAATTTAACTATTAGATAATACTAGAGAATTACTGTTAATAGTTTTAAATGTGATTATACTGAAGAAGGTTGTGGGGTTTTTTAGGAGACTCATACTGAAGTCTTCAGATATGAAGTACTGCATGCAAACAATCAGCAAAATATTAACAATTATTGAATCTAGGTAGTTGGTATATGGGTAAACAATTGTACTATCATCCAACTACTTTGTATACTTGAAAAATATCATGATAAATGGATTTTTTTTAATGTGAATTTTCCTGTGTGAACTTCTGAAGTTATTAACAATTTGAGTATGTGAGAATTCACATTTTTCCTTCAGGAATTAGAGATTGGCAGGAAGAAGAAAGTCACATCTTAAAACCAGGCTTTTATGCCCTGTTCAGTGCACTCTGTAATTTCTCTATATTCTTGGTCACCACTTCAAAGGAAATCTATGAAAATTATTCTTTACATGTAATATTTGCTAAGAGTTTGATGAGCAAATGGATCAGGTACACAATATTTTATGTGTGGAATGTATCTGGTTCATTATTTATTAGAGCCTATACAATTCTCCCTCACCTCCTCTGATCAAATATCATGTTTCCATATCCTTCTGTAATGCAGATTTCAATGTCCTAGCCCATGAAAACTTGGGTCATCTTTCTGTGTTTCCCATGAAAAGATTAATTTCTAAACCTAAGACAAAAAGAATTTCTCAGAACAATAATTGTTAAAGAAAATGCATCATGGAACCAAACACATAGTTTCATCATTGTGGTGAGGAAGGGGACATTCATTTGACTGGTGAGATAGAGAGGAGCCAGGATTTATTTAAATTGGCAAAGCCAACATAATTTGGGGTTTCTTTGTCTTGTACGAGTCATAACCTTTAAAGTTATGACTGCAATCACAAGTATGTAAGGTCGGCAGGGTGTTATCACACTCACTGTGCCCTAGCTTTGCGTGTTGTAACCAAAACAGGGTACAAGCGTATGTGAAATTATTCAGGCAGGGGGCAAAGTGGAACTAAAAACCAAGACCTGAACAATTGAATAGATTTTGAGTTGTTCTTGTTTAGAGGATTTACTCCCCTGGAGAGCACTTCAGTCTGTCGCTGTCTGTAAAGCACTCTTTTACCACAGAATGAATCCCTGCCTTGCAAGAAGACTTCAGCATATAACCTCATTGAGGACCCTGCTATCAAGGCCCCCCGCTTCCGAGACCCCTTGCCAAGAGGGTATTTTATTCTTTTCTTTAAAATCTTAAAAAAAAAAAAAAAACTCTGGACTTTCATTTCATGCCATGTTTTCATTCTTTCTTTTATTTTTTTGATTTATTAAATTCCCACTGAATGGCAACCACTGTTCTAGGTGCTTGGAAGAGAGCAAACGACATCAAGAAACCAGGATTCCTGCCTCCCTGAAGTTACACTCCCCTGGGGGAGTGAAGATGGAATAAAGACAACTAGGCCTGTGAGACCATTAATCAGTCAACCACGTGGAGATCTGGGCAAGGACATTCCAGGCAGAGTAGTCAACTACTGCAAAGGTCCTGGGGCAGGAGCAAGTCTGGTAGGTTTGAAAGGCGGAAAGAAAATCTGAGTGACTGGAGCATGGTAAACGAAAGAAAGTGAAATGAAATGTAGGTCTTGGTTAGGAGATTGGACTTTATTCTAATTGCACGGAGCGGCCATTGAACTGCTCGAACCAGGAGAGTGGCATGAACTAATTTACACGTAAAAAAGATCTCTCAGGCTGATGCTTCTGAGCAAGGACTATCTCCTCACATTTAGCCCAAATTCCTCCTGCTGCAGTTAAAGTGCATGCTCTCTCCTCCTGAACAGATGCTACTTGATGCTGATATTAGTTCAGATGCCTGAGGAAACATTAGATGGCTATATCAAGATCCTCAGAAGGCTGAAATGAATGTAGTAAGAAGACCAGGGTGATAATCATCAACCTGAATTACAATCAGAGACCACAAATGAAAACAAAATCTGTTCCCAGCATCCCTTCCCCACTGATGGCCATGCCAGTTCTTTCCTTAGTCCTAAAAACTCTTGCATTCTCACTAATTCTCAAACCCCACATCCCACCAAGCAATCCACAGCATTAGCAACATTAACATCATGGAAGACTGGCTCTAATATTCATGGTAGGAAACATATTGTTAATGTAAAAAAAAAAGAAATTAAAATAGGATGGGTGGGACTTCCAGGGGACTCTCTCCAGCAAAATAACAATTTAACTGGTGAAAATTATGAAAATAAATATAAAATCATTTATAGTATCTGTAAATTGTCCTAAAGTCATAGAGCAAAATGAGAAATAGTCATTCAATATAATATACTAAATTTCATAAGAACAGCAATTGTCTCTGATATGTCAGCCATGACCTGCTCCCCAACCCCAGTTCTGCCTTATAGGAACTATATCCTGGGCATGAGCAACTAAGAAGGTAGGAGCTTCCTTTCCCAAAGCACACAGTCTAGAGCTATAGTTTCATGCCGGGAAGCTATATTTTCAGCAGCATTTCCCATTCCCTTCACCTCCTGCCTAGTGTTGCAGAAGCTCTATTCTTAGCAGGAATGGACAGAGGGCAGGGCTCCTGTCCCTAGTCCCACACCAAATGTAGCCCACTGACAATACTAAGGCCTTGATCACTCTGTTGCCAAAGCTCCATCATAGGAAAGGTTCCATGTTGGGAAGGGCAAGCTGGGAAGATCAGGGGCTGGCACTGCCCCCCAACCAGCACCCACGCATAGAACTGGAGCATGACTCCCAGATCCAGTGTGGTGGCACAAAGGTCCTGCCTGGGGGTGAGGCAGACCCTAAAGATGAAGAGTTCTTCCACTTAGCCTGAGGAGGATGACTATTTGGAACAAAAAAGTAGAGAACGTCATACCTAAGTGTGTTATTGAAAACAGTGGAGATCCTGGCAGAGAGTTATTAAGAAGAGTCTGGTAGTTCTGGAATACAAGCAAAACAGCAGAGCAGCCAGGAGTTTAGTAGAGAAAACCAGGGAACAAATGGCCAGGAGAGCCCCTCCTGGGATCACAGTCAACTCAGGTGGGAGCCTCACTGGAACAAGAGGCTTACACACTGCCTCTGACTGAACAGTGAACAATAAGGTATTCTGACTCAGGGGTGACTCCTAGAAGGGCCAGGTTTAAAAGTATACACTCACCCTTGACTCACCTGGAAGATTATGGGCATGTCCAAGTCTGAGCCCTCTTGGGAGCACTCAGAGAATCTCCAAGTTACTAGTCCTTGGCTGAATGTGGGATAATAAACAAATTCCCTGACCTCAATATAGCCTTTAAGCTGCCACACATTGGAAGGTAAGGAGCAAAAATCTAACTAGCTAAGTATAATCTTTGACCAATAAGTGGCTTATGCTAATCCAGACCCAGGGACAATCCATAGATAGATAGGCTAAAAGATAAAACTGAGGTAAGGAAATGTCAGCATGGATATCAGAGGTTGTGCGCTGTGGGAGAAACAAATATCACAGGATTGGTTCAGCCAAGTCACTGAACAAATAGACAATTGACAAAGCTGACAATAACCATCACCCCTAGAAGCAGCGAAGAGAAGTGGTATCTAAAGTTGTTATATTATCAAAATTTCCAGTTTCAACAAAAAACTGTGATACATGCAAATCTGTTCTAGAGGTGTCTAGAAATACTGATTCTGTGGCATCTCAAGGGGGTTAGTTGAAGTCACAAGCATTGATGATCCCTGTGAGAGATCCATTCTCTTGGGTTGAATGTATCAAAATCAGCAACCACAGAAAACATAAGATGTTCATCACAAATTTTTAAAATACTGAAATTAAATAGATTATTTTAAATTAACATCTCCAATAATAATAATTGTTTCACATCAAAGAGAAGAATTATACTGTTTGTGAATTTCATCACGATATCTTTAGCTTAGGTCTAGTTTCATATATTATTCTTTAGTTCGATTAAATAAGAAAACCCTAACTCACAATTACAGGTCATTGAAAGTAGCAGGGGATGCTTGATGGCTCTGTTAGATAGTTCTAAATAGTCAGAACAATCATGAGTCCAAAGGTTTTGGAGAGTTTTCTTGCAGAGATATACCAACAGTGTTTAATCAGATGCTAAATTGACAGGCACATTACTCTCAGAAATGGAAAGTTTGAATGTTTCAACTAAGGAGCTAATGGAAATGAATTTTCAGGCCTCATGTTGGTTGCATTTACCTCTTAAAGATATTTGCTATTGTCTTCTTGTACTCTTTTCCTACAGTTTTGAAATATGTATAATAATATATCATTAATTTATTTTTCTAACAAGCAAAGAAAATCGACTGTTGAGAAAGAGTAAAGATATTAAGCCAGTTGCACCACAGTTTAGTCGATAAAGAACAGTTGAGATCTCCTCTTTAATATTAAAAACTATATAGGCTTTGGTCTTGGGCTTTAATATAATAGATTCAATCTACTCATAATGAATTATGTTATTGAGATTCATCACTTAAACATGCTACTTGAAATAATAAAAATGATGTTTACTGACATTATTTAACACCAAAAATATGTTGAGGATTTTTGTTGGTATACCTATTTGGAAGAAATTTTGTTGCACTTGGTTTAGCTGAATTTACACCTATCCTTAAATTCAGCAATTCCTCTTCTAGATAAAAACACTAGATATAAACTTCTACCATGTGCAGGAGGAGACATGAACTAGACTATTCATTTCAATGTTTATAAGAGATAAAAAGTAAACAGCCTAAATATCCATCAACAGGAAAATAGATAAACAATCTATATTTTAAAATAAATGAACTAAATAAGCCTACGCGTATCAATATTGATAAATCCCCAAAACCTCAGGTTGAGAAGAAAAGTTGAACAAGTCTATTAGAGTATGATACCATTTATATCATGTTTTAAAACATACTAATGACATATATTACCTATCAATTATATATATGAAACAATATTATTACAATATTCAAAGTAATAACAAATGTCAATTGAGCACAGTGATGTTTCTCTTAGGATAGAACAGGCTATGGTGTGGCAAAAATTGCATCCCCAAAACTCAGTGGCTTATAACATAAAGGCATATTTCTTGCTCACCTAGAGTTTGATGTGAGAAAGGTGGCCCTCTAGTACCTTGATGCTTGGAACATGGGCCTCCAAGAGGTACAGCCAAAAAGGAAGGGGAAGATGTATTCTTTCTCTTAACGCCTTAATCCAGAAGTGATTTCCACTCAGTCTTTTGATCAAAACTTTGCATGAGCCCAACTTAACAGATATTTATGGAGCTCTAACTCTGCCACAGTGACAAATTCTAAAAGAGGAGAGGAGCGAATGTGATCTGGGAGGAATTTGTAGGGGACTTAATTAACTGATTCTGAAATATTTTAACCCCTTTTAAAATAGGGGGCTACTGTGGCGACTAAAGCCTTGATAAAGGTGAATGGTGGATCCATGAATGTTAACTGCATTGTTCTGCCTACTCATTTGTATTATTTCATTATTAGGAAAAAAAAAAAAAAGCCCAATTCCAATTCATCCCTCATTTCATTTGTATGAGTATTTTGTGCTTTATAGCCAGTGGACTATTATAGGGAAAACTAATCTTATAGTTTATCTAAATCATCCTGAAATCACAGCATGACTGTGATTTTATCATACTCACAAATTTCTACTGTCTCCTTCAACACACAATCAAGTTAAGAGGGCGTATTGTTGTTGGTCACCAGTTATTCTCTAGGAATAAAGTTTCAGGTGTTTTGGCACCCAAGTGCAATGTCTTTTATTCAGCAAATGGTGACTGTGTTTTCAAGGGTCAGATTCTAAGGACGGGTTCTAAAGACAAGCATATCTTGTAGAACTTATATTGTGGAGAAAGAGGACACATGTCAAATACGTAAACAAAACAGTTTCAGGGCCTAAGAGCTGTTTAAAAAAACTAACAGAGCAATGAGATGCAGAAAGATGGATGAAAGAAGATCTGACTCTGGGTGATTAAGGAGCTGGTACCTGAGGGAGACAGAGACAGTCGTGAGAGAATATGAGGATAGAACATTCCAGGTAGAAGGCACGTCCAGTTCCCTGTTGAGCCCATAGCTACGGCTCCATCAGTAGAACCTCAGATGTTAAGCATCAACCTCTGCACAGCCAAAAATCATGTACAATGTAAGTTGGTCCTCGACAGAACCCCAAATGCAGATTTGTTGAATCTGTGGGATGCAGAAACTAGGGGACTGTATATTTATTAGGGAAAAAAAAACTGTGTTTCTGAGTGGACCTGGGTAGTTCAAATCCGTGTTGTGCAAGGGTCATATGCACATCCTAACCTGGATCTCTTAGGATGACTGGTGAAATCATTGATAACTAAACAAAATTCTCTCTCCAGAAGCATGGAGTTTTAGAAAAAGATAACTTAAAGTCAAGTCATCTAACACTTCATCTGTCCATACATATACCATACATATGCCAAGAGTCAACCCATCAATGTGCTAGTTCTCACATATGTAATTATAATTTCATCTTATATGTCAATTCATCTTCTATGTCATTGATACTATATGACTTCAACATGTGATTTGATAAGGGAATTTTGCTAATTTCTTATTTCTCTTTTGTTCTAGAAATAATGTTTTAACTAACTTCGTTTTTTAAGCTTCTTGGCAAAAGTGTGATCTGCAACATTTTTCCTGCAGGAAAAGAGACATGACATATGTCATTCTCTTCTCTACCTTTAGAGACAAAATTACTCACTTTTGTATCAGGAACTATTTTGTAATTGTTCTGGAAAAACTGAATTGATTTACCAGAGAGGACAATGGGCTTTAAAAAGATGCACACAAAGGAGTAATAATAATATTTTTATAACTAATATTTATTGAGCACTTGCTCTGTGCCAGGCATTGTGCTAAATGCTTACATGACTTATTTAAATCTTACAACAACACCATAGGCATGATTATTATTTAAATTTTTCAAATGAGGAAATTGAGTCTTAGGAAGTTTAAATAACTTGCCTACAGCTACATGGTTCTAGAAGCAGAAACTGAACTCAAGCGCTCTAATTTCATACTTGCATAGCAAAAATTGGCTATCTCATGACTCTATCATGCTGCTTAATGGCCATGGGGATGAAATTCAGGAAAAGTTAAAGAAGTTGAATGAAAGCTGGGCAACATAAAGAAGGAAAGGAGAGCTTTAAGAGGAGGGATTTTAAGGACCTGTCCCAAGACCCTGAGAGCAGGAGCCTCCTTAAATTTTGTACCCCAGGCACTTCTCTTGCCTCATGCTTGGCCTGTGTCTGGGGAGGTGGGAGAAGTAATAGGTGATAAAGACAGACAAGTACAAGAGAAGGATCCTGTAGGACCTTATGGGTTATACCAAGAACTCTGACTTTTACTCAGAGTGAGATGGGAAGTCATTGGAGGGTGCTGAGGAGAGAAATGGCATGATCTAATTTAAGCATTAAACTCTGGCTGCAGGTTGTTAGCAGGGCGTAGGAGGAGGAGGGCTGGAGCTAGAAGACTAGTTAAGAAACCATTGCAAGGATCCAGAGGAGAAGTGATAGAAACTTGGACCAGGTGGCAGTGGGATGGTGAGAAGTAGTTAAATTCTAGATAAATTTTGAAAGTAGAGCTGACAGAATTTGCTGTCAGACCAGATGTAAGATGTGAGAGAGAAAGAGGAGTCAAGGATGAAATGGAAGATTTTACTCTAAGCAACTACCCCCAAAATGCCAAGTAATCAGAGACCTAACCAAAAGGCTATTGAATTTGGAATTTAGAAGATGCTATATGATCTTGGTGAGAGCACTTCTTGAGGAGTAGTGGGGTTGGAAATAAGGTTGAACTTAGTTAATTAATAAATGAAACATAAGGAAGTAGAAGTAATAAGTATATACTACTCTTGTGAAAGGAGACTTATGGTAGCTAGGACACGCTAGGTTAATGGAAAATTGAATATGTTTTTTTTTTAAGTTGGAAAGAAATGAAAGTGTTTATGTGTGGAGGACAAGAAACCAATAGAAAAAGAGTAATTAATGGAAAGCACCTAGTAGGGATGATTAAATGAGCCCCTTAAAAAGATAGGGGGTGGGCGGCATTGCAGCCCAGAGCATATACAGCGCTGGGTCTGAACAAAGCGGGAGTTTGGAGGAAAGAAGGGTGTGGCTGTCACTATTTCTAAGTGAGAGAAGCAAGAAGTTGAGAGTGTTCTTGCAGGGGAAGTTATGCATTTTCTGTGAATGAGGAGGTAATATCATAAGTCAAGTGTAAGGTTGTTCAGAGTGAGAACAATAAAATATTTAAATATTCTCTTGGGGTAATGAAGCATAAGTTTATGGGTTGCAATGAGGACCCAGCAAAAGCTAGAGATCATAAATATGTAGCTTAACCAAGTCACATGGTTGTGTGAAACAGACTTACATAGCAATAAAAAATTCATCCAAAAAAGATTTCCATCCACAGACATAGTGGACCTCATCCCTATTCCTTAAAAATTGATAAAACATGATCTACTAGGCCAAAGCCACAGTTTCAACTATTTAAGAAGAATGGTGTCCAAACTTTTCTGTTTAAGTTATGCATTGTCTTCATCAAAGCCTAGTGCTAAAATAGTTTAAGTCAGACTCAGATTTATTTCATTAGATGCCCTTGTCTCCTAACTCTTTCTCACAGTTTTTAAGAATTTATCTACTTCAGTTTTCAATCTTATATATTTCAGCATCCAATTCCCCGACAGTAACAGATATCATGCAATTACGAAGTTTTTAAACCTTGACTTATTTTATTTTTTTAAATGGAGAAGAAATTATTTAGTCTTCACCTAAAACATAAATCGTAAAATTCAACTATTTCATTCTTGAAATTTTTCCATCATACTTTTAAGATTTCATCAAATCTTCTTTCTTAAGAAAGAGACAATTAAATGTAGTTGAAAACTGCCTTATCATTGCAGGAGTTGTATAATTTTTTTCTATCTGGCAATGTGCTTAGCAACTTGCACATTAAGCCTTCTATTAAGATTATATTAATATCATAAATATGCAAAAAGGAAGCCACTCTGAAAGTTCAAAATAATAGCAATAACCTTTCCCTCATATAAACCTTTTATCTCAAGATCTCCAGGCACTTTCCCAACAAGCATGAGTACCCTGCCCAACCATTTTTGCAAGGGGCCAATTAAAATGCCAACCTCGCTTTATTCCCTGACTCAAAAGGCTACTAAGGATCACAAAGCAAACGCCCGATACAATCATGATTGTAATTCTTAATGTCTCCTACGGCAGAATTTATCATCTTTAAGAGGACCTGGCCTCTAGTCTGTAAGGAGTCCCAATTGGATGTCTCCTTTTGTTTATTCTTTAGCCATAGCTGATGGAGTATGATGGAGGAAGGGGGTAGTTGTAGCTATGGCAAACTCTCACACATGTGACTGGAGAAATACCGACATCTCTCACACACAGACACACATGCATACTGATGCAATCATAGTTACAAGTGAATCAGGGCCCAAGAGACAAGAGCCTATGATGAGTGTTCTCTGGAGAGCCCGTGGGCCACCTGACAAACCTGCTGTATCAGGCCTATTACTGAACAAAGCACAGAAGAACAAGGAGCAAAAGGGAAAGGGAGGAGCTGCTGGAATTGGTTCCAGGGTTCGGAACATGTTGTCTTGAGATTATTCCTGGGTAATTTCAGAGTGCCCGAAAGGGAAACTGAGCTTCGACTTGAGTCACACATGCAAACTCATGAGATCTAGGGTGACTTCCTTTACTTCTCTGGGCCTCAGTTTCCTTGTCTCTAAAAGTGAGGAAATTATATAATGACATCAAGAAGCCTCCTTCTTCTTCAAACACCCTATAAAATACTCATAGACATTTTTCTTATTCCCTAGAGAGAAAGTGTCACAAATAGAATCGGAGGAAATTGTTCTTCAAAAAAGTATTTCAGATTCTCAAGGAAGTGTGACAAGTTCTCCGTCATGTTTCAGTACTACTTCTTCCCTGAAAATGACAAACCAGAATAAATAGTGAAGAGAAAAAACCATTTCTATCTTTATCCTTGAGTCCTGTAAATGTCCACGAAAGGTATTTTACCAGTGAGTACACACTTCTGTGGACAGAATTAGTAGGAACATCCCCTACAACCTCCATTCTCTTGGAAATGTCTACTGTGGAGCATCTCGCTGCGATGCTAATTTGGCTCAGTCACCACCTCTGAGACATTATTCCTTAAAGTGTCTTTTTCCCGGAATCAAATCCCAGGGAGGCACTTATTAAAGAAGTAATGAAAATCCATAAGTATGTCAGTCTGAAGAAGTGAAAAAGAAAGATAACCTTTCCCAGCCTAGATCAAGCTGAATTTAAAACTTTAAAGAACACCTGTGGTAGTGGGGGGAGCCAAGGAAGGACCCCTGAGAGAGCCCAGCAGATGTTCACACCTGGGCAGTGGCTGCAGTACACACGAATGTCTCAAGAGTTCAAACCCCATCCGCGTTTTGCTTTCAGAGATTTCAGTTATCTGCGGTCAACCATGGTCCAAAAATATTAAATGAAAGTTTCCAGGAATAAGCAATTTGTAAATTTTAAATTGCTTGCCATTCCGAGTAGCAAGATGAAATCTCTCTCTACCATGCTCCATCCCACCCAGGATGTGAATCATCCCTTTGTCCAGTGGACCATGCTATACTACTCTCTCCACTTGTTAGTCACTCAGTAGCTGCCTCCATTATCAGATCAGTTATCAGAGAGAGAGAGAGAAATGCATATAAATTCTATTACAGTAGAATGTTATTGTTAGAGTTAATTATTGTTTGTTGTTAATCTTTCACTGTGCCTAATTTATAAATTAAACTTCATCATAGGCATGTATGTATAGGAAAAAACATGGTATATATAGGGCTCAGTACCATCTGCAGTTTCAGGCATCCACTGGGGGACTTCTGCATTTTGCTTTTGCAAAAGTAAGAGGAGAGTTGTCCCAGATTTTTCCTTATAATTGATGCCACTGAAAACCAAGTTTCTTCGACTGTGGAGGATGTCTAAAGTCTTAGTTACTCTGTCTAGAGGTCCTATCGAGTAACTGGAGAGAGAGCTGAGATGAACTGGGCGGTAGGTTGATCATATTTTGGGGTTTGCTTATAACTAGTACCACTTTAGTCGCCCCAGTGTCCCTGCGGGAGAAACCTCCTTACAGTATTAAGGCCCGACTTTGTTCTGCAGCCACTTCCTGGTGTTCTTTGAAAGCTGTAAAAACAAAACCCAGGCACATCACATTAGAAAGATGAGACACTAAAAAAACTTTGTAAGAGGAAGCGGCGTCTGAGTAAGGGTGTGTTTAGATTGGGGTGAGGAGACAGCCATAGGAGAAAAGGATGTTGGTTCTTTCTATTTTCAGAGAAAACGAGAAATTGTTTTGTTGAAGATTAAACCCATATCAGGGCAAAACCAGATCCCCCAACTTAGTATTATTCTTGAAGTTTATTGTTCCCCAAGCGTATTGGCAGAGGTATTTCCCACTTTCACTCAGCATAGTAACTGTATGTCTAACATTGATGTTTGCAAAACCAACCAGATGAGGGCTACACAGGACCTATAAGAGAATGTCCCTAATGCACAGAAAATATGATTCAAAAAAAAATTTTATAGTAACTTTCAGGAGCACAGTTATTATAAAGAGTGAATAGTCCTAGACTCGGACACTAAAAAGTAGTCAAGATATATAATTTAGTGTTGTTCAAAGAAATTGGACATTCATGTAGAAAACAATAATGTATATAAGAAACCTCACTGTTCATGGACTTGGTTTTACCTAAAATTATATTATTTCAATTGTGCTTATCCCACAAATATTGATACATAAACTACTTTGCTCTCCATAGATCAAATCTATTACTATCCCATGCCTTTTATGTACCCCAATTACACAGTTGCTATGTGTAGATATGAGATGTGCACAGTGTATGGCAATCCTTGTGATATGGATTTCAACTGTATCCCCAATAATCTAGGTTATTTCAAGTCATAAACAGGTTGCCTTTGTCTTCTAATAATCCATGCCATCATGTAGCAGAAAATTTCCAGCTGGTGACCAATAGAATAACCAACTATCCAGGTTTGGCCAAGACTAAGGGAGTTCCTGAAATGTGAGAATTTCAATGTCAAAATTGGTAAGGTCCCAGGAAAACCTGGAGAAGTTTGTCACCCTAAAGAGTCGAATAAAAAATGAAATTCGAAAATCATACTAGTGTAAAACTCACTATATATAATCTGGTCACCAATTCCAATGTGTAGAGGTTTTTCCCCACACTGCCAAGTGATCGTCCAACGCAAGCCAGGTGTCCTACAATGCCAACTCGATTCTGACACTCTGTACCTGGCTGGGGATAACGTCGCATTTTACAGGTTAAGGGCTCAGTCCTACAAGTCTGCCCGTCCTTCAGACACCACTCACAAATCCAGGTTGTCACCTGTGCTTCTGACTGACCAGCTATATCGGACATTCCAATGATCCCTTCCTTAGGTTTGTTTGACCTGCTAGAGTGACTGTTGAACTTAGGGAAACTGTTACTAGATTAGTGGTTTATTAGAAAAGGATACAGCTCAGGAACAACCAGGTGGAAGAGACTCACAGGGCAAGGTGTGGGGAAAGGGCGTGGGTTCCCATGCCCTCTCCAAGCTGCCATTCTCTCCCAACCGCCCCGTGGGCACCAACCTCAAAGCTCTCTGAACCCTGTCCCTTTGGTTTTTAAGGAGGTTGTTAAGTAGTCATGATTGATTAAATCATGGACCTTTGGTGATAGAATTCAGTCTCCGGCCTCTCTCCCCTCCCTGGGGTCAGAGTAGGCCTGGGGGATGGAAAGTGCTAACCCCCTATTCAGGCAGTTAACTCCACTGGCATTCAGCCCCCATTCTTGTAAAAGTCATCTCATTAACATAACAAAAGACACCTTTATTGTTCTTATCACTTAGGAAATCCTAAGAATTTTAGGATCTTTGTGCTAGAAACAGGGATGAAGACCAAACGTATTTTTTATTATAAATCTCGGTCTCCCCCCCACCTTCCCATCCCATCTTAACTCTCTTACTGCAGTTCAATGGCACATTGACTAAGAACCAGATCCTAGTTTCTAAGTTAAGTTCCAGCTTTGCCATAACTTTTTAAAATCTGGAACAACTAATTAAGCTTCTTCAGTACTGCCTCCTTGTTTGTGAAATACCGCAAACTATTAACTTGTGACAATTGAGAAAATGCAGGTGAAGTACTTAGCCACCATGCTGACGCCTGCATTACATTTTATATATCGTAAGCATTATTATCTCACGGTTATGGATGCTTCAGATTTTCAGTGTTCTAGTTATAGCGAGACTAATTTCAGGCCACTGCGTGGGCCAGCTGGGATGAAACCGTCCACCACAGGGCACTTGCTAGCCATAAGCACATCAGTCATTTGCTGTTTCATTCGTATGAAGCTAAGAAATGGGTAGAGCTGAAGCAGCATCCTTTTGCCCACCAGGCTTTTTCGGTCTTTCTTATCCAGCCTCTTCCGCCAAGGTTTTTGCGTTATTGTCTACACATGCACCACACACACAGACACACACACACACACACACACACACACACACACACACACACACAGATTTTTATACTGTAGAGATGGGAGCAGCCAAATAAACATTTTTTGCTTTGTTTCTTGACAATTGAGAAAGTGTGAAGAAAGTGACCTGGTACCGAAGAGGGACCAAAAAATTAAAATGACAGGGTTGGGATGGAGAACGGGAGGAAGCAGTGGGAAAAACATGTACACAAAGGAAATTCTGCACATTTTAGAGTTTCTGCTCAAAGCAGTGAGGAAGCCCCACCACTCAGTGTACATGACCTCCTGGTAATTTCCATGGGGAGTCCCCCACTCAGCGAATCTTCACCCCAGAATCAGGAGGAAGCTGAGCTAGGTAAATTCCCAAGCAGAGGGGGCCTGGAGAGTGACGATCTAAGGACAGGCTGGGACAAATTTCCAGGCGGGTTTCCCCTTCCTGCTCTGAGAACCACAAATGCGAGGCCAGGGATTATTGCTGGGGTTTTGTTTGTTTGTTTGTTTGTTTGGGTTTTGTTTTGTGTTGTTTTTTGGTCGCTCAGCTTCTTGTGTTTGAAATGCAGGAATCTGAGGCTTTCTGTGATCACTCTTGTCTGGGATTCTTTCCTCAAGAGGTGCTCACGAATAAGTGAGGACTGCCAGGAAAGAGCGTGAGTCATGGCTTCTGAGCAGACAATATTCGGCTTTAGAAATTCCCAGAGATATGACTTGTTTATAGGAAAGGAAACAGTGCTATTCTGAGCTGCCAGGGGAAGAGGAAAGCACTGCTCATTTTTTTAAATGCCACGTTGAAAGGTCATCCAAGAGGCCAGAGTGCCAGCAGGAACCTGGTATAGACACTGATGTTAGCAGTTCATTTGTCTACATTTTAGAGGATATTTTGGGGCTTGGCATTTAAAATGCAAGACCCATGGCATTGAAATGTCGCACTTAGTGTTAAGCCCAGAGGCATGAGCAGGCTCCGAAAGCAAGCCAGTGGGGAGGGAGCATGCAGTTGCGGGAGTGGTGGAGGGGGGAGGGCAGAGCGAGAAGGTTGCTGTGCCTGGGGCTGAGGTAGCGGGGTGGGCACCTTCCGCTGGAGTGAAAGATGCACATACAAAGGTACTGCCTTGATCAACTTTTTAACGTCACATTTCATGAGCAGGCCACCGATTTTCATTCCCATTGCAGGGGGAAGTAAAATTTCTTCCATCCTCATGATCTCCAGCTGGGACTGACATAATACAGATTAACAGGAAAAAAAAGTATACGTGTTTTATTTATATGTAAATGGGAGCCCTCACAAGAAAATGAAGACCCAGAGAAGTGACTAGGCCTAAGCATTTGTATACTTGATTGAACAAAGGGTAGCAATTATGGAAAAGTGACTATAAGGGGCAGACTAAGGGAAGGTGAGCTATCTTAACAAGGTCTGTTTGTGTAGACGTCTCGCAGCCTCATCTCTGGTGTTAGGACTGTTTCTTTCTCCTGGTACAGGAGGGCACCTCCTCATGGGACTGTTATCTCCTGCTTTTAGGAAGAAAAAGGAAAGTCAGATTGCTTCTCTGGCATCTGCTGTTTTTCAAGTGCCTTTGACTCAAAGTAAGCAATATGCCAAGGCAGCATTTTGGGGTGGTATGTCCTGAACTTCACCATATTCCACGCTGCCTCCTCTAATGTGTTTTCCTCATAGTGCCAACAACTGTGATGTCAAACTGTCGCTATCTCAAAGAACTGTTGTTCGGAGAATGTGCCCAAGGAGAGAAACTTGGGGAAGTTTTCTCCCACAACTCTGCTTCTGCATTAGCCCACTTTCTTGTGTATTGAGTTTGGCCTGAGACGTTCAAACTCATAAAGTCACCAATTACACGTTTGTCACTGTTAGCAGAGTCAGTCAGCTGACTAGAGATTGATTTCAAAGGAAATAATAATCCACTGAGTATTCACTCATTCGAACAATAATTAACCTATGTGATAATTTCATAGATACCATATCTGATAAAATCAATACTTTTTCCTAATTATAAAGTAAACATTTAAATTGAAATAGAAAGATGCCCCTTCAACATCATAAAGGTGCTCTTGTCTTAAAATAAATAAAGATTAGGTGTAATGGGTAAACGCTGGAAATATTCAAAATCAGAAACAAACACAAAGAATGTCCTTTAGTATCATTATCACTTTAGATTCTCTTATTAAGGCATTGTCATGAAACAAAGGAATAAATTGTATGAACTATGATATTAAAATACTTGAAAATCACATGAGTATATATCTGGAAAAATCAAATGAATTAGCTAAAAGCTTTCTTAATTAAGTCATAAAGTGTCTTGGAATAAGATAATACCTAAAATGCAATAGTATTCCTGTATACTGGCAATAACCAGACAGACTATATAACAGAAAAGAAGAGCTATTCAAATAGCAACAAATATAAAATACCTAGACACTCAATAAGAAAGGTATTAAAACTTTTAAAATCTTGATTAAGATACAATTTTAATAGTTAATAGGAAGAGTTACATTTTTATTAGATGGAAATATTCAATAAAGATGTCAAGCTTCTCAAACTTATTAAAATAATTCTATTCAAATATATAACCAGACTTTTCTTGGAAGTCATTAGAATTAGTTCTGACTAATTACTAAGCTTGGTGCTTATCTTAAACGAGGTCTCAAAACTCTAAATAGGAAAAGGTAGCAAAAAATATTCTTAGGGATCAATCTTGTCAGCTATCAGAACCTATTGTAAAACATCAGTAATAAAAACTATGAGTTTAACATAAATTTAAAAATACAAACCAAAGGAAAGTAAACACTCTGGAACAGACCTGTTAATATTTATAGGTGGCTTTATAGTTTATAGAATTTTCTACCTGTGTTACTTTTATACTTTAAACCAAGCAATGAAACAAGTATTATTATCCCTATATTTTTATGAAGCAACTGATACTCAGAAATTAAATGACTTGTTCAACATAATAAAACTAAGATGAACTCAGACTTAAACCCAGATTTTTCTGACCTCCCAAAGTAGACCTTTTTTATTATATTGTTCTCACAAAGTAATGGAGAATGAGCATTTTTCTTTTTTAGTGATGTTTAAATTTTTTTAAAAATTTAAATTTGCCCCTTCCATAGTCCCTGATAAAAATAACCAAAGAAAAACCTGTAGTTGTTTAAAGATTTCAGTACTAAAAATCAGGTTATAGAAACCTTGGCAAAAAAAATAGATATCTACATAAAGACATGAAATTGAACTAATTATCTGTGCTGGTTCCTCATTGAGCCCACTCATGAAGTAGGACGCTCTAATGCTTCCTTTTCACTTCTGTCCCCCATCCCCACAATCCTGTTCTCTCCACATGAATTTCCCATTATCATGAAGATGTATAAGTCCCAAAGTGAAGTCAAAACTCTCTGGGAAATAACTGTGAAAAGAAAGTGTAACCAATCTCTTTCTTGGGAGGGATAGGATGATCATAGAATAACCAATTAGGAGCATGTATTTAAAAATAAGAGCCAACATAAAAAAAAAATTTAAAAAGGAGTAAGCAACTAACATATTGTATATGCCTATATGCATGGCAACTACTCAACTCTGAGCTTGTAGCAGAAAAGCAGCCATAGACAGTAAAAAACAGCCATAGATGAATGAGCATGAATGAGTTCCAGTAAAACTTGACTTCCATAAATAGGCAGCAGGCAGACTGTACTGTGACAACGCCTGTGTTATACCATTTAAAATTAGCCCATTAAATTATCCTAAATACCTTTTAGATAAGAAATCAGAAACGAAAAGAGGTTATTCAGCGTGACCACTTGACAGAAGACAGACATGGGTATTCTCCTTAGTCAGTGGGCAGAGCTGAAAGCAGAGCTCGGGTCTTGTGACTGAACAGCTGGGAAGTGGGTCGTCTTTTCATTGGGTGGCCTCCTATGACTTGGGAGTATGTAACTGGATTTCGTAGATGTGAAATCTCAGGAAGTGGATGAGAACCCCAAATAGGTTCAGTTTAATGAAACAAGTGTTTGTTTCACTCAACCGGAAGGGATTATATGGACAATTCGTGTTGTGATCCTTTTAGGAGGCAGGAAGTTATGGACTTTCTCATTCACCTCATACACCCCCTCTCCCATCCCAGGCGTTAAATCTGCTCCTCTGACCACAAGGAGTACTGTGGAGTGGTGAGGAGAGAGGTGTGTGTTGGTATGGGTATGGGGAGCAGGCAGATTGGTGGTTGTTTACGGAAACCAGGAAATGTCAAACGTTGAAGTGAGCTAGGGCCTTTCGTTTGATTTCTTTGAGTCCAAGCTTCCCTTTGTGTAGAATGGAAATGTCTTTCTTCATCCTTTTTTTTCCAGGATGTCAGAATAATACAACCAAAAAAAAAAAAAACTGTGTAAAGTTCCTTGGTACCTCAGGGACAGGAGTCAGAAAATGACAGTGTCTTATTGTCACCTGATATCTCATGACTGGCTTCCATTCTTTGCATTTCCCTCTCGGCAGGGGACTTTGCCATCTTTACATTCAACACATTTCTGTTGAGGGACCGGCACTATTAAGCTGGTGTTCTGACAACCACATCGACAAGGGACCAAAATATATGACATGTTAAGGTGAAAAGACGGTGACTAAGGGGAGCAAATGAGCCTTTAAACAAGCCTGGCACCATCCAGCTAGTTTTCATATTGCCTCCTGTGAACAATCTTGACATATTGGTACATTGCTATGAGCTATTTCTATATAAATTGGGTACAGTGGCCTAACATTATTTGATCTTGTACTGTTATCTGGGACTACAAACTTATTTTATTTTAAGCTCAATGACATTTCATCGACAGTTAACACAGCATGAGTAACTAAAACTCACTTCGTATAGTACATGAGGCCCCAGTATTTTCCACTTTGTTTTTGTTTGAATAGAGAGTTCTCTAACTTTCCCCACTTTTGATAGTTTCTGTTTTTACCCAGCTTTATGTGTTTTGAGCCATATTTTTGTCCAATATTACCTATTATAGTAAATTATTCCACAAGACTTATTATCTGTGATAACAAAAACTGATTTGCTTAATTTGCCCATGTGAGAACTACATCTAAAAAGGGAAGACATTTCTCCCCTGATCATGCTTATGACGAAGAATGGGAAAAAAACCAGAGACAGTCATTAAGGAGTCTCTGAGGGGTTCCATCCTGGCAAATGCCTGCTCTGGATGAGAAGAATGGGATACAAATATAGGTAGGGTTTATGTTGAACCTCAGCAAATTCTCTCATTTTGAGACTAAGACACTCACAGTGCCTGGAATTTTATAAGGCTTTGTGGAAACTCAGAAGCTATTGGTCCTAATCTCAAGTCAGATACTGATACTCTGGTCTTTTCTACTTAAAGTCACAAAATTGTTTATTTTCTAGTTGTAGTTCAATTTGGTTTTGTTTTAAGCTTTCTTACTTGATTTCTGCCCAATCAATAAGAGCAGTCATTTATTAAATCTGCTTGTCACCCAGACAGAGGAAAAACCCACTGGCTTTTCTATCTACTATGAGTAAATTCAGCCCCTATGTTAAGTCAGCCCACTTTTTACCAGCTCTGTGACAGCTTTCTATGAGAAAACACCCAGCTAGGTCATAGAGTCATTCAAAGAATTATATAATAAGCAAGACTGCACTATTTTTGGTGAATGACAACATACTATTTCTTAATAAAACAATAACAGCATATGCTTCTAAGAAGATAAACACTAGATTTCTTGGGTGGTCTGTATATCGTAGCACTTTGCTATTGCTTGATGAGAATTCATCAATCAAGACTATAGTATTAGTTAATAAGTATTGACTTTTGCAGTTCTGTACTAATTATAATTTAGCTCTCCCCTTTAAAAATTTTTTATGGAAATACAACATGCATATGGAAAAGGGAGATAAATATTACATTGTGATGAATTTTCACAAAATGGACACAACTATATAACCAACACTCAGATGAAGAAACGGAATATTTCCAGCACCCCACAAGTGCTCCTGTGTGCTCCATTCCAGAAACTGGAAAACCCCAAAGAAAAGCACTATCCTGACTTCTAATGCTGTAGATTAGTTCGGCCTGTTTTACAACTATTTTTTATTTTATTTCTTCAACTATAGTTGATATTCAGTTATAATTGATATTTTTCAATTATAATTGATATTCAATATTATTTTATATTAATTTCAGATGCATAGTGGTTAAATGTTTATATAATTTACAAAGCGATCTCCCCAATAAGTACCCACCTGGCACCACACATAATTATTACAATATTATCAACTATACTCCCTATGCTGTACTTTATATCCCTGTGACTATTTCGTAGCTACCAATTTGTACTTCTTAATCCCGTCACTTTTTTTCCCCAGCCCTTCTTCAAACCTCCTCCCATCTAGCAACTATCAAGTTGTTTTCTGTATCTATGAGTCTTTTTCTCTTTTGTTTGTTCTTTAGATTCACATATAAGTGAAATCATATGGTATTTATCTTTCTCTGTCTGACTTATTTCACTTAGCATAATACCCTCTAAGCCCATCCATGTAGTCACAAATGGTAAGATTTCATTCTTTTTTCATGGCTCAGTAATATTCCATTGTATATGTGTACCACTTCTTTATCCAATTGTCTAATGAGGGACACTTAGGTTGCTTTCACATCTCTGTTCTTGTAAATAATGCTGCAGTGAACATAGGGATGCATATATCCTTTTGAATTAATATTTTGGATTTCTTTAGATCAAAATCCAGAAGTGGAATAGCTGGGTCACAAGGTAGTTCTTTTTTAAATTTTTTGAGGAACCTCCCTACTATTATCCATAGTGGCTACACCAATTTGCAATCCCAGCAACAGTGCATGATGGTTCCCTTTTCTTCACATCCTTGACAAAACTTGTTTGTCGATTTATTGATAATAGCTATTCTGACAGGTGTGAGGTAATAGTTCATTGTGGTTTTAATTTGCATTTCTCTGATAATTAGTGACCTTGAGCATCTTTTCATATGCTTATTGGGTATGTGTATGTTCTCTGAAGAAATGTCTATTCTGGTCCTCTACCCATTTTTTAATTGGATTGTTTGTATTTTTGTTAAGTTGTGTAAGTTCTTTATAAATTTTGGATATTAACCCCTTGTCGGATGTATCATAGGCAAATACCATTTGGTAAGTTGTCTTTTCATTTTGTTAATGGTTTCCTTTGCTGGGCAAAAACTTTTTAGTTTGATGTAATCCCATTTGTTTATTTTTTCTTTTGTTTCTCTTGCCTAAGGAGATATATCAGAAAAAAAATTCCTAATAGCAATATCAAAGTTTACTGCTTGTGTTTTCTTCTAGAAGTTTAATGATGTTGGGTCTTACATTTGAATCTTTAATCCATTTTGAGTATTCTTGTATATGGTGTAAGAAGGTGGTCCAGTTTCATTTTTTTTTTTTGCATATCTATCCAGTTTTCTGAACATCATTTGTTGAAAAAACTGTCTTTTTCCCACTGCACACTCCTGCCTCCTTTGTCATAGATTAAATGACTACATAGTATGGATTTATTTTTGGCTCTCTGTTCTTTTCCATTGATCAGTATGTCTGTTTTTATGCCAGTACCATGCTATTTTGATTAGTATAGCCTTGTAGTATAGTTTGATATTAGGTAGTGTGATACTTCCAACTTTGTTCTTCTTTCTCAAGATTGCCATAGCTATTTGGGGTCTTTTATAGTTCCATATAAATTTTTGAGTTACTTGTTCTAGTTCTCTGAAAAATGTCATTGGTATTTTGATAGGGATCGCGTTGAATCTATAGATTGCTTTGAATAGTGTGGGCATTTTAACGATGTTGAATCTTCCTACGCATAAACACAGTATATGCTTTCATTTATTTTCTTTAATTTCTTTTTTTAATGACATAATTTTCCAAGAACAGATATTTTACCTCTTTTGTTAATTAGATATCTAGATATTTTATTATTTTTGATGCAATTGTAAATGAGATTGTTTGCTTAATTTCCTTTTCTGATAGTTCATTTTTGGTGCATCAAAATGCAACTGACTTCGAAAGTTAATTTTGTATCCTGCTACTTCACTGAATTCATTTATCAATTCTGACAGTTTTTTGGTGGAAACTTTAGGGATCCTTCTATATAATATCATATCATCTGCAAATAATGACAGTTTTACTTCTTCCTTTCCAATTTGAATATAATTTATTTCTTTTTCTTATCCAATTATTGTGGTTAAAACTTTGAATACTATGTTGAATAGAAGTGGTGAAAGTGGACATCTTTGTCTTGCTCCTGATCTTTAGGAAAATGCTTTTAGCTTTTCTCCACTGAGTATGATAGCTGTTTATAATTTTTTATACATAGAATTATACAATATTAGTGCTGGCCTGTCTTCAGCTTACTTAAGTTTACAACATAAAGAAGGACTGAGCCCTGAAGAAGTTTGTCCTTTCTAGGCTGACTTGAGGAAAGAGAGCTGAAAGAAGATAATGAGAAGTAGAGAAAGCATATAATTTATCAACCAATCTGGGACACCTTTAAGAGTGAAAGGAAGCACTATTTATAATTATACTGGGACAAAAGGTATAAATAGTGACCGTCCTCAGCAAACCAGAGCATGTATCACTCTGGTGAGAAAGGATGGTAGAAGGCACCAGGGACACCCTGGCAGGCAAATCCAAAAGGCCATAAAATCAATCCAGAAGGCCCATTCACAATGCCTGAGAGGTATGTAAGATTGGGGGCTGGGGGCACGCTTCTCATAAAGTACAGTCACTGGGAAAACGCAGGTCAATAAATATTTACCGAGTTTATACTATGTGCAAAACACCACGATGACACAAAGATAGCTCAGGCACCATCCCTGCCCACAGAAAGCTCATTGTCTAATAGTGGCAATAAGACAAGTTCACAAATATGTAAACTATAAGAAAGCTGCCAAAGGAAATATACAAAGTGCTATATGGGTTCCAAGGACACATATAAAGCGTATGTGGATTCCAAGGAATGAGAGATCATGTACATTGGAGAATGGGAAAAAGCATCATGGGGGAGGTGGCAGTTAAAATAAAATTAGATTGTACTCCAGTGATTCTCAGCCTTGCCTGCATATTAGAATCATCTGGGGAGCTTTCCAAACTCCAGATACTGAGATAGTACTCCCAGATCAATTAAATCGGAATTCTGAGAATGGGACCTAGGCATAAGTATTTTAAAAGCTCTCCCAGGTAATTCTGGTGAAGAGTCAAGATTGAGAACCACTATTCTAGAAAGATGAGTAGGCATTAGCTGGCAGGAAAGGCGGAGAAGAGAGAAGACCATGGAGAGAACAGCTGTTAGCATATTCCATCTTTGGTAGGTACACAGGGAAGAATCATCCATTGGGAATCAAATATGGAGGAAAAGCAGCAGGGCAAAAATAATTTAACCCCCTTCAGGAAAAAAATTAATTAATTATGAAACCATTTGCTAAGGCCAATAACAGGGATGGATGGGGAAAGGATGCACTGAACATCAAGGGAACTCAGAGTGGTAATAAATCCATCATAAATCGTACAAGCCATCTGATAACTTCTGTTCTTCACATTAGCATCCCATTAAGGCGCTATTAGTGAGAGCAAGGAAACTGAATGAAATGGCTTCCTAGGTTAGCACTAGCAGCCCAGAGAGAGTTAACAAGCTGCAGTCTTGCACAGGCACCTTTAAGGACCCAAGCTCCATTTGTAAAGGATGCTTGGAGGCCCCAAACCTTGACCTATCACGCTTATGCTGCAGGAGTTTAGGAAGGGGTGGGGGAGGCTAGAATTAATCACAGCAGGGACACAACTTACCGATCAATACCAGCCAATTAGAAGGCTCCCTGCTGTGGAGAGTTCCCTTGGAATGCCAGAGACCTTTGCCCTTGACTTTTGGTGGGGGCAGATGTTGCTTTATCGCAGCTACTGATAAGGATGGTATTAGAGGGTGCGGAACTCATTTCCCATCATGCCAACCCCTCAGGGCCTCCTGAGGCTGAACTTTTTTAGGACTTATGCGTGAGCCAACTGCCAGTGGATGCTAAAGGAAGACAGGGGTGGAAGTGATATCAGTAATTAATTCACAGCCAATGTGCCACTTTTTCTGTGAATTCATCCGTGACCTGCAAGAAGCCATTCACAACAACAGAAAGTAGAAAACTCAGTCTTTTTCGTGAATTCACTATTGTGTCACTGCCTCTGCTATCTGTTGGGAGAGAGAGATTCTGAGACCTGGAGCGCAGTGAGAGATGGCAAATTATTTTCCCTGCCTCTTTATTTCCCCTCCCGCCCCCCCCCATCCCTGACTATGGATATTGCCATTTCCCCTTAAGAACTGGATCTCTGAAGGGGGCATCTCCTCCCACATACTTGGGCCTGCACTGGGGGCCTGACGCACCTGGAGTATGGTCCATGGCTCCACCTGGGGTGCAAACCCAGGGCCTTCTGCGTGTAAAGCAGACATGCTAACCACTACACTATGGAGCTACCCCACGAGATGGTTGAATTTTTACCCCATAAATTTCCCCTATGGCCTACATATAACCACTCAGAAGAAGAAATCCTAGTAGCCACCATTGTATCCTATGATCTAGTTCAGGGACTCAGAGCTTGGGAGTGGCCTCAGGACTAACCCTCCCATCCTCCCTATACTTATGTGATAGTTACTTGCTGTTATGTTGGGCCAAAAATTTTTATCAATTTTCTGATATCTTTGCCACAGAGAAAATATGTTCCAGGATAAAACTAAAATTTAGAGGGGAAAAAAATAATTAGATAATTCTGGAAAGTGTTCTGAAGTTTATCATTCATTTCTCTGTCATTTACTTGTTTAGTTTTATAGGAGAACAATCTGTTATTTACAGTCCTTCCTGGAGTCTCTAGAACTTCAGGCATTTGGCCTCATTCTCCTATTTGTTTTATCTCTTCTGGAAGGATTTTAGTCATGGTTTCTTCAGATGCCCATTTAAAGAACACTTCACAACTCCTTTTGTCCTAAGTGTTTCTCTTTTCCCTGCCCCCAGGGAATCATGGTTTCAAAATGAAAGATAAAACAAGGTTGTGAGCTGACTTTAGTAAGTACAAGGGCTGGGGCAAATCATACTGTGATTTCCTCTGCTGCCTTTACTCCAATCCTCAATCTTTTTAAGTCAAGCTTGATATCAAACTTGACTATCAAAAAATATCCTTAAAACAAACTTTGAAAGGTCAACCTAGGAATTGTGAGTATGTATGATAGAGACAGCATCATAGATTTTTGCCTTGAAAATGTAGACACAGAGGAAAGTTTCATTAACTAATAATATGTATGTCTAAAGCTCAAGATTTAAAATACTTAAATGCACCACTTGGAAGGAGCCACTGTCCGTCTCCCCTTTTTCATGCACTAAGTTCCTAAGTGACTAACTCTCTAAGCCATTCCCCAAATGTGCAACAGTCACCCCATGTCACCTGCCCGAGTTCTCTACTTCTATGAGGAGGCAAATGTCCACCTTCCTATCTCATTTAAAAGCCGTTTGACCTCTGCTGTGTTGCAATCTTGCAAAAATGTTTAACTTGAATCTTACGAGGGAAAAATTCAGACAAATCCGAATTGTGGGACATTTGTGCATGTGCACAAAAGTGGTAAAATGTTAAAACAATCGTTGATTCTAGTAAAGAGTATTGGGATTATTTTACTTTTTCAATTTTTCTGTAGGTTTAACATTTTTCAGAATAAAAGGTTGAGAGAAAAAAATAATGAACATGTTTGATTAAAAACTCAGTCTAATATAGAGTACAAGATAATATGGACGGTTATTATAAACTTCCAAGTTTTTGGAAAATTTTTGAAAATTTTGAAAATTTTTTCTTATTTGTTACTTTTCAAAAACTAGTCTTGCGTTTTCTTAACAGGTTAAAGATATGCCACTCCTAATGAATGAAAAAACGAGGTGCCCCTCTTGCCGACACAGTGCTCGGTGTGCTGCATTTAGTGGTCCATGGACTAATTGTGGTATTCAAAAATTTTTTTCACACTGGTATTTGCTACAGGAAATGGAACAGATTATTAAACCAATTTTCAACAAATTTGGAGGTTCATTATGAAAAATTAAATTCCCTTTATCAGGAAATAGCTCCTCAAAGAAAAATACCATGTCCAAACGACTAACTTCCTCATGAAGAGAATTTAGAGAAAGTTCTTCCTTCCCTGATAATAAATCCTGTTTAAATTACCTTATCAAAAATGAAGCATTCTCACAATTTACTGAATCAAAGAGCTCTCTGACAAATTGGCCAATTTCCAGGAGGAAGCTACTGCTCTGGGTATAAGAGGACCTCAGAAATAACTTTATTAACTACATTAACTGGTAAGTAGGTTTTCTGCAGTGTGAATGCCGTCGAAAATGGATAATAATTTATTTTTGTCTAAGAAATTTTACACTAAATTATACCTTAAATTTCTTGATTTAAGGTGGTAATTTACATTATATATATTTATGGGTATATATACATATACAGACACATGTATATGCATGCTTCTAAATGCAGATTATCAGCTTTGTTTACCACATTGTTTACCACTTTTGACCTCAAAGAAAAATACTAATCAATTTGTAATTTCTGTAAAGAGGCATGTTTGATGAGATCAACAAAAATAATAAACACTTCTGATAAGATTTCATGTTCGAATGCAAGTATGTCTTGACAATTACATATTTATTTACACATTTATATTACATATTATATATTTTGTTATGTACTTATACTTATTTATTTTCATTTTTTAGATAAAATAGCCTAATGGTCCAGAGAGCATTGAAAAGTATAAGAAAAGATAAGCAGAGGGTAAGACCGTCACGACTGTGTACCTATAAAAGAAAATATTCAGCACTGTTGTGTATTTCCAACATGATTAACAGAGCTAATAATCTGCATTCAGAAGCATGTAATCCACGTAGCATACACTACATACAGGCTCTTGGACTGATGATTAGAATAATAATTATGAGTGACTTTTCCTGAATGCTTACCCATGCCAGGCATTACATTAAGTGCTTTGCATTTATTATGTGTTTTGTTCAATCCTCCTTTCTCAGAGGAAGCTCATGAGACTCAGAGAAGTTAAGTGATTTGTTTAAGGTCACACATTTGATAAGTGGTCAAGCTGAGGTTCAAATCCAGCTGTCTAACTTCAGACCCTATACCCATGATCATGACCATTCCAGGCACCACCTCAAAGTTCTGCCTACCAAGTGGCGACACGTGGCCCAGGACAAGAAAGTGAGTAAGGACACGCATGCCTGAGTCACATCACAACATAACAAATACAGTTTAACTTTTATGCTCTCCATTTGTTTTACAGACAGAAAACTCAAGTATAAAATAGTTGGGCTCAAATATAAGACAGAAACTGCACAGTTCCATCTGCAGGCGGGTTGCATTGTTTGGGGAGTTAATTATGTGACCCAGGGCAGTTGCTGCTCTGCAGGACTCAGGTCTGGCTGAGTTTGAGTGCCTTGTCCCCCACACTCCCTACTCACTGCCTACTCATGGTGAGCACGGAAAGGCCCCACTAACAGTGAAAAGGATCAAGCTGGAGTCTAAACAGGAAAGAAACTTTCTCTTCCACAGATCAAAAATGTGACTTAAGACGTTGGTTTTACCTGACTTATGAGGTTGAGGGATAATGAAGAATGAATATAAAGCACCAGGTACTGTGCTTGGCACATATGAAACATGCAACAAAGAGCTATTGTTTTTACACAGTTCTAATCTCCATGCTCCCCATGACAAAGTTCAGTCAGACATCTTAAAAAGTCTCTAGTGCTGGGGAAAAGATTCTAGTGCTGGGGAGGGAGGAAGATTACTACTAATGCAATCTGAGAGTGTCAGACAGATAGATCCCAGGGACCCACATTTCCCTGAAAGAAACCCCAGTTCTTTCTGACCTCAAAGTAGTGGCACGCAGCAGAAAAAGGTGAAATCATTCATTGGACGACTTGATTAGAACATGTGACTTGTATTATTGGGATCTTTGCCATCGTAGCCTACACTAAATCAGACTGTGTGCAATCCACTATTTCATCAAATTTTAAATGTCAACCTGTATCTCAGGAACCACGTTTTCTTCAAACTATACATTCTCCCTCTCCTACACTATTATCAGTTTCACATTATAAGTAGGAAAAGAGCTCTTTTTTAAGAAAAATATTTGTAAGTTGACATATCATTTTCAGACACCCTATATATATATATAATGTTGCTTTGTTTTAGACATTTAGATTATTTTAATCTGTTTTTTTAAAAGCTAACATAATACCTTTGGACACTTTGGACTTTTTTCTCTTTGCTTTGATGATGTTCTTTTCTTCTTTTCTACCCTTAGTTTTATCTCTTCTAAGAAACAAAATTTTAAATTCTGAACGTAGAAATCGGAACAACTTCTGGATTTTGCACAGCACCTCACCAGTTTATTAGGATATTCTTTGCTCTATTTTTTAACATGCATTTTTAAAGGTAATAATAAAATAAACTTTGTCCTTTAAAAATATTCAAATAAACCAATTAGCAAGAGAAAGGACTTGATAATGAGCAGAATGGGAAAAAAAATCAAACACAAATAGGAAGTCATAGAAAAGTCCTAAATAGTAAGTCTGTATTGTTGCTATTGTTATTTTGTGTGTATGTGTTTAAGCAAGCAAATTTTTTGAGTAAAATATATTTAAGAAAATGAGAAAAGGTGGTAAGTTTCTTTTGAAGTCCTTCAACAGGCAAAAATTTGCAAAAGCAAAGATGAAAGTAATCATAAAAATCAACACAGTTCCCCCATTGCGCCTTTTTATTTACACCAGAAAGCTCTAGCTGCAGGCACCTTGTATCCATATTGTCATTGGGCTGCTTTGTTCTTACTTGACAGGAGGAGATGGTGATGTTTTCTCCTTCTCTTTCTTCTTTATTTGTCTTCCTTCTCTTCCTTTCTCCTTATTCTCCTCCCTTTGCTTTTAAATTCAGTTTGGTATAGAGGGTCTTTCCTAATTTGTTTATAGGCATTGTCTTTTTTTCTAGTACAGATAAAATTTTCTTCGATCAAAGTAAAATTAGTGAGTTGAAACTCCTGTTGCCAAAATTTCTTCCATGATGTATCACACTGAAATCTACAGTAGAGCCCCTGAAGCTCTTTTCCTGCTGTGACGAACATAGGAGCAAAGTCAAAGCCAAAGATGAGTTCAATTGCCACTTATGTATTTGAGGCTAAGGGGAAATTAATCCTGAGAGAAGTAAAGTGTTGGCTTAAATTCACTATGAAATATAATAGACTAATGTGGAATCTTTTGCTAAAACAGAAATTGATGAAGGGGAGGGTAGAGGTAGGAAAGGGTATGAGCCCTTTAGGAAAAAGGGAACTGTCAGAGAAGGAGAGAAAAATATGCAGAAAAAGACAGGCCAGAGCACTGAAGGTCAGCCAGGTCAGGATCTCCACTTTGTCTTGATCCTCCTCTGCCCTCCAATTCATGATGTATGAAAGTGTCCAGTTATGTTCATTCAAAATCAGACAGAAAATAACCACCTATCTCAGAAAAATGGGAAACATCCACAGAATGCCAGGGTAACGGCCTAATTGAGTCTCAGGTTTGGGCCAGTCAGCAACTCCCACCCCTGACTCACTTCCTGAAACCCCCACCTGTTCCCCTCTCACCTGGGAGGTTGGGCGGAGCTGGAATTTCCAAGTCGATCACAAGACAGTTGGTTGGGTGCTTCCCCATCTTTCGTTCCCTGAGCAAAGGGACATTTTTATGGTGGATTTGGTCTTATGGACCTTCCATGTTTTCAAAATTTTAGTAGCCTTAATTTTGACAATTTCCATCTAACTCCAAAAGTCCATGGCAAGAAGCCATTCGTCACTTGCTAAGCATTAATTTGAATGTTGCCCTTCTGGGGTGGAGAGTTGGCTTGTGAAACTAGAATGTCTCACTAAGGCTTAGTTGCCTCTTCCTCCAAAAACTAATAACCTATAGGAAGTAGAGAAAATTTTGCTTTCAAAGCTACATTATAGCATTATTTCTAAATCTGGGGATCATGGAAGGACTCTGACATATATTTTCTCCATGAATGTCAATAATCTATGTTAGTATTCATACACATAATAATAATCACTCCATTTATTGAATGTTTATGATACATCAGACACTTTGCATATATTTGGTCATTTATGGTTAATATAATCTTATAGCAGGACATACTACTATTCCCATTCTACAATGAAAAAATTGAGATTCAGTGAATTTGAGCTACTAATTAGTGGAGATGGTAGGATACAGACCCAGGCTATTTAACTTCAGAAGCCTGTGAGCTTAACCGCTGTAATATAATGCTACTGTACATGCCTCCTAATCACTGTATAATGCCTCTACATGAATCTTTTACAATAGACCAGAAGCTCCTCACATGCAGCTTGTGTCCAGACTTCCTTGACTTCATATGCTTAATGCCAAGGCCAGGCCTATAGAGGAATAGTCAACATATTTCGAAGTAAAACATGGAGGAGACTCCTTGGTTGGTAGGGAGGCACTCTCTGTACTTTTACATTATATATCTGGAGTCATGGCTACCTATGATGCCACAGAAAACATGCATTGAAAAAGGTTTTGTAATATAGTTTAGGATAAAGGTTTCTTTCTTCATATATGAACCTTATACTGATCTGAAGAATCTTTGATGGCATTTATCTAAAGTTAATGTGCGTGTTCCAACATATTTTAGACCTTTACATGGATGGTTTATCTAATCTTAACCAAAAAGACTCTCTCTATCTCTCTCTCTCTCTCTCTCTCTCTCTCTCTCTCTCTCTCTCTCTCTCTCTCTCTCTCTCTCTCTCACACACACCACACACACACACACTCTATCTGCTTCTTTATTCATTAAAATTAGACTATACCAGGTGTGGTTCCCAAACTTCCAAACGGAATACTAACCCAACATCTTCTCCCAAACCTGCACTCTTCTTAAAGAGAACCAGACTTACAGAGGAAATGAAAGCTCTCCCTCTCTACCCCCCCCCCATATTCCTAGCCTTAAAGTTTGCTCTGGTTCCAAACATAAACATTTCTCATTCTGGCCATTTCAGAAGCCCAGGTGAGTTTTAGTCACAAAGGAAGCTATAGTGTTACCCCATTTACATCGGTAATGCAATCTTGATTGCTATTCAGTTGGCTCTTCCTAGTGATGATACTTTTAAAAGTGACTAGAGCCCCTTTAGGAAATTTCAAATATATCTGGAATATAACAACAGAATACATTTAGTAAAATTATGTGTAACAAAGCCATTTCTCCACTAGCTATTTTAGCAGACTAGAGTCTGCTTATTTCAGAAGCTCCAGGATGCCTTAAGAATATTTGTCTCATTATCCCCATTATTTTTCCCTCCAGGGAACTGTCCCTAATAAACTTAGCTATATCTCTTCTCCTGGCTAGTTTTAATATGAGCCAAGGGAAAGATTTCAGAAAAACATGAGTTCTGTTCTGCCTGGGCTTGCAAATTGTCTTTTGCTGCAGACGCATCTGTTAGTAAAGATTGAGACAATCTGTGCAACATAAGACAACTTGTTGAGAGATGACTCTAAAAAGATTTTCTTCCAAGGAATGTTTAACCTCTTAGTACCTTTTCATGACAGCAGGACCTTTAATGCCTACAGAAGATGAGATGATGCCTTCTTACTTGACACCAAAAAGACCTTGAAAGCCTCAGGAACCGAGTAACCTGAAAGGAAACTTCAGGCTCAAGTATCATTGCAAGTTTTCACCCTCTCTGATGGGGCCCAGGATGATTGAGTTTGGAGAAGTTTCACTTTGAGAAGGCTAGAATCCCTGGCATTCTTAGATGCCCAAGAAGATCTCTAATCGAAAGCCAAATTATCAGGAGGCCAAGAACACCAGAAAACTACTAACTTTGTTCCCTAACCCACTTCTCCTCTTACTTTGTTTTTGCCTTGATCTGAAAATAAAATTGTTATGGTTTCCAGTTAGAAGTTCAGAGTAGCCTGGATGTGATTACCAGGTCTGATGGGCTAAAGATACAACTGGAGCCATCTTTGGGCGCCCTATTTCCCTTGTAACTTCATTTGCCAATGTGTTAGCTGATACGTAAGGCCACCCTATTCAAGCCAGGGATTACAGACTCTTGAAGAGTATATGGCAACATGCCAGGAGAACAAGAAGCCAAAGGACAAACACGGGGCATTTTCCCGGAGTGCCAATAATAGGGGAAATGCCATTATTTTAAAGCATTACAAACTAGAGTAGAATGAAAACAGAGTAAAATGCAAAATTCATAGACTTTTAAAATAAATCTTAAAACTTCAAATGAATTTTGAGCTTGAGGCAAAAGCTTCCAACTCCTTCCCCAGATCTCAGGGGGTCTAAATGTTTATTTGCCTCCTCCATTAGGGGCACTTTGATGGGTATTTGAGAAAAATTGTCTTAATGGACCTCTCCCAGAGCAACTGGCGTTAAAAAAAACAAAAACAAAAAACCTCTTAATGAAAAAAAAAAATCTGCTACAAAGAAAAACAACTGAATTAAGGAAAAAGTAAAAAAGAAAGAAAAAGAAGTTTTTACAGGAGTTGTTATATGCTTGTGGTCATTAGTCCTCAAAACACCTCATTTTGTGAAGGTGGAATATGAGATTCAGAAGAGTGAGTAAGTTGCCCAGCGTCACATAACTAAGCGACAAAGCCAAGGCAAGGAATGAGTGGAAACAGTGAAGTAAGGACAGCCCTCTTCGAAGCCCCCACGTCATCACTTGCAGTCAGCCATCTGCTCTACCTGTGGGCAAGAGCCCTGTGGACTTCCCCCAGTGGGCGTGTAGCTACTGCCGCGCTGCCAGCCTGCTCTACGAAGGACCGTTTCCGCCTCCCTAGCTGCCCAGCCATGCCCTGCCAGATTCAGGAAGGGAGCGTGAGCTTGGCTTCACTCCAGGGGATATTTCCCTTTTTACCCCCAGTTTTATTGAGATATAATTGGCATATAACATTGTATTAGTTTTAGGTGTACAATGTGATTATATATATAAATATAAATATATATAAATGATATCACAATAAGTTTAGTTAACATCCATCACCTCACATAGCTACATTTTTTTTTCTTATGATGAGAACTTTTACGATCTACTCTCAGCAACTTTCAAATATATGATACGGTACTGCTCACTCCAATCATCATGTTGTGTATTACGTCTTGAGAACTCATTTATCTTATAACTGAAAGTCTGTATCTTTTGACCTCCTTCCCCCATTTCCCCCACTCCTCACCCCCCGCCTCTGGCAACCACCAATCTATTCTCTGTTCTATTCATTCAAATTTTTTTTAGATTCCACACATAAATGAGATCATACAGTATTTGTCTTTCTCTGTCTGGCTTTTTCATTGACCATAATTCCCTCAAGGTCCATCCACATTGTCACAAATGGCACAATTTCCCTCTTAATGACTGAACTCTCTATATATATATATGCATGCATATATATACACACACATACATATAGATATCACCTTTTCTTTGTCCCTTTACCCTTCAGTGGACACTTCGGCCGTTTGCATGTCTTGGCAATTGTAAATAACGCTGCAACGATCATGGGAGTTCTCAGAAGCTATTCCCATCGACCTCTGTTTATCCCTCCCCATCAGGCTAGGGCTGCTCTTGAGGAGACAGACCTGTTACACTGGGTCAGTGGAAATGAGGTCATCGAAGGGACCACATGGAAGCTAGAAAATGAGCACCCTGAAGACGTCTGATTATTTCAGGCCTCAGTCTCTGGTTCTGTATGTGTCTCTCTCTAGGTCTCCAAATCTTCAGTCTACCTATCTGTTTCTTCCTCAGCTTCTATTTCTCTTTGTTTTCTTTCTTCTTCCTAGAGATTCTGTCTTTTTCTTCTACCCATTTGACTTGAAAAATTGTATCATCTGCTAACAAACCCGAGGCTATAAGGTAAGCATCACAACATGTAATTAAAATATATAAAGCAAGTGATGACCCCAGTATATTGCTTGGAGTTTTGTTGAAAATTAATTAATTTATTTATTTATTGTAATTTAATTTGAAATATTTCAGCCTAGACGCTGAGATACTCTACATCTGCTAGTTAGTTTGAGCTTCCACTCTAGGGCCAGTCAGCTGCCTTAACGGAAAACCCATACGCTTCAGGCTTAGTATCATGCTTGAAAGGACTCCTCTAGATGCAGCTACCACAAATGCTCTGTCTTCTGTATTTTGATCAGCACCCAAGGTTTTCCTAGTTAGTGTAGTGAATTTAGAAATATTTAAAGTAGCTATTAAATAAATCAGTGTCTCTTTAGTTAGTATATCACACAAGTTTCCACATACTTACATTACCCCTCAAATACCTCATTTTACAAAAGTGGCATCTGAGATTCAAAAATGTTAGAAATGACCTTTATCGAAATTTAGTTAAATTAAATTTGATATGTATACTTTAGCTAAAATATTTAAGAGACTCTCCCCACGCTTGGTTAAATGGGGTATCAGCATCGAGCTGAACCTGTAGCCTGTCTCTTGGAGATGATGCCCAGGGCTTGATCTCTGAATGCCCCCAGGTCCAGCAATTAGCCAGGAGGATTTCCAATTGCCTGAACTGTAGGGGAACAGAATGCTGTTCCTGGAAAATCACCATTCTGCCTTAGGTGGACCTTTCATGCAAGTAGGGATGGAAGTAAACGCTCGGAAGTCATCATGTTTGCATCACAGGTTGTATCAGTGATGTTGCGTCTGCCTGCTTCTATGACTGCTTAATATTCACATGTGGTGCGTAAGTCGTCTTGAGATCTGTTTTCATTATGCCTGGTAGAAAGAGTGTGAGGGAATAACTAACTCTTACCCACTTCGAACTGCTTAAAGACTTCTGTTATCTACCCAAAAAAGGACTGATATTTGTGCATTAAAATGTTGCTTAGGTCAGTTCATAACGACCTAAGAAAATAAGCAAAGGCAGCTAGCTTGTTTCATATTTCTACTGCCTCCAAAGGACTCTGAGGAGAACTGGTATGACGGAGCCCTGCACTAAGAGGCTAAGAGATGCTCTGGGTTTCCCATACTACCACCACTGATCTGTATGACTATGAACCAGGTATTTAACCCTCTTAGTCTCAATTGTTGCATCTGTAAAACAGGAATAATGTTTACTTACGCCAAGTGTCTCTTGCATTTTAAGGCTATTAGTCAAAGAAATCACAGCTTTGCTTTTGGAGAAAGTCACTTTCCACAACTTCGAAATGCTCCAGCTCCTTTTAAAAAATTAGTGGAGATTATCATTTTTGTGAGTGGGAGCTTTATTGAAATATAGTTTCCATGCCACACAGTTCTGACATTAAACATATACAACTCAATGTTTTTAGTATATTCATAGAGTTATGTAATCATCACCACAATCAATTTTAAAACTTTTTAATGCCCCCAAAAGAAACCCTATATCCTTTAGCGTCGCTCCCCATCTCCCCTCCACCTTCCCCAGCATTAGGCAACCACTAACCTACATTCTGTCTCTACTTTCTGCCTATCCTGGATATTTCACATAAACAAAAAATCATACAACATGGAGATTTTTGTGACTGGCTTCAAAATGTTTTCAAAGTTTATCCACACTGTAGCTTTATCAGTACTTCATTCCTTTTTATGGTCAGATAACATTTCACTGTATAGATATAACACATTGTATTCATTCATTCATCAGTTGGTGGACATTCTGTTTATTCCTGCCTTTTAGTTATTATAAGTAATGCTGCCATGAACATTTCCATGTGTTTGTGTGGCACATGTGCTACTTCTCTGAGTATACATCTGAGAGCAGAGTTGCTGGATTATACTCCACATGGTCACTCTATGTTTAACCTTTTGAGGAACCCCTCGACTGTCTTCCGAAATGACTGCAACATTACACATTCCCACCGGAAATGTATGGGGATTTCAATTTCTCTACATCTTGGCAACACTTCTTATTTGCGTGCTCACACGTGTGCGCTCTCTCTCTCTCTCTCTCTCTCTCTCTCTCTCTCTCTCTCATGTTGGTGGACTGTAACATCTATAAATAGGTTTTGAGTTTTCCTTCTAGAGATATAAAAGCAAAGAAATCTAAAATTTCTATAGTTATGTGGCTTCAATAAAGGAGGAATTTTCCCCCAAACAAGTTCATTCAACTGAATATTCTTTAAATTTCTTCTTGCGCTATTTATCCTCTCCTCTCCGTAGTGAGAGATCCTTTATAATTGTTCAGTTTGAGAAGCTATGCCTGCTAAGAATGGTCTCAGACATTTGGCCTTAATCGTCCTTAATTTCAAGCTTCTGGATGTTGTCTCTGGTGAGTCAGAGCAGAGGCAACAAACAAGAATTAGCCCAGTAAAGACTTAGAAATCTGAGGGAAAAAAAATTCCAGAAACATTCTCTGAAACTACTGTCATTTAAAATTCTTGATCCAGGCATCACCTAATAAAAAGCTGTATGTTCCTACCTCCTCCTTAACCCCACTAAGTAATGAAATGGTCTCAAGAATCCATATAAAAACCCCTCTCAAATGCCCATTGAGAGGCAAGGACATTGGTATTGAAAGCAATGGGGACCTGCAGAGAGAGAAAAGAAAGGATAGAGAACAAGATAGGGACAGAAACCAATAGGAACTGAGACGGGAAGAGAATGAAGAGGAGAAAGGGAAAAGGCAAGCTCAGAAAGGGAGAGAGAAGCATATGGCAGGTATCAATTATTTACCATTTATGTACAATAAAAAAAATGCACTTTAACTACAGGAAGAGCACCAAATCCACTCAATAACCATTTAAAAGCATATGGAAATAAAACATCACCATTTAAAGGGCTGTAACAAATGTGCAATGCTCTTTGTAATGCCCCTGAAAGAATACATGTGTTAAGTCTTGGTAAATTACACTTAAAAGTAAGTATAACATAAAAACAAAATTAGGCATACAAATAACCTCACACTTAGGCATTTTTTAAAAGTCTCTTTCAAACAGTTAATTAGAAAAGCCTCTAAGGAACATAACTTCTCTTCTCTCATATTCTCTTCTCTTAACAATAGAGCCAAGCAAATGGCAGGAGCAGATATAACCCATAAGGTTATACAGAAGGTCTGCATGAAGTGGTCTGTTCTAGAAAAAGGGGGTGGAGGTGGAAATGGAAGGCACTGGAAGGACTGTTCCCTTCACTTATTATAGAACTGAATGAAACCCTTTAAACAAGGGTCACAAAAATATGTAGAGGGCATCACAGGCTCTGTTTCCCAATTCCACGTTTTTATAGCTTCAGTGTTCTTCTCAAAATGCAATAAGCTAATCAGAAAGTACTATTAACTTCATGTGCCCATTCTTCATTAACATCTGCTGTATAATAGAGTCATGTTTCCAGTAAACCAGGCCCAGCATGATCCAGCCTTAAAGAGGTGTCGGAGAGGAAAACATTTCCCTTCTTCTCTTCTAGGTTCTTTAGCTGCTCCAGTAATTACACTGACATAAAACAGACTAACAAGAGAAAACTTTAATTCCATAATAGGGATCGCGTAAAAATATGAGATTCAAAGAAGTGACCAAAGCAGGCAGCTTTTGCACTTTTCAGACAAAGAAACTACATTTGGGAAGCATTGACGAGACAAAGGGGTTTGGGCTTGGGGTAGTAAATTAGTGAAGAAGTAACAAGCTTTGTTTATATAGCCTTCTCAGCCCTAAATGCCCTATCTCTGGTGATAGGGATGTCTTCTACCCTTCTGGTACAGGGTGGGGCCCTTTCACAGGGAAGATTTATTTCCTGCTGTCAGGGGACAAAGAAAGCCAGAATGTCTCCCTTGTACTGGCTGTTTCTTAAGTAATTTTAATTCCAAATAATCAATATGTCACAGTGGCGTATTTGGGAGTGGCATATTCTGCTTCCCTTCTGGGGAGAGAATGAAAATGAGTTTTGCTCCAAGGGGACTGTAGCCATTAGATACTAGATTAAAGAGGGGCATTGGGGGTTGGGTGTGGTTGCTGGCTGTTTGCTGTGTTCCCGCCTGCAAATTCTGCATAGATGTTCAATCACAAACAAGAGTTCTCTCATCAATCAGTAGAAGCACATGTCTTTGTCACCCTATCCAGTCAGCCCCCAAATCTCTTCGTATTTGGAACATAGCATGACACTTACATAATTTCATAAATGTTGTGGCTAGGGTTGCCCCCAGGAAGCCAACTCTGAGACACAGACTAGTGTGCAGGGTATTTTTAGGGAGTGCTTTTGGGATCCAACACTTGTGGAAGGGAAGGGAGAAAGCAAAATTGGGCAGAGTGGGAAGTTGGGCTGTAGTACAGCTTCAATGGAGATCTCAGCGGAGGCCCTGGGAGCTCTGAAGATGGACTGACCTCTCAACACTTTCCCAACTGAGTAGGACAGCCAGGCTTCTCTACCCCTTCATCATTCAGTCATTGGATGTAGCTGCCCCGGAAGGGGGCGTGGCCGTGTTGAGGCTGTTCTCATCTGAGACAACCCGGAAGAGGCTGACAACTGAGAGCCGGCTGCCTGCCTGGCCAGCAGCTGGGGGCGTCAGACCTTGGGTACTGAAAGAGGATCTGAGCAGCGCATCTCCACATCCACCACAGTGAGCAAACGGAAAAGGCCCTTTCATTCAGAAAACATTTGGTGCCTCATTTTAATGGGCATGGCACTGATCTATGATGATTGATTAGTGTACAGAGCACAAGGGTTTTTATACTCATTGCCTCTCTCGAATCCTCTGTGAAGTAGCACTGTATCGAGGACTCACCTGCCCATTTAACACGTGGGAAACTGACAACAGAGAAAAGCAATCGGTCAGTCTTTAACGGGAAATGCTGCAGTATTTAAAAGAGAAAAGGCACCTTGAGGAGATGATAACAAACCTTGCCTAGAACTGTAAGCAATCCACTGACATGGGGTTACAGATGACCGTGAAAAGGAGGGATCTACTAATGAGAACATTTCCTGAAGCTTTAGATTCTTTCCCCTTCCCTCTTTTTTCTATCTTTGCAGATGCCGGAGGGCAAGATTTAGTCCATAAATTATACTCTGACCCCATTTTATAAATTTCATTAAAAACACTTTTTTTCTCCTTTATCTGAAAATTCCTTTTTCAACTCTTACAAAGACACTCCTGGGTCTGTCTTATTACCCAATAAGTAACCTGTTACTGTTCTCACTGACTGTAATCAAGCCTATGCCGCTGTCCTAATAATACCCTTAAGTGTGCCACCGACTGCCAGTGCACACCCTCGTGTGTCATTTCACTCAATAAGCAGGACAAAGATTCCGAAAAGGAAGAGATTTGATTTTGCAGTATTATAATGGCACTCAATTCTCCTGTAAGGCCGAGTGGGATCTGCCCCCTTAAAATCTCCATTTGTTCCACCATTATACTATGGAAATCTCAGCTAGACTCCCCCAGCCCCCTACCCCAAGGTGACCTTTAGCTGCATCTCTCAGTAATACTAAACCATTAGTCATGCCTGGGTCAATGATGTGTCAATAACAGAATGATTATTGGAGAAAGCCTTAAGAGGAAGGACAGTAGCTTCAATTCAAAATAAGCTTGACCCAAACTGGCACCATGGCTTGTTGAATAAATGAATGGATGTTGAATAAATGGCCCCTTTCTATCTGGAGACCTAAAGACTGTTGATTCCATTAATCCAGGGGGTTATTTGTAGCTGCTAAATACCTTTTTAGACCAATAAGTGGCATGCCTTTTACTCCTGCTGACTGCAACCCACTCTTCTCTAGCGAACACATTTACCGTACTTAATGGTTCTGGCATTTTAAAAGGAAGTCAGCCGGCAGGGCTGTTTGGAACACCTGCACCTTTTGTAGGGCACTGGATGCAACGAAGAAGCTCTCCCCACGCACAGGAGAGATAATCTTGAGATCCTGAAATTAGAGATGCCTCCAAACTCTATGTTAAACCTCTGATAGAGACCAAACAGCAAGATGCTAATAAAAGAAACGAGGGACAGTGAGAGCAGCGGTGTGGCTCAACCATTAGGCAGAAACGTAAAAGACAGAGGCTCACAGAGGGAGAATGCCATGTGAAAACTGGAGTTATGCGGCCACAAACCAAGGAGCTACCAGAAGCGAGGGAAAGACCTGGAACGGATCTCTTCTTGGTACTTTCAGTAGGAACGTGTCTTACTGACATCTTGACCTTGACTTCTAGTAGCTTCCAGGCTTATGAGACAATAAATTTCTGTTATTTAATCAACTCAGTTTGTGTTACTTTGTTACAGCAGCTGTAACAAACTAATACACTGGGGTAATAACGTGCACCCAGCAGGCCTTGTAGGGAGTTCTGTCCTCATCATTCATTTGTTATCTCATCTTGGGCAAGTTGCTTAAACTCCTTGCCCTCTTTTCTATACACGGATTACCTACCCCACAAAGTTATCATGGAAACCAAAACTTTACATATGCAAAAGCACTTTCCAAACTCTAACAGAACAGTATGCACATTATATGTGGGATTGATGCATCCAATACAGCAATCTGTATGACAGTACCTTCCACCCCTAAGGTATGTACAAATTAGGGTCTCCAGGAGTCCATAAAGAGAACTCAAAAAGTGTTCAGAACATAAACAGACAAACACAAAACTCCCTCTCCCTAGTGTTCTAAGTGGGAAAAATGGATTTGAATAGGGAATGATGAGCTTTTGAGGAAAAAAAAGAAAGGCCAGCTCTAGGGTTAACTCTTCCTAATATTATAGCACAAGGGAAATGACAGAAAAGTGAGGACAGTAACATATCAAATAGGCACCAGCCAAGACCAGCTGTGCAAAGTCTGTCCTTCCTATAAGGGCCCAGGGGCCCAGGGAAGGAAGGACAGCTGAGGCTAGAGAATGTAGTGTAAATCTCGATGGCAGCTTTTATACTGTGACAGTCTACATTAGAAGCCATAAATACTGTTCTCATAATGCTTGATTTTTAATGAGCAAGTATTTTTTTCTATGTTAAATTACAACCAGAATGAACTCTGTGATCCCTCAGGTCCAGCTAGTACATGAAGCTGCACTAAAAAAAAAATAAAAATAAAGCCCAAGAAACACAATGACTCAAAAAGGTAATTCATTGATAGAATGTACCTTCAATATGATACAATGAAAATGGCACTTTACCTCTGTCCCAAAAACCTATAATCCCAATCTAATCATAAGAAAAACATTAGACAGATTCCAATAGAAGGCAATCCTACAAAATACCTGCAAAATACCAGCTCTCCTAAAAACTGTCAAAGTCATCAAAACACAAAGGAAGCCTGAGAATCTGCCACAGCCGAAAGGAATCTAAGGAGACCTGAGAACCAAATGTGATGTGGTATCCGGGGTGGGACCTTGGAACAGAAAAAGGACATTAGGTAAAAACTAAGGAAATCTGAATAAACTATGGGTTTTAGTTAATAACAATGTATCAACACTGTTTCATTAATTATAACACTTGTTATAATTATATAGTCATATAATTATATAATTATATGGTTATATAATTATAACAAGTGTTATAATTAGATAACACCCTATATTCACTAATATAGGGTGCTAATAATAGGGGAAACTGGGTACGGTGTATATGGGATCTTTCTGCACCATTGTTTCAGTTTTTTCTGTAAATCAAAAATGTTCTAAAAATGAGGTTCATTAAAAAATTCAAAAGGCAATCCAAACTTGGTTTTCATCGTTTGAAGAGTATTTTTAAAAATTAAATTTACATCTCACAAAAAAAACACTTCTTTAAAATCCCCTTTCCTCTTCTCTTCAGATATTATACAATTCAAAATTGTCCCAGAGCCTCTTGCTCTCTCAAATTCCCCTCCACACGTACACACAGATGCACGTGCACACGCACGCACACATACATACACACACACAGCCGGATACCCAGGAATTGTGACTTTGTTGTCCTTGTCATCCCTTGCTGATATAATACTATCTCCAGTGTCACCTTTCCCCACCCAAATGGATTCCCCAAATGTGTCACTGCCAAGATTCTTGCACCAGCCAGCCAGTCACAGCCTCACTTGAAACCAGGATGGCCCAGAAGTTCTCTGTGTCTGTTCTTTCCTCACTGCTCATGAAAATAAAGCATGAGACATTCCCTGGAATATGTAGTTCTTTTCCAGGTCTGTCAGATTTTCTTATAAGCAATTCTAGTGGAGAATTTGTAACAAATAAAATTCTCTACCTCAATATATGATAAATATTTTAATTTCATTTTCTTGCTACCTAGATATATGAACTAATGTTAAATTAAAAAAAAAAAAAGGCAGTCCCAGAAGACTATATACAAAACTGGTACTATTTTGATAAAGCTCAAAAATAAGGAAAACTAAGGATTATATTGTTTAGACATACCTGGATACATGATAGAACTATTTTTGTAAGAAGCAAGGTAGTAATGAAGACAAAATTCAGGGTAGTGGTTATCTGCTAGGGAAGGGGGTCATGTTCTAGGTCTTGGATGAGTATTATACTTTATAATTAACCTATGCATTACACACATTCTTTGGTCTGTATCACATAAAACTATGTAGCTTTAAAGATAATACCATAATTGGTGTATATCGGTCAAATTCCTGCAGGCAGAGAAATCAACTTCAGCTTACTTAAAGGGAAAAGGAACTTATTATAAAGTATTGGGTGGCTCACAGAATAACCAGAAGGATCAGAGAAGCAGGCTAGGGGGTAAGCCCAGAACTTAGGCAGCAGAGCTAACCTGGGAAAACATCACGAACTACAGCTTACATCTCCAAAGCCACCTGATGAAACTGGCGAGAATGCTAGAAACTTGCCACGCTGCCCCTCAAAACTGGATGGGGGCTACTGCCACCAGGTGTCCTCATGGCACCTACTTCTTCACACCTTCTAGCTCTTGCTTCTAGCTCTGGGTGGATGAGTCTGATTGGTGGAGCCCAGGTTATGTGTCAGTTTGTACCTGCAAAGGAAGGCTGGGGGAAGTGCTTGGCTTCTCTGTAGGAAGCAGACTCCGCCCCCCTCTCTCCCACAAGACTCATAAGGTAGTGAATCTCCACACAAGGACAGAGACTTCAGATGCTGAGTGTCAAAACAATTAACAAATGTCCACTTTTTTAGCTGTTGGACAACCACATGCATCCTTCATCCTATACATCTACTTTTTAAAACTAATGCTGCTTAACACAATATAATTACCCCTCATATAATCAAGAAAGTGTCTACCTTATGCTCAAAATGGGGGCAAAGACCCAAGGTCTCATCGGGTCCTACACCCAGCTCCAAGTATAAAATCTCTTGTGTCCATTCTTACACTGGTTTTCACCATGATCTCCTCCTGATATTCTGTAGCCTCTAAATCAAAGTTTTAACCTACCTTCCACCAAATAACCCTATAAACATGATGGGAGAAACAGAAAGAAGGAAGAGGAAAAGAAGAAAAATGTAAAATAGAAGAGTGAAAGAAATATAAAATACAAGAGGGAAAGAAATAAACATAAAAATATATGTTTAACCCAATCAGAAAAACTCTAGCTGGTCATGAGTCAATATGTGGTATTTATGAACCTCTCCAACCATTCTAAGGTTTATTTGCCTTCAGTGGAACCTTGATTAGGAATTCTTGACCTCTTGGAGTGACCCGGAGTTTTACCTCTGAGAGGTCTGAGTCACTGAAGGTCCTATTTGTACAGGATGATTGCCTTCCTCTCCCTGTCTCCCTCTGTAGCAGTGATCTCATTTCCCTGTTAGGGTCAGGATCCACCAACCCAGCAACACCACAGCCGTGTCTTTGGCCTTTCACCCAGTGGCATGAGATTGTAATTGAAGTCTCCAGAGTGGGGGTAGTCCCATGAGTGTACTCGGTTTCCAAGCTGCTAGAACAAATTACCACAAATCTGGTGGCTTAAAACAACAGAAATTTATTCTTTCACAGATCCAGGGATTGTAGAGGCCTTTTCTGGAGAAGTCTGAAATCAAGATGTCAGCAAGACTATGTTTTCTCCAAAGGTTCCTGGACTATTCCAGCTTCAGGTGGTTCCCAGAGTTGCTTGGCTGTGGCAGCATAACACCAATCTCTGCCTCTGTCTTCAATGCCCTTCTCCCCTCCCTGTGTATGTGAGTCTTAAATCTCTCCTTGCTTCTCTTATAAGTTCACCAGTTATTGGACTTAGGGCCCACCCTAAATATAGGATGATCTCATCTTGAGATCTTTAACTACATCACCAGAGACCCTATGTCCAAATAAGGTCATATTTGCAGCTACCAGGATTTAGAACTTGGACATATATTTTGGGGGAGACACAATGCAACCCAATACAATGGTTAGTGTAGCTTCTTTTCATGGTCTTTTTCTATGCAGATGCTTATCTACATAGAACATACAAATTCTCTAACTCTGGGCTTATTCTGAGATTTCTAACCATATTCTTATTTCCCAAACCTCTAAGCCAACAATCTTCCATTCTTCTTCTTGCCAAGTCCCTGCCCAATCTGCAAACCATTACACCTGCCCATGAATCCGGGTAGTCCTTATCCAGCTCTTACCATCCAAACAAAGTGGGCAGTGGCATGTAGCGAACTAAAACTAAGGTGCAGAGACCTCCAAATTGAGGAGGACCATGAAAAGTAGCTACATTAAACTTGCTGCAGCTTCAAATAGACTGGACTGCTGATATCCCACACGTGATGTTATTCAAGATGCCCTAACTCAGTCAGTGATTGTTAAAGATTAGTATTTGTAGATTGTTCAACTTTGGACATTACATGTGGAAGTGACTATTTTGTTGGTGACATAGAACTAGTATACACCCCTCTCTATAGAGTAAAATTTCCTCTGAATATAATAAATATTTCTTTTAATAACCATTTTGAAAAGAAGTCCATCCTCTGGCCTTGAATGGTTGAGCCAGGATTTCTGGAAAAGTAGTTTTCAACTTCCAAATATAACCCATTTTCTATTACTTTACATTGACTCTCAAAATATTCCCCAGACAAGGGAAAATGTAAACCACCCCCCAAAATAAAAGCAGGGCCATCCATATTCAAGTGTCACAAAATTATGCATGGAGAAAATACTTAACCATAATTTTTTCAGGTCAAGCAATTTTTCGCTTCTTATCCTCATGGATTATTTGAATTTTAGAAAAACGAGACCAAGAATAGAACTGAGACCTTTTTGTTCCATTACTTCTGAATTGGAAGACATTACTATCTTCCTCCTTTGTATTTCTTTTTTCCTTACTAAGAAATTTGTCACTCAATGCTGTTTCTCTGACAATCAATTCATTGATCTTCACTAGTCCACTCCAGGAATATTTGAAATGCAAATAAAGGTCACACAGGTCTCTTTTCCATTAAAAAGGGGTCATTCAGAAATAGTAAAATAGTGCAGTTCTATAAATCCCCCATCTTTCTAATATGTATACACACTAACCTTTCTTTTTCTTTAATTTCTTTTTTTATCAAAACAGAAAAATAAACTGCTGGCAAAAGCACACACTAGTTAATTTTCCAAACATGGGAAATCACTGTACTGGAAGAATCTTAATTCATTTGACTAAAACTCCTCAATTTCTTAGACACTAAACATCAGCAGACTTAGCAAAGCTCTTTGTATCTATCATCCACTCATGCATCATTCATGTAAAAGGTGACCAGGGTCCCATTAGTTGACTAGCTGATCTGAATCTTTTGGGTTACTCAGATAAGTCATTTCTAGTGGTCCTTCTTTTAAAATTAATGAAACAGAACAGAATACATGCTACTTAAAAGAATGCCCTGCTGGGAATTTCTCACTAAAGTAAGGCTAATTCTTTTCTGTATTTCCCTTTTCTTTCTCACCCTTATTTTGCTTTCATTCTAAAGGACTGTATTTCTGAATTTATTTTAGTTCCACAAGTACAGAAGATCAATGTCAAGGCCACAGCTGGGACTCAACAACATAAATTTGAATCAGTAACTGCCCTCTGGTACAAAGCCTCCTTTTCTCAAAGTGCTGTGTTTCTGCTCAAGGCCTTTGGTTAAACCCCATGAGAACAATGACCTAGTCACTCCTTGGAAGCTCTGTTGATTAGAGCCTCATAGATAGTCAAGGCTTTCCTATAACACCCTACAGATTGGAGTAATTGCTCATTTCCCTATTTGCCATGCAATTATGACTAGCCCCATGTATGGTCATAGCATTTAAAAATATATATTTTTAGAGAGATTTAAATAAATGGTCACTATCCTGTTTTAAAATCTTGTAATGCTGCCCCATACATTTCCGCCAGAGTTCAAATTCTGAAGCTTAACACAAAGTCCCTAGAGGTTGCCTCCCCTTCTACCATTACCTCCCACCTCTCCCACATATACAATTGATTTCCACCATCTTGAGCTGCTTAATGTCTGGCATGCTCCTGCGTTTGTGACACCTGGCATGCCCTTAGCCCCTCCACCATCTAGCTAACTCTTGCTTATCCTCCAAAATCAGTTCAAGCTTATCCCCCAGGAATCCTTCGAAATTCCCACCCTGATCTGGATATCCCTATTCTTTGCTATGAATTATCTTGTTGCTACCTCTGGAACAGTACTTATTATACCGCCATGCAGTAAATGCTAACTCACCTGCCTGTCTGCCATACTAGTTCGCAGCTTCTTCTTTCTATAAAAGCATAACGTTTTACCAATCCAACACTAACTGTTAAATAAATGGCCACTGGGATTGCCTGGTGTCTAAAAATGAGGATACCCGACCTGACCAAGATTGATGTTGCATTTATCAATGAGCTCCATAACAGAATTTTTTTTAAACTAGGCGATTTATGCTATGGTGCAAAGCCTAAGAATAACTCACACCGTTCAATAAATTATTTATATTTAAAAGTTATTTTAGTTATAAAATTAGAAAGTTATTTTAATTTTCCTACATGCAGTCTTTAAATTAAAATTGAAGCTCTGAAAGCTGCTTTTAGTTGCTGTCTTAGGATTTGACCACCTCAATCAGTAGCGAAAACACTACCCTACTCAGGAATTATTTCAGTGCTCTGTAGTTTGTGCTGTAATGTTTTCCTTATGTTTCCAAACATAATAGTTTTTGCTTTGTTTTAGCTCCCTCCATAATTATAACCTTTTCAAACTCTTCACTGGTTTCCCGCTCAATTCTGTTAGGCAAAACTCAGCTGCAAATGTCAGTAAATATTGGTCATTTCATCTTAAACAGATAAACCAAAGAAAAGCGGTGGGGGTGATTTTCCTGGGACATGTAACTGAGCCATTCAGGGCACACTGTTAGATCCAGGGGTTGAAATGATGGTATCAAGAATCTGTCTTGTTTCCTCTTTATAAATTTTATTCTCAGACATACTCTATAACAGGAAGAGACTGCACACTATCCACAGCTCTAACCTTACATTGACCTTTAAGCTAGGAAATTCAATCATAAACTGCCACATTCCTGAAAGTTGAAGCGAAAGTCCCAAGGGGAATCTTATTGGCCCAACTTGAGCCACAAACCCATCCTTAAACGAATTACTATGGCCAATGAAAGCATTATTCTTTTTGGCCAGGCTGGATCATGTGCCAAATCCTGGAGTGAAAGTAAGTCAGCTCCATTCAAAGTAAAATCAAAGATCCCCCATAAGACAGATATTGAATTACCAGTAAAAAAATAAAGAAAAGCATGATGGGTAGACCTAAACTAGACATAGATACTATGTTTCCTCTCCTTGCAGTGTTTTGAAAAACAAGATGGAAAAGCATTCTTTAGCACCCTCCAAACATTTCTACTGAAGAAGCACACAGTAACAGGATGGGGTATATCAGTCAGGGTTCCACCAAGACACAAAACCAATAGGATATATAGAGATTACATATACACATACACATGTGTGTGTGTGTGTGTGTTCTATATTTGGCAAGGCCCGCTTCCTGGCTTGTAGGTAGCCATCATCTCACCGGCTCCTCACATGACAAAGAACAGACAGAGAAACTTTTTTATTTCTCATCTTACAAGGGTACTAATTTCATTCATAAGGACTCCACTCTCATGACCTAATCATCTACCAAAGGCCCCACCTTCCAATACCATCACATTTGGGTTAGGATTTCAGTATAAGAATTTGGGGGGAACACAAACATTCAGTCCATGATAGGATCACATCCTCTTTTATCTCTCCTCACTTGATTTTTTCTCCTGACACATCTGATAGCCTAATACTAGGCACACAGTAAATACTATATAAATACATGTGGAATAGATAAATGAACATATCACATTTTAAGTATCTCATTTGCTCCACTGAATATAAATAATTACTATATTTTCTCCTTATATAGCTTCTGCTACATCAAGGAAAATAGTAAAGAAAAAATATTGAACAATGCAAAGCATCTCTAGAAATCTTAAAGTAATTTTTCCATGTTTAATAATATAAGTATTATAGCAATTCATATGCTCAGTGTTATGGTCAGAATTCTCTACTTGCAATGAAGTTCATAATTTTAATTAACTCACAGACTTTTTGTATGGCATTGTGCTAGGTACTTCTAAAGTTTATCAGGAGACTGACATGATAAGAAGGGAAGACTAATTCAGTTGTGATAACATGTAAGATAGATTGTAGAGTGAAATGCCCTCAAGTCAGATTAGGATTATTTTAATACTCTAGGGCCAAAGGAGGATGATGACAGTGAAACTGAAAAGAGGGAATGGATTAAAAAGAGAATGGGTTAAAAAGGAAAGACTGAAGAAGTTTCAGGTTAATAAATTGCTAAGGGGAGAAAATTCCCCATATTTTAAATGGAGTAAATGAGAGAACGATGAATCCTTACTGAAGCTGGAAAAGGAGCTGGGATGGGAGGTATTTTGATGAGTTAGTTTTACATTCATTAAGTTTGAGGTTATGGAAGCACCCAAGTTGGCACTGTCCATTAAGCAGTTGATAATGTAGTAATGATACTCATAAGTCAACTAGAGATTCAGATTTGGACATTGCAGCATGATGGGCATCAGCAAAATCTAATTTCTTTCAAATCCTAGGCCGTGTGTCTGTGTTATTAAATAGTTCATCTCCAGAGCATCCCCTAAAAAGAAGGATCAGCCTAGGTTCTTCTTTCACCTGATAGATTTTCTACTTCTATAACCTAGGATAAGTTAAAAAAAAAAAGGGGGGGGGAGAGGTGGGGAGAACTGTAGATATTATCTTCCACCCAAGAATGATTCTTCAGTTACCACTGCTTTCCATCCCCTGTTCACAAGACATACACCTTCCTTGGCAAGTCTATAGTCTATATCAGCACACTTAACCATTCATTATGATCTCCATCTGTATTCTAGCTGATGGAAGTCATTTAATTGCATCGACAGTATTTACTGAACATTTGTATGGTTCAGGAAGTAGGTTCATACTTAGGAAATAAAGATGGTAAAGACCTGCTCTCTGTCCTGAGGAACTATGAGCCTGTTAGGAAGACATAAAAAGAAGTATGTAAGAACAGTATGTGAGAAAGAAGAAAGGAGAAAAGAAAAACAAGAGGAGAGAAAAGGAGGGAGGAGGGGGGGGTGGAGAGAGAAGGAGGAAGGAGAGGAGGAGGAAGAATAAAAAGAAGAAGAAGGAAGAGGAGAAGGAGAAGGAGGAGGAGGAGGAAGAGGAAGAGGAAGAGATTTACTCTGCTTATAGGGTTTAGGGAAGGCATATCAAAAAAAGGTGCCTAGAAGGGTACCTAGGATACCACCAAGTGGAAAAAGCAAGAAAAAGAAGGACTTAAAAGGCAAAAGAAAGATTATACAGGAGGCACAGGGGCTATGAACTGCATAGTCCACTAAGGAAACCAAAAGAGACTCAGCTGGAGGTTGACTGGTACATAGAATGTGAGGCAGCAAATGGCTGGTGGTGAAGCTAAGCATAGGGACTAGAAGATGGTAGGACTTATTTGGTGAGATGTTTTCATTGCAGAGCCCTGACCACGTACAGTTGAGGCCCATCACAAGTAAGCTTCACATCACTCAATAGAGTATAAGCTTGGAGAACTAAAGGCTATTTCCAGTCACTGGAGGTTTTTGTGCACCTTCTGGCCACAAGCCACTGCCCCAGACTCAATCCTTATAATGGGGGTCACTGTGATTCCCTTGTGCATCTAACCTGCTTTCCTCCCAATCAAGATCTCATTAGTTTCATTATATCAATCCTATACTTTTTTAGACTCCTATCATATGTTAGGATTATTTAATTGCATGGATTAATTAGGATTATTTAATTGTAACAGAAACCAATTTGGACTAGTTTAAGACAAAAAGTTGAGCTTATCCTAAAGTTATAGGGATAGCTTACAGAAATTCAAGGCAAATATGCATCTTGGCCTCAAAAGAGTGAATCCAGAAACCAGAAAAATATCCAAAACCATTTCTCCATCTCTTCTCTGTGCTCCCATCCATATGTTGTAGACCAAAGAATGAAACTAAACAGACGTACTTTGCCTCTTTGGTGCATATGGCAGGAAGAAATGCCCCACACACAGCAAAAAAATCATTTCAGTGGTTCAACAACCCATTAAGAATCTGACTGTCTCTCTATCCAAATCCCCAGGGAATGGACTCAGGTCCAGCCTGAGTTAAGGGCATATCTTTCAACCAATTCATGTGACCAGAGCAGGGTCACCTTGTTTACAATGTACCATGGGGTCAGTCAGCCACTATGGCCAGTTGACAGGTTCATTTAAGCTGAGCAAATCTTCTAAGTCCACAACAGGTCAGAAATCACCTGCACAACTAATTCAGAGGATTTCCCAGCCTTACCCCACACAGATTCTTGACAGGCCTTCTCCGGTTCTGGAGAATGTCTTAATTTTCCTAAGCTAGACCTCCCATATCAATCACCATAAACAACATTCTTTCTCTAGCTTTTGACCTATTTTCTCCACCTAACCCTGATCTTTAAACTAGGTCTTTGAGCCTCCACTTTACCCTTAACCCACCTTCTCTAGCACAGAAGTCTCATCCTCCTATCATAGATCCATAACCCAGATAATGTGCATCTTTCACCCTAGGTAATAGGTTATGATGTCATTGAAATTTTCATTTAAATCTTTTGCATTCATTTTCCTGTCCACTCCACTATCTCAAACAGTTTGATAAATCTCAAGTGAACAAAGATTTGCGGGGAAGGAGTTATTTTACAACAGACTACAGGCAGTTCTTGCTTTGCATGGCACTAACTCAATTGTGTGCGTATCAGAACTGTGTTCTCTCTGTTGCAACAATCTCGGTTACCACTGAACTACGTGAAACGATGATATGGTTCCAAACATGCACACACTTCAGTTCACGTGGTATCATGCAAAGTAAAGACCACCCGTATTCTAATTCCATTAATGGATTAACGGACAAAGATTATTCCACATAGTCCTGCATCTAACACCTCATGAATTCCCCTATTCTGTTCAGCTCCCTCCTCAAGTCTTACAGCCTTTCTGGCATCAGAAATTAGAGAGGTTTGTGGGTGGCAGGGCTGGGAAGTTTCTCAGGCTACCTTTCTTGCTCATTTATCCTGTCAATTTTCATTGTTATTCTTTTATTGGTATCAAGTTTATGGAAGAAAAAGATGGCATCATATTAAGGCATAATTAGGATAATAAACGGGAGCTGTGGTTTGTTTTTGGACTGACTCCAATTGGGTAGTACCCATAATCACCTCTAGCTGACTGCTTGATGATTATGACTTTGACAAAGTGGCATTATTTACTGCTAATGGATGAGATAATGATTTATTACTAATTACTCTCTTTTTCTAAATTTTTAATATTATGTTAAATGAAGGATTACAACTGGGGTAATAAATATTCACTAGAAAAAAATGTCTAGCATCAGAGTTCAAGAAACTAGATCCTGAATAGAGGAGCCATTTTAATTACTTGGGACCAGATGTTGGAAGAAACTGTGGACTCAACAGCCTGTGTTAACCCTCTCTCCAGTTCTCCTGTGAACTTCTTTAACTTCCTTCAGGATTCCTCACCCCAGTCGAGGCTCCATCCACCTACTCTTAGCTTCATTCTTCCTCTCTCCTAATCAGATGATAGTGAAAACTTAGACAAAAGAGCTTAAGTTGTAACACAACACCTTCCCTGAGTCATTCTAGACTTCAAGAGCCTTGAGGAAAAAAAGAAAACAAAAAGATTTCTAGAGGTAAAGAACTAAAGATGAGATTAAGATCCATTTCTTTTCAGAAATATGAGTGTGTAGAGAAAGTCAGAGTGACAGAAGTGAACTCAATTAAATGTAAATGAGGGGTCCTAGCTCTTAAAAATAGTGGTGAGACTTCTGAGGCCAAGATAAGGTTATGTTAAAAATGAGTTAAAAATGAGCCTTTGGGAAGAGGAACAGGTGCAGACTAGGACGGTCCTAACTTGAGTGTGAAACTTGATGAGGTAATGTGGAAAGTGAAGGAATCCGCATACCGACATGACGCCAGAAGGGTGTGGGTGCAGGCAGTGTTCATTAACCTTAAGTGCCAGGTTAGGAGAGGGGATCATGATGAAGCAAAGCTGAGCAAGAGAACAGATGAAAAGCCCTCTGAAGATAGGAGGCCCCTTTTTATAATCTCTGCCTAGCACAGTGTCCAGAGCACAGAGAATGCTCTGAAAATGTTTGTTGACTGATTTTCGGCAGATTGACTAAAGCAGTGAAGAGCAACATTCTGTGCATGCAGATTAATTAATAACTAATTATTTAAAGTTTGCAGACCACATTTGCAAAATATGCTATATTTTTGTTATCATAAACTTAAGCATTATTTTTTTAATTTCCTTTTCACTAGAGGTTTTCATTGCAGGCTAGAATTTCATATACTTTGTAATTAGCTCACACGGCAGTATCTGATTTTAATGTTGTACCTGTGATCAAATTTTACTGTTCAGTTGCTTTTGAAGTTAGTTTACCTTATTTTTTCCTTGACTGAATTTGTTGACTCTTATTGTAAAATGTGGTTTCTTATAGCATATTCTGATATTATACACTCTGGTTTGAATTCTATTTTCAGATTGTGAACATATGAACTGCTTTCTTAAATTACATTATATAAAGTGAATTTAATAATATTTTGAATTTTGTGGAATATTTATGTGTCATCATCACTGGACTGTCAGCAGAAGGGACAACCCACCCCTATCCCAATCCTTAGGATCCACTAGATAAGACTAAACTCCAGCAGTTGACACAATACTGGACTCTTACTAATGCTACATGCTCGGTATATTTGAAGAAGTGATGTGTGACTGGGTTCTGAAAGATGAGAAATCCTGTTCACCAGGCAAAGAAGAGAGAGTAGGATATCCTACTACCTAGTGGAGCAGCTATTGTAATTATTTTGTGTTGGTTCATTTGTATTCCCCAATGTAATTATTAATAACAATAAGAATTACAAAATAAATGTGCCACTTGTATTGTATATGCACATTCAGTCAGAAAAGGACTATTTTAAAAATTCAAAGAGACATAAGTATGTTTCTTTAACACTTGCAGAAATTGATTTCTAACAGGAATTTAGATTAACATATCCCCACCAAGTTCTTCCAGGATGGTACAATGAGGATTTAATGCAGCAGAGATGGTTGATTTTACTGGTTGAATGATTGATTAGACCAACTGAATCCTAGTGATTGAAAATGTGGAGTGGAGCCAGCATTCTCATATCAAATCTTCTTTATGGATTTTGAATCTCTAGGACTAAAAGATTCTATCCGTTCATTCAATAAATATGTATTGAGTGACTTATATGTGCTGGACATGTTCTATGTGCTGGAAATACATATAGCAATGAGCAAGATAGTCAGACATGGACTGTACATTACACAGATGGAAGAGTGGAGAGGAAAATGAACAATAACTAAGTAAACGAACATACATAATTCCAGATAGTTGATTTGTCTTGTGGGGACAACTAAAACTGGTGACATGGTAAAGAACTATATTGGGTAGGCAGACAGAAACTTCTGAGAAGATGGTATTTGAACTGAGATTTAAGAGTTAAAGAGAACTACCCAGAAAAAAACTCTGGGACTACCCAGGCCGAAGGAAGAAAACAAGTCATAAAGCAAGAGATCAGGAGAGAAAAAAGGCCATTGTGGCTTGAACATAGTGAGGGAAAAGTATATGAGAGGGGGGGGAAAGGTGAGCAGGGACAAGTTATAGTGGGCTTTAAAGACTGTATATGGCAGGATGGCTGTCCCCCAAAGATTAATCCTTCTTCCAGATGAAGAGTCGTGCCTGGAAGTGTCTCCCAGCCAGAGACTACATTTTCCACCTCCCACCTCCAACTTCTAGGTGGGGCCAAATGATCAATTCTCACCAATGGAATGTGAGCATTCAAATGTGGTCATATTAATGCCACAGCAGTTAAGTAGGTGTGCCTTCTCCACCTACTCTCCTGCATCTGCCAGCTAAATACAGAAATTGTGGGGCAGCAATTACAATGACAGAACCACAAAATGAAAAACCTGAGTCCTGAATCATCATGTGGAAGAAAATTGCTCAAAACCAGGATCACCTGCATTGAACTGTAACATAAACCAGGAGTAAATTTTCATATGTTAAACCACTGAAATTTTGAGTATCATTTATCAGCATAGCTAGAATCACCTTCACTAGTATACTTAATAAAGAGTTTGGATTTTATTCTAACTAGAAACGAATACTACTGGAAGGTTTTAAGAAGAGGATGAAAGTCACCTGGTGTATGCTGAAGATAATTGTGATTGCTATGTGAAGCCTGGGGGAGGAGAGATTGAGAAAACCCAGAGGAGGCATGTACCATAATCTAAGCAAGAATTAACAGAATTGGGGGTAACAACAAAAGTGAAGGGGAATGAATCAATTTGAAATCTACTTTGGAGGTCAAGCCAAGAATTTTCTGGCTGATTGGATATCAAAGGCAAGGGAAAGAAGAGTCATAGGAGACACCCAGCTTGTGACTTCGTGTCATATCTTCTAGTAGGAAAGCCTAAGAAGCATGTTTGCAGGAGACATGCTGAGCTTTGTTTTGGGTATTATTATACCCACTGTCCAGAAGAGAAAACTAAATCTTGTATTTAGTATTTGTACTAAATAAATAAATAATTTGTTTACTTATAGCATGTAGTCTAAAGGAAACCCTTAGTAACTTGGTTTATAACCAGTAAAGGGGGAATGTTAGTACAAGATTAAGTGTTTAGTCGCTGATCATTAAGCTTTCCATTATGGGAAGTAAAGCAAAATTAAATAATAAAATTAAAGACCATATAAATTGTATGGTGAATGATGAAAGTCCGCCTAACAACACTATTGTTAGTGCGAATATTGAATCAGATTTTTTTTTTTAAAAGCAGTTACCATTTTTTAAGCTGGTATTTTTCAATTCACACCAACATGAATGTACATTATTCAAATTTTGCAAGCTACTACAGGTATGAAAGACTTTAAAAATCACCCAGTAAAATTTTCTCGATTTAAAAATTATACAATCTAATCCTGTAGAAAGGTAACAAAGGTAACAAAGCTAAGCAGTTTACCTGACTTGAAACCCAATGCTACAAATCTAATTCTCAGTATTACGACACCTTAAAACATGTTAGAAACTAGAATCTCTAAAGCCAAGAATCACAGAAATGTTCCACTTTGCAGTAGGTTTTCTCAAATAATATTTCGATGAAAATAACTGACTATTCAATTGAAACAGAAATTAACATAAAAAATACTGGGCTTCTGGTCAAGAGGGAGGGCTAAGTTAAAGCAGGGTTCTCTTTCTCCCATGACCACATTAAAATTACAACCAAATTAAAAAACAATCAACTTGGAGAACCACCTAAAGTCTAACTGATCATAACACATACATCGGAGAATATGAAGAAAAAGCCACATCCAGACCAGTAGGAGGGGCAAAGGCAAGATATGAGGTGGTCCTGCTACCCTGCATGGCAGTTGAGCACCAGGAGAGAGCATAGCTGCAGAGGCCCCCTGAAGGGACAAGGAGCCCTAGTTCCACACAGGGGCTCCCCACTTCAGGGTTCCAGTCTTAAGAAAAGGAATTCCCACAAAATTTGACTGTAAAAATCAATGGGGATTCCGGCTGTCAAGGTGAGATGGAAGGAACCCGAAAACCCAGATGTCCCCTTAAAGGGCCCATGTTCGCTTGCTCGCAGACACTCACCCTGGGCTCCAACAGAGGGTCAGCAGCTTGGGAGGTATAGAGACTAACAGGCAAAGAACGAGTTGTGTGGCGCTGGAACAAGGGCTGGAGGGACAGCCGCCATTGCTCCTTTGTCAGGGCCCCCTCCAGGACAGTCTGCAGACCTGCGCCATCTTGCCTATGTTTACCACTCCCCCGCACGGCCAATACTGAAGCTCCATTGGCCCGTCAAGATAGGTCCACTCCACTGCGTGTCTCCCTGTAACCCTGTCCCACCCGATCCACAAATTGCCTGAGGCAAGCCCATTGCCAGGAAGCCAACCCCACTCTGATTCTGCATTGGCTCTGCTCACTTTACATTGGTGACTCCCTGGGTTCCTGCCCTACCCAATTCTTGTACCACACAAAGGCTCTTTCAGCAATGAAGTCATACGGACAGCTGACAGGCAGCCTCAGGACTTTTGCTAACTGCCCCAGGCCTGGTACTAGAGATAACCAACTTCATCTCACAGCACAATCTCTCCCACTTGCCTGCAGATCCAGCATGGGCAGCAACCATCCACAGATTGCTTCGTAGCTCCTACCAGGTGTCCCCAAGCAATCAAAGGTAATGGATGGCCTTGGCCTGCATGGAGCCCCTCCCAATGGGCCCCAGAACCAACAAACCCAGAGGCTGGCATCACCACAACAGAGCACCGACTAGCCCCATAAGTGGCACCCAAAGATTGGTCTCAACAGATACAGGAGACTGCTGGAGAAAATCCCACTCCATGGGGTCAGCCCAACACAGCAGCTCATGCCCTACAAATGTGGCCTACCCCCATAGCCAATCTGCCCAAGAGTCAATCCCATCCACTGAGTGCTAACAGCAATCAAGACTTAGCTACAACAGGAGAACACACACAACCCACACAAGGAACATGGCCAGAACCCCAGAACAAAAGAACAGGGAGATTGTTTCACTGGGCCACACAGGACTACTACATAAACCCACCTGGCCAAACAGCTAATTGGAACAGCAAAAAGAAAAAAGAATTTTAAAAAATGAGAAAAATTTGAGACCTCTAGGACAACATCAAACGTACCAACACCTGCATCTTAAGGATACCAGAAGGAGAAGAGAGAGAGCAAGGGATTGGAACCTATTTGAAGAAATAATGACAGAAAATTTCCCTAACCTGGTGAAAGAAATAGACATACAAATCCAGGAATCACAAACTGTGCCAAACAAGTACCCTCAAAACAGATCCACACCAAGACACATCATAATTAAAATGCCAAAGGTTAATGACAAAGAGAGAATCTTAAAAGCTGCAAGAGAAAGGTAGCTAGTTATACACAAGGTACTCACATAAGACTGTCATCTGACAGTCTTTTCAACAGAAACTTTGCAGGCCAGAAGGGACTGTCACGAGATATTCAAAGTGATGAAAAACAAGAACCTACAACCAAGACTACTCTACCCAGCAAGGCTATATATTAAAATTGAAAGTGAGATAAAGAGCTTCCCAGACAGGGAAAAGCTAAAGAAATTCATCACCAACAAAACAGTGTTACAAGAAATGTTAAGGAGACTTCCGTAAAAAGAAGGAGGGGGGGGAACCATAAACACAAATGATAAAATGGCAATAACTCTATACCTACCAATAATCACTTTAAAAGTAAATGAATTAAATGCTCCAATCAAAAGACGGAGGGGAGCTGAATGGGTAAGGAAACAAAGCCCATACATATGCTATCTACAAGAGACTCACTTCAGATCAAATGACATACACAAACTAAAAGTAAAAGGATGGGAATATGTATTTCATGCAAATAGAAATTTAAAAATAAGAGCTGGGATAGCAATACTTATATCAGCAAAATAGACTTTAAAGCAAAGGCTACAAGAAGAGACAAAGAAGGACATTACATAATGATTAAGGGATCACTACAAGAGGATATAACCCTGGTAAATAGGTATACATTCAACCTAGGAGCACCTATATATATGAAGCAAATATTGATTAACATAAAGGGAGAGATCTATAGTAATACACTCATAGTAGGAAACTTTAATACCCCATTGACACCGATGAACAGATCTTCCAGACAGAAAATCAACAAGGAAACAGCAGCTTTAAATGACACACTAGACCAGATGGAGATAATTGATATTTTTAGAGTGTTTCACCCAAAGCAGCAGAATATACACTCTTCTCAAGTATGCATGAAATATTTTCCAGGATATACCACATGTTAAGCCACAAAACAAGTCTCAATACATTTAAGAAGATTGAAATCATATCAAGCATCTCCAACTACAATGGTATGAAACTAGAAATCAATTACGAGAAAAAAAATGAAAAATATGCAAACACATGGAGGCCAAATAACATGCTATTAAAAAATAAATGGGTCAACAATGAGATCAAGGAAGAAATCAAAGGATACCTTGAGAAAATTGAAAATGAAAACACAACAACTCAAAATCTATGGGACACAGTGAAAGCAGTCCTGAGAGGGAACTTCATAGCAAAATAGGCCTACCTTAAGAAGCAAAATCTCAAATAAGCAATCTAACCTTACACTTAAAAGAACTAGAAAAAGAACAGCAAACAAAACTCAAACTGAGTAGGAGGAAACAATAAAGATTAGAGCAGATATAAGTGAAATAAGAGTCGAGAAAAACAATACAAAAAATCAATGAAACCAAGAGCTGGTTCTTTGAAACGATAAATAAAATGTGTAAACCTTTAACCAGACTCATCAAGAAAAAAAAAAAGAGAGGACTCAAATAAATAAAATCAGAAATGAAGGAGGAAAAGTAACTACAGACTCCACAGAAATACAAAAAATATATATATAAAAATACTATGAGCAATTACATACCAACAAATTGGACAATCTGAAAGAAATGCATACATTCCTAGAATATACAATCCCCCAAAACTGAGTCAAAAAGAAGCAGAAAACCTTAACCAACAGATTACCACCAATGACAATGAATCAGCATTAAAGAAACTTCCAAAAAACAAAAGTCCCGGACTGGACTTTCACCTCTTCATAGGTGAATTTTACCTGACATTCAAAAAAGAATTAACAACTATTCTTCTCAAATGATTTCAATAAATTCAAGAGGAAGGAAGCCTCCCTAACACTTTTTACGAGGACACCATTACCCTGATTCCTAAACCACACAAAGACATTACAAAAAAAGAAAACTACAGGCCAATATTCCTGATAAACATTGATGCAAAAATCCTCAACAAAATATTAGCAAATCAAATTCAGCAATATGTTAAACTATTATACACCATGACCAAGTTGGATTTATTCCTAGGATACAAGGTTGGTTTAAATATCTGCAAATCAATTACTGTGATACACCACATTAACAAATTGAAAGATAAAAATCATAATTATATCAATAGATGCAGAAAAAGCATTTGACAAAATCCAGCATCCATTTATAATAAAAACTATCAGCAAAGTGGGCAAAGAAGGAACCCACCTCAACATAATATTGGCCATATATGACGAAACTACAGCTAACATCACAAGCAATGGAAAAAAGCTAAAAGTGTTTTCCTTAAGATCAGGAACAAGATAAGGATGTCCATTTTCACCACTTCTATTCAACATGTTGTAATTCTAGCTACAGCAATCAGATAAGAAAGAGAAATAAATGGCATCTATATTGGAAAGGAAGAAGCAAAACTGTCATTATTTGCACATGACATGATGCTGTATATAGAGATCCCTAAAGATTTTATCAAAAAAACTGTCAGAAGTGATAAATAAATTTAGTAAAGTAGCAGGATACAAAATTAATATTCAGAAGTCTGTGACATTTTTATACACCAACGATGAACTATCAGAAAAACAAATTAAGAAAACAATTCCATTTACAATTGCTTCAAAAACAATAAAATACCTGAAAATCAAATTCACCAAAGAGGTAAAAGACCCGTTCTTGGAAAATATGTCATTGAAAAAGAAATTGAAGAAGATACAAATAAATGGAAGCATATACCATGCTCATGGGTAGGAAGAATCAACATCTTTAAAATGGCCATGCCATCCAAAGTAATCTATAGATTCAATACAATCCCTATCAAAATACCATTGGCATTTTTCAGAGAACTAGAACAAATAATCCAAAAATTTATATGGAACCATAAAAGACCCCAAATAGCCACAGCAATCTCGAGAAATAAGAATAAAGTTGGAGGTATCACACTACCTAATATCAAACTATACTATAATGCTATGGTAATCAAAACAGCATGATACTGGCATAGAAACAGGCACATCAATCAACAGAGAGGCCAAAAATAAATCTATGCTTATGTGGTCATTTAATTATGAAAAGGAGGCAAGAATATCCAGTGGGGTAAAGACAGTCTTTTCAACAAATGGTGTTGGGAAAACTGGACAGATGCATGCAAAAAAATGAAACTGGACAATTTTACACCATATACAAGAATAAACTCAAAATGAATTAAATACTCAAAAGTAAGACCCAAACCATAAAACTTCTGGAAGAAAACAAAGCAGTAAACTCTGATATGGCTACTAGTATTTTTTATATGTATGTAACTCCTTGGGCAAGGGAAATAAAAGAAAAAATAAACAAATGGGACTATATCAAACTAAAAAGTTTTTGCCCAGCAAAAGAACCCATCAACAAAACAAAAAGACAACCTACTGAGTGGAAGAAGATATTTGCCCATGATATATCTGACAAAAGGTTAATATTCAAAATTTATAAAAAACTCAACAACAAAAACACAATCAATTAAAAAATGAGCAGAAGACCTAAATAGAAAATACAGATGGCTAATAAACATATGAAAAGATGCTCAAGATCACTAATCACCAGAGAAATGTAAATTAAAACCACAATGAGATATCACCTCATACCTGTCAGAATGGCTATCATCAATAAATCCAAAAACAAGTGTTGGCAAGGATGTGGAGAAAAAGAAACCCTTGTATACTGGTACAGCCACTATGGAAAACAGTCTGGAGGTTTCTTAAAAAATTAAAAATGAATCTACCTTTTGAGCCAGCAATTGCACATCTGTGTATTTATTCAAAGAAAATCAAAACACTAATTCATAAAGACATATTCACTCTTATGTTCAAGGCAGTACTATTCACAATAGCCAAGATGTGGAAGCAATCTAAGTGCCCATCAATAGACAATTGGTATAAAAAGTTATGGTAGATATAGATATAGATATGGAAGGTAGATATAGATAGATATAGATATAGATAGATATACACATACATATGTATGTATATATACACACACACATATGTGTATATGTATATGTGTGTATTATACACACAATTGGAATATTACTCAACCATAAAAAAAATGAAATCTTACCTGTTACAAGAACATGGATGGACCTAAAGGGTATTATGCTGAGTGAAATAAGTCTTACAGAGAAAGATAAATACTATATGATGTCACTTAAATGCAGAATCTAAGAAACAAACAAACAAAAATGAACGAAGTAAACAAAAACAGATTCACAGATATGGAGAACAAACTGATGATTGGCAGAGGGGAGAGGGCTTGGGAAGCTGGATAAACAAGGTGAAGAGATGAAGAAGTACATATTGGTAGTTACAAAATGGTCACAGGATGTAGAGTACAATATAGGAAATATAGTCAATATTATTATAATTGTTGTCTGTAGTGCTAGATGGTGCTAGAGTAATCGAGGGGGGTCACTTCATTAATTATATAAATGTCTAACCATTTATATAATTAACCCAAACTAATATAAATTAATAAATAAATAGAATAGAATACTGAATTCGAATATCATTCAATGAATTTACACTCTGATTTTTACCTATCTAATTCCTGTTTCCTTAATCATATGCTATGAATTTGATTATAATAGGTGTGATATTAGACAAAGAAAACAAATACCTGGGCTTTCAAAGTGCCTTGCTTCATCTATAAAACCACATAAAAGAATCTGGAATAAACTCTCAGATAATGTGCACTTATACTTTTTTTTTTTCATTCAAGAAACATAAGACCTTTAGTGCTGCAAGTTGTTTTTTGTGCCATGACATGGTGCTAATTGGAACTTCGTCTAATGAACCAGAGCTGAGAACAAGGAAATACATACCCAGATTCCAGAGACCCTCCCTGCAAAACTAGCTAAGAAATGGCCGAAATCTATTGGGGAACTTTAGCCCATCACCCACAGCCTGCTGGCATAACAGAGAGAAGAATCTTTAGAGAAATTCATGGGAGTGGATTTTCCAGTCCCTGTCCCATGAAGAAAAAATGGGGGTGCTCTGCCCTGCCATGCAAAACACTCAGCCAATTAAAAGGGGCTTCAACACAACCTCTTGCGTACAGCGATATCAGCATCTTAGTCCATGACCAAATGATCTTAGGAAATGGAGCTACAAAGAGTTTTCTAGAGGACCTGTACTGTCTCCAGGATGGCAGCTATTGCCAAAGAACAGCAAATTGAGTAGATGACAGAGTGAGCAAGCTGCACTTCTACCAGCCAGCAGCAGGATAAGGACATCCTGGACCATGTGAATATCACACAGGGGAGCCAGGCTGGCACCATCTTGAAAAGGTTCTGCCTGTGGGGTATTAGGACCCCCATTAAAGGAAGCTCAGTCGGGTGTATAGCCAGAGCAAAAGGTGTCACAAGTAGTCAGCTAGAGGACACCTTCCTGGTGCAGGACGAAGATCCCATGAAACATATTCCTAAGAGAAACCCAGCATTAGGGCATCTGCCACACAAAGAACACTGGCACCAATTATACCAACACCAGCCAAGTTAGAAACTCTCACCTTCTTTTTCTCCTCCTTACTTGCCAGCTCAACTCTGCAAGCATCTGGAAGCAGCAGCCTTGTGAGTGGAGACTTGGAGTGAAAGAGCAAAGTGGAGAACCAGAGGGACAACAGGCCATGCCTCACTACTCATCTACTATACTGAGGGATCATGTCTTCTCTGAGCACAGAGGGTTGAAAGGTACAGTGTTAGGGAAGGATCTTCAATTAAATAAGAGATTGAAGTTTTTATATTAGCTTGGACTGTGCTATTTAATACTTAAAAGTGAGCTTATTTGTTCACACTTTGAAATTGACTGAAAACCTATGAGATCTGCCCAAGTTGTCACCAAAGAGGCAGAGAAGGGAAATCTGACCAAGATAATTAAGGGAAGAAAAATAAATGTTGTTTCTTGATTAAAGCCTACTGAGTTTATCACATTTAATAAACCAGTTAGAGTAATAATAAAATACCACTAACAAGTTGCTGAGTTAAATATAAGGAATATATCCATCACAGTTCATATATCTAAGTTTCCTCTCTAATCAAATTTGGTTTCAATATATATCTGCCACCAAGTAAAAATGAGCTTATAAGAAGCCTGAGAATCATTTGTAAGACAATTTAAACATCATTTATAAAAAGTTTAAGGGATTTTTTAAGGGAAAGCAAACGAATGCAAAGTAAGCTAAGACCAGTAAGCTAATGTTTCCAGGGAAGCAAAGTTATTAGCCATCATCAGTGTGCTAAGTAGTATTTAAAGTCATAAGAAGAATTACAAGATATGGTTCTTATTCTTGAAATCAGCTGGATAAAATAAATCTATACTTAAAAAAAACTAGAGAAGAGAATAATAGAGCAAAGTAAGTATAATCAAGTGCTATCATAAGAGTAAGGGGATATATTCCTGTACGGAAATGCACACGCACAAGGTAGAAACATGGTGAAGAGGATTTGTATAATGACAAGAGGAGAAACAGACCACCCAGAAAGCAGAAAGATATTGACAATGCTTTCCTGGTGCAGATTACAAAGCTTGGATACAAAACTCAGATCTATGGTAGACAATGGAGATCTCCATTATATGGGCATCTGTTGGCAGTCTCATTATGCGGGGGGCGGGTGGAGGGCATACTGAGCAATAGAGAACTTAAGTAGCCTTGCTGAGAATTTTACTTCTGGGAAGGATACCATAGGGAAATGGTTAACAGGAATTTTTTATTTATTTATATTTATTTATTTATTTGATCAGAAAAGTCAGCTGGCAATAAACCTGTCAAGATGCTTTAGGAAAAGAGGCAATGGTATAACGGAATTTAAACATCTAATTACTAAAGGAAATAAATGGACTTTAAAAATAAGTGTGCCTAAAACTACATTAATGAAATAATAAAGACTGAAATGCAACCCAGAAAAACTGTGGAGAATTTCGTTGGCAAAAGGATTTCTTTGAATTCAAGTTTGACCAAGACAAGGAGCCCTTTATTTGTTTGCAACTTCAGCAGGCTCTTGCTCTCCACAATGACCCATGAACTTGGATGTAAGTATACATATAAGACAAATACTTGATTTTGGTTTCTTTGTGAACCACCTTTGCGATTCCAGGAAGATATTCCTAGGCGCATGGGTGGGTTTCGTGGTATACATGACACATCTGTGGGGAGAGAAGCCTTGCTGCCTTCTTTTCAGAGAGAAAGTCATTGTGTGATGACCCTGCTACCTATTTGTTGCAATTTGGATTTGCCATTCATAGTCGGAGGCATTTGGAGAAGTTCTCCCATTCTTTGGACATAACAAAGCATTTGAAACAGAAAAAAACATTCTGAACATTGGGGAGGGCTGTTCCAGTTAGATTTTTGTCAGTTGGTGCATATTAAGTTATGCTGACTCAGATATTCTGATTTCAACTGTTTTCCACATCCACTAGAAAATCCTGATATCAGCAAGCATGTGGCCTGGAAAGCTGGGAGTATTAACCTGCGGTCCCACCAGGATTCTTCATCATTTTAAAACGGCTCAGCCACAGTTTGCAAAGTTGTACTAGTCTCTCTTTGGGTGTGATTCTATTGGTACTTCTACTCAGACGGAAGTGATACCTGTACACGGGGTCAAGCCACCACTGTCTTGATTTTTTATCTGGCAGTTTTCAGTTAGAAAGACAATATACTTTTGCATGTAAAAGGAGCAGAGCTGAGATTTAAAACATTGCTCTAGTCTGATAATTTTCTGAAGAAAATAATACTGTACTTCAGCAAAATTCGTCTGCCTTTTTTGCCACAAGATATAAACTATAGTTTTTAAAGGACCACTGAACAGTTCAAACCAAAATTACAACTTCTGATTAAGTAGTATGACCTGGTCCGCTAATCACCAGCATGGAAATACGTCAATGAAGAATGCGGAGCCCAAGATGATATGAGTTGCCACTGGTTGTGGAAATAGCATGATTTTGTTGTGTGTCTTTTCATTTAACTCTTTGGTAACTAAACTCGTCCTCAAAATTCTGCAGCAAAAACCCAATCAAGGTAATCAAGGAGGTGTGGCCTGTGTCAGGAAGTAAATTCTGGGGAGTAATAAGCAGTATTTATGGATTCATTCTACAAACGTTTACAAGCATGCACCCTGTGACAGTCACTGGAGAAAGAGTGAATTACATCGTGAGACTGTTGTATCTGACATCTCGAGTGCAAGGTGCCAACTTCAGAAAGATGTCGGTATTATCTGTAAACTCTTGGAACATTAACCCTTGAGTGACCTCAGATGTTACAAAAACCAGTAAATGAATTGATGTATTTTTTTTTATATAAGCAATAGAGAACCCAATTCAAGCTGGCATTAATGATAAAGTTAATTTATTGGCTCACATAACTGAAAAGCCTAGAAATTATATAAACTTTAGGGATAGTTTGGTTAGGGCTCTGGTTCCATTTTAGCTATTCTCTGGGCTTTTTCTTCCTCCAAGCTTTATTTTTAAACAGACTTCCCTCTTGGTGACTGTATGGTTGATTTTATGTGTCAATCTAACTGGCCATGGGGTACTCAGATTAAACAGTATTCCTAGACGTGTCCGTCACGGTGCTCCTGAGTAAGATTGGCATTTTGGCTAGTGGCTGCAGTAGACGGCCCTCTCCAGTGTGGTGGGCCTCATCCAATCCATCGACGGTCTAAATAAAAAAAAGACAGAGGAAGGCAGAATCGACATCTTTTTTCCTGCTTTATTGCTTGAGCTGGACATTTCATCTCATCTTCACCTGCCCTCAGACTGGGATTTATACCGTTGGACTCAGACTGAATTACACCACTGGCTTTCCTGGGTCTCCAGCTTGCAGATAGCAGATGGTGGGACTTCTTCAGTCTCCAAAATTTCGTGAGCCAATCTCTCATGATAAATATCCACACATATATGTAGATTTTATACACATAAACATATATATGTATATTATATGTCTATATTATGTATACACATATAGTATAGGTTTTATAGTAACATTGTTATATAGTAATATTGGTTATGGTTCTCTGGAGAACTCTGGAGTGACCAAGTGGAAGCTATAGTTTAGAATTCACGCTCCCATACCAGGTCATCCAGAAAAATAGAGAGAGCTTCCCAAGTAATGTCCTAAAGTCGCAGGCCCTCCTCTGCATCAATCACAGTAGATAAAGGCTGGTTTAGGCCAATCAGAGTCCATGCCTGAATGTGGCACTAGAGGTAATCCCAGCTAACTGCATAGTTGCTCCTCCAATGGTGAAATAAATGCCAAGAGAGAACCTCAACAGTGACACTGGGCATTTATTTTCAATATTCAGTATTAGAAACATAAGATTTACCAAATGTTTCATCTTTAGGCAGAGGACTGGTGAGTTGCAGAAGAAAGCATACATTCATCCTTGTTCACAAAAATCTCAGATTATGTAGGAGCGTGAAGGTGAATTTGCTATTTCTCAATAACATTTCCCTGAACAGTCTATGAAAGGTGCAAGTTACAATGACTGCTTCTGAGAACTTCAAAGGGTTTGCCAAGCTGCAGCCTCTTTTAATGAGTTCCTGTCCCTCACAGGCCCCAATATTTTAAAAACGTGACCCGGAAAATTTGGTCACAGATAGCTGTTCCAAGCAGGAGTACTGGATCCAAGGCAGCAATTTTTTGACTGGCCTATAAGTTGGGCTAGCATAAGAGCTCAGCACTACAGGGTCATCTATATAGGATAGTGACTGACTGATCCAGTCAGATCCTCTCAGGGAGTTTAGATGTAAGACACACATATCAAGAAGTATGAAGAAATCTGACCTTCCTTGCAAGCTAACAATTTAGCCTGCCACACTTTGTGGATGCTGGCAGAGGACACAAAACACTTGAGTCAGAGACAAAGGGCTTATTACTCATAGCACAGCGAGCAGCATGAGCTTCATGTTTGCCTTGGTTCCTTTTGTCTCTCACCCCTCTGGGTTTCAAAGGGGGTGACACAGAGCAGGCGGTGTTGCAGTACAGGTTTGCATCACACGTGAGGAAACTCAAACTTAAGAAACCTAAATCTTTTATAATCAATTACTGGCAAACCTGCCCCCTTTGCCCTTAAAAGAGACATTATTGTCCTGGACAGAAAATAAAGCTGCCCTCTCTGCTCCAGAGGAAGACACTGTCAACTATTTTCCAGGCCTGTTCACTGTACAAACAACCATGAAAAGAGCCCAGAACAAAAACTGCCCATGTATTTGCTCACAAGATATGCATAAACGCAAGAGACCTATGAAAAATTGTCTCCCAACAACAACATACAATAGAAAGTTGTAAAAACCAGGAGACACATAAAGAGTGGGCAGCAAAGGCTAACATGAGGCAGAGGGAGTACAGAGAAAGAAAACGGGACTGAAAACTATCTCATAGCAGCAGGAGAGACAGGTATGAAAGGGCATAGCATGCATCACGTAGATGTGAGTTAAATACTGGAGGTGATTCACCTAGAAAGCTAAGTGTTGGGAAACGATCTCTATCACCGTGGACATTTATGTTAAAGAAATTGATTTTGCACTGTTTTCAGTTTCCTGCATTTTATCTCTTTGCACCTTAATCCAACCTGCTCCTCTAGGCAGGAGGTGTTTATTGTTTTTTTGTCAGTGGTAATAATAGCCAGATGATTCTAGATATATCCTCGTTAAAGTCAACACAACAATTATCGCAAAGGAGAATACATATTTATTTTAGACACTAAGCAGGCCTCTTGTTTCCTATATGTCTAGTTATGGTTAGTTCACTGCACTTTGTCACCGAAAACACAAGTATCTCACATTTTTAGCATTATGTGTACACTCCGAGCAGGCATCTTAAGTTGTTACTACCTCTTATTTATATGGCATTAAGTATTTTATTCACTCCCGCAACAGCAACAACAACAAAACCTTCCTGTTCATTGATAATTAGATGTTTTGCTTCATTTGGATTTCCTCCAACAATCTTCTGTTTCGGATTCAGTTCTTATAATTAATTATCCTCTTGCTAAACAACTGAAAACTGAAGTCTGACCAAAGTACATCTCATCCCACACAGATGTCCTAGCTACTCCACTAAAGGTTAATTAATCATAAGAGGTGCTTTAGAGCAGGAGGTGCTGGAAGAAATTCAGACCTAGTTTCTGCCAACGCAGAAAAACCACCATCATGCCCGTTGCTATTGAGCTCACACTGAGAGGACCATTGCAATGGAACAAAAATTCAACAGCAGAAAACAAAATAGCTGGTGAATATCATATCATGCCTCAGATAATGGAGTGTGTCACTTCCCAGTCACTGGTGATTCAGAATCCCAGACTGCCTGTGAGGGAAGGTCAGCCCTGTTTATCTCATTTAACAGAGCTTCCTGAAGCTCCCGGATCACAACAATGGCAGAAGCAGTCTTCATTGTTCCCCTGTCTTTGGCTGGATGCCTTTTTATTATATGAATGAACCCTCCTCTCCAGCCAAAACAGTCTACACACAATCTTCCAAATACACCTTCCACTTTCCCAACCTGTGATTTTAGCCATGTGAATCCTCCCAGGCCAGGAATAGCTTTGCCTTCTTCTACTGTCTAGCCAAAGCCTATAATTCGGTCAAGAGCCAGTTCACATACCTCCTCCTCATAAACTTGCCCCTGGAACAATCCAACCCACAGAAAGTGCTTCCTCTTTTGACTCAAAAGCATTTGTGGCAGAAGAACTGTCTTGGGCAACCAAAAAATATATGTAATATTGGCTTTATTGAATATGAGTTGTTTAACTCCTGTCACCCTCAGCTTTCTGTTCAATAAAATGGAAAGATTAACAACTACTCTGAGGACTTTATCACAAAGATTAAATAAAATACGGTATATGAAAAAGTCATTTTGTTGCTTCTCAGCAAATATTTCTTGGCTTAATTGATAACTGACAATTCTTGTGTTTTCATTTAGTTTTTCTCTTCCGTTTAACAAAAAAATATGATGAAAGGTCATTTCGGTGGTCCTTAAGATAGTCATCATTGTCAAAGTTGCCACCCTCAGGAGAAAAGGAAGATGGTTATATTTTTCCAGGAACACGGATGTCATAAATTATGTGTTTTAAATATCTGTGAGAATACATTTCTTGACCCTGGGGAAGAAACCGTGGCGGGGAGCAGAGAAAGAAAAAAGGTCAGGACTCTGAGACCAAGAATCAGAACCCCTCACGTCCAAGCACTGGGGGACCCATTTGTGGTTCTGGAAGTGGCTTTGCATCGAACAGGGAGAAAGTCTGCTACAACGGGTCCTGCTGCCAAATGTGGTAGTGTCCATAGGTGATGACGCCAATTCTGGCTCTCCTCACCCCAGGCAGGGTGTCCTTCTGCTACCAGCATTCTTTCTGGGACACTTAGGGAAACTGCATATGGATTTCCAGGTCCCTTTGGGAGTAGGAAAGAGGGCTCCATATTCTGATAATGGAAGGGAAATGATGCTCTCGGTGACTGCCATAAATTGTCTCATCGTGTCTGATAAACTATTAGCATGCTTTTCTCCCCTACAAGACTCTATGCTCCTGGAGGCCAAAAACTAATTTTAATTTTTTTCTATTTTCCTCAGGACATGCTCAGAGCTCAGTGTGCACTCAGTAAATTCCAATTTGTTTCCATGGGTCTCACTAGATGAGCTACTTTTCTCTTTCTCTACATCTTATGTCCCTTGCTTATTGTTTAGCCATGACTTAAAGCACATTAAAGTGAATTCTAAATCAATGTTGAGGGTTCTAGACGGTTGATGTTTTCTTCTTGCTGAATGATTCATTCGATTGCTCTTGGAAGCACCCATTGAAACAGGGAATTAATGAGCTTGAGGGAAGGAAAGAGAAAGAAAGAAGCAAGAAAGAGGTTGATATACGTAGCTATGTATTGGTAGCAAAAAGTACAACTTGTCTTTTAAGAATAAGAGTCAGTGAGAAAAAGATGGCAATTTTAGTTCATGGTGGCAGCAAGATGGCAATGCTGCTTCTGCAGAGAGTCGGACCTTTCCAGTCTCCTCGTCCTCATTTGGAAGTCAGTCTTGAACTGACAATACAAAGATTTCTTTTCTGTCTAAGATGTCAACCTATAAAACATACTGATTGAAATAAATAATAATTTGTATTCAAAGCACCTTTATCCAAGGGTTCAAATCTCTTTCAAGCATGATTGTGCCCAATCTTCAGAGATAACTGGGCCTTATCAATTATCAATTTAAAGATGCCAAAACTAAGTCAGTAAGGTCAAATATCAAGTTCAGCCAAATAGCCTGCTGGCTTCAGCAGCACATATACTAAGTTCGGCCAAATAGAATTAGAACCCAATTCCATCCTATACATTATATGTGTGTTTGTGTATTACACACATATATGTATGTGTGTGTATATATACATGTGTGTGTATATTTATATATATAATTATTATCATCTTTCAACAGTATTTCTGATGCGAACACAGCCCACTGTGCAGAATTCAGCCAGCACCTGAAATGCAGCCAGAGAGACAATGTTTAATAAAAAATAATTCTGAAATCACAGCACTCTCAGTTCTTCAAAGCCTTAAAATAAATCCCAAATTTATTCATAATGGAAGTAAATCACAGAATCCAAGGTAAAAAATTATTTCCACAGCTGTTCCAATAAACATCAGAAAAGGCCTTGCCAACTCCTGACTATTCAGGCTACTGTTGTACAAAAGAGGAGCTTTTAAAAGACGAGCCCTCCTCATCCTCACGAAAGGCTAATAAGCAGGCACTATTAGGTTCTAAAAAGAACATGTGCAATTTCAAGTCTTCGCAAAACCTACTGGTTATATTTACTCACTTTCTCAATTAGCAAGTGTTTGAAGCCCTGAAAAATGTCTCACTGCTCTAACTTTATAGTCAATGGCACATATACACATACAGACACAGAGATGTAGGAGATATAGAAATAGATATACATCTTGTCTATCTTCTAACTAGATTGTTAAGCTGCTTGTGAATTCTAACTACAGCTAAAGCTTTCCTGTATCTCTCAGGTAGGTAACTACTATGGTTTGCTCATGGAGAGGCCTTCATAAACGCATGTTGATTGATGACTCATGTAAATATATGAGCTAATTCTGAATGGATGGAAAAGTAATAATGAGCTTGAGAAATCATCTCACATCCTTACCTTTCCAACGATAAAAATAGTGCTCTAAACGATAAACAGTAAAAAGATCATTGCTTTCCATGGGTTGGGGTGGGAGGCAAGGGAGGAATTATGAATAGATGGAGCAGAGAGGATTTTTAGGTCAGGGAAAATACTCCATATGATATCATAATGATGGATACATGTCACTATACATTTGTCCAAAACCACAGACTGTACAACAGCAAAGGTGAACCTTAATGTAAGCTCTGGACGCTGGGTGATAATGATGTGTCAGTTTAGGTTCATCATTTGTAAAGAATGTACCACTCTGGTAGGGGATGTTGATAGTAGGGGAGGCTGCGTATGCATCGGGACAGGGGGTGGGTATATGGGAAATCTCTGTAACTTCCTCTCAATTTTGCGATAAACCTAAAACTGCTCTAAAAAAAAAAAATCTGTATTTATTTATCTTTTATTTATTTATTTATTTTGCAATTTCAAGTTTCATGCTATGGAAGTCAAACAATGACGACACTGGTATCTTCCTTACTCATCTAACGAATAAAAATGTCTTTTTTTAAAAGTGCTCCTTCATAACTCTGGGTAAAGACATGTATGCTGGTGCAATGCACAACTCCGGAGGGAAGGAAGGTGTGTAGTGCTCAGGGAGTGTTACCCAGGAGTGTGAGGCTTTCGAAGACAGGGAGACAGGCAGGCCAGGGAGCAGGAGCAAGGACACTGCTGTGATCGGGTGGCATGAATCGCAGCAACACAGCCCGCATTGTGTAGGCTGCAGGGATTTTTCCTCCAGTGATTTAAAGTGATGAAATTGAAGCTGTATTTGGCATCAGGGAAATCTGGGTTCAAGTCCTAACTCTGTCTCTTACCAAATGGATGTACTTGAGCAAATTACTAAATCTCCCTAATCCTCATCTTCCTCATCTATAAAATAGATGGAATAGCAGCTCTGTTGTGAGAATTAAAAATGCTAATTCACTAGAAGCCCAATAACATGGACTAAACATTTGAGTGATTAAATTTTTTTGCCTTCTGAACTTCTCTACATAGTTTTTCTGTAAAAGCACAGGCTGAATGATCCCACTTCTCTCTGTCACAATATTTCCCAGCTTTTAAAAATCCACATGCCCCTTGACCATACAAAGTTTTACTTTCCCATACTCCCTGGTGAGATTTATAGTTTTGACCCCTAAGATGGGCTGGAAAATTAAAAAGGCAAATAGTACATAAATATTCCCCCACTCTCTCTCCAAACCACAGTGAGTACTGTGGATAAGCCCACATGTGGGTGAGTGTGGGTGTGTTTCAGAGTGAAATTTTCATTTGCTGCTCTCTGGTTACTTAGCCCCCGCCATAAGAATTCAATTATTCCCAGAAGTCGGAGACAAGTCAAGTCAGCTGTTTTGTTTAAAGGAACAAGATACAACTTAAAGCCCCAAATGGAAAAATCGGGAGAGAAGAAATTGTTTGGGTAGCTAAATAATCACTGAAGTTCTTGCCAGCAACCCAAAGCAGGCTCTCACAACCTGATTTTTTTTTTCAAGAAGAAATGCAAATAGCATATCTATTTGCTCTATGATTGATCAGTAAGCCAATTTGCTTGGTGCTTGCTAAGTCTCCGCATTAGATTATATGCCCCAGCATTGGGAAGAGCAGGGAGGAATTGAAACAGGCACCTTTTAGACTTCCTTCCCTTCTCACTCTGTCTGCATCCTGGCAAGAACCTGCCAGACTTGTTCAAACGTATTACCTGATGTGTACCATTTGTTAGACAAAGGGAACCATGAGGCTAGAGGTGCCCATGGCATAGCACAGGGTTAAGGAACGGCAGGAGAACATTTCCAGAATTATCTGTCAATCTGTGACAGAAAGAAGGGAGTTAGCTAAGTGTATATAGCATATCTCCAAATTATTCTCACTGGGATCTGTGGGGAGACTTTGATGGGGGAAGTTTTGGGGAAAAAGAGATGTGGTATGCAAAATAATTGCAATAAATGCAAAAAAAAAAAAAAAAATCAAAATATCTACAACCAACTATAACTGGATATTCTGGGTTACCTTTTTCACATTTTGCAATTTCATTTCCTTAATAAAGTTATATTCTTCTAAATTGGTTTGGTCCAATGCCAATCCCATATACACACATACATAGTCATATTCAGAGGGAGCAAAAATAATCTTTACTAGTCATAAAATCTGGGCTATAGTAGATATCAGACATCTCATGGTAACTTAGGATTTTCAGATGTTCTCTTTCTGAAACATACCATTTGAAACACACAGGTCATTCTCTGGCAAAGAAGTCAGAGCTTAGCAACTGCTTTATCAGAAGAATTCACAGGCATTAATTTCTAACAAAGCTAACCCATCCTCATGCTTGGCAACACGATATACCCAAACATCCACATGGTGTGTGTACACACACACACACACACACACACACACACACACCCTGCAATTCTGCTCTATAAGCCTCTAGTTCTTCCTGCCTGGGTCTGAGAGAAACAGACTAAACATGTTCACCCACATTTTCTGTACTCAGAACAACCTAATTAGAACCACAGTCTCACTTTTCATTCTGTTCTTTGAGCCATCTTCCAGAAAGAAAATCTGCTTGTATAAGGAAGTGTGGAGCAATGTCTAGAAATAGATACTAGGGCTAAATGAACACTGTGCCTCTGACCTGAATTAAAGGCAGCAACAAGCAAAATTGAGAGATAGAATAGCTCCCTCTCTTAGCCATGTCTGGCTGTCATCTCTCCATGTTTAGTGCTAAAGATACAAGACAAAGCAGACAGACCCAGTCTCTCCTCTCGACGAATTTATAGAACAGTGGCAGAAACAGACAAGTCAAAAGGCGATTTCAGGGCAGCGTGATAAGTGAGAAAAGAGGAGTGAGTAAAAGATGCCCTTGGAGTGCAGAGGGGAATATCTAACCCTGGAAGGTGGTTAGGAGTTAGCCTGAGGAGGCATAGGAGAGTGGAGGCTACATTCAGGAAGGAGAACCCAGCAGGAGTTCCTGGTGGTCCCTTGCGGCTGGGGTGTCTGAAGAATTCCCCAGGGGCATAGTGAGTGGTAAATCTGCAGAGCTAAGTATGGATCAGATAACAGAAGGCCTTATAAGCCTGGATAAAGATTTGAGAAGTCAGAGTGACAGATCGGATCTGCTGTTTAGAAAGAGCAGTCTGTCTGCAATAGAGAGAATGCACTGGAGGGAAGTGCAGTTAGAACTAGGGAGAGTTAGAAGGCAGTTGAAGTAGTCCAGTGGAGAGCTGATGGTGGCCTGGCTTAGGCTCAATGGTGACTATAGAGAGAAGTGACAGATTCAAGAAATAATGAGAAAACTGAATCCCTATCGTCCTCCAAACAAGTGAGGAATGACGCACTGCAAGGGGGAAGGGACACGAGGCACTTCTACCTGATTTTTCAAATACGAATCGTTTCAAATTTTCTCTTAGGAAATTGCCATCTCTCATTCCTCGTCTTCCCTAGAATTCTGGGTAATTGAAAGAAATATGGAATCTATCATTTATTTTGAACCTGCAAAGGTCACACAGCTCTCCTGGCCAATACAAACGGTCCATTTTGTAATCGTCCAGCATGTATTTTCCACAGGACTCACACAGCCACTCTTTCGCTCCTGGCATTTGTTCATCATTCCACTTTCTCAAAGTGAACGAGTGAGCAAATGGCAATCAATGTTCCCAATAAAAGTTTTAGGAGATAATTACAGTGATGGGAAATGCGGTCATTACAATAGTCGTGCCGGGTCTGTTTGTGATGCTGCTAATCACACCAAGTGTTCTGATTTCATGGAAACGGCAGGTACCTTTACTCTTGTAGGAGTCTCTATGAATAGATAATATCATTATTCTAATAGCTGCTTAAAGTATAATTTAAGAATTTCAAGCGATCTAAGCTAGATATTTAAAAATGCTCTAATAACATAACAGATAGGAACCAAAAAACAAAGCTTATCACAGTTAAGAAAATTATTTTTAAAGAGAGACACCTGCAATTTATCCACAAAAATGGAAATTATACTACTTGGGCTGAATGATTAAATGTACACACATTTTTTTTCAATTACTCAGCAAAATGGAAAGTCCGAAATGTCCCATTATCTGAGTTCAAATTTATTGTTAATCCACGAGTGTTTATACAGACACATTACAATTATGAAATGTGCAAGGTATGCCATCATTTATTCATTTATTTAACAAGCATTTACCCCACGCCCAACACTATGCTAGGCACTGAGGACCCAAGAATAGAACATGCTCACAGTCCAGAAGGGCAACTTATATTCAGATAACTGTGATAGCAACATATATACCAATAAAGACAAATGCTGTAGTAGAAGATGCCCTTAACTGAAATACAGAGAAGATAATTTTTAAGGTGGTTCTTAGCAGGCAAGTCAAAAGCTTGGCAAACAGATCCAAACAGTAGGGGGATAATCCAGGAACAGAAGAAAAGACAATTCAAGTGTACAGAGGTCCAAAAGGAAATGGTGTGATCTGGGAGCTGCAAGGCTAGAGCACAAGGCCTAATAGGAAGGGTCAGGAGAAGACTACAGAGTCCTTGGTGTGCCATGGAAAGGCCACTGGAGCAGAGAAGAAACACTGATAGATTATCTGAGACTCCCTCTTCAGAAAAAGAGAATCTATGAGGCTAGGACACCATTTTTGTGTTTAATCTATTAATATTAATGATAGACCATGTTGATCATGTTGTCCACATCATGATATGGGGTGGACTATTAGGAAAACAAGAATTGCCTTAGAAATTCAGGAAACATCCCTCTTCTCTCCCTCTGCTTTACTTTGCTAACTCAGACTCACCCTCAGTCTTCGGCCTCAGCACCACTTCCTTAAGGAGTCCTCCTTGGCCACTCCGATTAGTCAATGACCCACATCCATGTTGAGCCATGTTGGGAGTAGATTGTGGCCTGCACAGGCTCATGTGCAGGTTGTTGAAAAGCACCTTTACCTTTCTTCCACTTCTCATACAGGCACACACACACACACACACACACACACACACACACACATATGCACACAACACACACACACACACATAGACGAAACTGTTGAAAAGTCTCAATATTTGCTAAGGGCTTGGTCAGTGTTATCTTGGAGATTCAGTTAGTTATCTGGCTTATAGTTTATGCAATTAACTTTAGCTTCCCAGTCTTAACTTAAAATCAGGACACCAAGAAAGTGACAGAGGGGCACTGAACTGGTTAGGAGTCACAGGGTAACAGGAGAGACACTAGGGGGAGGGGCCATAGTGGAGGGACTATGGGAGGAGGCCCAGGGAACCCCAGGAATGGGAACGCTGTGGAGGAAATGGTAAGAGCTACTGAGAACTGCCTGATGGCACAGATAACCAGTGGCCTGACAAAATTAAAGCCTTAGAAGAATTACTCGTCTGAGTCTGGTCTTTTCAGCTTCATCAGGAAGTAGTACCCTGTTTTAATATCATTACATTTCTGCAGCAGGCCTTGCCCTTCAACTCCTTTAAAGCAGTCCTACCCCACTAAAGTCTGCAGCCTTCTCACAGGGCAGCTTGCAAATTACTCGAAGCTCCACTCAATCAGGGTAGCACTGGCCATCCATATTTAGGGTTTTTAATCTTTCCACATAAATCACTCCCTCCAGCTCCTTAATCATGTGTGACAACTTGCAGTGACTGCATCCGTGTTCTGATTTCCCTGAAAGGTCTTGCAAGCTAAGCAGGGTTAAGCTGTGTCAGTAACTTAAATGGAAGACTCAAGAACCACACAGGAAAGGCATGAAATGAGTCAACAGACAACACACATCTCGGTGAACCTCTGCTTTTCACTATCTGAAAGAGGAGTTCCCTGGGTCTGGAAACTCACTGTTCTCTCTGAACGAGGAGGCCAGCCCATGAGCATCACAGTATGCTCTCCTTGCCTGTGAAAACCAGAAGTTAGATTAGGGATCAGCTTTAGTACACTCTTCGCCATGCTTCCAATTTTCTTCAAGAGGCAGATTGCCCTAATCAGAGTTATATCAGAACCAGTCAAGTCAGTATTGCAGGAGGACTTTGAAACAAACTGCAAAAATTTCTAGACTTTATCAGGATTCCCAGGCCATAACTGCTAAGAATGAAGCTATGTTTCATCCCTTTATTTTTCTAAATTTAACAGCACTATTGCCCCATACTTCCTCATCTATTAAACAGATCCTCTTGGGGACAACCTCAGCTTCCTTTGCCTCGGAATCTGATTCATGTAATTCTGCGTATTGCTTTATCTACTAGGACAAGACAAGAGGGAGGTCACCAAGTGCCAATATTTGTAATCACAAGTAACATTTACTTGAGTGTGGCACTCTTCTAAGCACTTTACTCATTATAATTCATTTTAAACTTCTCAGCAACCCTACAGGAAGATAAAAATTGAGACACAGAGAGATTAAGGAACTTACCCAAGGTCACACACAGAGCAAGAGGTAACACTAGAATTTAAACCCAGGTAGTCTGATCCCAGAGCCTATGGTTGCCTCTCTACTGTTCTACCTAGATCCTTTGGTATTACTGAGGTTTCTACCTCTTAAAGAAAATTGGGAGCATAACAAGAGCTTATGGAAACAATAAAAAATATATAAAAAAATAAGGACCATAGAAGATGACTTTGCTCGAAAGTGGGAGTAAAAGCCACCAGCTTTTCTGTGGGACACTAAAAATGAATCAGTGGGAGGATGAAATGAACATTTACTAATGGATACAATAGCTCACTTCAAGGTGTGGGAAAAACAGTTGGTTAAAACCAAAGACCACTGGGCAGGAAGTGATGTCATTGACTAGAGAGTGGTTAAAGCGATGGTCATGAAAGTAAGCTGGTTGAGGGAAGAAGTGAAGAAAGTTGGCACTGAAAGTAGAGAGATCAAGGTCATGGGTGTTCCTCAACATGAATTATCTTATTCTTCAGAACCATATTAAGCCTTCAAAATCATTCTCATTTTAAAGATGAAGAAGTTTAATCTTACGAAAATTAAGAAAACTGGCGAAGTTCACGCAGCAGGCAAGTGGCAGTGCCTAATAAACAGAGACATGGTAGGGCAGCCAGAACCAGAGGCTGAGCTCCTAGGCACTTAGGCCACTACCTTCATGCCTGCTTGAAAGGATCAGAAGAGAGGAGAAAGATTCCAGATGGAAGAAATACTGGAAGTAACTGGAGAAGCAGGGCTATAAAGCAGGAGGGAGGGGTTGATGGCCATACAGATAAGGTCAATTTTAAAAAAGAAAGATTGGACTTTTTCTTCCTTTGGATTAGAGGAAAAGAGTAAAAACGAAGTGAGCACACAAGGCACCCTAGCAAGGAATGAGAGGCTAACTCACATCATATTGGTCTCTTTTCTAGGTATATTAGAGCAAAGGTCATCTACCAAAGTGTTTAATCCTAGAGAGATTGAGCTGGAGCTATAGCTTATGATCTGGCATGTCTGAACTAGCTGTAATGCTGGACTCTCCAGCAAGTGAATATAAGCAATGCTCAGCAGCTCTGGGGACCCTTCCTGAGCCCATGTTGTCTTTATAGTGAAACTATTGGCCCTGATTTTGTGATTTCCTTCAGCAATGGCTGGAAGCACCGAAATAGAATATTTAAAAAAATAAAAACTGGGTTCTTTTCCTCAGTGTTGGGGACTGCTTGCAAACCCACAAATGCTCCCAGAGTGTTAAAATTATCCAATTTCTTCTAAAAAATAAAAATTTGAGGGCTGGTAATCCATGCAGTGAGAAACCAAGGTACACTAAACCTGAAGAGTAGCCTGGTGGTGACAAGTAAGGACACTGGTGTCAAGTTTGGGTTCTGCTCCCAGTGGTGCCTCTTACTAGCTGCTGACCTTGGTTCAGTTACTTAACCTCTCTAAGCCTCTGGTTCTTATCTGTAAAAGGAAGTATTACTTGAACTTCCTTTATAAGATTGTTGTGGGGATTAAATAAAACATATAAAGCACTTAGCATAGTGTCTAAGACATAATAAGTGGTCAATAAATGTTAACCTTTATTAAGCCTCAAACAAGGACTTCACTGATATTTCTAGTTACTCAATGTCCTCACTGATCAGCATTCACTAATGGAAGCATGGCATCTCATGCATATACATGTATGCACTAATCACATCACATGAAAAACTAGACTCTCCCAGTCTTCAGCGGTGGCTTTAAATTGTCCAGTTGTGCTGACTAGTTTTTGTTTTCAGAGAAAAGCAAAGTGGTGGTGTAATAGACTATGAGTTTGTTCTTAGGGAAAGTAGCCAACTATTCCCTATTTAATGCCAATAAGACCTTGACCTTTCCTGCTTTCGATGTCAGCCTTCCTCTCATTAAAAGCAAACCCAGACCACAAGTCTAGCCAGAGAGTCGATATTAAATTAAACCTAGAAATTTTAAAACACTGCCCAGGTCTTTCTCAATAATTACAATCCTTTTAAGCATTAGATTTCTGTTGACGCGCTCTCCCAAAGGGCTGCAGAATAGACTAGTATTGTTAATCCTCCTTCCCAAATCTCTACAGTCTACTTCAGGTCGTCGTTACTTTTCTTTATTATACTCTCTCAGGTGTAAATAATACCTGTTGCCTGCGCGGAGATTGGGCCTCTCTTACTCTGCATAACAAAAGATTTCTTGAAAATGTGATGAGAATACGAATGCCTTATGTACTTAGAGTCTTAAAAAGCTACATTCTAAACATCATAAGAACTTCCTTTTCAGGAAAGGAAAATTATTTTTCTTTTTCTGAAGAATAGAAGTAATAAAATACAGAAGCCTAATGGCTAAGCTTATAATGACATACCTTTCTCTAAATTCTTATGTTGACTTGCGGTCTTTTCTAGATCATGTTTAATAACTGTTGCACATGTTACTCTCTTCTTCCTCATTTGCACAGGAATGCCATTTGTTTCTCCCACAGTACCTAACAGGCTCCTATAAGCAGAGCAATGACCCAATAAAAACTTTTTTGGTTGCCTGAAAATACTTTTTGTTTAACTAATTCATGTAAAACAGGGAAACAGGCACCTGAGGTAACTGAATAATAAAGCAGGCTGGGCGTGAGTCAATATAGAACAGTGGGGACTGAGGTGATATGAAAAATGCAGCTCTCATCTAAGGGGAGAACTGGAACTCAGCTCCAGCTTGTAGCTATGCAGACCCTGTGTTGTTAGATGGTCCAGTTTTTAGAGAGAAGGTATATTTTTAATGTGAAATTTCCCAGCTTTTACATACTGCCAACTAATTTTTAAAAATTAAATTATAATACAATGTGCAATGCCCAGTATTATACATCTGTGGGCCAGGTCCAGCCCAGGACCAACAGCTTCCAATGTCTTAGTTAAAGGAAATTCCTGAGAAATCATGACAAGAAATTCAGACTCTCTGTATCTATCCTTTTCGCCAGACTCACCTTCAAGCAGTGATGACCATGGCCTACAGTCTTATCCTCTATCTCTTCCTATTGCCAGTCACAGCTGGACTGGCTATCAGAGCGAGACTCATCCCTGAGTCAGTATGGAATGACACTTTAAAACACTCATTCACACAGACCACTGAGCCTTTTGATGGTGCTGTACAAAACTGAAATGATGGTAATTGGTAGAGAAGATGTCCAGGTTAAATGTTGTGACAAACCTTTTTAAAGGCCTGGATGATTTCATGATTCTAACATAGCCATCTAAAGAAATGACATGGAAATCAAGTGTCATGCTTCTGATGTCAGCTGGTTGTCTGCAGTAGGAGAGCAGGAAGTGTCAGAAGGAATATTCCATTTTCTCCCATCTCCATCAGCTCCAAATTAGGTGGTACATAGCAAAGACTCCTATTTTCCCATGAAGCTCAAAAGATATGTCCCTGCTAAAGGTAGACTATTTAACCCAATAATAGGTTTGTATTTTCATGAGAATTTATCAACTTTCCTTTGGCATAAAACCCTGTCTTCATTCACCACTTGGAGCTAGGTAAGGCTCATTACTTTTTCTAAAATGATACATGACTGAAATTCCCTGAAGATAGATTCTGTGACATATCAACCTTCCTACTCCAACCTCCTGGCACAATAGCAGTCACAGAATAGACCCGACAAATATTTATTTAATGAATGAATTAATGATGTTACGATTGAACACAATCCATGTCTCAAATGACCTTGCTTTATAGTAATGCTGGGGGAAGGGAATAAAAAAGAAAGGACAAAGGTCAGGGTCTTTAAATGCAACACACAGTGCTTTGTCTTTGTAAAATACATAAAAGAATTGTGTGGTAATTTATCTAATCCACCTTGGCTAGAAGAATCTGAGGAGGCAATCCTACCTCCCCACTAAGGTTTAATGTGTGCTGATTTGAGCTGGCTCCAGACGTGAGCTAAAACAATTAATCGCACATTAAATAAACACTTTCATGTTCCCTTGAAAATCTTTAACAAGAGTCTCAGTGTCAGAGAGGAAAATATGCTGGGATGTCAGAACCATGAAAGGGACATTAAATTCTTTGCTGCCTGCAGCCCTGTGGCTTCCAATGTCTGCTCCCCAACCCTGGGAAGTTCATAGTTCTTTAACATGACACTGAGCTTGACAGAGAAATTGCAGGTACTCGAGTAGTATCTGAATTGCAACAGATGTCAGCATCACTGTTTAAAAGGAAATTGAATTACAGATGGAAGGAGCTTGGGAGTTGGGAGCATCTGTTATAGGAATCTGGATTGGAGAGAATACATTTGAAAATAAGTCTCTCAACTTCCGAATGAACTAAAATTATTCATGATTCTCATTGCCATCCTCTCTCTCCCCCTCTGCTTCTGTCCCTCTTTACCTTTTCGGAGGAGTGAGAGGAGATCAAAGTTCTTCCATACTATCAAGGTGAAGAATATTATAAGAAAGCATTTCTGAGTGCAGTTTATCAGGGGCATGCCAATTAGAAATATTAGAATATTCTAAAGAATCTTTTCAAATAACCTTAATAGCCTTGCCTTAATAAAAAGTACCATGCTGTGTGGGGATTTTTAGAGGTGATCGATCACGCTTAGTCAGCATAAAACACCTAGGACCTGCATGTGACCTTCTTTACTGGCTTGTCCATTTTGTTTTAGTTAATGTGTGAAGGGACCATTCAATTCAGGTCGTTATTATCATTTCATTCAACAAAGAAATCGTTTTTTGGGCAAAGAATTCTCAGAGGATAGTTTATGGCTCTAAGTAAAAATCATTCCTGATAAATATGACCCTTAAACTACGCACAGGACACAGCTCACTCCTTCCCAATCATGTTCTGACAATGGCTCAACTCACACCTGACAGAATCTGTTACAGTTACGTGGACTGCAGGCTGTGAAGGAAATGGCCGAAAGCACACTCATTTTCACACAGGTCTAAACAGCAGCTTCCAGGCTCTCACACCTTCAGTTATCCCCAGTCTCATCTCTGATTGTGAAAGATGGGTGATTTACAGATTCTAATCGAAGGGACAGTAATAATCTGTGACCTCTCAGTACTACCCTGGAGATCAGCTCATACCTAGACCAGGGTAACTGTGCCAAACTGCCTGGAAGCCTGAGTTAGGGACTTTAGTCTGGCCTGCCCAGCCCCACCCCCACTACCATGCACTTCAGTTAACCCCTCGATGTCCTCTTAAAAATAGTTGAAAAAAGAGGTCCTTCTATGTTGCCCTTAGCAAAGTTCCCGCACCACTTGGAGCTGACTCAAGCTTTCCAACAATCACAAACAGGTGAGGGGAGATGAGAGGAAAGTGGAATGCCTTCTCTCCAAAACGGAAAGCAATTAAGCCAGGATAAGTCTGTACCAAAGAGGCAGGATTGCTGCGGGACCAGGGGGGGCTGCTTAAATATGGCTGTGCAAAGAGGTTTTTAAATGACCTAATGGAGATCATTGAGACTTAAAGCTGGGATCAATTATCTATAAAAATAAAATTTATACTTCCTGTTGCAGGGCTTTTGAAGAGCCTTCACCATCATTCCCTGCCTCTTAAGCAGCGACTCTCTGCTTAGGAGGGGAGTCCTCTGTGTGAATGAGCTGGGAATCAGCATTCCTGCGCAAGTGTCACATGACTCTTTCTCACCACTTTCACTCTAATCATGATGAATGTGATGATTTGGGCACATCTGGCTAAAGTCATGAGTGTGAGGCAGTCACATCTGGAGTCTGGCATTATTGCATCTCTAATTTAATAGCTGACTTCCCAGTTCTGAAGCTGACAAAAGACTTGAGCGTAGAAAAATGAAAAGATGATCACTAAACTTTGCTGACTTCCAAGCACTTGCTCTTGCCTTGGGGAAATTTATATCTTATTCCACTGAAGACACTGCTCAAGTGACAGCCATAACTCAATAATAGTGCTCAGAAGATTTTCCAAAGATTGACATTCTTACTGATATTTTTTTAACCTATGGTTTGGGTCAAACCTATACCGCAGAACTTTCTCCTTATGCCACAGGCTCAAGGTCATCGCTTCACCAAGGGAAAAAATACCATTTTTACTTTCAAACTTCACAATCCATTTTTAAGTCTTCATTAATGTTATTGGTGATCTTACTTCTTTGCGCTATTTTGAAATCATCATTTTTCGTTTTATTTATTTAGTTGGTTTTTAAAATTTTTTTATTAGGACATCCTCAAAAGGCCTCTGCTACAATTTTTCTTAGTGCTGCTGACAGTTAGAATACTTTTCTTCACCATTTCTTTCATGAATAACATTATCTCTTAGACATAGCTTTATCTTCTTCACATATGAACTCATTTTAGGCCCCTTGTTCTCAGTGTTTACAATTTAACTTCATAATCTTTGCACAAAGCTTGGTGAACCAAAGGAATTTACTATAAGACTCAGGGCCTCTGTTTATCTTTGCAATAGAATTCTTTATAAGGATCCAATTTGACTTTAGTAAAATATCACACTTTCAAAATATAAAGTAAAATACTATGTAACTGCTCCCTGTGCAACAATTTTACATAAATGAATTTAGCTCATGTTTCTATAAGTGATACCAAGAGTGGTTATTTTACCACAGAAGTGGCTAGATTACAGAAGACATTACCTGACAACCTGAGGCTCCCCCACAAATTTTATTCCCCTCAGAAACAGCTAGTGAGCTCCTACTATGTACAAAGTATGAGGCAAGATGCCAAAGGGGTGAAAAGAAACTTTAAGACAATCCTTGCCCTCCTAGTTGTCCATTATGTAGAAGAAAAAGTAGCACCATAGATATAATATCAAACAGTAAAACCAAAGCCAGAGGGATTTGGGAAAAGGTTAAGCTTGAGCCAAACCCTGAGTAATCAGATTCTACAACAGAACATGACTGTCCATCTGTCTTTGCTCTAACTCCTGCCCCAAGAACCAGTAGCTCTTGGAGTCTCCCATCCAGGTCTGCAGATAGGAGCGGTGACCTTATGGTTGGGGGCCATCCATTACAATTTACTATATGATTTCTAGCTGAAGAAATGCAGATGAGAATACGCCTCCTGGTCACCTCTACAAAATCCAAATGGAGAAGATGAGCCTCGAAAAGAGTGTATTAGTCTTGGTTTCACAGGTATAAAGTCAGAGTAGTGAAGCCATTGCGCGGGCTCCGAGAGTGGGCAGCGGAGGGGCAGTCCGCAGACCGCTTCTCATTTCATCACACACTCCTCTGCCCTGGAGCCCTGGCTGCAGGGGCAGGAAGGGGCATGAACACCGAGCGGCTCACTCGTGACCACGCCAAGGGGCCTCGGATCCCCGTCGGTCACTTTTCCAACACAGCCACCCCTCCCACGACATTTCCAACAGTCCACTTCCGACTACCTTTTTATGACTTTACAACACAGTTTTTCCTCGAATTTTATGGCATTTCATTAAAGCCGCCAGAAGGTGATACTGCCCCTTTTCTAGGAGTGAAATAAATTCAAGTTTTATCGCTTCTGGAAATGCCCGAGCAGCTGTCAGGACATTTGATAGATTTTCTCAATTACAGGACTTGTGGAGCGTTTTATACTTACATCTGCACCGGAGCCCGATAGAGTTGATGCTCGTCTTGCCTCTCTCTCTTTTATCTCGTGCATCTTTTTCCTTTTAATGACCAATTTGTTATCTTTTCCCTTTTATTTCTCCTTACCTCTTTTTTTTTTTTCTGTGTTTTGTTTCTCTTTTTCCTGTTTGGCTTAGAGAATGATACATTTCTTACGCACACTTACATTGTGTGTAGAAGAAAAGGTAATGAAAAGAAATCCTACCCATGATCTATAGAAGAAAAAGAAGTAGATTAAAATTTAAAAGCAAATCAATTTTCCATGGGAGCACTTACTGCTAATATAAGGTACACTTTGCGCATGAAGTATTTATTAATGTGACATGACATATGTTGAGATTTTTCCTAATGGGATAGGGGCTTTGGATTGTGTAACTTTTTACACTAATAAGACTGCTCATTGGTGTTTTTCTTCATTATCAACATAGAGAATATCAGGTTTCAGTGACAACTTCGTGGATTATTCAAAACTGCAGAACCGTGGACCCAATGGATGCTAAATAAATAAAAAAGGCTACTGTGTAACATGGACCATGCCAGTAGAATGCACAGACTATGGTTACAGCCAGAAATTCATTTCACCAACTTTGAATGCATCATTTTGTAGACAGAGAAGAAACTTCAGAAAGCAAATGGGGTGATCAAAATGTCCGTTTTTATAGAAATTATGTCACTCAGATGACATTTTAAAACATTGGGGTACTCTTACAAACATTACCAAGTATAACTTCCCCAGCAATCTCAGAAGGTAGGTACGATGAGTGTTATTATTTCCATATTAGAGATGAGAAAACTGAGGCTCACAGTGCTTTGCCCAAGGTCAATGGCAAAGTTAATTCCACTCCAGCTCTTCTAATTCAGCTGTTTTTCCTCTTTGCTTGATCCACCACAATAATTGACACTCTCCAGAAGAAACAGTTAATTCCTCAGTTTTTGTATCGAATACCCGGTCATACAAGTATACGGAACTTTAAAGTCTTCAAACTGTGCTCACACCAGCCTCTCTGAGATTCTCCTCAGCCATTTTTTATTCCATTACCCTGTTAAATTTTTTGTAGCTCAAGTCACACTCTGAAATTACATTCCTTGTTTATTTATTCACCCATTTATTTTTGTTTCAGTTATCAAGTGCTGTGTAACAAACCACCCAAAACTTGTGGTTTAAACACACAACAAAAAATTTTATTATTTCTCACAAGTGCGTGGTTGACTGGGTTCAGTTGGATGGATTTTCCGCCCAGCATGTTGTAGCTGAGGTCACTTATGTGGTTCTGCTGATCTGGGAGCTTGGTTGGGACTGAGACATCTAAGACAAACTCATCTTCCAGGCACTTCCTCCATGTGGCCTTTCGATATTCTGCCAGCCATCAAGTCCAAGCTTTTTTAGAGCATAACAGCTGGCTTCCGGGAAGGAACAGTTCAAGAGCAAACGCCGCAATGTGCAAGCACTTTTCAAGGCATAAATCAAGTCACTTGGCCAAATTCAGAATTAATGTGGGAGAGGACTACCAAGAATTAGAACGTCATGTGGTGTGAAATATCAGAGACCAAAAATGTCACAGTGTACTGCGGTATTTAGAGAGAAAGCTATTGGAATGTCAATTCTATAAGGGAGGAACTGTCTTGCTTACTGCTATAACCCCAGAATAGTTCCTAGCAAATAATAGAAGCTCAATAAATAAAAATGTTTGTTAAGTAAATAAATAAATAACACACGCCCCATGAATTAAGACAGATTTTCTTAACTTCATCTCCTTTTATTAATGTAAACTTGTATTAAAGTTTAATCCATTGTACCTCCTGCCAGTCATTACCCTGATTTCTAACACTATCTATTAATTTTATCTGTTCTGAAACTTCATGTAAATGGAATAATACAGTATATACTCTTCTGTGTCTGGCTTCTTTCATTATCGTTTGTGAGAGGACTTTATGTTGCCATGTGAAGCTGTAGTTGTTCATTCTCATTGTTGTGTGGCATTCCATAGTATAAATACCCCATCTGGTATTCTCGTGTCCCACTCCTGATGGACATTTGAGTTGTTTCCAAGTTGGAGCTATTATGAACAGTGTTATTAGGAATATATATGTTCATGATTTTGGATGAAAGTATGAATTTTTCTTGGATATATCATTTATAAGTGGAATGGCTGAATCATTGGATAAGCACCTACTTAGCTTTAGAAGATACTCCCAAACGAATTAGCTAAGGGGATGTAACGTACACTCCACTAGCAACATATGGGTATTTGAGTAGTTCCACATCCTCACCGACACTTAAAATTATGTCTTTTTCATTTTAGCTTTCTGGGGTAAGTAGAGGTATCACATCATGCTTTTAACTTGCTTATTCCTGACAATTAATAAAGGCAGTTTATAAGTTTGCTATGGCTGCTGTAACAAATTCCCACATACGTGGTAACTTAAAACAACGAAAATTTATTCACTCACATTACTGGAAGCCAGAAGTCTGAAATCAAGGGTTCAGCAGGGCTGTACTCCCTCTGGAGGTTCTAGGGGAAAATCCATTCCTTGATCTTCCAGATTCTGGTGGCTATTGACATTACTTAGCTTGTGGCTGCATTGCTCCAACCTCTGCCTCTAGCTATATGTCCCTCATTTGTGTGTGTATCTTGTGTCAAAACTCCCTCTTTCTCTCTCTTATAAGGACACAGGTAATTGCATAGAGGGCTCATCCAGATATCTTTTGCCATATAGGGTAATATTCACAGGTTCTGGGGAGTAGGAAGTGAATATATCTTCGAAGGTCCATTTTTTTCAGACACAGGTGGGCACCTTTTAATTTGTAGGTCCTCTTTTGTGAGGTGCCTGCTCTTTAGTCCACTTCCCTATTGGGCTGTCCACCCTTTTCTTATTGCCATTTTTATTATCTTGAATACAAATCCTTTGTCAGATAGACATATTGCATATTCTTCTCTCACTCTGTGGCTTGCCTTCCCACCCTTTAATAGTGTCTAGTTTTTACTTTAATGTAATCCAATTTACCTCACTTTTTTAATAGATTAATAAATAGTTTCAGAGAAGCTCAACGACTTTTCCAGGATGTGTATCTCATAAAACTGTCAGCTGATTTCTCAACAGAAACTTTCCAGGACAGAAAGGACTGGCACGAAATATTCAAAGGGATGAAAAGCACGGACCTATAGCCAAGATTACTCTACCCAGCAAGGCTATCATTTAGGATCAAAGGACAGATAAAGAGCTTCCCAGACAAGAAAAAGCTAATGGAGTTCATCACCACCAAACCAGTATTATAAGAAATGCTAAAGGGACTTCTTTAAGAAGAAAAAGAAGAAAATGCCAATAACTACATATCTATTGATAATTACTTTAAATGTAAATGGATTAAATGTTCCAATCAAAAGACATAAGGTAGCTAATGGATAAGAAAACAACACCTAAGTGACCATTGATAGACAATTGGGTAAAGAAGATGTGGCACATATATACAATAGAATATTACTTGGTATAAAAAAGAATAAAATTTTACCATTTGTGATAAAATGGATGGAAATAGAAGGTATTATGCTAAATGAAATAAGTAGCACAGAGAAAGACAAATACCATATGATTTCACTTTAGTTATGCAGAATCTAAAGAACAAAATAAACAAATAAAACAGAAACAAACTCATAGATATAAGAATAAATTGATGGTCACCAGATGGGAGTGAGTTTTTTTGTGCGGGGGGGAGGACTGGGTGAAAAAGGTAAAGGAATGAAGAGTACAAATTGGTAGTTACAAAACAGTCATGGGCTGTAAAGTACAGCATAGGGAATATAGTCAATAATATTGTTATAATTATGTATGGTATCAGGGGTTTACTAGACTTATCGAGGAGAATCACTTCATGTTATATAAATATCTAACCACTGCACTGTACACCTGAAACCAATATAATATTGAATGTCAACTGTAAATGAAAACTTTTTTTAATTTTTGAAATTATCTTGAGATAATAAAGGTATTTCACATTAACACACAAAGAAATGGCACTAGGACACTAAAAATCATTGAATTGTACACTTTATTAAATATGGGAAGATGGACATTCTTTCTTTATTCTATAGTAAACCATCTTTAAGTCACATTCTACTCATTTGAAATTTATAATAAATTTAGCAGAACATTACCTGACACAAAAGATTTATCACATAAGTGAATAATATAAACATAAAATTTTTTTAAAATGTTTAAGAAAACTCATTGTACTTTTTTAAAATTCAAGTTTTGTCTACCTCTATATCTCTGCTTACCAGGTTGCACAGTAACTGCCTTATCTATGTATCTTTTCCTAGACAAAAAGTCCTGTCATAAAGAGCTCAGAGCTTCCTGATTTTATATTTCCAGTATCTAATACAGTACCTGGAAAATTGTATGCATTCATTCAATAAAGGCTCAGTGTTTCAAAATACCATACTCTGAATACTTCTGAATTCATTTACCTAAAAGAAAAGTATTATGCATCATTCTAATTGCACAAGCAATTAGAATTGCTTTTTAAAACAACTTTACAAAGAAATTTTTTGCTAACTTTTTTCTAGTTATATGTTTAAGTTATTGAATCTCACATACTCACTTACTTAAAAAATGTGGTATAATTTAGATTTTTCACTAACTTAGTCTTTTCCAAAAATTAATCTAAATCAGTGAAGTTTCACTGTGCTAAATTAGTACTTGTGTTTTCAATTTTGGTTTTAAATATGCATATTTTTAAATCCAAACTTTTCATCCCCCACAAATTCACCATCGAATTGGTCATCGTGATCCAAGAAAGTTTTTTTATGCGTCGAAAACAAGTGTAAATAAACTATTGGTTGTATTCGCTTTAGAACTGATGTTAGCATGTATTTGAGACAAAGGGTACATGGGTGTTTGTTAAACTATCTTTGATATTTCCTGCACATTTTTTACATTTTTCAAAATTAAACAAGAAGGAAGAAATTAGGAAGCTGCCTCACGGTATCTGAGTGAGAAGCTCTGGACCTGACAGGGTGATCTGGCAGTAGATGGGAAAGGCAAGGATGAGCAGGCAAATATACAGAAAGGAAGCTGGGGTAAAAGATGTGGATGAGAATCTGTAGCTATAAAGGCCAGCATTGGGTTCATCTTTAACTATGTATCATAGAGAGTTGGTGGTTCTTTTCATTTGTGGATTAGTGCTTTGTTTTATGGCTGGTTGGCTTTTATATCTGTTAAATACCCAGAAAACATCCTTCAATTCAGTCTTAAATGCATTCCCTTTAAAAGGACAGACATGCTCATAAATGGTGAGCTTTCTATCTCAAGCCAGAATCCAACTCTTCCATAGCCTTATTTGTATTTGTGTCTTCTTAAACTTTACTGACAACATTTCCTAAATTGTTTAGAGTGTTTCAAGGAAAAAAATATATAGATGGATTGATAGAAATTTTTATAATACCCAGGGCAACAACAAGTAAAGAGAGAAAAAAAAAAAGTCCTTCCGAATGGCAATTAGTTTTATTCTGCACGTGAGGTTGTATTACCCTTGTCTTGGCAGGCAAAGGTTACCCTTCTTCATAAATTTTATCCCTCCCATAGACCAATCTAATTATAGTAAATAATTTTCTCAATTCAGAATTCTGCTTTCCACCAACCCACCTATTAGTTTCTTTATTTCTGCAATAAGCTACTACAAAATTGCACATTTCATTACCACTTCAACATCTCTCTGAAAATGATGCACTCCTTAGTCAATTCCTTCCCACCCTGCATCAAGGGTACTATATTCCTCAGTCTTTCACACTATAAAAACCTCTATTCAATAAAGAGTAGTTAATTTTTGATCAGGGAAGTGGGGGTTGTAATATTTTTACAACACTGGCAATATTACAAAAACAAAGGAGCAATATTTTATTTGTCAGTGTGGGATGGTAGAAAAGCATCAGATTGAGAGTCAGAGGCTCTAGAGACCTATTAGCTGTGCAACCTTGGGCAAATCACTTTATCTTTCTGAGCTTCAGGTTCATCATTGTAAAAGCATCACCTATCTTCTGAGGTTATTTGGGGGCTCAAATAAAAGAAGATTATATGAAAATTATAAAGAACTATACAAACATGGAATGTTGTTGTTTTTGTTGTTATATAAAATAACATATAACTTTTAAAGATCTAGTTTTGACTCCATTGGCTGAAAAAAAACCCAATGAACTACAATATGTGTCCCCATATTAACTATTTGTCCCCAAATAAATCCTCCTGCTATCTCCTTGTGTGTGGCTTTTTTGGTTTTTATTTTGGGTGTGTGTGTGTGTGTGTGTGTGTGTGTGTGTGTGTGTGTGTGTGGTTTGGGGCTTGTTTTGTTTTGTCGTTTTGCTGAGTTATTGATTTTGTATCCTTCCTCAATAAGGAGAAGTGAAAATTTCATAGGCAGAAATTCATCTCCATACATGCTATCATTCCATCATTTCACTGCACTAAGGGAGACAGCCTACAGAACCTTAAACCTTTTTTAAAAGACCCCAGTGATATATGGACGTTCATTTCCAAGTGCTCCCACTAGAGTCATTCTAATCCGGGGAGCTCTAGGGACTGTTTGAACGCGGTCTATATGAAGTCGTTTCTTAGGCACTTCTTCTCACTGTCATGTAGCCAACAGGCTGAATCAACCACACACAGTAATGAAAACATCCAGTATTTATAAGAGTATTTCTCAAAGGAACATCCTTCAGCAGGAAGGCCTGAAAGAGCTCTAAGAATTGAAGGACATATTTCAGATATGTCTAACCTGTCTCTGAACTCCTATAAAAATGGTCAGGATACCAAATCGTGCCTTTTCCTGCCTTGTGCTATAAAATGAAATGGGAAAGTTGTTTGACTTTATGGCTCTCCATGACATTGTGTCTTTTTGCTATTACATGGGTATAAAAAAATAAATAAACATAAGCTATATTAAGCATTATGCCATGTCACCACCTCACCAAGCAGGCTATATAACTTCAACCGTGAATTTTGTTTTATCTTAAGAAATTTTTTAAAACATCAGTCTGTACAAAATAGTCTACAGGCATACAAGTTTTAGATTTTTCTTCCCCTCCAGACAAAGATCTTGACATCTAAAAATACAGGAAGGAGGAAAAAAAAGAGATATGGGGGATTTGTAGCAAATCAAAGTTTATACTTTCTCTTCTTTCAAGTGAAGGGGAGTTGAACTAGATTTGCTTTAAAATCCTTGTACTGCTTAAATTCTTGAAATATGTAAACAAAAAGCAAACTGAGCAGTAAATGATCTTATAATAAAAGATAAAAAAGGCATTTTTCAAAAGCTTTCTCATGGGTAGCCTTTATTTAAAATGACCTAAGAGCAGAAAGTTTCCCAGGATTTCTGGGACAAGCAGTTGTTGATCATTTCCTTGGTCATGGTGGGAGAAAAAGAAGGACTCCCCCTCAGAGGCAAGTGCTCACATACTAATGATGCTATGATGGGCCTCTATTTTGGAAAGGGAAATGAGGTGTCAAACTTCATTGGAGGCTGATGGAGGTAAATCTAATCCATTGATCAGAGGTCTTTGCCCAAGGGTTAGTACTGACCCAAATAGTGTGATTTTCACCCATTTTCTTTGCTATCCTAGTAAGATTTTAGGGCTTGTTGACCACTCTGGATTTGTTTGCTCGATACACAAGTTTAAAGAGGTAAAACAAGTAGAGGTAAAAAGTGTTCCCTGATCACTATCTAATGCCATGAAGAATGAACGTAGCCACTGTGTCTTGAGCATCTACTCTGTGGCAAGTGTTGGAAAAATGTAGTTGTCGCCTTCATACAGTGTGGCCAAAATGGTTTTCTGTTCCCTCCATGCCTTCCGTCCCTTCCCACCTTGACCACAGAGAGTGACTTCAGCATCATTACTCAAAGTGATATCACGAGAAGTGATTAATAGGAGCAAAAGGATGTTCTGCTTTGAAGAATTGTGGCACAGGGAACACCTCCACATATGGAGGACCCTGAGAACACATCACCTTTTCCAATGATCCATCATCATTGCCCTCTAAAGATGGAGACAGGAGCAAGAGTTTCGCCAGCCTTGGTCAATCCTAGTGCCAGAAAAATGGAGCTAGGACACTGGTGGGAGCAGGGGGCAAGGGTGGGGAGGTGGTGGAAGCAGAAAAAAAAGAGAGATCAGGATAAAAAAAGGATGCTTTGATACTCACCGAAGACTGACTCAGAAGGCCTAAAAGGCAACCCAATAGAAGGAAGAAGTTTTCAATTTACCTTGAACTTTCTGTGTATTTGTGATCCTCTTAGACTGAGTACTTTTAAGTAATATACTGTTTCTCAAGCCCTTCTAGGTGTTGCAGGGTTACAAGATCCCTACTGCAACCTACAAGGTCCAGAAGAAACTGAAGCCCAGAGAAGTCAGGTAACCTGCATAAGGACACACAGCTAGAAGTAGCAGAGCCAAGGTTTCAGCCCAGAGCTGCCTGATTAGAAAGGCTGTATCTTTGTCACCACACAACATACCTCACTCATCGTACCCCTCTGCTATGCTTCTTCTATCCCACTAATGCACATGAGCCGTATAAAAATTCAATATCCATCATTCTCTTTAAAACAGTTATTTGTGATGATGGTATGTTTATTCACATATTTCTAGGTGCATCAGAATATTTTAAATAACTTCTTCCACTATTTATTTCACATTTATTCAACACATGGCTCCCAAGTTCCTAAGTCAAGCCAGGCATTGTGCTGGGTGCTTTAGGAAGTCACAGTCCACTGGAAGAGATCACATTAAAATGAAAATAAGTGCTTGGTTTCTCATGGTACAGTAAGGCCTAACCAAGAGATTAGAGCTTGCTTATTGAGCTGCAATCCAAAACCACATTATTGGGCTATAATTTCCTATTTGATTGACAAGAAAGGACTGAGCAACTGGCCCAAGGTCGGGCAGCTAGTCAGTGGCAATTCATTTCACTTACTTTATTGTCTCTGACATACCATGTTTTCATGATTCCCCCTCTCTTAATAGCCTTATGTAATGTTCAAAATATATTTTATATTTTACAGACATGTTTAAAATTTAAAGCCAAAGAAGCAAAAGTGTCAAAAGCTGACATTAGGCTGGATCACGTTTCGACTGCCAGCTTTAGGGACAGCAGAGCTCCTACAAGGTTTGGCTTTCCCCCAGGCATGTTTCCAGGCTATGGAAGCAGTTAATTCTGCCCTAACTGCATGCTGTGTCCTCATCTCCTCAGTAGCCCTCTATCTGGGCTAAGACTTAATTGGTTTGGGTTGGGTAATTCATAGTGCCTCATTAGGGCATCAAAACACATACTAGGCTCTCCAGTAATTTTCTCCCCTGAAAGAACATTGATTGGCTCCTTCATTTGGAAAGGAATTAGCTAAAGGACTCTTGGGTTTGTGCAGAGAGATTAAGTCCACAATGGATAATTTCAGAGTGTATTCTACAATCAGATTTCTTTGAGCCTATCTGTCGATCAAATTTCTCTTCTCTTGCTAAAATTTCTTCCATACCTACCCAACAGCAAGCGAGTGTTCGTTACCTTGCAGAAATTACATAAACTGCAAGTATTTTAAAGCTTTCTCTTGCCAGTCTCCTGGTTTTCTTTATCTGAGACGAACTTTGTTAACGCACCGATTAAAAAAAAGAAAAAAAAAAGATGGATTTTTCTGCTGATCCTGATTATTACTCTTCCTCCTGTTCCTTTTCTTGCTCTTACAGGCTTGGTCAGTCCCCCATCCCTATCTACTCACCTCTCCACATCAAAGGATGCTAACTGTGAATACCTATAATTCTATGCTTATGTTTTCTGGCTTCAAGAGATGAGTCAGCACTCCTACAAGGCAAGTTGATGTCCCTGGAATCAACCACTAACAGAGGACATTTGGGTGATAAATATCTCAGCCTCCTCACTTTTCGTTGGGATGACTCTAAGGTATGTTCTACACTCTAGCCCTGAGTTCCTGGGCAGAATAAGCTCCAGTTGTCTAAAGTAATACACCCTTCATTGGCTTCTCCCTTTTGTCTCACTTTGTCACTCCACTGTGTTTCTTGGTGTCACCTCCCCAAATGACTATTGCCACTTGACTCCTTGCCTCAGAGTCTGCTTCTGAGGAACCTAAAGAAAAATATTTACTTGCCATGGTGTGATTAATATTCGACTTTCACCATCTGACGTTTAAATCTTGAGGTCACTGAGACAGTTAACCTTCTGCAGTGTGGGCAGAGCTTTCTCAGTTGACTGTGTTCACCTTACAAACTAGACATATCTGGTTGGATCTGGGGACTAACAGAGTAACCCCATCAGGAGCCTGTTTTCATTAATGTTCAAGGAACTTCCTAGGAAATAACTTACCCTAAAAGAAGAAAGTTGAGACCTAATAACTTGGTCCAAAGACTTTAAGAGCAGTATTGGTGGGAAGAGAGGCAGTGGGGTGGGGCAGTTTTCAGAATGTGTTCATATACTTCCTATATTCTCTTACTGAGGATAATCTTAGTCCACATCCATGATCATCTGAAGGCCCTCTAGTGGAAAATGGTGGGGGTATAGAAGGGCAATGAAAAAAGAGGAAGTAAAATAAACTAGGATAAATGAAATGGTTGTTTTTTTATAGTAGCTAAAGGAGATCAAAACAGAAACTTGCTATTTTTTTGTTATTGTATCCTATTTTTACCCTCAGATTGGTGTGTCATGGGGAAACACTGGTAAAACTTCAAACAATATCCCATAAACATAACTTCTCTGACAGTAGCCTGCCTTAGTGCAGCCAAGACATCCAATTCCTAAAAACCTGTGAACTCTTCCCTGAAGATAATATTCTGGGACTTTCCTCCTGGAAAACAAAATAAAACTATTCCCCCTCTCCAGTCATACAAAATATGCATTTAGGCATATTACCACTGATAATCTTGAGATGGCTGACCTGTGGGCTTTCTTTCTATCTCTTGCTCTCTTATAAAACCAGTATGGCCCCTAGTATCAGCATGAATAAAACTGAATGGGACCTACCCATGGGATTTTGGATTCTGAATCCTCCAGGAGTGTCCCGTAATGCCCTGTCAGTTGGTTTTGCCCTTGGGCATCTAATTTAACTGACAAATCTGAAATATCACATGAAGGCAGCCACGTCCCCAGCGACTTCACAGATGGGAACCCTGCAGTGAGTAAGTTATTCCACCAAGTTTGACATTAGCTTATGTTGAACATTCTCCTGACAGATCTGCTCATTTCTTAACAGCATAAAACAACTCACTGTTATTAGGCATGAGTTTCCCTTGACTTGATAAATACCATGGCCCCATTTCTGGCTCTTTTTATGGACATCCTAAAGGCATCTGAATATGGCATTTACATTTGGCAGACGCTGATTAACAACAATTTTTTCTAATTAGTCTTGAAAGCTTCAGCCATAAATGCACAGGGTCAAATATTCCAACAAGCAAAGGATATCTAACTCTGTGAACAAGTGCATTTTAGGGTGAATGGGGGCTAGGGAGGGCATTCATACTGTCTGAACACATGTGGGCATATTTTGCAAAATCAACTTAGCTGCAAATTTAACCTGAAATCAAATCATGTCTTGGCATTATGCCTAGCAGGCATTATATAGTTGTTAGTTTCAATCATAAGAACAATTATTTTTAGTTATAGTGCAGACCAGTTTGAAAAGTCCTCAGGCCAACAAAGTCTTTATAGGATGCAGCTAGCTACAAAAAAAATCAGTAGATAAAAGAAGTGTAATACTTTACACTTTCAACTTTTATTAATATTTTGTCAGTCAATTGGCAATGGGCAAAGAGCCCTGGCACTACACCAATACTGTGTTATGGTGCTGGGAGAGTACAAATGAATGAGGAAGACATGACCCATGGGTTCAGGAAACATGAAGTCTACATGGAGAGTCAGACCATACTTAAGCATATCCAAAACTGAAGAGAAAATATAGAACTTTATGTAAAGATGAGATAATAAATGCAAAGGACTTAGTTCCCTGCCAAGGAGTCCTGCAGTAAACACTAAGTGAGGAGTAGCTATTATTATAATTTCATCAGAAAGCTCACATTCATAATTACACAAACAGTGAGAGGGAACAAACTCAGGTTGGGAGGGGTGATTCCTGAGTTAGATTATAAAGGTTTGGATAGTCAGGTTGGAGAACAGAAAATGATCTAAGAAAATAATCTGAGAAAAAAAAAAACACTGTGTGTGTGAACACACACCTCAACACAAAATTCCAAGGACAAGGACAATGAAGCACTGGGTAGGGCATTCAAATACCAACTGTTATCTGTAAGATGTAATGAAAAGTAAACATCTGGTTCTTTGCATAATTTTGATCAAAGGAGTATAATATGTTTTGCACATATTTGGAGGAAAACCAACTGCATTAGGATTTTCATTAGGGAAGAACTATACAGATGTCAAACCAGGACACTGAACCACTCTCTATGTAATAATGACAAGGAAGTGGATGCACAAATCTAATTTGGGTAAGTGAGCAGTCAGAGAGTGCCCAGCAGCAGGTACAGGCCATCTCAATCAATATACTGGGTAGAAACCATGGTGCAGTCAAAAGAAAGAGGTAAGGGAGGAGGACTATTCTCTGGGCTGACTTTTTATGCTCCTCACTCACCTTCATTTGACACACTTTTGCCGGCCCCTCTTCTTGACTCAGGGTTAGGCATGTGATCCAGGGCTGGCCCATCCATGTATTTTTTTTTTTCTCATTTGCCATAGGAATTGGTTTAAGATGTGGCCAAAGGACAATCTGAAGAGCACCAGGATTTTTCCTGGGACTGCTGCAAAGGTGGTGCTTCCTTCCCGCTGATGTTGCTTAACTGGTAGGCTGAATGCTGAGTGAGATCTCTGATGGTCCTCAGGACATCATGTGGGAAGGGCAAATCTGGGGATGAAGTGAGCACAGACAAAGCAGAACCGAGAAGATGCGGCAAGACAGATAGATACCTGACACCATTGTCTAAGCATCTAAATCCAGCTGACCTTCTGGGTTTTACCCTGGACTTTTTCGGCTGCTTGGTTCAAGGTAATTTGAGGTCGATTTTTGTCCCTTCACATGACATAGAAAGTCTTAACAAAATGGTTTAAGTCACCATGTCAATGCAGATGACTTGCAAATCTCATTACCTCTCTATTAACCCATTTCCAATTGCCTTTAGAGCATCTAAACTGGAGACAACTTCTGACACCAAGACTTGAATGTATTTAAACTGAGCTCATCGTGATCTTTACTCCTTCTCTGACATTCTTTATTTCTCCCCATGCTTCACAACCATGCTTCTTTTTCTATTAGGGCTGGAGACTCAGTAAGGAAGCCTGTTTTGACTAGTAAGCATTTCTTTACTCCTCCTTCTGTTAATGGCCCCTCTCCTTTTGGGGTGTCTACCTCACTCAGGAGGTGGTGCACCACCCTTCTGGAAACTATAACTGGCCCAAAGATGGGCTTATGACCCCTGACCCAATCTGGTTTTTGTCACTTTCAATCTAAATACTCTGGCAAGTAAAGTTTCTGCCATCTCCTTCTCTGTCTACCTCCGACCAGCCTGCTCCATTTTCAGGTCCTATAGTGTGGGGAGTTATTTTCTATTTTCCTTTTTTCTTTTCATCTAAATTCAAAACATTTTTTCCCTGATTATATAAGAAGTAATTTTCAATGTTGAGTTGTAGAAAATATAAACAGGTACATGACAGAAAATATAATTCACTGCTTCTATGGGTTCATGTGACTAGATTGGGTCCACCTTGATGATCTGTATCCATAACCTTAATCACATTAGCAAAGTCCCTTTTGCCTTGTAAGGCAACATATGCACAGGTTCCAGGGATCAAGGTTTGGACATTTGGGGAGCCATTCTGTCTATCACTCATAACTTATCAAGTTTTTATTCCTTGTCACTTTCTCCACTCAAAAGAACTCATACTTTCAATAGTAAAAGGGTTCTGAATTTGGATACTCTATTATCTGGTCATCAGAGCAGTCTTTTCAGTTAGGAAGAAGGGAAATTTGATCAGGTTTTTCCAGAGTTTACATAAAACATCCTCCCCAGGCAAATTTTACTCTATGCTCATCAATTAGCATTCTGATAAAATTCACCTCCCAGGTAACTTAATATCAGGAAAGGAGTTCTCAGGATAGAGAATGCAAATAATTAAGTCAATAGAAATTAACATATATGTTAAATATGAGTATTAATTAATATATAAATGTAAATTATAAATACATAGTAAGGTAAATTAAATATAAGTTCAAATGATGGCATTCTGATGTCAACTGGAATTGGTAATGAGTCAATAACCAAAAGAATGATCACATCTAGGAGTACTTAAAACATCCGGTGTCCTCACTCTAATATGGTGGCTCACATGAAGTGATACTCTGAGAGACTGTGTCACCAGAGCCATGTAGCAGTCTCATCATGGTCCCTTTCCCCACAATATTACCACTGAAGAGAGATATTAGGAAATAATTTTTATATAGGTGCTAATCGATATAACATAAGCATAGGAGCTGCTCCAAGAATATCTACCAAGACAGAAGAGTCAGTTATCCAAAACCATGTAAAGACATTGATTATTAGGTAGGAATGAAGAAATGAGTAATGGATATCCCAGCCATGGAAGAACGAGCTATTCTGTAAGAGGTACTACTTACCTAGCCTGCCTCTCTCAGCTTGTTTACTGTAATTGTTAATGAGATCCACTTGGCATCCCAAACCATTCCTGGGATGTTACTTATCAACAGATATATAAATACAACTAAAGAATCCCACACTGTAGAATGAAAACCAAAGCCTTGTATATATACGTGGACATACACATGCATACACATATAATACTTGTGTGTATATATTTTAAAAGGTTCTGTATGGGCTTGATGTTAATTTACAGTCCCTTAGGGCTCTGCTATCCCATGCCATCTATGTGGCCAACAGGTCTGCAACAAAGACCTAAACCTTTTTGTATCCAAATCATCTCGGTTTTTAAGCAGCTATACTTCTACATTATCATTTGACACTTTAGAGGCAGAAAAATTTTCTGTTCTCCCTTCTAGGTTATTTGGCTGGTCTAATAACTAAACTGACAGAAGACAAATTAATAGGAGAAAAACAAATTTAATTTCTTATGTATGGGAACCCCAAAGATAAGACTCGAAAGCAGTCAGGCAATTGAGACTCACATGCCATCCTGAGCTAAGCAATGGAATAGGGGCCGGGAGCTTCAAAGGTGGGAGGGCAATTTGCAGGAAAATAACAAGAGCAGGTGCTTGGTAATCAGATGTTTGCCTGGCGTGCAGGTAAGTTTTTCAGATAAAAAAGTTATCTCTGGGAGCAGCTCTGGTTCTAGGCATGCCCCCTTATCTAAATTCTTTTAGACAGTTAAGGGACAGGTTAAAGTTTTTCCTACGTCTGCTGGTCTTGGTTGCCTCAGCTCAAAATAATCCACATGCCAAAGTGGTACATTTTGGGGCAGCCTATCCTGCTCCCCTTCAACACCAAGTATGACTTTTTCTTATTTATCACAGCTACACTTCTGAACTGGGTGTTCCCCATCCACTGCTTCATCACCTCACATCAAAATTCTTGGAATTGAACTACTTTTATTACTGTATTACTTTCTTCTGTATTTTTTTACTTTTTCTGTACTGTTTTTGTTTATCATTTTTATTTATTTTTTATCACCATATTACATTTATCATTCTGCTAGAATTCGTGCACTCTCTGTATATTCTAAAGTCACTAGTTTAGGAAGAGAACCAGGTGGTCAAAGAGGAAAGAAGAGCCACTCACCAAAACTCCAATTGCAGCTGGACATAATGAATATATCATAGAACAGGTCAACTGCCTAAGACTTTCAGAAAAGCTTGTTTTCATTAGACTCCCCTCCAAGTTTTTCATAATCTAGGCTTCCTGCCCTGTGTTAATTATATTTCTGACCCCAAACCAACAAACTAAGAGGCTGCATGTTGTGATGGAAAGTGTGCTGGACCAGACGCCAAAAGCTGTGAGGTGTAGGGCCAATTCTGGAGCTAACCGGCTGTGTGACCTTGAACAAGTCACTTCATCTCTTACAACCATTGTCCCCTCAATTCTTCAATGAACAGTTAATAAAATTATGTTTACGATTTCTTCCTGGTCAAAGTAATGTCTTTCTTTGACCCTGATTCTCTTTCTTCTTACTATTAATATACTATGTATAACAATACAGCCTACAATTTTTATAAACAAGGCTGTTTTTATTACTATTTCTTACCAGACATAAATTACTACTCATAAGATATGTAACTCTAAAAATGAACACTACTTGCAATTTCAAAAACAGTTTTGTTAAATTCATTTGAGGTATGATTCAGCAAATGAGGTATTTAACATACCACTGTGAGAGTGAACCTTGGTTTTAAAACCTAGCAAATAAAAATTGGATCTGAAAAACTGGAGCTAAGATTGGCTGGGGTCCATCATCTTTATGAGAGTAGAGGGACTTCGAATATACTATTTGCCTAACAACTGGGCAGATAATCTGGAGCAAGAGGGCAGGGGGTGGTAAATTGGTAGGAAAATTAAAGATACATTTTCCCCAGCTGTTTGATTTTTCAAGCTGTTGAGTTCTGAGGTTACAGTATATAACTAGAATATGAAACATCATTGGGAAGAAGGGAACTCATTTAATATTATGTTAGTTGTAGAATTATAACTAGGTATAAAGCAAAGAAAGTAGTTATCTATTATTCATTCCTTCTGAATACACATTTCCTGTCTGTGAATACAAAGCATGACTAGAATTCACTTGCTGAAACTCTAAGATGCTACGAGAGAACATTTCATTTTCATTTGATCTGACCTTGTGTATGATAATGGAGCTTCTTTAAAACACTGACACTTGTCTGTTCTTCTTACATTGCATCCCCGAGAATCAGTCCTGCCCTGGCCTCATAGGAAAGAAATATAACCTTAGAGGACTTCAGCAACTTGTTTAAGTCATCTCCAGGCTCAGTCTTTTTAGGCGAGATCCTAGACAGATCTTACCACAAATACCAATCAGGTTAGTTATCTATGCGTCTAAACATGACTGCCTGTATTATATGAAGGATTCTCTTACTGATGTCTGAGCCCACCCAATCAGCATGTCAGACTGACCAGATGAATACACCTCTTTGTCATTCCAAGCATCTTGAGCAGCTGAGTGAATCTGTGAGAATAGGTTCTCCTTAGCATGGTGACAAAAAAGAAGTGTCTTGGCTAGAGAACTTGTATGGAACATAGGTCTACCAGACATAGATGAGCTTTGGCTCAACGGACACACACACACACACACACACACACACACACACATACATATGTACATATACATATACATATATATATTATATATATATATATATATATCTTTTTTTATGGAAGAGATAAATCAAGTGCCCTGTCTCCTGACCAAGGCCTTGATCTAAACCGAAACATAAAACCACAAAACATAAAGAACCTCAATAAACATAAGTAAGACTCCCATTGGTTTTCTTCTGTTTGTTTGTTTTCTCCAATTAAATTATGCACTAAATCAACTTTAAAATTCAGTCAGATTTGACCTAGAATCTAATCTGCTCATTTTCTAAAAATTCTTAAATAAGGACATAATCTCATTGAATTGATATGTCATCCAGTTCAAGCTTTCCAAAAATTGATGGCCAGATGGATGGCTAGATAGGTAGATAGATAGGGTGGGTGGGAGAATGAATGAATAGATGGATAATGGATAGATGATAGATGGATAGATTAAATGGATGAATTCACTTTGCTGGACTATAGTTACTGGCTCCCATCTCTAAAAGCACATAATGTACCTCTTCATGTAGCTACCCCCTTGCTAAAATCCTGCACTGATTAAAAAGTGAATGTAAATTGTCTCTGATGACTTTTTTATCATGTTCATAAGAAGGAGAAGTCTGATATAAAGTAGTAAAACAAGAATAAACAAACCTATAATTTGGAGCAGCAGCTCTGGGGACAATAACAAGGTTTTCCAATCTTCCAGATCATAATTAACAGTGTAAAGAATTAAAGGGAAGTTCAGGAAGGAGTACTTAAACCTTTTTGTAAATTTAAAAACAAGTAATGATCTCCATTGCTGTTCTCCAGGTTTATTCAAATTTGGACAATTAGGACAATTAAACATAAAACAGAGACAGTTCTAAAGAGAGAGCTGCAACAAAGCAGAATAATTGCTGGTGCGGGCTATCAAATTTACATAAAAAAAGATTAAAAAGCTGATTTACATTTAAAAAACAAGATCAGGCAACATCTAAAATAGATAACACAACCCGCTGAGAAAACCTCTTTTCATCAATAAAGGAGAAGCAAAGGTGATTATCCATAACAAAACTAATTTTCTATATTGCTTTAATCACCTAAAACCACTTTAACTGTTTATTTGAGAACTGTTTTGTAAAAAAAAAAATATTGCATGTAAAAGTGTCTAATTTCCAGGTTGCAATAAAACGTAGACATTGTCAAGATCCTGCTTACATTCTCTATTCATCATCTACTCTCTTCTCTAGATCCTGCTTTCTCTTGGTTATCAAATTTTTCACCAATTAAAAATCCACCCATTCTAGAACTTGAAAATTAGCCATGTAATTGGTTTAACAGATGCTTCCAGAATAGCAGTTCTGTTTATTGTTACAGAATCTCATGAACAAAGTAGATTGTAAAGCCCTTTCCTTCCTGGACTGAGTGCCTATGTGGCATTTTGAACGTTTTTAAAAACAGAGAAAGAACATAAATACCTGGATTTTAATATGTGCCATTACCAGATCCTTTGTTAATATTTACTATTGTGTGAGTTTCCCAAGAATAGTTATTTTCTCATTAGTTCAGTATCATGATTTGAACTTGAGGAATCAAAAACACTGTCAATTTAATGACAAACTTTAACCAAGACAGGAATCAGAGGGGCCTGTAGGAGGAGCTCTTAAACCCCATGTCTGTCAGGAAAGCCTTATAGGAAGAACTCTATGATTATAACAGACTCCCTCCACCCTCACTCCCACACACACACTTCCTCTTCTCTTCTATAATAGAATTTCCTTTCCTTTGTTTGCAGAGGGATTTGCATGTGGCTCCCGTGGCTGTAAGCCTTTCTTTTTTCACAAATAAATCCTTTTTGCTGAAGGAATACATGGCTGACGTTTTGTTTGTGGTCAACAAAACTTAAACAGATCTCAAAATTGAGGAATCAGTTGCCATTAATATATACTGTTGTTCTTAGAGCTTCCTGTAAAATCACCCTAGATGTTTAGAAAATTACAATATGCTAGTCATGAATTTGGGTTAAATAAGAAAAATGAAAATTAGCTAAAAATTGGGAGACAGGCCCATTTTAGTCCATTTATAAAGAAGTATTAAAATGCTGATGGAATCAAAAGCTTTCAATATACCAAATTATGGGGATCAGAACACACTACCCCAAAATATGGCACTCTGGTGTACTGAATACAGGCATACCTCAGAGATATCATGGATTTGGTTCCAGACAACCGCAATAAAGCAAGTTGTAATCCTTTGGCGGTAAAAGTTGTAAAAAATACAACATCTGTGATGTACAATAAAATGAGGAATGCCTGTATGTTAAGCTTAAGAAGTTTAAGAAACAGCAGGTGCAGGAAGGACTCTGTGACATTCCCCATCCCCCTAAAGCAGTTCATAAGATCCTCAGTTGAGAGGTGCAATCCAGAGGAAAGGAGCATCCTTATCTCTGAAGACAGAAGGATGCTGAGAGGAATCGGAATGAACAGGCCTTGCTAAGTTTCCCTCAGTTTACTGCTCTTAGCCCTTTGTCCTATCTCAGCTTCCCACAACTTTCCACTCTTCATCAAACCTAGTATAAAAACACTCAGGCTTAACTGTTTCATCAGATCTTCACTTACTCATGAAGGCTCCTGTGTCACATAAAACTTATATTAAAATATTAATTAAATTGATCGCTCTTTTCTTGTTCGTCTGTCTTTTGCAACAGGGGCCTCAGCCAAAAACCTAGAAAGAAAAAATAGTTTTCCTCCCCATACAACAGACCACAGATCAAACAACATGAATAAAAACAAAATCCAAATTTAGGACAAGAAAGGAAAAGATAGATTTGACTTTAAATTGTTTTACGAATTCTCTCAAAATTTGTCAGTACTCTTCTCTAGCCCCTATGTCTTAAAGCTATTCGTGTGAAAGTGTCTACTGAATGTTATTTACATGGAATAGTTCCAACTGCATGGATTTGTAAATCAAATAGAAAGTATTTACATGTCATAAAAGACTTTAAATATCTGGCCAAGTTGGACATCACTTCTTTCTTTATCAAATGAATCCTGTTTCCCATTCATTTCTATTATAAATAGGAAATGTGAGCCCACAAGAAACAGAAAAGAAGAGCTTATAGCCAAAAGGAAAAGAAAAGATATGGTAAGAAGATGGTCATTGTGGCATCTCTTGAATTGTGGTCTCCAGGTATTAAACTCCCCAGAAAATGAGAACATCATGTACTTTTACTCTGGAAAGGCATCAATTAACACCTCCCCTTAGCATAGTTGTAAATTTGTAACTTACATCTGATTTATTTACGTAAAAAGTCTATTAAAGTATCACAGAAGGTAGAGGACAAAATTAATTTAAAGACAGGCAATCAACCCTCACACACATGGAATAAAACAATAGTGTAACAAGAACTCACATAAAACTACTATTCCAAAACTTTAAACCTCTCCTAATATTTGGACTATGCCTCCATGGGAATAGTCCTAAAGAAAGCACTTCCCAGAGATGAGAGAAGTCTGGGATTGAGTCCAAGAGAGAAAGAGTGAGCTTAAACTAGATTATACTTTCAGTTTTGCCATTTATGTTCTCTAGGATCTGGGGTCGGTGGCTTAAACTTAGAGTGTCTGAGCTCACCCAACGGGAAAAGGACCTTGATGGCTTTCCTGCCTAGGTCTAAAAGAAAAATTTGTAAATGAACTAGAAACTGAAAATCACTCTGAACCTCTTGGATAAAGGTCCTATAAATATTGATTGCTGTTGTTATTATTACAGTAAAACATGCTTCAGCCCCCACACACAACTATTTCCACTACACGTGCAATGCAACAGGGAGAAAAGACGTAGCTCGCTTTCACTAAAGAGCAATGTGAACTGGAATCTAGTCATCAGTCACCCACATAATAGTTTTAAATGTCCACGATGGATAATATTTAAAATACACAGCCGTACTTAAAGAGGTATGCAAGGAAAAAGGGCATACAGCAAAAACATACAAAATAATAATAAGACTTTAAAAAATGATATAACATGAAATACTATCAACAAAAGAACAATGTGGATGAATTTCACAGAGGCAACAATGAGTGAAAGAGGCCAGATACAAAGGAATATGTACTATATAATTCTGCTTATATGAAGTTCAAGAATGGACACAATGAGTCTGCTATTAGAAGTCAGAATAGCGGTTACCTCTTACCGGAGGGTGTATGAGAATGGACTGAAAAGACATGGGGTGCTGGAAATGTTCCAGATCTTGATCCAGGTAGTGGTTTCCTGGGGAAAAAAATATGTAAAAATTCATCGAACTGCACACTTAAAATGCGTGCCCTTCATGGGTGTTATGCCACATACATAGTTTGTCGAGCATAGCTCTGTGGAATTATAACGAGTGGATGTCAGGTGGGTGCAGGTGACTGGAGTGGCCAGAGAGGGGCAGGGTCCCTCAAAGAATGTTTTAGGAGTGTGGTTTCTGTGTCATGAGGGACTTTTTTGGCAAAGAGGAAGGGGGAGGACAATTCCCACAGAGGAATAACAAAAGGTTCCCAGGTAGTCCGAGGCCATGTTCCCAAGTCATTAAAAATACCATGGACCTATGATGGCAACAGAAGGCTCAAGGATGAAAGATCTGGCAAAACACTCTCAGCAGAACACATAGAGAACAGTTTCTATGACTAGAGAATTTGAGTGACATAAGCTATCTCGAGACAGTTTATGGTCAGAACTTAAATAACTGTTTATGTCCATAGATGTCTCAGATGGAGTCGTCAGAATGGCATCTATTTATTCCAAGAGCATTCTGAGAAGCAGCCACTGCCAAATCAACTGCGCGCGTGTAAGAGGAAGAGCACCTTTTTCTCTCCGCCTCGCCCACTTAACATTTCTTCAACAAGATCAGGAGAAGGGCCAGGCTCCCTGAAGCAAAGCTTGAGAGGAATCCAAGGGCACACGATTTACTGAGGATGTACAGGAAAGGAAGAGGCCGTTAGAAGGTGAGGGAAGCAGGTTTCGGGAAGAGGATGGAAACAAAAATTAGAAGAAGGGAGGGCTTGCAGATATGTACCCCTTTAGGCAAGGAACTTTGCTTTTTGTATCTGTCATGTCAATCATTGACTTCAGCCTGGGTGGAGAAGACAGTAACTTCCCACAAAGAGACTCCTGCAGGCCCAGGGCAATTCTCTAGAGAAAGAGAAGCTATGTGATGTTAGTGGCCAAAAGCCCCAGAAGCTGGGGATAGTGTGCCAGCCTGGTCGAGGGATCTAGGCTGGGCAGCGTCCACTGCAGTAGCTACTTGAGCACTACACGCATCTTTAAATTAGCAGGTGACATTGGCAATCAGACCGGCCCACCACTTTCACACTGTCCTCATGACTTACACAGCTAACATCTAAAACAATCGTTTGGTTTTCCTACAAAAGAACTCTCCTCTTAATGCCAAAGACGCAGATTGGTTTTGGTGATACTTCATATCTCTTGTGTTAGCAGCAACAGTAAAACAAAGCAATTATAAACAAAGCTAGACCAAGGCATTAGGCTCAAGTTTGCCTTCAGAAATGAATTTCTTTCAGATCCCAGGGAATTTGGGAGTAAGAGAGAAACAGAATAAAGTTCAGGAAGGAGACAGAAAGTGTCTTCTCTCAAGGCATAAATCATAGAAATTGAATTAGATCATCTCAAATTGAGGGACAAAAAGCCAGTTATAGATCCATTTCACGACGCTGCATGACATGGATTCCATTTGTGACTCACTGAGGAGCATTACTTATTCTGAGTGCTCTTCTGACAATGCAAGCACTTAACATGAAGACATGTGTAACGTTACAGGGGATGAAGGAAAGAGCAAAATCTGATGGTGTGCCTAGAAAGCAAACTCTGAGTGTCAAGCATATGCATTTCTGAAGGTTTCTCTCAGTACCTCTGTTAAATTCTGCTTTTTTGCATAGCTCAGACTTTATAAGATCCTATTCTCTTTCCAGATGCAATCAACACAATCATTTTTATCTCAACCTTAGGGCAAAAGATCACTAGAAAAACCATATGATAACTTAATTAGACAGAGATCCAGCTGGGGTAATAGAGGAGACTTTAATGAAGAGTTTATTTGTGGCACGGGCAGGGCTGAAAGAAACCAAAAAGGATGGAAGCACCCCGAGGCTAGCAACAGCAAGAGCTGTCACCAGCTCTGGTGAGAGGAGAGGAAGCGGGGATCGGAAGCTGCTGGATAACAGCCGAGCTGTGGCCTCCGGGAGGGGACTGCACCCCCTGGGAAAGCAAGCTGGAAGAACAAATACCCCAACCACTGGCTTCTTGCACCTTCTGATCACCTGTCAGTGTTACTCTTGTCTGAAACCATCCAGAAGCCAGGAACCCAGGGTTTGCTCTATGCAGCCCACACAGGACGCAGAACAGGTTGGAGAAGGGTGGGGAGCGAATCCAGGGCAGCAACGGGGTAAGATCCCACACAGTTCCCAACTAGCGAAGCCTGAAGTTGATTCTTTAATAAACAGGTAGGAAGTTACAGTTTTAAGAAAAAAAAAAAATAGTTCTCTCCAGTTTATTCCTTGTGGGAAGCACTTCTGTATTATTGATAATAACAACTGCGATCTGTCAGGCACTGTACCAGATGCTTGACTGTTAGTTATTTTATGTTATTTAAACCTCGAAATAACTGTGTGGTAGATAAAAATATATTCGTTTTGTAAATAACTGACTTGAGGCGGAGAGGCAGCCAAGTACCTGGCTTCACCTTATAGAGGGAGGAAGTGCAGGAGTGAGGTGAGAATGAGAACTCTGACCTCATAGGCCCCGTGCTCTGCTCTGTCCTATTTCCCCGTGACAAAGATGCTGCCATTGTTCGAAACACTTTAGAAGCCCTCCTCGGTGTTGCTTTTAGAGGTTTTTAGGAGCCTTTCCCCTCCCCAAGATCAGTTGCATTACTTTATAGTCACACATTTTTAACAAGAGATGGCGATGATTCATCTTCATCATGTTCGCCAGATGTAAGGCCAGATGACTCTTCACTCTTTCTAAAAGTCAAATTAGGTTCACCCTCAAAGGGCTGAAGATATTAAAAATAAGCTTTGAACAATAACTCCAAGAGAGAAGTCTCAAAAACAACATCTGTAATGCTGGACATCCCGATTCAGAAAGTGATGCCTTTAAAACCAACAGCAGTTTTCCCACAGAATAACCCCCGGCCTCCGAAAGGGGCTCACTGCTGGTTTATAGGACCGGGAAAATTGAAAACAACCAAAACCAACAAAAATAGAGCAACAAACAGATAAACGTGTTTGTGTGCTGCCTGCCTCTACCCCACCTTACCCTTCACCAGGTGGAAACAAACATAGGGGCAGGAACTGGCTGCCTTGCCCAACTGCTCTACCCAGCTCTGTGCACCGAGCCTGGCACAGAATAATCTATTGATGCATGATGGAATGAAAGAATGAATGAATAAATGAAATTCTTCTTCCTTCCTAGAGCATAACCTTTATGTAAATATCCCATACCCTTTGATGTCATTCTGTATGAATAACTGATAATGATGAACATGACGTGTTTTGTTCCCTCACATATGAGGCCAGCAAATCATCTATAGAATTATCTATGGGTAAGTAGGAAAATAAATAACCCCCTGCTCCTCTCATCCTCTACATCACACCCCCATGCTAGCTTCCCTCTCTCCCTCACACATCAAGTGTCAAAACAATCACCAGCTCTCTGGCAGACATAAAGCATCCTTTCCTGCAAGGCCATCCAAAAAATAATGAGTATTATTACATCCCCTTCACAGCCATATAATCGGCTAATACTAAAAGTGCTAAGAGAGATGGCGTTTTGCTGGTTCACATCTAAAATTTAGACAGTCAACCATGAATGCCTCAGGCTGATCACATGCTGGGAGAAGCAATGATCATACGTCTGGCCAGATTTCCCTGCCAACTGGAAGGCCCAGGTTGGGGAGCAGATGTGCTGTGGAGGTGATACATTTGGTTTTCAGTGGGGAGGGTCTGTGGGTCTCATCTGTCTTCCGCACCCCTACTGGTCAGCTCAGAGCTCAGCACTAATGCCAACTGCTTAAGGACCTGCTCTGGTGTGTATCCTCCAGTCATGGGGAAAGAAACGTGTCCTAAAAAGAAGACAGCCCCAAAGAATTCTGTGACCTAATGGCACTGTGAGACTTTGCTCACAGCCAACTCTTTTTAATGTAGAATCAACCCGTCCTTTGCCCACAGCCAGAGTTCTTTTAAGTGATTTCAGTATTCCCCTGCCATACTAGAGAAGTCCAGCTCCTGTGTATGGAAGCAGCCTGCAGATTCCAGGTCAGCTGGAAGCCACAGATGACCAACTGCAGAATCAATAGGCCTCTGTTGCTGCCACGTGAGGGAGACCCCGAGCTTATCAGCAGCATCATGATAAGTACCTATTTGCCTGACATCTCCTCAATCAATAACTTTGTTATTGTTTGCATTATCTGACTATAAGTTTCGTCAATATGCCCAGCTAATGGGTAACATGAGCCAGGATTGCATTTCAATTTTTTTTTAAGGTTAACTCTCTCAGCACCAGGTAGAAAGAGTCATTAAGTGAACCTCGCCAGCTTAACTTCTGCCTTTGCCGAATAGGGGTTTTATAAAACCCCTCCAAGATATGGGCTGTCTTGAGACAGAAAAATTAATGTTGCACAGTCTAAATCAAATCGAATAAACCCGCCTCTGTTTGCTATTCTTTTTATTAGGTTTTCACAAGGATAGGCTGATGGTGTGTGTGTGTGCACTTGTGCATGTGTGTGTGTGTGTGCACAAGTACGTGTGCACACATGCATACGTTTCCTTTATGCACTGGAGAGAAAAGCATAAACTTGCTAGTGGGTGGATCAAGATAGGGAATGCAAATGGTGTTAGCTGGATGGAAAATGTATATGGGTCCAAAGAGGTTTTGAACCTCTCTAGATTATTTGCATCAGATATATATTGTAACACCATAATAAAAACGAATATTCTTGAATCAGGTCACAAGTCAGCTCCATGCACCATATCAGAAGGGCCCTGACCATTGTCGTGAGAATTACTAGCAGATGGCCAGGCACGTAGCAATGGCTCCAGCTGGCCTCTCACTCTTCTGGGGATTTGCACAGGGCTCTTTTACGAGATCAAGCCCGAAAGGTTATGGCTAATAATAAAAAAGGAAATAAAACTTGTAGTAACAACAGTGTGCAATGCACAGAATTCTTTGATTTTCTTGTCACATTAAAAATATTTACTGGTTTCTCCAGTCCGGATTTAGTGGCAACCCCAAATACAGAGGAAATATACAAATTACTCACTTATCAGAATAAGCCTGGTAGTATCACCACCTACTTCATCATTCTGCTGTTCAGTGCTTTCTTCTTTTTTTTTTTTTGATTGGTTGTAATAAGTTACTTATATATAACTGCATTGGTAGTGGGGTATAAATATATGTCACAGGAAGGTTTCCTTTTTAATAAACTAACTTCAAAAGTGTGCTACTGGGTTTTCACATTGCAAATGCTCGTTCTTAGTTCACGGACTCATGACACCCCAGAGCCAGCCTTATGCCTCGTCCAGTCTGGCCCCGATTTCTGAGCTGAGGCCCAGGGAGGCGAAGGACAGCCCAAGTCACACATCTCGTCATCTCAGCACTGAATCTTAACTCCCTGCCTCAGCTCCCCAACTCTGCGGGCCCTCTATGCACCTTTCGACTTTGCTGTCCTTACTTCTCCACTTCTGATCCCTCATCTGTTCATTTCTTTGCTGTTCATTAGAGAGGGCGCGAGGACAAGGGGCAGCTGCTTAGAGTGAGGCAAACATGACCTCTATCATAAACCCTTACCATGTCATTCAGACACTTTTTGTCATTTGTTAGGGAGAGAAAAACCCGAGGGGGTGTGTGTGGAGGATAAGAACGTTTGAGAGAGGAAGGGACAAGATTAAAAAAAAAAAAAAAGGGAGGGAGGGGAATGGTTTGTGCCTCTCTACTCAGACACAGATGAGAATAAATGCCTCCCCCGAAGTTCTCCTTCCATCCTCCCCCGACTATTAACTTAACCTAAAGTCCTAACAAGAATTGATCCGGCTAACAAATAAATCCAAAGGGGCTAACAGTGTTGATGCGGATGTATCATGGGAAATAATGAGTCATGGAAAATTATGAATGAGAAGCAAGTGTAATCAATACATGACTAACGAAGTGAGGGGGTGGGTAATGATGTCGGGGCAGACGCCTTTGTTTCACGCCACGACTGAGGGGATTTGGGACACGCTCGCACAAAACACGGCACCCTGGTACATTGAATGTTTTCAAATGAAGGAGTCTGAGGAACAGCAGGTGCAGGAAGGTCTCGCTGACCTTCCCTCCGCCCTTCTCCCCTGACGCGGCTCAGAAGAGCCTTGTGGGAGGCGTCCTCCCTGAACCCGGGGAACAGGAACAGCCTCGTCTCCCAGGATGGAGGGACGAGAAGGAATCTCAACCAGCTGGCCTAAGTTTCCCCCCAGTTTCCTACCCTTAGCATCCCTTTGTCCTATCATTTTCCCATGACTCTCCACTCTCCATCCAACCTTGCATAAAAACACTCAGTTTTAACCGTTTCTTCAGGCCTTCGTTTTCTTATGTAGATGCCTGTGTCACCTAAAACTTACGTTAAGTGAATGTGTGTGTTTTTCTCCTGTGAATCTGTCCTTGCTGGTTTGAATTACAGTTACGTCTTCAGTCTCCTTGTCTTCTGGCTAACGTCAAATGCTGTGATTTCACGTCTATATCCTGGTCTTTTTCTTTCGGTCATGAAATCCCATCTTTACATTTGAGGAGGCAGGGAGAGAGAAGGTTGTTGGGAGGTGTTGCGTGAACCGTGATCATGTAAACCCATGAACCTCAGAGAGAGCTCAGTGAGAAAGGAGGGACCAGCTTTTGTGGGGGTCTTCCTGTTTGTGGCATGCTGGGTCGTGACGTGCTCAGCACCCCAGGCTTACTAATGCCGGCTTACTTTCCCTTCCGTGTAGATGTGCTTTCTTTGTTGCATGCTCCACAGTCTACGACCCCAAATTCTAACCAGGTTCCCCCATTCATGAACTAGTGGGTTTTAGTTAATGATTCACCCTTTCAATCATGGAATCCCAATGTAGGACTGACTCGAGGCTTCCCAAGTCCCTGCTGACAAATAATGGGATTCCGTAGAAATAAGTTCTTTTAAGAACGTCTGTCCTTTGCACTGTAATCTGAAACACAGCAGTGGGGCCTCTCGGGCCATCTTCATACGTGTGTCCCTTGCACAGAGAATGAAGTGGGAAGGTCAGAGCCCTCGTCTGTCTCTTCGTCCAACTGCTCGCTTGCTAAGCTGGCAGAGAAGCTCCGGATTCTGGCTAATTTGCATTAGTCCTACTAACAGGGCTCTGAGTTCTTTAGCTGCCACAGTACTTGAACTGGTCAACTCTGGGAGGGAGAGGCTTGCTTTTCCTTCCTGTAACCCCAGGCCTGATTTAATTAAGCATCTCCTCCAGTCCCAATTTATAGTCTGAAAAGTGTTCTCGAAGCAGCCCTACGATGTGGTATGTTTTTCAATGAGCCGAAATGCAATAAGTTAAATTGAAACACCATTTTGAGTGTCTGCTGCCACCCCGAGAGCTGATCCAACAAGCACATTCGTTGTGAATATTTAACTGCAAAGGGTCAGATAAATGAGTGGTGATTGCCTTTGGTAACTTAGCCCGGTTCTAGAAGTCAGAGGAGAGGCCCTGGGCTCCTGGGGGGCGGTGCTTTCTGCTTTGAGAAAACAACCTTTTAAATCTTATTTCATAAATCGCCAATTCTTTTTATCCCCGAGAATAACCCAAAAAATAAGAAAGCCCTAATACGTGGGGGTGAGAGGGCTGAGACAAGTAAAGGGGGGAAAGGAAAAAGGATATCACCGCATAATTGCCCTAAGTCTGTCCCTAGTGACTTTTTTGTTCTACCATTAGGCCCCAGATGTCTTCCCTAGTTTGACAGTCCTGACCCCTAACCTGCCACCTAGCAGTGAATGAAACCAAATTTCCTATAGGAAATGCCCTTGCCGAGTCTCTCAAAGGCTTTAACCTCAAAATGAAAACTGACAAAAGAAACAAATTATATTAAACTGCAGCACTAAAGGTTTTGGACCGCTCAGATAAAAGAATCTGCAGAGATGTTAGGAACGAGCAAATCATCTGCAGCCTGGGGGAAAACACAAAGTTGCCCTTCCTCCTGCTGCTCCTGCTGCCCACGGTAAAGTTTTTATCATCATGTAAAGATAATGAGTAGATGGTGGGAGACAGAAGGCTCAGAGACGGACATCGACCCCGGTGCCCGCAGAAGCCAGGCAAGTAATACGCATAAATGAAACTGGATCCTTGAGAAATTTGACGGGCTCTCTCCAGATTTGTAAATGTTATCCGCTCATGCGATTAATAAAACACCCACCCAGGTTTTCTTCAATGTCCATCGGGCACTTTCTATTTTATCAATCCACGCCGCTATTACGTTCAGTTCACCAATGGGGAAAAGTGAGTCTCTAGCTAGCAGAACCAACAACACCTGGCCACGGCGGAGGCCACATTTCCTCCCCTGCCCTGAACCGCCAGGAATTTATAAAGAACCTGCGGCTTCCTGGGGTTAACTAATGTGACCAGGATTATAAAATCCCAGGTGTTTTAAAAAATGAATCCGTAAACTACAAAAACTGAGAGTAGAATGTGAAGGAGAGACATGCTAGGGGAAAAAAAAAAAAGAGAAAGAAACATAAGAAAAAAGATATGTGCCATCGTTAGACTGGTCCTAATGGCTGCCTAGACCAAGAGGTAAGATGTTTTACTGAAAAAAAAAACTGTGAATTTTCAAGCATACATAATGCTGCTTCTAGTATTATTTTGTGTGTGAAATCAAATGGACTTCACATTTGTGAGGTTTAAATTTAGTCGCCATTCTGTGATTTATGTAGGCAATGCTGCCCTCCCATGGCCAAATTCTTAATAACATAATTCTGTGTTTAAAATGGAAACATTTTTATGTTCTTTTTTTCCCCAAAATACTTGGAAGAATTTTGCATCCATTTAGCATTATACATGTGCATATATTATTTACATAATACAATACTCTCTCCAATTTTTGTATCTAACCTGGGGTTGGGTCTGTACCGTTTTTACATGTGTTTTATAGGGCACTGGAGGAGGTGAATGGCAAATAAATCACAGTGCTGCTGGACGCCAGAACTTTCAGGAATCAGTTCCTCTGGGAAGAAGGGTTTTTCTCATGACAGAAAACTTAGAAGAACTCTAGAACAGAAGATGTTTGAGTGTCTCTAGTCTGAACATAATCTGACAGAAATGATTATCCCCTTCTAAAGAAAATGGCTTATTATATTTGAAGAAAACAATAGATCAATTCATAAATATATTTTTAAGTACAAACAACCGTTCATGGTTGTGAATATAAAATCACCTTCTAGTTCCTGCAAGAACATATCATCTGTAACTAGGGAAATTGCAGACCAGGAATGTTATTAGATAAGAGTTACCACACCAAGAGTAGATGATGCTGTGAGGTAATTTTCTTAGACCTGAATGACAGCTCTCAGAACCACTAATCGGAGGCCTGCTGCCTCCCAGCCTATGCCCTGAGCCCTCGTCCGACATATCTGCGTGGGAGTCCTGATGTGGACTGCGGCCAGACAGCCACCTTCAGGAGAGGAGATGCCTTTTATGGAAACGAAGTTGAGCATTTTGCAAACAGGAAGGAATCGACCACCAGAGAGGTCCTTCTTGAGGAAGATTTTCAAGCGAAAGGAAAATTTTCACCCACCAGATCAATTGTTATTCTTGGTGCAGCTCTAAATCTGAAAATTTTTGGAGGCCAAAAATCAAACATACCAAGAGTAGACTGAGGCCTGCAAGGCACACTTCACTTACTAATATATTCGTGTGGCTTCCTTTTTTTTTTTTAATAAAAATATTTTACATAAAAATCCAATTTACGGTTTTTCAGTAAAATCAGAAGACCTGGCACCACTGGGCCCATTTTCCCACTGGAGCTGAAGAGTGGCTGCCCCCTTGAGGTGGAGTATGCCCACTGTGGTTTACCACAGTCCCCGCCACTCCCTAACACATACCCAGACTGGTTCATTGATTTACAATACTTGTCTGTGCCTTGTAGGCCTTTAAGTTATGAACCCTTTTGCTCTAGCTCAGAGAATTGTGATGCACACATTAATTCTTAGGAGCCACAGAGCTCAGCAAATTTAAATAGCTCTTCAACTTAAGGAAAGGGAGGGCAAAGTTGCAAGCACTAATTCTGATTTATCTGTTTTTGTTTGCTTATACTTTTTCTATATTGTCTCCCTTCATCATCATTAACAACTTCTCATAAGGGTTTTAGAGATTATTTAAGTTAAAAGTTATCTCTTTTAGCACCTGAAGTTTTGGTAAAGAAAGTTTTTATATAAATCTATATTTAAAATAATTAAAACAGACTAATGGAAAGCATATTGGATTAGGAAGTAGAAAATCTAGAAACTTATTCAAACCTTTTCCCTGGTAAACTCTATGGTATTAAATAATCCACTCAAATGCTCTTTACCATTTAATACCCCATAAATAAGAGATAATACTTGTTTCTTCTGCCTCACTGGGATATTGTAACAATAACCATAAATCAGAAGTCATCTGAGTCTATAGAACAAAAGTATCCTATAAAGACAAAGCATTAGATTTAAAGTAAATGTTAAAGTGTTATTCAAAGTGGATTTTATGAAAAAGGAAACTGTTGCTATATAATCATATCTTTGAAAAATATACATCAAAATGTTAATAGCAGTTATAGCTATTAACTGCTATAGGTAATGAGATTTGGGATGATTTTTCCCTCTTTGGCTTATACTTATTTTTTTCTTTCCTTCTAATGAACATGTGTTAGCTGTGTAATAAAAAAAAAAAGAGTAGTAATTTCAAAGGAAGAGATTGGGAGAAATAAAACTCCTACAGTTTTCAATTTTATGGACTTGAATAATCACCTATTTCTACTGTAACCATTTACAAATTTTTATAGTTAGCATGTGTCTTACATTAGAAACCTGAAAATTAGAAAATTCCTGGGAAATATCCTCTAATATATTGTTAGCTAGCAAACAAATGGACTAGTCAAAGTGAACTTTAATTAGCTGTTGTGTGTCTTGCCCTTTCCGGTATTCATCTGATCAGGATCAATTAGGCAGACTCATCCAAGCACTGCAGGAAGTTTAACTCTCTGATTCCCCTTTCATTACAGATAGGCAAGGCGTGTGCAAACTGCTGTGCTTGTGTTTCCACATTAACAATGTGGGGGTTCTAGCTCCTAGCCTCCTCTAGTAATTTTGCCCTTTGTAGAGAAACTGTCACTATACTCCTGATTGAAGATCACTGTAAATCAGTGATTCTTAACTGAGGGTGGTATTGCTCCCCAGGGGACATCTGGCCATGTCGGGACACGTTTTTAGTTGTCACGCTGGAGGATCATGCTACCAGCGTCTCGTGGGTAGAGACTGGGGATGCTACTAAATATCCAGTCATTCACAGAACAGCCCCCACAACAAAGAATTAGTAGTAACGGGTTGAGAAGTCTCGCTTAAATGAAAAATGCTCTAAGGGCATATATGGTAAGTATCATTAAGGTCTTTCCAGAGTCACAGGTATGAAAGTTGTTGACTTCATGTTTAATAATCAAAATGGAAGAGGAGGCACCATCTAGCACATTTAAATTATCTGATAATTTGGTAGTTCACAAAATACTTACTAGTCCTTTTTATTATACCCATTGAGACTGGCTATCTTATTACCAAATAAGTTTATTTCTTCTTAGCATCATATGTATTTGAACTCTGTGGAAGGTGACACATAAAGAAAAATCTGGGAAAGAGTTGTGAGAGCTCGATTTGTCACTGTTTAATTTCTCTCCAGCCAGCAAGATGAGAGAAAGAATGAACTAAATGCTTTGCTATAATAAAACAAAAATCACTCCCACAATATCAAATACGCTGACAAGATATCACTCTCTTCAAATGCAAAAGAAAAATACTCTCAACAAGAAATGTGGAAGCTTGGGGTTGTATAAATTAAAAAGAATTTTAAAAATTCATTCCTTAACAAAAGAAGATCAACTGTACACATGAATTTTAAAAACACTCAGGTTGAAGTAAAACAAAAGCAAGAAGATATATTTAGACACAAGTGCTGGAACTGTTTTCCTTTGAAAATCACTCTCCAGAAATTTCTCTAAATAGGAAAATAAAGGGGTTTCAAACGCATTCTCAGATTTGCTTATTGGTGTGGATTATTGTTCCTTTTTTGTTTGTAAACAGTATAAGATGAAATAGGGCTTCATTGATCAAGGAATTATTCAGGGTAAAAATTAGCAAGTTACTCTTTTGGATAAAAATTTTTACTCACTTTTAAAAATCCTATCACCACTCTATCTAGAGGTAAGTTATGAACTAAGGAAAAAATTATGACCTGGAAAAAGGGAGAGAGAAGACTCATGGAGTCTTTGCCTTTATTGTATTTGAGCCAAATCTTTGCTATTCATTATTAATGTTATGTTCATAATAGTCATTATAATCAAAATTCATTTGCCTGATTATTCCCTTTTTGACCACAGGTCACATAGAACCCTACTTATAAATTTGGTTCAGGAGAAAATTGAAGGGGAAAAACATAAAGTAGCCACATTTCTCTGTTGATTAACAGCCTGAGTTGGGCCTCGAACCCCTGGCCTCACTCTTTGAATTTGGTGCAACAGAGAGAGGGAACTGGACACTCAGGAAGGTCTGGGCAGAACACTGGCCAAGTATGTGGTACTAGCTCTCATGCAGTTTAGATACCAGATACAGAGAGAGAGAAATAGATGTGAGGATTAATGAGAGCCTAAAAGAACTCATTTCAAACCACGGCAGGGTAGGGTCAAGAGTCCTGGGAAGAGTCCAAAAGGAACATGTATGACAGTTGAAATCAACATCTCTCCTGGCAGGTCCCACTGCTTTATTTTGATTGCCACTCAGCTCAAGAGCCCGTCACACTGGTCCATGGCATTCAGCCTGCAGGGCTGCTTCTCCAGCTTCTGAAGCCACCTGGAACCGTTCCTTTTGTCCCCTCTGGCCCAGCCAAAGATGTGAAAGCAGACACAAGCAAAACGTGTGAGGAGGAGGGGAAAGGAGAGAAAGTAGAGGAGGGAGAAGGCAGGAAAGGGATGACATGTAAGTACTCATAAAAACATGCATGGGGGAAAGACAAGCCTATTTTACTTCTAAATAAACAATTGAAAATACCACATAACAGTATCTAACTTATATTACTTACTATGTGCCAAGTTCTTTCTAAACACTTCACATATATTAACTCAATCTCCACATAAGCCTTGTGTAGTTTGTACCACCATCACCCCACTTTACAGATAGGGAAACTGAGGTACATAGCCCTGGTTACACAGCTAGTAAATAACAGAACTGGAAGAGAAATCTAGGTGGTCTGATTTCTGAGTCCACACATGTTCCTCACTGTCTTACATAGCCTCTCACTTACCCAACACTTACACCGCGGGGTGATTGCTAAATTCTATATGTTATAAAGAAACCAAGAAACAAAAAGGATGTGAGACCATCCAACAAACCACGATGCAGTGAGAATCCGAGTGTCTAATGCTCCCATTATGTTTTTCTATACCACTGGTCACATTTAACCAAATAATTTAATGAAAATACCCCTGAAACCAACTTCAGTTCAATAGGTACATTAGCATTATAAATAAATGAAAGAAAAAACATAAATGAAGACAATATACGCTTATATTCATTGGATTGTTGTCTAATTATTTTATAGATATAAATACCTAAAATTGCAACGATAAGCCACCCAAAGGCAGGAGGATGTATTTCGTTTATAAATATCCTAGTATGTTGATATGCAGTATGCTGAAAAATTACTGGTAACATAAGTCAATCAATCAATCTACCAATCAATCCACTTTGTTGAATGTCTACTATTAAGTGCATCAGGAGATGAAAGGTCATAAGAAAAATAGATAAATCCTAACTTTCATTTAATGGCAAACAGAAAAAACTAAATATTTTTTAATTGAAGAATAAACGCATTCTCCCATTCTCCCCTTCTTCCTTATCAAGACAGCTCAATTCTATTTGGGGTGGCAAAGTACCCAGTTAAACACGCCCCTCCCCGCTCCTAGACTTCCTTATGGTTAGAAGTGACCATGGAAATCAGGGCTAGCTGATAAACAAATGGAAGCAAAAATTACAGGGTGGAGACTCCAGGAAACCAACCCTGGTAGGCTTCTGCCTTTCACCTGTGCACCACTTCCTCCCACTTTTTCTTGCCTGGAGCGTAAACACAATCTTTGGCAGTGGGCCAAGATGACCATGAAGCAGTGGGAAGGAGCCCAAATCCTCAGTGATTTCCTCAGGCCCCAGCACCTGTGCTGGACTGCCCTGCCCAGATTCCTAGGCACGTAAGGAAAACATCATTTTTCCCTCTCAAAACAAAGAAGTCAGGTCTCTGGTCCACGCAGCTGGCCATAGTCCTGACGGTCAGCGACTGCTCACTGGGTCTGCCCTTTCTCTCGCCTTCCTGGTTTGAAGGAGCGCACGCCTTCTAATTCTGCCTACATGGCCACAAGCCAAGATACACAAAAAAAGAAAAACTAAAAGAAGTACAAGGAAACATTGCCAACTGCACATTATGTAAGTTTACAGGTTTGATTTTCGGAAAATATTTGGGAGGAAAACAGATTTCTTTTTTCCTGTAATGTCCCCTCATCTATTTCTTTTTTATGCCCCATTTTGATAAAATCACTGTCTGTGTTATTTTCCTCCTAGTTTCTTCACTGTGAGGCTTTTGAATGATCTCCCACTAGACTTTCCCAGTCGATCTGAGTTACTATTTCTTGCTCCAAAACTAAATTCGATCATGACATGTAGGATCTTCTAGACCATAGTGGATTTGTAAATTATGTAGTTTATTCTTAAAGTTGAAAGCTTTATCACTCCTAAATTATATCTGTTCCACTAAAAAGTTTTCATGTAACATCTAAGGAGTTCATTGAAATGGATTGCTAAAGGAATCTACATGTTCTTTCAGATGTTTGAATAGTATCCTAGGCATCGGTTAGGCTTAGACTCATACTAGAAGCACGAATATTTAAATCAAACTCAGTATTTTTAAAAACTTTATATAATATTTTTAACTGCAGAGAAGTTTAAAAAGTTAGGTTAAAGAAGTTTTTTTTTAATCTTACAAAATTGATGTGTCAATATATCACCTGCTAAATCTACAGTCACAGTTATTCATATATTGTAAGCAAAAACACCAGCTCACTTTGTTTAATTGCTTCATTATTAAGGAAAAAAGGTTGATTTGGGATGAGCAGTTATCAGAATAATGCCTTTCTTTGCCCCAAATATCAATATTCTTCACTTTTTTGTGTATGGACCTGACTTTTAACTTGGTCATGGAAAACAAGGTTCTAAAATAAACTTACAAAAATGAAGAACCAAACTCAGAAAAAACTTGCCTGTCAATATAAGTCATATAAACTCATAAATAACTAGGAGGTGAAGCTTAGATCTGACGAATTGCTGTGTAGAATGGGAAATTTCTTTTCTAGGACAGTCTCTGCCTTTTAGATGCCAAAATTACATATATCTCTTAAATACAAATGATGGTACCAGTCAAGTGGCTCCAAAAACTCTCCTCTCCTCTCATCTCCCCTCCACTGTCATTATTTGAATTCTTTCTCCTTCTATCTCTCCTCTCCCCTCCTCCTCCCCAACTATCACCTTGTAAGCTATTGTAAGACAAATATGTAGGAGCAGTAGAAGAGGAAACAAAGGAAAATGTGTGACGGGAAAGAGTAAACTTTCATCACCCATTTCTTCTGCCCCTTACAATTTCTTACATTGCCTGCTGGGAGATAGGGGACCCTCCTATCACAGCACATAAGGTCCTTCACGATCTGTCTCCTGAGTATCTTTTCTAATGTCATTGTCTAACAAGTTGACTATTCCCAGAAAGACCCTCCCCAGCAGAGCTTGAGCATCAGCCCAGTGTGGGTTAGGCTCCTCTCTGAGCCCCCAGGCATGGTGTTGTTCCCACCTGCTCTTTCTGTAACTTCTTCCTCTCTGCGCTATGAGCAACTTGAGAGCAGAAAACATCTTTCATCTGTATTTTCAGGGCCTAGCAGCCTTGCTAAGTGATTGGCTCAAAACACAAGTGGTGCTTAAAAAGTGGTGCTTATTATAGATAATAATAGCCAACATTTAGTCTTTCTTCTGTCTAGATACTTTTTCTGTAAAAATGCTCTATCTACTGTAACTGTTCATTCTTGAGTCAACTCTAAGAGGTCTTCATGTTCTCCCTGAATTAGAATGAAGAAACTGTCTCTAATCCAGTAATATGCATTCAACAGACTACTACCAGACATTAAAAAAATAATAATAAGTGTGCACGTGTGGACTCTAAAAAACTGAACTCATAGAAACCGAGAACATGTTGGTGGTTATTAGAGGTGGAGGTAGGGGGTGGGGGAAATGGTGATCAGAAAGTACAAACTTTCAGTTATAAGATAAATATGTTCTGGGGATCTAATGTACAACATGGTGACTATAGTTAATAACTTTGCATTGTATATTTGAAAGTTGCTAAGAGAATAAATGTTAAAAGTTCTCATCAAAAGAAAACATTGTAACTATGTGAGGTGATAGATGTTAACTGAACTAATTGTGTTAATCACTTTGTAATATATACATACCTCTAATCATGTTATACACCTGAAACTTACATAGTGTTACATGTCAATTATATCTCAATAAAACTGGAAAAAAATAAAGCTGCTTTGAAAAAAAAAAACCCAAAGTGTGAGGACTAGGTAGGAGCACAGAGAAATGTGTAGTGACAATAGTAAGACAAAAAGCAAATGCCCAATAATCGACAGCTGTACAAACACATCAGTGTAATAATAGGAAGGAATGTCCAAAAAATGAGAGCAATTGGGTTGGAATGATGAGTAGTATCTTTTTTTTAGTATGTTGTTATTATTTGTTGTTTTAAAATTTATAATTTAAGAGGCACTTACAATGAATTGGATCTATGTTTCAATGAATATTGGAGACTCTTCGAGAAGTCTTAAAATTCTTAACTTTCCTTTTGCCTTTTATTTTTAGTCTCCGCCTCTTTTGCCCAAATCCCAAAGCTGAGTGCTCACTTCGGGCATTGAGAAAAGTGGAGGAGGAAAAGAAGGAGTATTAACTCCGATTGAGTTCAATAGGAGAACTGGGGGCAGGAGGGGAGGTTGGGAGGATAGGGGAGGAGGTTGGGGGGAGAGGAAATGGGCCAGTATCTGAGCCTCGACCTCTATCTCGCCAACAGAGACAAACCATGTTGCCTCCATTTTGTGAAAAATGACATATAAACACATTTTCAAACCCTTCCTTCCAACCAAATCAGCACCTCTAAACCCTGCCTATAAGGAAATTCTGGAGTCATCAGTGGCTGAGTGTCACCTGTATGGCAGACCCCAGGAGGCTCTGTGGGACTGTGACCTTTTTCTATAGTGGAACACAAAAGAGAAAAATCACTTTCAAGTAGTGACTCAAGCTGATCAAGAATCAAGAGTTGTTCCAACTCAGAGATTTGGGCCAGAAGTTTTGCATCCCAACCCCATATCTCCTGGCCCCAAATTCCCAGACCATCCACCCATAGAAACACATATCCCAGACTGTCCTGCCAGATTGAGATCCTACCCCTGAAAACCTTGACTGAGAAACGTGAGAATCCCTGATCCCGAAACCTGGCTGGAAAAGGAGGTTAAGGAGGGTCAAGGCAAGGCTGCCAGGGAGAAGATCTGCTCCGGGCTCTCCAAGTCACAACAAACTTTCCCAGGGAACTACTTCTCAACCCTGCCGATCTCTTTCCATTAGTCAGACAGGTTGTGAGGTCAATAGGTTTGTGCGAACTGAGCAGACAAACAGGCTAGGCCTTTATGCAATGTGCTTAAATGTCTCATTCAGAAAATCCATGGTAAATGCCAAAGAAGGGATTACAAAAACATTTGAAGCCCAGCTGCTCCTAACTGGACCCTTTCCATACAGTCAATGTGAGTGAAGGAGTCCAGGGCCATTGCCCACAGGCCTTTGGAAGAGAGTTGTTTTTTTTTTATTGTCATGGCCTTGTTTTCTTGCTACATTCTCTTTCCCAGATAAATAAATACATACTTAAACAGAACTTAACTAGTTTATTTTCATTCAGATTTTAAAAATAGATAAATTAAACATTATGGATATAGTTGAACCTTCCCAAAACTCCTCTGTGATTTCATCACTTGTCCTCATTCTTCAGGGGTTATCATTGTCCTAAATTTGGTGTTTCTTATCCCAGGCATGATTGTATACTTTCACCGCTGTGCACTGTGTATGCTCCCATCAGCAACACAAAGTTTTGTTGGGCCTATTTTCAAACTTTGCATAAATGGTACACTTGGCTTTCATCTCTTTTACTCAGTTTTTACTCAAAATTGCTTTGAGATTTTTTCATATTACTATGGCTCTAGTGGTTTCTTATTATAATATTCTATTACCATTACTATTCATTGTAGCATTTGATTGTAGTGTTCTATTATATAACGCTATCACAATTTGTTTCTTAATTCTGAGGGTGGAATAGCTGGTGGTAGAGTATGAACATTTTTAACTGTAAAGAGAACTTTGGTAACGTCTGATAAAGTGCTTAAACCAATTTTTATTCCTGCTAGCAGAAGCTGAGAATTCCTGATGCTTCACATCCTCAGAAACACTTGACTCTGTCAGACTCTTTAATTTTTGATCATGTGGTGGAAGTGGCACATAATCTCATTTTTGGCATGATATTTATTCACAGATTGAAAAGGTTGTTTTGTTTTCTTTTTTCAAAATGATTCCATAAGTCAGTAGTACTCAAAAGTGTGGTCTGCAAGATCCCCGAGACTCCTTTGGTCGCCAAGGTCACAACTATTTCACAATAGCACCAAGACATATATTTGCCCATTTAACTCTCATTCTGTCACAGGTGTGCAGTGGACTTTTCCAGAGGCTCCCTGATATGTGATGCTGCAACAGACTGTATGATCACCCAGCTGTCTTCAATTAAGCCAGATCTTTCATTAAGGAGATCTGCAAAAAACGTAAAGCAATGCCACCCTTCCAATTACTTTTGTCTTAGAAAAAATGATTATTTTTTAAATTTTGTGGTTCAATCGCTTTATGAGATTGCCAAACTTCTCTTTAAAGTTAAAAATGTCCATATCCTACTACCCAGCTATTCCACTCCTCAGAATTAAGAAACAAATTATGATGGCTTTATGTAATAGAATACTACAATTAAAAAAATACATTAATATATAATGGGTTTTAATTGTTCTGATATGGATTAATATTTTTAAACATTTCAGTTTTAATTTATAAAGTGGTAAATGTCACTAGTTAAACATATAAGCAAAAGCCTTTGGGGTCCTGACTTATATTTAAGAGTGTCAAGGGGCTCTTCTATAACCAAAAAGTTTGAAAGTCACTGGTATAGGACATACCGTTGTGTTGTCGCTTCTCATTAAATTAATGACAGCTGACTTTCAGAGGGTGCTTCTTTCCATGGGCAATTATGCTTAGTCCCGAGAATCACTTTTACTTTGACCCTCAAGACACTCCTGTAAAGCAGGTGCTGCAATTGGCCCCACTAGAGGGAGAGTGAGCTGAGGCTGGGGGCAGTTGGGCAGCCGGCCTGAGGTCAGGCACTGGGATTGAAATCCGGCCTTGCTGCCTCCAGAGGCGCCCCGCCCTTCACAGTCATGGCCAGTTCCTCCCTCTTCACCGGCACCAGCTTCTTCTCTTAGTCATTCTCTGCATCAGCCATCTTGAAACCATCGACTCATCTTTGAATCACTCTCTCCTTTTTCCTTGAAATGTTCTGAATTCTCTTCCCAAGGCAGCAGGACGTTTCTGAGGCTGGCTTCCTGGAGCTGGAGCTGCAGTAAGCGAGGCCAGGCCCCAGGCTTCTAGGCCACAGAGCTAGGAGCCATGGGAGATTCAGAGGACAGAGGCCTAGAAACTGACCCTCTGAAAGGGCAGCGCTAAAAAGGAAAATATTTGCTGGACATGTTCTAGAAGGAAAGGTAGCCGAGAGCCTGAAATGGGCTTCCTGGCTTCAGGCCTGTAGGTGGGAGGAAGTGTTAAAATCACACATCTGCCTATTAATCTTGTGCAACTCTTAATCGCTATTCCTACTCACTTTCTCCATTTAGCAAACACAATGGTTTAATAGGTGGGTTGTGATGGCATAATAATCACAGCAAACATTTTTTAGTGTGAAAGGACTTGAGCGACTAGAAATGGGGCTGGAGAGGACAAGGAGAGCCAGCTCATGAAGGACCTTGTAACCTGAGTTTGGATTTTACATAGAAGGTTTAATTATGGGAGCAACATACTCAGATTTGCTCTTTACAAAGATCCTCTGTCTGATGAGGGGAGAATGGATTGCAAGGAGCAAAGTAGGAGGCAGAAAATAATGGGGCCTGGAATTAGCATTGGACGAGTAGGAATGGATAAAACCAAGTGATGGAGAGGTGGGAAGCAAAGATGCAAATGGTTTCTGGTACACCTGGAATCGTTGCTATAGCCTGCTAATAGATTTCTCACTGCCAGGCTTTTGCTCCTTCCAATCAACCCTGAGCTTCACCACCAGATCAACCTTCCTTACCACTTACCACACTGAGGAGTACCAGAGAGATGACTGACTGAGTGCATTGGCTGTAGAGCCAAACAGCCGGGGTTAAATTTCCCACTTTACTGTGCCCAGTTTCCTCATTCAAAAAAAGAGAGACTGAAAATAGTGTTTCCACCACAGGGTTGCTGTGAGACAATATACGATAAGAGCACTTATATCATTACCTGTGTGTGGTAATCCTTCAATAAAAATTAATTACTATTGTGGACTTCCTCTACTCAGAAACCTTCAATAGAAAATAGTCTACTTCCATGTGCAAGCTTTCTAAGGCCTAACTCCCTAGACCCTTCATAATATGGGCCCACCACTCTACTCAATTTCGTTTAATTCTATTTCTCCATTTACATACCATAAATATACCAGATACAACACCTTTGTGACTTGGTCATGCTCCATCCCTCATTTCAAAATGCCTTTCTTTCCCCCATCTATCCTCCCCAATCTTTCTGTCCCTTAAATGTTCATCACCACTTTTAGAAAAATGACTCCCAATGCAATGACTGGTGACCATACCCTACACAATCATTTTCCCCCAAGCAGGAGAGCATGTCATTCCTACCAGGAGGCTATCCTTCCAAATAATTCACAAAGCCACCCATGCTCGCGCCTGTCACTGCTATTGAAATGCTAAGCACTCGCAGAAGGCCCAAAGCATAAACTTGTCTTGCCCATGCTTCGTGGAGCACTATGGATGCCCCAGAAGCCCATCAATAAAAACACCTTTGGTACAAGTTAAATTCTCATCAGGACTATCAGCTATGAAATATTTAAAGGCTCTCTTGGGTTAGTAAACCAAAGCAAAGTCATGTGCTAACGAGATAGTTCCAAAAATATGTGAATTAACTGACCAAACTATATTTTACAGGAAGTAAAATCTTACCTGAAGCAGGACTTCATAAAGCCTGTGTGTCCTTCTGTACTTCATGTCCCTTTGTTTTTATAGCTTTATTGATGTATGATAGACAAACAATAGACTGCACAACATTAAAGTGTACAATTTGATAAGTATCATGTTTTTTTAAACCACAGAGTTTTTAACAATCACATAATAGGCTACTTAAAATTGTCGTATGTTCAAACATGGTAGTGTAATGACAAAATCCAAGTTTGCAGACAGTGAGGCTTCCCACACCTGTAAGTTACTAGAAAAATCCCCCTTGGCTGGGAAAATGTGTTCCAGAATTTGAAATCCAAAAACAAAAAGAATTTTCCTTTTTTAATGAAAAATTATAGCTTTGCATTTTAAACCGGGACACTGGAGGTACTTCATTTGCTTTTGGCTAGAAATAAAAGATTTTCTGTAAATTGGGCCCCTCATTAACTGTAATCGCTCTGTAATTGCACTCAGTTTGGTAAAAACAGGAGAGACAGAAGTGTCCATATCTCAGAGAGGCTGAGAGCGGGAGAGTGCATTCAAGTGACATGAAGCGCCAGAGCCCGGCAAACGTTTACTTTTTATTGATTCGCTTATTCAACCAACATTTACTGAATTCCTGGTTTTTACTGGACTGGGTAGCCCTGACCCATCGGCAGCTTGCAAACTATAGAAAACCAGCTGTTAGGGGCTGGAAAGGGGGTGGGCGTGAAGGAACCCAGTGTGCTACACACACACTTCCCCCTACTCCACCACGGCGTCCCAGTCTATACAGTTTGGTTTCTGCCTTAGTTTCTCGGATTCTTCTTAACTTCTCAATTTTCTCCCTGAGGCTATTCCTTCTGGAACTGAAATATTTCCCTGAATTCTAGTCTGCCGACATGAGCCCAATGGCCAACACCTTTCCCTAGAACTGGCTCTTATTCCTGAGCCCGTAGCTGCTGGCTAATGTCCGGTTGTGAATGTACTCATTCTCCAAACTTGCCCGACCATTAAGAGTGACCCTCAAAATTACAGATTCCTAGGCCTTGACCCCAGCCTATTTGAATCAGAAACTCCGGAGGAAGAAAGGCTTCCCAGATAAGGAAACTGAGGCTCAAAGAGATAAAATCATAGGCTCAAAGCCACACACGCGACTGCAGAGCCAGGAGCAGGTTCCACTTCTTTGTGTTTTCATTGGACAAATGAGATGGTATGGGGCCATATCTGCGTCAGCCCCACACCCTTTCTCCAATCACAGCCTCCTATTCCTAGAGTCACACACTTCATCAGTTTCTTCAAGAATGTGATCCTGGCTCACAAACTCACATACCCATGACAGAAAGGCACAGTAAATGAATCAGGAGGGGTGGCAGTGCATATGCAGCATCTAAGGAAAGACGAGACTCTGGAAAACTAAAGAGTCCTCCCATGTCCAAGCCCTTCAGCCACTGGCTACTCAGCTCTCTCAGCTGTTTCCCAATAAGAATGTGGGCCCAGTTGCACTCAAGATCTGGATTTTCAGGTGAAATCTCAAAGTATCATTCCCATGATATTATTCTATATAATGCTCCATCTTAGGGATTTACTTAGAGACTTGAGAAAGAAAATCTGTGGCTAGCCTTAAAGAAGCAAGTTGCTATCATGTGAACTACATATGGAGAGGGCCATGTGACAGGAAACTGAACATGGCCTCTGGCAGCTGCGGGCTTCAGCTCCCAGGAAGGAACTGAATCCTGCCCACAGCCATGAGAGCTTGGGAGAAGACCCCAAGTTCTAGAAAAGAATGCAGCCCAGCAGCACTTTGATGGCAGCTCTCGAAGATCTGGAGCAGAGGACACAGCTAAGCCATATCCAGACTTCCTAAGTACAGAAACTATGAGATAATAATTGTGTGTTGTTTTAAGCTAGTAAGGTTGTAGTAATTGCTTATACAGCAACAGAAAACCAATAAACACTCCTAAGCCTGTACTTCTCAAATAGTGCTTCAAACTCCAGAGATTTCCCCTCTCAATTTGTCATCAGCAATTCTATCCCTAACTGCCCTGATCTCAGCTGGCTGTCCAGAGAGAAATTAATTTGGCGAACTGATTTACCATTTATGATTTACCTATCCTTACTAGAGATTCTTCACATCTTGTAAGAGAGGGCTTGGAGAAGTACTGACTACATCAAATGTATAATTGATTAAAATTATGTAATTTCAGAAAATCATGCAGAAAAGTAGAAGTAACTTGTAGATTGTCCCAGTGGGCCTCAAGCCATACCCTAGGTCCTTACCTAGGAATAAGTTCAGCCCAGCAAAAACACTAAATAGCAGGACCAGGAGCATTGCACTTATTAAGAAGATGTATTGGGAAAAGCTTCCATTTTTTTTTCTATAAAAAACAGAGGCAAGGCTGTTATGAGGATGGTGCCAGTTGGTGTATGAGTGTGAGATAACAGAAAATATGGTATATTGGTCTCTGCCCATGGTTACTGGCACAGAGCTCCTGAAAGCCTTATAACTTCCTGGGTGATTGGAGTGTCTATTAGTCAAATGGGGCTACTCTTTGTGGCCCCTGGATGGAGCCTGGTCACCAGGAAGACCAAGCCATGATTAGAAGCTCAGAACTTCCAGGCCTGTCCCACCCCCATTCTCTTGAGGAGGGAGAAGAACGGAAATGCAGTTAATAATCCATCATGCCTACATGGCAAAGCCCCCCTAAAAATCCCAATAATATGGAGTTTGGAGAGTCTCCAAGTTGGAACACAGCCATGTACCAGGAGTGTGATGCACCCCAGCTCCACGGGGACAGAAGCTCCTGTGCTCGGGACCCTCGCAGGCCTTGCCTATGTGTCTCTTCATCTGGCTCACATCTGCATCTTCTATAGTATCTCTTAAAAACTGGTAAATGGAAGTGAGTGTTTCCTTGAGTGCTGTGAGCCACTCTAGCAAATTGATAGAACCTGAGGAGAGGTTGTATGTAGGATCCTCCAATTTATAGCCAAGTTGGATGGAAGTTGTGGGTAACCAGGGGACCTACTACTTGAGATTGGCATCTGAAATGGGGGGCATTCTCGTGTGGCTTCAGGTAGATAGCGTCAGAAATGAGTTAAATCGTAGAATGCCCACCTTGCAGGGGTCGGGGAGAACCCGCACGGCTGGTGACCAGAAGTGACAGAGGTGCGTGAATGTGATAGTCATAGGAGAGTAAAGGAAAGACATAGGGAGGAAAAGACAGTTATATATCACAAAAACAGATTGAAGCGATGAAGCAATTATAGATAATTTAATCCGAAAGGATCCCAACGCGCGCCTTTGAGCGTCTTCCGTGCGGGTCGGGCACTGACCTTGCCGCGTCTGCTGTCAGGCTCCCATTTCCTTGCCACCTCTCAGCGTCCCTGCAGCTGCCCAAGGCCAGGGAGGGACTGAGATGGCGCTCCTCTCCCATCCCTGCATGTGATTAAACTGAAAGGAAGAGGCCTCCAGGAAGGTCACACAAATACAGAGGGAGTTTCCCAGACGCCAAACCAAAAACAGCCCCATCGAACTCCCCAGACTCCAGCGCCAGCCAGACTGACTGAGCACCGAGTCCCTTAAATCCAGGCAGTCTCGCCCCCAGAGTTCTGGAACTCTCACCCACCAGCAGGACTCCACTGTGTCTGAATCCATACCATATTTCAAACGGCAGGAGTGAGCAACCGCTTTCCTCCGACATCTGTAAGGCTTAGAGTGAAACCTACATTAGGCAAGGAGATTTACTGGATTTAAATGGACAAGGAAATGAGTAGGAAGAGAAGTTTGTTTCCTTGTAGTCAAGGAAAAAAGAACACATAAGAAATCACAGCTTACCATTTTAAGGCTGGGGTTGAAGTCAAGGATCACATGACCTGTTGGAGGCGTGAAAACACCCTCATTCTTCAACCGAACTCAATTATTAAATTATAAAATTTAATAATAATAGTCATTGTAAAATAGTCATAACAATACTAAACGCTGACTGAGTTCACCACGTGCCTGACATTGCACTAAATGTCCTCCATGCATTCTCTCACTCACTCCTCACAACAATCCTAAAAGAAAGGTACGATTACTGTCCTGATGCAACAGACAAAGGCACCAAGGCCTGGTGAAGTGAAGCAACTTATACAAGGTGATGCAACTAGCAAATGATAGAGCTGACTCCACATCTGCCTCCGAAGCCTGTGTTTTTAACCACTACACCATCCTGGCCCTGGAAATGAACATGCACAGCAGTGCCCCGCTCCCTGGAAGAGCCAAGAATGCTGACCACAATGCCTGCCCCTGCTGTAAGCACATGGTACTCCCTTCTCCCACTCTTATTCTTAAAAGAGCCTCATCAAATATGCCTGAAGAAGGGATTCTCTCCCTAGCTCCTCAAACCTTGCAATGACCCTCCCCTCTCCAGAGAAGCGATATTAAGCCCCACACGATAGCTGTTAATATAATAGTACTATCGACATCATTGGTACTTTTTCTTCTCTAGAAATAAAATATGAATAATACACGTAAGTCCTAAAAGAGTCCATGTACTATAACACTTACAGAAAGTGAAAATTCTCTTTATTGGAGACAATTTAGATAACTCAATTTCCCCTGCAGCTTGGTGTCAAATTTATGGATATAGTCTTAGAATCCAAGGAAGAAATTGTTGAGTTTGCCTGAAACAATTTCCATGGGTGGCCAGGAATTGACCCTTTATATTACTGAGGTATTTTCTAAGACTAGATTGGATTTTGATTGTTTGATATCTACTTTGAGAACCTCAAATTCATAAGCAATAGAAAATGTGGAGCTAATAAGTTTATAAAGCACTGAAAAAAAAAAGCACGGGTTAAGAATTATCAAATGTTTGCGAGCTGAAATTAATAATCGGTGCATTGGAGAATGTAGTGTTTAGACCAAAATGAGCATGAAAGCAGTAATTGAGCAATGGTAGCTTCTGTGTGGCAGAGCAGATATTTAGATTGAAGCCAAAAGAAGCGCAGTCCATGTTATGGGAGTTTCACGGAATACAGTTTGGAGGTATGCCTAATTATAAAGGACAGGAGGAAGGAAGCTAAGGAGTAAGGGTCAGAAGGAAGAAATGAAGGGAGGAGGAAGAAAGGAGAGAAAAAGAAGGAAAGGAAAAATATGGACTCTGAGTTAAATTCAACATGGGCAAGTAAAATCTGTATAACAGCAACAAAAATATTTTTAAGTGTTCCCCTTGAGAAATCTAGATATTAAAATATAAAAAACAAAACATATTAGATAATATATTAGAAGCCTTGGTATCAGAACTTGACTGTAGTCCAGCAAATAATAACAGGAATGTTTGAGGCTACAGAAGGAGTGGAAAAGCATGGTAACAGAGAATATGATTTTGGATTATATTTTTGATGTCTAGGTAAACTAAATAGCAGTTTTCCAATTTCTGGTTTTTATTAATAACAAGTATTATTTATTGAGAGTATTGTGTACCCATTTCTGTGCTAAACATTATTTGTAATACTCTATATTATTTAATATTCCCAACAAGTTATCCCAGATAACTAAAATTACCCTCATTCATACACGAGAAAACTGAAAAGGAGAGGAGATGCTCAAAGCTATATGGGTAGTAAGAGGCAGAGAGGTTCATCAGTGCCCGCTTCATGTGAACGAGACTGTGAGAGGTACTCTAGAAAGAAAACATTTTCTAAAACGTGAATCAGGGTAAGACAGGCTATGCAACATTGAAACATGAGCCAGCGACTTCACTCAAAAAGTTTAATTTCTTGTGCACACAGAGTGCTTCATCAATGGGACAACTCCTCAAAGCATCTGTCTTTCATTTGGGGACTCAGTAATCCAGGCTGCTTCCTTGAATGGCTTCACTATCTGAGGACACAGCTGTCACGCTCACAGCAGCAGAGAGAGGGAGAAGGGAAGCTGAAGAATCACAGACAGACTCTTAAATGGTTTGGTTCAGAAATGAAACATGTTGCTCTGCTTACAGTTCAGAGGTCAACGTCAATCAAACTCATGGCCAAGAGGCCTGGAAATGTAGAGAAGCGCATGCATATCTATATCTGGTAGGTAATAAACGGCTCTGATAAAAGAATTATATACATGTTTGCTTAATACTACTACCACTGCTACTGCTACTAATACCACAATTAATAATACTACTATATATTTATCACAAAGTTTGTTATTTACGTTTTTCAAGGAACATTTTTGGTTTTGTTAATCAATTCTGCTAAGGTAATTTTGCCTCATTAATTTTGTTTTTATCTTTAATCTGCTGTAAATACTTCTACTCTTTAGGATTTACTTTTGTTGTTCTTTTTGTATCTTCTGGAGCTAGGTACTTTCTGTTTAATCTTCATTATTTTCTAATAAAAACTTAAGGCTATAAATTTCCCTCTCACTACCACTTTGGTTACTTTCTATAATTTTAGTATGTACCACTTTCATTGTGGCTTCTCTTTTTCTGAATATTTTGCATTTTACTAACTCCCTCTTTATCCAGAAAATTATTTTAAAATGTGCTTTGTTGATTTCCAAATGTATAGATTTTGAGTGGCTTTTTGGCCATTAACGTATAATCGCATTACATTGCAATCACCTAACATGGTGCCACCTATATGATATCAAAAAATGTTTAACTTGTTGGAATTTTTTTGGCCCTCCCTTCCCCCCCCCCCCCCATATTTATCTTACTGTCTAAAGCAAGGTGTAGAATCACCTAGGGAGCTTTTACCAAAAAACTTATAACCAAATGCTTCCTTAGACTACTGAGTCAGAATCTCCAGGGGCAGTTCCAGGCATTGTATTTTTGCCTGTCCCGTCACACCCGTCACAGTAATAACTCTCACTTATACCACTGGTTGAAAACCTCTGTGTTTGAGGAACTGAGAGGTTGGAAAAAGATTGCAGGAGGAGCAGATTGGGTATAGGGGAGATGAAAAATCCTGCTTGGTCCTGTTAAGTATCTGTATCTTGTTCATCTTTCTGTCTCACTTATCTGTGCATGCACAGTGCCTGGCACCAAGAAGGCACTGATAAGTATGGATGATTAGATGAATCTATAGTTACCTACGCAACTAGAAGCATCACACAGTGATGGCTAAAGGTCGGTGTAACAGAAATAAAACCCTACTTATCTTCTAAGATAGCAATGCTTGTGGAAAGGTGTAACAACATTTATACTATTTTTGTATCTTCTCCACATGCACAATATTGAGCATATAGTAAACACTTCATAAAGACGTCTTAAATGTAATTTATGAGCATGTGTATTAGTTTCCTACTGCAACTGGAGCAAATTACCACAAAGTTGGCCACTTAAAAAGAAACACAAGTTTATTATCCTAGAGTTCTGGAAGCCAGAAGTTCAAAATGGGTCTCACCGGGCTCATTGAGGTGCTGGCAGGGCTGCCTTCCCTTCTAGACGCTCTAGGTGAGAATCCCTTTTCTTGCCTTTTCTAACTTCCCTTCCATTTTCAAAGCCAGGGAAGGTCCTTCTCACAATGCCATTTCTCTGTTTCCAACTTTTTTGTCTCTGCCTTGCTCATTTAGGGACCCTCGGGATTACATCTGGTCCATCAGATAATCCAGGATAATCTCCTTATTTGCAGGCCAGCTTTATTTCCATCAGCAGTTTTCTTTTCCCTTGCCATGTAACATAACATCATCACAGGTTCTGGGGATTAAGACATGCACATCTTTTGGGGCCATTATTCTGTCGATCACAGCATGTAAGACCCCCCAAAAAATGAAGAAGAAAAATAGAGGAAGAAATAACAATGAACGGACCAAATAAAGTTGTAATATTAACAGTAATAAGATTAAAGATATATATGAATTGGCAAGATTCTGGAACGGAGCAAAAAAATTCTCTCGTCACTATTTGCAGCTAATTTTAAGTGCGCACACACACAATAATATCCTGGTTAGCCAATGCCACAACTGGAATATCATTGTTTACTTATTAGACAAGCTAAACAAGAAATGAATGACATCTTTGTTATACAACGCTGAAAAAATTCCCAAATTCTTTTCTTTTTGGTGAAGCATTATTTCCCGGGCCCTTCCATTCCAGCTCATCTCTAACATTCCTGGAAAATTTCTAGGAGGATGGATAAATGTCTCAACATCTGCCTACCCTGCTTAACTGTCACTGTTGAAGGACAGGCTGTTAGTTTGGTGACTGTTGAAGTGCACTTCCAAGACAGCACTGCGGGACTGAATTAGAGGCAAAGGTTGGTCCACATCGCCCCCTTGTGCAGAGAGGTAGAGAAAAGAGAAATCGCTCCCTATTGCTACCTAACCGGTTTGCTGGAAGACATTTCTTGGCTAAAACTCCATGGAAAACAGTTGTTTAGAGAGTGAAGTTTCCCAGAACTTTTTGAGTCCACTTTTTTCATCATTTAAAACCCACTTATTGGGAAATCTCTCTAAAATACATTACACAAAGAGAATAATCATATTGAGTCAATACTGCATGAGAGGACTTAAGAGCATAAAATAAATTATTCATTTCCTTGCTTTGTAAAGAGTACTCAATGCAATTTAAACTTTTTTTTTTTTTTCCTGGCTGCGAACCTCAGTTCTTTCACTGTTCCATAGAGTAGCTAGAACACCAGTATTCTTTTGCATGTTGATGACATTTTTTTAAAAGGTTTTTTCACTATTGTTGTTTTGGGGCTTTTTTTGTCTCCTCTGTTGCCAACAGTGGTCACGTTTTAATTTTGAGTTTGGCAGTGTGGCTTCCTTTAGCAGTTTCCTTCCCTTTCTCATTTGCTGTGGAAACAGTAACTAGGATACCAAGCTAGTTAGAACCATAAGTAAAATGAAGCTAAATAGGGTTCTATTAAACAAGTGAAGTATGTGAGATTTGAGGCAAAACCCGAGTGGCCTTGCACACAGGGCTGCCCATTCCATCTGGAATTTGTGACCATTTGACAATCTATTTGGCTACTGAGAAGCTATTTTTACCTCTTTTCTATTTTTGTTCTGAATAGGTTAGTGTGAAATAGTTGTGTTATGGCAAGATAAAATAATGTTATATTTTCCAACTTGCCAAAGTCTAGAAATAGGATAAAATTTGCTCAGTCCTGGGATTGGTTAAAAAAAAAAAAAAGCCATGAATCTTTTGATGTTTATGGCAATTCGATATAAAACCAAGGCTGCCACTTAAATGTCCATTAATAGACTGTGCAAAGGGTGCCTCATCCGTATAACGAAATATGAGGTGGCTATGAACTGTGTGTACTATATGTACATACACTAAGTGGAAACTACATTCATTGTCATATTGTTTTGTTGAGGAGGTAGGTACAGATTTAAAAAATGCTGCTTTTTTGGCCCCCCAGGGGACAGTTCTGACATATATCTCATAAGACCCCTCAGGAGGTGCCGGCAGGATCTGACATCAGTCTCACACAGCACTGTTCCACTCAGCAATGCATTCTTATAATAGCTGTCTCCTCCCTGCCTTCCCTCCCCCAGTCCTGACTCCTACTTCCTATGATCACCTCCCCAAGTCACTGCACGCAAGCCTCTGTCTCAGGCAGGCCTTTGAGAGAAGCCACATAAAGACATTGCCAAGTAGAGAAAATGTGTGTAGAGCTGCTGCATCTATCTTGCAACCATGAGAGGAAGACCAAGAGAACGGCCGAGAAAGTGACCCAGAACCACAGCATCACTGGGCTACAGAAGTACAGTCCACCTCTCGACATCACATCTTGGTCCATGAAAAGCATAAACCTCCATTCAGCCATTTGCAGTTGGGTTTCGCTATTTGCAGCCAAAAGCACTTCCTGGGAATATTTTATTTTGAGCTGATGGCAGAGAGTAGGGAAGCCTGGAGGGTGGGGGCCAGGTAGCTTCTTGTGTCCAGAGTTCCAGATTGGGGAGAATTCTCATCTGAGAGAAGCAGAGACAAAAGACAAAAAGAGTCCTGTGGTTTAAATTCTGCCAGTGAATTCCTCTTTTTGCTTAAAATAGTTGATGTACAGTTTCTATCACTTGCAAACAAAAATCCAAATTTAAGTGTGAGCTCATCTTGCTTTACAAAAAAAAAAATGGCTGTATGTTCACGTAAACATGAAAAAATATAAATGAACTTACTAAATGGCTACTATTACTTGGGAGAGTTGAAATAGAGGAAAGGACATATATATATATATCACTTTTACTTTATAAACCTCTAAACTTCTTAATGTTTAACTGTTACACCAGCTTGTATCATTTTTGTAAAAGACTAAAAACTGCAGAAACTGAGATTTTTAAAAAGTGTATTGTTTTATGCTGTTAAGTTTGAGGTATATGGCAATTGAAAACTACAAACCTGAGAACCACTGCTTGCAAACCACCCAACAAACCTCAGACAGAAAACCACAAATCCCAGTGCCTGCATAAGACCAGTAACAATGTGGGGTGTGAGGGACAGATGCTGGGAAATTCTAATTGGCCTGTTACCATGGCTCCCCACCCTCACCTCTACCCCCACAAAATTTCCATTCTTTTGCCCCAAATCCAACCACAAATAAGTCCATAGTCTGTGTTAAAAAAAAAAAAAAAAAAGCAGTATGTTTGCTATGTAAATGCAGCTTCAGAGCAAGCTCATAAACTCATCCCTTTATACCCCAAAGCATTTCCAGACAGAAAAATCTAGAACTGCCACAGCTCCATGAGTCTGTATAAATAGCCTGGAGTGCTAAAGGAGGTGGGAAGTGTGCTGGGCCAACCTAAGCACACAGACTGATGGGCTAGAGCCAGGAGCAGAGAGGATGGGGTCATGGGAAACAGATACAGCTGGCTCGGTAACAAGCCACTTGGTAGGTGGACCAAAGCACATAATCACGGGACACAACATTCTTTGAGGAGATGGGGTCAGAGAGTGGAGCAGAGATAGCTAAAAGAAAAGCAGGTGACAGTTCTGAGTGATGCCTGCAGGACCCCCAAATGGTGGCTGAAGGATGCCAGTAGAATACAGGGAGAGAAAAAGCAAAATCTTGTGTGAGGCTTGGGGGTTGGGAAGTGTCTGAAGATAGATGAGACCCAGAATTCTGGGCAGGGATACTTAGGCAGAAATTCAGAGGTATGAATAGTTAGAACTACATGTGCATACTTACCACATGCCAAGTGCTTTAAACTCTCATTTCACTTAATTCTCCCAAAAACCTTGTGAGAAGGGAAGGTTTATGAGCTCCATTCTCAAATGAAGAACCGAGGTGATTTGTTCAGTCACACAGCTAGTGTATTAGTTAGCCTGCCTGGGCTGTCATAACAGAATACCACAGACTAGGTGATTTAAACAACAGAAATTTATTTTCTCAGCATTCTAGAGTCTCGAAGTCCAAGATGAAGGTGCTGGCAGGGTTGATTTCCGGTGAAACCTCCCCCTGGCTTGCAGACAGCTGCCTTCTTGCCGTGTCCTTACATGGTCTTTCTTCTGTGCACAGGTGAGAGAGAGATGGCTCACTTCTCTTCCTTTTCTTATAAGGACACCAGTCCTATAGGACTCTAGGATGAGGGCACCACCCTCGTGACCTCATTTAACCTTAATTACCTTCTTAGAGGCCCTGTTTCCAAAAACAGTACATTGGGAATTAAGGCTTCCACACAAAGAATTGGGGGGGCTGGGGCGGTGGGGGAGTAAGGGAGGAGGGAAGAAACACAATTCAGCCCATGAAAGCTAGTTGGTAGAAAATACAGACAGTAAGACTCCAGAGCCTAATACTCTTTCTGTGTGTTCTATATTTTATTGAGGTATAATTTAAATATAGTTCAACGAGTTTGGAATAAATATATATACATCGATGTGACTCCCATTCCTAGCAAGAACTACATGGTACTCTTAACCACTATGCGCTAACAGAATATCCGATGACAGGAGATGTTGCCACTGGTAGATTTCATGGCAGCCAGGGGTTACCCCTGGCACCAGACGCGAGGCCCACTTGCAGCCAGATTTGATTCTGAGCTCCCTCCCACACACTCACGTGGGGCTCTGCTGCTCGGTTCTAGTTAGACCCTGACCAGCTGTTCCTCAGGTTCTTTCCCTCCCTCCCTGCCTGAGGTAGTGTCTCCGGCATCTCCTCTCGCCTCCAGCTCCCACCAGGCAGCCAGCCCCACACTGGCTTTCTGCCTACTGCCGCAGGCCAATGGCCCTTGTGCCTCCTCCACTTCGGGACGCTGACCTCCAGTTTAGAGGGGCAGTGGCTTCCTGCTGTTGCGTTCCTTTGGTTCTGTTGCCACCCAATGTTTGGCTTCTCAGCTCTTCCATCTCCTAAATAAACACTTCTTTGCATTAAATTCCCCTTTTCAAATACTCAGCATGGCCTCCTTCTTCCTGGTTACACCTTCACAGCACACTGATATATACCTACTACCTGTCAGGACTGGCTCAGAAACTGGGGGTGGTTCTAGGCATTCGAGGGGAGCCATGAGCAGAGGCTGGAAGGTGGCAGACTCATCAGCAGAGACTTCTCCAAGAGGATACCAGAGATCGTCTCTACTACATTCATTCTCCACTTGTTGACATCTTGTTGGTCCATCTTGTTAGCATATTAGCACTTTGCTTCAATTCATTCATTGCCCATGGCTCACCTGTCTTTCAGGTGGTCTTCTGCAAGCTGTCAAGACTAGAGGTGTTTTTATCACTTGCTTCTTCAGCTAATGTCATGACACTAAGCTATTAACTGGATTTATTAAATGGCTACATATTTCTTTTAAAAATGTGTTAGTCCAAATGAGGTGGCAGGGGAAAAACAGTGACTAAGGAGGGCAAGACAGAACACTCCAAAATCGAACCTTCAACAGCCTGTGGGTAGCCCCTGGGATTCTGCCAACCAGCTGGGGTGGGGAAGGAAGCCTCCGCAGAGGCTTAAAAGAGCAAAATGCCTGGTCAGCTCTAGTTCAGTTTACAGCAGGCTCTGGCTAACTGTAAAACCCATATTGCATAGATCCCCAAAACTACTGCAGAAGGGCCTCCATATCTAGTTTGGCTGCAAAACTAAGTCTTGTTTTCCAAGAGCCTTTGGCTTTAGGAGGCTGTGGCCGGGCACTTCTCCAGAAATGCAGTAGTTGTGAGTCAAGCTTCCTTTCCTCAGCTCACAGCACCTAAGTATCAAGTTGCTGGCCTGTCCTGATTACAGGAGTAAAAGCCCCGCTGGCAGAGGGTAAGAAGAAACCAGACAGTTCCCACTTCTCCTTCACTCTCTCCGTGATAGATCATTTTAGAAAGGAAGAAAGAATCCTGTTAGTCACAGAGCTTTTCATCTGAACCACAGAACAGGCTCTTGCTTTCTGTTAGAAAAATAACATCACAGTCTTGTACTATATTAGCTTCTCAAACAAAAGCAGTTCCCTAAATGTAACTCTTCTGGGCTTCTAAGTTGGATTTAGTTTTCACTGGGGAAAGGCATACGTTCAAAGGAGGTACCCAGTAGTCTTAAGAAAGTCAAAGAAGTAGATAAGCTTGCTATTCAAAGGAGGAAAACACAGGCTGTGGGGCGATTCCCTTCTGTGGTTGATTCAACACCTGGTGAACAAACGGCATGGTCTCTGCCCAAGCTGGAATTTTCCCACAGTGGACTGACCACTTCAGAGGTCCAGCAGAATGCCAGGGCTGTCTTTTAGACCTTGGAAAATAGGATGAGGAGGAAAAGCTGCAGAGATACTTTATTCCAAAGGTAAATCACAGAAGCTAAAAGTTATTATAAGAGAAGGACCTCAAAGCAGGTGGCTAGATCTATTTTCAGGGTAAAGAAATACTCTTTGTGGAGAAATGCTTAGAAAAAAAGAAAAAAAAACCCACTGGGTTCATGAGTATCATATTATAGGAACAAAATGTTCTCTCCAAAACGAAAAGCCATTATGAAGTTGGTTGTTTTACTATCAGTAAGCCTAAACGTGCCACATAAGCAGTAGTCCTATGAGAGCTGAAATGTAACAGTCCTATGAGGTAAAGAACTGGAGGCTCAGTACCTCTATCTTACCATTTTTCATGCACCCCACCCCCATCTCACCTCACTTCTGCTTTCAGCACCCCCTCTCTCTAAAGTCATCCAGGACTCAGAAGTATTTCTATAAATTATACATAGTACAGTGCTACTGACTTCCTATCTTCCCCTTCCCAGAAGTATTTGCTATGTAAGAATCTAGTGAAAATGAGCAATGCTTGAAACAAATAATGAATCACTCCTGGTAAAATTTCAGGCACTTGTAAAGATTTCATTAGGGGCATGGGGAGAGTCTCTTACTCACACCCTAAATGAGATCACATTAAAAAAAATACTATAAACTTAACCTCTTTTAGAGCTTTCATTCACATTGCATTGTTGTGAGAACATTATTTTTAAAATGCTGACTTTCAAAAGTTGAGATCACAACTTTCAATCAAAATAGCCAGTGTCTCTTTTAAAAAGGCCAGCAGAAAACTATTTACGAACTTATTTAGAACCTGTGTTCTCCTTCTCATGTTTGAACTTTTGAATCAATAAAAGTCTGGGAAAGATTTTTCAGTAACCAACAAATCTTTCTAAAACCTGTTTGATCTTGCCACACTTCTTTCCTACCAAGTGCACCAAACAATTTTGGAAGTATTTTACCCAACTCATGCTCTGGTCCTAGGAGGAATAAAATTCATCGAATGACACAGCTCTACATCCATATTTACAGTTATAAGGGACTCTTACTGTAATGCTGACATTCTCACTCCTGACTTTAATAGCGTCAGGATTTTTGACAGAGACAGCTACAATACAACTGCAAGCTCTTTTTCAATGTGACTTTGCCACTCCTCCCATCAATTGGTGGAATCTACCTCCTCTCCCCTTTAATCTGGGCTGGTTTTGTGACTTGCTTTGACAAACAGAATCGGACAGAAGGGACTCAGTGTGATTTTTTTTAGGCTTTGGACTTAAGAAGCATTAGAACTTCCTTTTCGCCTTCTTGGAGCCCCCAAGACTTTATATAAGGAAGTCCATAAAGTAGCTCTACTACTAAAGGAGTAGTGAGGTACCCCAGCTGACAGCCATCCCCAGACATGTGAGTGGGGCCATCCTGCATCTTCTAGCCCAAGTCACAACCAGACAACACATGTGGAATACAGGCACACCTTTTCTACTGAGTCCTGTTTGAACTGCAGATCAATAGAATCATATGCAAATTATTGGTTTAAGCTACTGTGTTTTGAGGTTATTTGCCATACAAGCAGTAGATAACTAAAACACTGACTTTATACCAAAACGACTAAATTGTATATAGTTATCCAGATTTGACATATCAAAGATGAGATACTTGACCTCAAAAAGCATAATCTGTCTCAATACAAAAATGTAAAGGATTAAAGTCCAAAATATACTCTAAATTAGAGACTACTCCCCCAATATCCACGCTTTCCCTTCTTCTTTGGCATTGTTTCTCAAAGTGTGGTCTGGACCAGCAGTATCTACACATGGGAACATGTTAAAAATGCAAATTCTGGGCCTCCTACTGAATGAGAAATTCTGGGGGTGGGGCCCAGCGACCTATATACCAACAAGTCTTGTAGGTAATTCTGATGCATGCTGAAGTTTAAGAACCACTGTTCCATAGTAATACAACTTCTAATGTCTAACAGGTATACCTGGCCTAGATAAAGACTAGGTAAGGTGGCTAGTTAAAAGCCACGACTAAGTTCTGGCCAGTAAGAAGTAAGCAGAAATGGAAATGGGGGTGTTCCCTTCCCTGTCCCTTTCACCTTTATGCGGGCTAGAATTCAGATGTGATTGCTAGAGCCCCGGAAACTGTCTTAGGCCAGGAGATGGTCCTGGGAAATGAAACTATACACAGCAGAGTAACGAGATGGAAGGAGCCCGGGACTCTGACACTCTGGAACTGTCACATTAGCTCTAGATTGAAGCTCTGACTTCCTGAATGGAGAGAGAAATTTCTACCTTCTTTAAGCTCCCATTTTTTTAAGTTCTGCCCCTCACAGCTAAATCTGATCCTAACTCATACACCATCCTAATAAAGTAGTCTCCCCTCCCCTCACCTGAGATATTCTTTAATGTAAGAAGATGTAGGCAGACTGAATTTTGTCCAGATAATCTTTCGGCATTGATAAACTGACAAGCCTCAAAATAAATCTTTCTTATAAATACCGAATGCAAAACTATCCTTCCCCCACATACCACCTCGATTCCACATTTTAATCTGAATATGAAGCAATAATAATAACCAATACTTTTACATGTCTTAATATGTGCCAATGATAAATTCCAATAGGAGGCCTCCTACAATATACCTGATCAATATTTCTTCTGAATCAAAAGGTCACCAAAAACAGGAAATTCTAAAAAACTGTTACAGCCAAGGGAACCTAAGAAGACAAGACTACTGAATATAACATAGTATCCTGGATGGGATCCTAGAACAGAAAAGGACATGAGGTAAAAATTAAGGAAATCTGAATAAACTTCAGACTTTAGTGAACAATAATATACAAATATCAGGCCACTGCTTGTAACAAAGGTACTATACTAACATGACGCTCACAATGGGGGACACTGGGCATGGTGTGGTGTAAGGGGAGGGGATATAAGTATATATTCTCTCTGTTACCTGTTCACTTTTTCTGTAAATCTAATACTGCTCTAAAAAAATTAATATATATTAATAAAAGAAATATGCCAGACTTACATCTATTAATTTCTCTTACATATATTAATTTGCATAAAGACTGAGATAGGCAAAAAGGGCTTTGAATCTGCCTACTGAAATTTAAAGGGCACAAGAAAACATTTCAGAGTGCATATGATTCTGAAATGTGTTATATTTACATGTTGACAGCCTATACATTCTTCCAAAAGCTAAAAATGACTGAGCTTGACATCCAATTATCAAGAATAATTATTTAAATATGAAGCCACCAGATGGTACATACTGTGAAGAACACATAAATCATACATCATAAGTTACAAAGCTGATTCGAGGGTGGATTATGTCTTATCCCAGGTATCAAAATAGCTAAGGCTCTCTCTGTGAGGACAGTCCCTGGTCTAAGCTGAAAGAACACCCCAAATGAGAAAAATCTCTGTGTCATTGCATTCCTTTCTAAAGATACTCACTGTAAACTTTCTTAACTACTACTTTGGCTAGCAGAACATTAACATTTTCATTACTGACTACTCTGTTGACCAAAACAAAGATCTGGCACCTTAGCTGGTCAAGCTGAAATTCCTGGCCCAGGAGGTTTGACCATGGAACGCTATCAGTGCTCTCTATGATATGGCAGCACACCCGGACAGAAAAAAAGCCTTGCTGAAAATGATTTGGCGAAACGTATTACCTATGGGGTTTGACTTCTATACTCTGAACTGTAATCAGGTAGCAGCCAATCCAAATAGCCAGCTGAAGCCATACCCAAGGGAGTACTTTGTATCTGTGATTTCTTTGTGTCTCATGGTTCCCTCAGCTGCCTTGCTATTTATCCTTAAAGTTCAGCTGCGACATTAGCTCCTTCACAAAGTCTTTCTTAACCTGCTCAGTGTGAGCCATTTCTATATACTCCCATGGCACCCTTACTGACCTCAGTCATAGGATTTGTCACAGTTCAGTACAATTCAACGAGTATTGAACGAATGCCAATGAGGCACTGATCTAGGTACTTGGGAATTGTCAGTGCACAAATCAAAGATGCCGGCCCTCGTGAGGAAAAACAGATAATAAACAATAAACTACAATAAGTAAATTTTATAGTATGTTATACTGATAAGTGCTATGGAAAAAGAAAAAATGTGGCATGGACTAAGGGGGATGGAGTAGACTGGCATACAGAAGGATGCTCAGGTTACTGTAATAATTAGGTTGGCCGAGGTAGGCTTCGGTGAGAACGGGAGATTTGAGCAAAGACTTGAAGGAGGTGAGAGGGTTAACTCTATCGATCCAGGATGAGGAGGCAGGAGCTTCCAGACAGAAGAAGGAGCTGAGCAAAGATTCTCAGGCATGAGTATACTGGTGAGCCTGAGACACAGCCTGGAGGACAGTGAGTGGGGAGCAAAATGCCCCAGCAGGGAGTAGGAGTGGAAGAGAACCGTGAAGCAGGGAACAAGACTATGCAGGGCTTAGGGACCAACACAAATACTTTGCCTTTTATTCCAAGTGGAGCTATGCTGGGTTTTGAGTAGAGCAGAGAGATGTGTTCTGACTTACTTTTGCAAGATTCACTCAGGCCACTATGTTGAGAATAGAATTGCAGGGCATAGGGAATGCAGTCAGCAGTAATGTAATGGCTGTGTGTAGAGCCAGAGGAAGATAGAGTAATCAGGGGGATAGTTTCACAAACGATAGGAATGTCTAACCAATGTACTATATACTTAAAACTAATAACAACATAAACTTTAAAAAAACTGGGAAAAAAAAAGAATTGTAGGGGGGCCAAGACAGAAGCAGTAAAACCTGTTAGGAGGTAATTATAGGTAAGATTTGAGGACGCCTCAGGCCAGAGAAGTAGCAGTAGAGAAAGGCAGATGGGAGCCAGATTGTGGATTTAGAATCTTGGTGGGTTGGATGTGGGGTATAACAGACAAGAGGAGAGCCAGAAATGGCTCCAGGGAATTTGTCCTGAAAACAGAATACAGTGGAGTTGTCATGAACTAATGTGGGGAGGACCATGGGAAAAGCAGGTTAGGCTGTAAGAGCAGGAACTCAGAAAAGAACGTGAATTTCGTTGTTGTCTGAAAATATTCTGTTGACACTTAGGTAAGATGGAACAAGCACAAGGAGAGTGGGTGTCAGTGGTGTGAAAGGAAATCTGGGATTTGGCAGAGGGACACATTTTAAAAGTGCTACATTTCTAATTTCCAACACTTGAAATCACAGACAACATTATGAAAAAAAACACACAGAAATCAGTGTCTTTGAGGCAAAAAAAGTGACTGAAGAATTAGGCTCTGAACATGAAAAAGTTCTTTAAACACTTTAGACGATTTGTTTACATTTTTATATATGGCCTGAGAATGAGATGTGATTTTAAAAACCCATCTAAGCAAGTCTAAAATTTTTTCAATGAATAGAAAATAATTTTTGTGACACGAAATCACAGTGCAATAGTTTAATGGGCAATTTTTTGTTAGTGACGTAAAAAAATCTCTTTCCATCGGATGCAATGAGATAAGATAAAAATATCTAACACTTACTAATCACTTATGGTGAGCCAGGGACAGTGCTAAGTCACACATATCGAACTTTTCATTTCGTCCTCACAAGAATGCTATGACAGAGTTCCCATCCCTACCCCTTTTAAAGAAAGCAAAACCATAAAGAAAACTTGTGTCTTCTCTATGTCCCATACATTCTTTGTGCCTTTCAATTTTTTTCCCCTTGGAAAAAAAATCCTTAGTCTCTTGTTTAATAACTCCTCATCTTTAAGAATTTTAAGAATGAAATCTCTAGCATGGGTCTTGCATGCCTGTTCCATGTGTTACGCCAAGCATGGCTGCTCTCTGCTGCTGCACACAGACCTCCTTCCAGTCTTTTGTGTCTTGTTTTCGGTTTTGTTTGGTTCCCTCTGCTCAGGTCAATAAACAGGTATAGAAGGAGGTAATGGGATGAGTAAAACTTTATCCCTGGCCTTGAGGCATTTACATCTATAGGCCAAACAAACACACGAATGGGTAATAAATTTCACAACACATGATGGGTGCTCTGCCTCTGTGTGTGCGGCAAGCTCAGGCAGTGAAGCGACAACTTAGGACAAACCCTAATGGAAAGAAAGGGTGTTTTTTAAACTCCTTTGGCTTCAGGGCAATTCTAGCAAACATTCCTGGGTTGCAGCAAGCCTCGCACAGTGTTTTGATTATAGCCCTTTCATACCTTGCGACATGTAGGCCACAGGAGCATATACTGTTGGACTAAACATGATAGACTTCAAGTCCTGAAAATGACTCAGTTCCGGTCTGAAAAAAGTATGAGAAACTCTGATACACAATTACAAAAGCATTCCACTGGTTCTGCTCAAAACCACAATTACAAATTACAAAAACTATTTAGCACTGTGCCGTAGAATCCATATTAGACGGTAACATTTACAAGAGTGTTATAAAGGAACATATTAGACAATAACATTTGCGGATTCATTACAGGAATCTTTATACAGGGTAATTGTACTGGAAGGTAGAAGGTGGGAGAAAAATAGAATGTATTCAGTCCTGAAAAAGGTCAGTTTACTGATACTACGTGAACCCAGAATAAATAGCCACCCTGTCAGGATCCAGGGCTGTGAGCATACCAATTCTAGCAAACTCAATTCCATTTTACTGCCATTTATAACCCACATTAACACTTTGAGATTATGTATACTAAGGGACCCCTTGTTTTACAGGATCTCAGAACTATGAGATTAGAATGAAACATTTTCCCCCCTGATCTACAGGTGCAAGACCCTCATGATACAAAACCTGTTTGCACAAGGGAGGCAGGACCTGTGCATCCCCTCTAAGTTCCATTGGCAACAAAATATTTCCTGGAAGAAGCAACAATGTGGTTAATGCAGTGTACAGAAACATATACTAAATCATTGCCATTTTTGACAGGTGCCTTAAAAATAAAAGTATGTCAAGGTATGACAGGACTAGATTCCTTACTAGGAAAAATCTACATAAGAAAAGAGACACTGGTGATCATGACACTGAAATTTTTAAGGGTTCTTATCCTCAATTGTTGCCCAGAGATACATACAGATGAAAAGATGTATTTTCTCCTTCCCTATGATCCTTACACTCCCAAACAAGTAACCTCTTTCTAAATTCTCTATAAAAGAGGGGAAGGTGAGGAAGGGATAAAAGTCTAGGTGGAGGAGTTTTTGAAATTAGACAGCATCCCTTCCCTGACTCCATCTTTTACATTACATATTATTGATGTAAATGTGTTATGTGTGAAAAAGAAAACTTGAAGATCACTCATTAAGTATCTGAACACACAAGTCTGATACCTAAATACAGGTTCATTTTAGGGGATACAGTAACTCCTACCTCATAAGCTACCCGTGTTTTGGTAGCCTTTCACTAGGCAGAGATGAAGGATCTTTCTTGGGGCCTGATCTGAGCTGCTATACCTTGCACCTGAGTTTAGGTAGTAACAATCCCTGTTAGGGCATGAGTCAGCTGTGTTGATTTCCAGTATCACCAAGACAACACACACGACTGAACAACTAAACAGGGATCAGAAAAGATGCAATACGATCCTCCGCATCAAGGTCGACAGAATAACGACCACTTTATTTGACTTGCATATTGAAAGAAATGTTATTCTTCTGGAGAAGAAATGTGCTCTGGTACTTCTAAAATACATCCTAGAACAAACTGTATTTTACTTTACCGCAGTAAAGCATCCATTTTTAAGCCCCTGAAGATATTTAGTATGGACATTATCTTTGTTTTCTTTTAATAAACATATGATAGCATGGGCATAAAGCCTGAAGGGAGAGAGTAAGACCTAATAAGGCAGTTTTAAAGGCAAGAGAATTCCTATATTTTTATATTATTATTACTAATGCCTTAGATATTTGACTAGTAACACTAATATAAGAGTAGTGCAGTTGAAAATGCAGAATTTGGACAGAACTGCAAAAAAAACCAAGGCTGTTATCCTTAGAAAGTCAAATGTCTCTACCTTCTCAGGGTTATGAATGCTGTTTTCCCATGGCTTCTTGGAAAACACCACTGTTTTTTTTGGGTTCTTTCCAGGTACTTTATTGAGAGGGCAAGATGGAGGAAGAAAAGAATGTTGTAAACAACTTTATCACAAAAGGATGGGGAATGCTGACCTCAATATGCTTCTGTTCTTTCTAGATAAAATTCTCAGAATATAATTGTAGGAAGAAGGATGGTTAGAAAATGTACCAGTGGTCATTTGCTGATTGTTCTAGCACAATAATGCTCCATATATATTCATCCTAAAGTCTTACCTTTATATTCTAAATCAGTGCTTCCCAAACTATCTGTGGTGAAGAATCAAATTTTTGAAATTTCCAATCCATTGCAAACTTTTGTAAACTACAGTAAAAATCTAAAAAGTAATTTTTAAAAAAGGAATACAAATATAAACCCTCAAATTTTGTATTATTGATTACAACAGACATGAAAGACTATGTTGAATTGCTACTAAAGTTTATAAACATTTATTCTCAATTTCTACATGTACCTTGTTGCAGACAAGTAACAAACTATTCCCAAGTACAGGTTAAGAAGAACTGCCCTAATCACACACACCCACAAACACAGGACACGTACACATCAGAAGCACACACACAAACACCTCAGACAAAGTCCAGCTAAATTTCTATTCATTTAAAAAAATAACTTAAATTTCTATTAAATTATTCTATAGTTTTTAAAAACTCGCTTCAAACAGAAAAAGCTGATGTGGGAGGTCTCCTACCCTCTACCCCAACACCATGTCTAGTGCCTACCCAGAGAGGCAGCTGTCTCATAATCGAACCCGTCTGAAAGGCGATGAGTGCAAACCCCTGCTCCCCCACCTGGCCTTCCTCCTGGGCTCGCCTTTTCCTCCTTCTGCCAACTGCTGTCCTAGGGATTCCCTTTGCCTCCCTTCTATGCAGGGGTTCCTTTGAAAATAGATTGTATTGTTGTTCGAAATACTTGCTGCTCTTTCACTGGGGTCGATTACACGTCCTCGCCCCACATGAGGCTTGGCTTTCACGTGTGATGTCCCACCCTATGGAGGGGTTTTATATCTCTGCCATATTATGCTCAGAAATGACGATGTGACTTGCTTTTGCCAATGACACGCATCACTCCAAGGTGCAAGCTTAAGAGATCTACCATTTCTCTTTTTCCTCTGCCTTAAGACTAGCAATATCCCAGATAAAGGATGCTCCATTAGTCTGGGTCCCATTGCAAAGGTGACAAGGAGCAGAAACACATGATGGACATATTGGATGAGAAAAAATAAACCTATGTTACAAACCATGGAGAGTTTGGTGTTGTTACTGCATCAGCCTAAGCTGACAGATTCACCTTGTTTCCTGATTTTCTTTCTTTGTTTCTCCCTTGTTTTGGTAATACATATCTTCCAGTAGCTTTCTGAGAAAGTATTCATGACAGGCAAAGACCTAGCATGTCCGAAGAGAAACTGGATTTCAAATAATTTCCCCTCAGAATTATAAAGCATCAATACATTATCTTCTAGCTTTCAATGCTGCTGTCAAAAAGCCTAGTGCCACTGTTCTTCCTAGTTCTTCATACATACCTCATTTCTTCCAGATGTTTCTAAGTTCCTTTTTTTATAAATGGTGTCCTAAAATATCATGGTCATGTGCTTTGACATGGGCGTTTTTCAAGAGATTTAGATGTGACTTTCTCAATATTAATGCTCATGTCTTTCAATCTTAATGCTCATATTTTGAAACCCAGGAGAGCATTTTCAATAATTTTTCCCTTGAAATCATCTTTTATTTCTTTTCTTTAAAACTTTAGTTTCATCAAAGTTATAGATACTCGTTGTATGAAAAGTCAATAGCCTTCGCACTGAATATTTACCTTCTTCAGAAACAGTAACTGTGAATTTTTTTAGGTGATTCTTTGGAACTGACCTCCATATCTCTACACAACATGCTTTAATTGTGATAACTTGATATTTCTACTGGAGGTATTAGTTATTGACTTTTCATTATGGAAATGAGGATTTATTCTCTTCCTTTTCTGCTCACTCACCTTTTACTATATATCATAACTTCAGTTAGATTAATAGAATACGTTGTTTGGACCTTGTATTCTAGTTAGATTTGAGCCATATAATAACTGATTATTTTTCCTCTTCTGCCAAACCTTTTTTTCCCCCTGGCATTATAACCATATTGTTCTTTTCATTTACTTAGCTTTTAAAGCACATGTCACTAATTAGAAATGCTCCACCAGTTGTTTAAGTCTCATCTCAGTAGATTCATACACATCGCACTTTCTGTACGATTGGTTAGTTGGTTGGGTAGCTTCCTCTTTCATGCTGAAAAATTTCTTTAAATTCATTGAATTATTTCCAAATGGAGGTTATCTCTTTGTATTTCCTAAGGTAGGAGGATAGGATATATTTTAGTTAGCAGTTTGTTAGTAGGATTTAGAACTTTTAAATAGCTAGGCAAATGTTCTGTAGTTCTTTGTACTCTTTTCCTAGGGTCTGCAAATGAGATGAAGAAAGCATGGCCTCTAATTCTGAATCCTTCCAGGTTTCTGTGTAGGACAAATTGGCTTCCTTCTTATGCTATCCCTTCTGCAAGCACTTAGGTACCAGCTTCCTCTACCAAGTCAGTTACCTTCCCTCCATCATTCCATCTTGTAAAGAAAGATGTGTCAAATCTCTCAACTGCAATTGTCTCCTATCCTGGTTTTCAACCCTGAGGGGTTGGACTAGAATTTTATTGCCACTGTAACAAATTACCACATACTTCATGGCTTAAAACAAGACAAATTTATTATCTGTAGTTCTGGAGGACTGAAGTCCAAAATCATTCTCAACGGCCTAAATTCAAGGTGTCTGCAGGGCTGCATTCCTTGAGGTCATTCTAGGGAAGAATGTTTCTTTGCCTTTTTTAGCTCCTAGAGGCTGCCTGCATTCCTTGGCTCATGACCTTATCCTCTATATTCAAAGCCAACAGCAAAGCATCTCCCAATTCTCTCTCCCTCCCTCCTTGCCTCCCTCCCTCCCTTTCTCCCACTCTACCTCCCTTGCCTCCCTCTTTCCCTTACAAGTATCTTTGTGATTACATTGGACTCACACATTAATCCAGGGTAATCTCCCCATCTCAAAATTCTTAACTTAATTACATTTGCAAAGTTCCTTTTACCAAGTAAGATAACATATTTATAGGTTCTGGGGATTAAGACATGAGTATCTATGAGGGGACCATTATTCCGTCTACTATGAGATTTACACTTTTCTCATTCCTTTATTGTGGGGTGTCAGGAATGAGCAAAGCAAAAACCATGTGTTTAATAACCTTGTTTGATCAGGAGCCCAAGTAGTATGTGTCCTGGTTCTAACCCCTGGGATTCTTAAATCTATTTCTAAAATAGATAAAATTATAGTATAGGAATAATAACAGAAGTAACCAAATATCACTAGAGCCCTCAATCCATTACACAAGATTAGGATAGGTCTCAGAAATGTTTTCGTAAACCCTGAGTGCCACTGTTTGGGAGAGAATCTGAAAGAGTAGAAATGAGAAGAAAATGAATAAAAGGTGTAAAATAGAACAAAGGAGTAAGAAAAAAGTTTTTAAAAGGAGATCCATATGACAAGATTATGAAATATGCTTGTCACTCAGTAATATGGGGTTACCCATGGACTAGTGGGTAAGGATCAAAAATAGCAACATGAAATTCTAAATTCAAACCCCAGTTTTCAAACTTACAGTTTGATCTTACACAAGTTAATTGGTATCTTGTTTGTACAGCTAAGGAAACTGAAACCCAATGAGGTTATCGCAATTTAAATTAGCAAATATATATTAAAAACCCTGAGGGAAATATCTATCACACGGCAGCTAAATGTTAGTTTAATCTAAAGCAAGAAGAGACACTAAATGAAAACTAGCATTATGGCATGGGCAATGAGAACATGAAAACCCAACGGCTAGAAGGAAGACTAAAAGAAAATTAACTTTTCCATTTCTAAAAAGATGGACTAGCCTAGCCACAAGAAAATTCACCTTAATGCATGAATACAATTGCAGATAGTCTATATAAATATCACTTTTATTCATTCAAAAAATTGTATTGAACTCCTCCAATATGCCAAACACCATGCTGGGCACTGAGCAAATAGCAATGAGAACAGAGATTATAGTCTAGCGGGAAGCTAGACAATTAAATAACGACAAGCAAGTGTGATAGGTGCTTTGATGAAAACCAAATAGTTCAGGCTAGAATGTTGTTATGGGAGGGGTTGAGGGGGAGTTAGGGAGGGTGCTCAGAAGTAATGACACACCCTTCAGAGCTCAACTAAAGAGTAGGAGCTAGAGAAGCAAAGATGAAAGGGAGCAGTTAGGCAGTGTTTCAAAAGGTCTACTCCTTTGCCTGGGATGAGTGACAGATATCTTGAAAGCTAGATAGCCTGATTCTTCTGTCGTGGATAAAATAGGCAATAGGACTGATGTCAGAAGAAACTGCTTGGGTTACTATGGTGCTTTAGAATGACAAACTTACAGTCATGAATTATAATTACTTTGCTTTCTTCTCAGTGCAAAGTCTCTACCCACTTTTCATTCTACAACCAGGCAGTGGAGCACCATGATTAAGAATGCGGGCTCTGGAGCCAGACTGCCTAGTGCATATTCTGATTCTGCCACTTACCAGCTCTAAGACCCCAGAGACATTTCTTGCCCCCTCTGTGTTCCAGAATACTCATCTATAAAATGTTCCTAATATTGACATTTTCTTGGGTTATTATGAGAATTAAATTAGTTAATATATCAAAAGTATTTAGAACAGTGCCTGGCACAAGTAAACAATAAATACTCACTTGCTACTGCTCCTGGTTTTAATCACCAACCACTGGCCTTTTTGAAATTTCTAGAAGGATAAGAGGCCGACTTTGTTTACATGGCATTGCTTTCAGTCACAAGGAAGATGAGAATGCAGCTTACCATTTGGTCCTCAAAATGGAAATTATAAGTAACCGGAATCCTGCTGATCAGTTCCTCAGCTCTCACTCTGGGACATGGGGAGATCAGAAAGTTTCAAAGAGGTACTCATCTCTTTCAGGTTACGGTAGTCTCCCCTTATTGGAAAGTGATGCATTCCAAGACCCCCAGTGGATGCCTGAAACCAGATAGTATCAAACTCTTTATATTTTTCCTATATATATTTTCCTATACATACATATATACCTCTGATAAGGTTTAATTTAAAAATTAGGCACAGTAAAAGATTAACAACCAATAATAAAGTATAACAGTTATAACAAGAAATAAAATAAAAGTTATGTGAATGTGGTATTATTAGGTAAAATGTGGGTTACTTGAACTCAAGCACTGCAGTACCAGTACAGTTGCGATGATAAGCATGATGGCTACTAAGTGACTAAAGAGCAGGTAAAGTATACGGCGAGTACAGGCTAGACAAAGGGATGATTCATGTCCTGGGCAAGATGGAGCAGGACAGAGTGAGATTTCATCACATTACTCAAAACGGTGCACAATTTAGAACTTATGAATTGTTTATTTCTGGAATTTTCCATTTAATATTTTTGAACGGCAGTTGACTTCAGGTTAAGTGAAACCGTTGATAAGAGAGGACCACTGTATACAGAACTGAGACAGAGATGACCAAGAGTGTGGCCATGCTGAAATGAGGCCCCAGAAGAAGTCAATACTTTGTGGAATCACCACAATTTAGGCTGCAATGCAGAAAATCAATATTTGTAGACGCATCCAGAGGTGATCTGGCTGAGGGAGACCTATTTAAGTTAACCAAATGCCAGAAGACTAATATTAAATCCAGAATTTAAATTGCATTCACTCAATAAATATGAGTGCCAGCTATGCACAACACACTGTCCTAGATGTTAAGGACACAGCAGTGAAAGAGATAAAAGTCCCTGCCCTAGAGGGGTCAGACAACACACATAATAAATTAGTGAAGTATACAGCATACCAGAAAGTGATAGGTGCTAAGGACAAAGTGGCAATGGGAGAAAGGAGCAAAGAGAAATGGCGGTGTGGGGAGAACAATTGTCATCAGAGTAGTAGGAGGTCTCAGAAAATGGCGATATTTGAGTAAAGACCTGAGGAGGTGAGGAAGACATGGAAATGTCTTGAAGGAGCCTTCTGAGCAGAGGAAAAAGCAAATGCAAAGTCCCTGAGGAGAGAGTATGTCCAAAGTGTCTGAGGATCAGCAAGGTGGCCAACAGGCCTGAGCACAGAAAGATAGCAGAGGAATAGCAGGGAGTGAGATCAGAGAGGAAATGGGGTCTTGCAGGCCTGCCTTAAGAGATGTGGCTTTTCTAAGTGAGACAGGGAGCTACTGGATAGTTCTGAACAGAATTAAGGTGTGGTTGGCTTTCTGTTCTGAAAGGATCACACTGGCTGCTGTAATGAGGAAAGAATGAAGGTTAAGGGTGGCTGATATAAAATGCTAGTCAAATGTTACAATGGCTTGAACCAAGATGGTATCAGTGAACATGAAGAGAGTGATCATATATTTTGAAGAGACAGCAACAGGATTTGATGACAGATTAAATGTGTGGGTAAACGAGTTGCTGAATTGGCCTTTAGTGTGGGAATGATGAAGTTGCCATTAACTGAGATAGACAAGGTTGTTAAGTAGAGGTTTTTGAGGGAAGGGCAATCAGTTTAGTTTTGAACATAAAATGGAGAGGTCTATTAAACATCAAAGTAGAGATGCTGAGGTATTTGGATATACAAGTATGAATCTAAGACTAGGGAGTTGTGGGTATATTTATCATATCTAATGCCATAAGATTGAATGAGATCACTAAGAGAGTATAGAAATAGAAGAGGACTAAGGACAGAGTCCTGGTACATTCCAATATTAAGAGGTGGGCGGAGGATTGAGAACAGTAACATGGGACAAATACCAGGAGAGGGAAGTAACCCTGAAGAAACATGTGTAACAAGTGAATGAAGTGTTACAAGGAGGAGGGAGTGATCAACTGTGTCAAATGCTGCTGAGAGGTCAGTTGAGATGAAGACTGAGAACAGGCCATAGGATTAAGTTACATGGAGAGAAGTCTTGGTGAAATGCTGGAGGCAAGGGCTGTGGATTTAACAGAAAATGAGAGAAAAGGAAGTGGGGCAGTGAATAGAGTATTCTTTCAAGGATATCTACTGTAAAGAGCACAGATATAAATGAGACAGTAGCATGCCAGGCCCCGGGTGTGCACTGCTGTGAGCTGCAAACGTGTCCGAGGAGATCCACTTCTTCAGGGGAAATGGCAATATCCACAGGTCAGGGGTGCAAGAGGGTATTTTTTGTTTGTTTGTTATTATTTAAGATTAATTTTAAGAAACCATATATTAATTTATATGGGAACCGTAACTGGTAAACAGACCAGGAATAATTGTAACAGATCAGTGCTTTCCTCTTCTCTGTTGGAAAACTATTTGGAAAGTACAATTCAAATCACACAATTATTTCATGAGCATTAATAACACTGATAACACTGATCCCATTTCTGAGAACATGGCACAAAGGTGCTCGGCAGATATTTCTAGAATAAATGAGAAAGGTCACCATGGCCTTGAGTTAAGGTAGAAAAGCAAATTAAGAGCAGTGAACTAGAATAGGCAGTGTTCATAGAACTTCAGTTTGTAATGAGGGTGAAAGTCATGTTCAACAGAAGCAAGAGAGAAAAATAACAGGAAAAGGAAGCCGTGGTTAGAGAAAGCTCTCAAATACCACTTTCTCCTCGAAGCTTTTTATAATCCAACTCATCAGACCTTCCCCCTTTCTGGATCTCTCTTGAGGCACTTATACCATGTCAAGTTATATCATTGTGATCTTTTCTACTTTAATCTCCCCAATATTGACCATATTGTCCAATTGAAAAATTGAGTTTAAAAAAGGGGTAGCTTCCAAGTCCACTCAAAAAAATAGATGTTGAAAGTTTGATATTTCATTTCTATGGTTTATGTAGATGTTCGCGCAAAATGTATGAAACTGGGAGACTACTAGATTTCAAATCTGAAGTGTACCCAAAATATTTAGTAACATAACTTGTACGTGGATGAATGGATGATTGAAGAAATGAGTGAACAAAATGAAGTGAAAAGAGAAGCCAGAAGGGAAGTCAAGAATGCATGATATCATAACTGTCTTGAGGCCCACGGGCCTGACAGAGGGACACAAGCGAATAGGGGAAGTGTGCGTACAGTCAGGACGCACCTAAGAAGTTAGCAAAGTAACTAAGACATAAAGAGATAGGGCCTAGATTAAGGTGAGTGTGAATATAAAGGAAGAATATGGGGAAATTTTAAAATAAAAAATTACCATATGTGATGAGTGATAACTACAGGCTATTTATATTAAATATAGGAGGAAATAATTCCAAGATTTGGTAAGTAAAAGGGCAGGGAGATGATAAACTCAATTTTGAAATGTATTTGACCCAAGGGTGAGACAATTCAAGTAAAAGCTAGTAATAGGCAACATTTTAACTAAACTTAATACACACCAAGCATTGTTCCAAGTATATTTTCCATGAATGATCTCATTTAATCAACACAATACTATGATGTAGGTGCTATTACCATCTTTATTTTATAGGTGGGAATACAGAGGCATGAGAATGAACGATTTGCCCAAAGTGACAAAGCGAGTAAGTGGCTGAGCCAGGATTTGAACCGACAAAGATTAAGGAACTTATCCAGAAGCCACACAGATATTCATTATTTATTCAATAAATGTTTAATGAGTACCACTACATTCTAGACATTGTGCTGGTGCTAAGATGAAAGGGAGAGGAAGAGTTGGTGGTGAACAAGACAGACATGGTCCCCACCTGCACACACCTTACTTATATGAACATTAATCAAATAATTACAGGTATGATAAATCAGAAAAGAAAACCGTTTGGTTAGGAGGAGGAGTGGGTGACAGAAAAGAATTCTAGGGGAAGGAAATGTCATGTGAGGTGAGAGCCTACAGTAGGGAAAAAAAAGAAAACCACTGAAGGAATTCAAACAGGGTAGTAGTGACTTAACCTGATTCATATTATTGAAATTGCTGTATGTATTGCTGCAGTATGGCAAATGAATTGGAATAAGCCACGAGTAGTTCTGCAGGACCTGGATGATAGTTATTTGCAGTACTTCAAACAAGAGATGAGATGGCTTAGACTGGAGTGGGGTGTGGAAAAGTGGCCATAAGAATGGAGAACGTTTACAAATCCAATGTTTTCAGACAGACATTTCTAGCTGATTCTAATGTTTGTCAGAGGCATCTTAAGTTTCTGACTTGCACTGAGTAGATGAATAGGATGCCCTTTACTGATCCCAGGGCTATGGGAGGAGGGTTTTGGAGGGAATATGATATAGAGGTTGAATTTGACATGCTCCAGTCGTCCAAATGAAACTGTAGTAATGGAGGTTAGATATATGACTCCAGAGTTAAAGAGCAAGACCTAGGCTCGAGTTATAGGATGGACAGTCTTTGGTGAGGGTATCTGAAGGTCCTGGAAGAGGATGAGACCATGTAGGAGAGTGTATGTGATGGACTCAATAAGAGGGCTCAGCTCAGTAGGGTTCCAATATTTAAGAATTGGATAAAGGACAAGCAGCAGTTTGTTAAAGAGCAGCCAGAGAGATAAGAGGAAAACTCTGATTATGAGAGCAGCGGGAAGAGCACATCTGGATGAAGGCGTGGTCAATAGCTTCACATGCTAGAATAAAGTCTTGTAAGATGATGACTGAAGCTTGTCTATGACAAATCAGAGCGACTTCCCGTGAGCGATAGAAACAGAAGCTAGGCTGCATAAAGTTAAGAAGTGGGACATAAGAGAATGTCCATGGTGTAAGAGACCACTGGAGTCATGGTTGGAGAGGGGTTTAAAAGAAATCTTTAAAGAAATGTGAGATTTAAGCATGTTTAAATACTAAACAGGAAAGCCAGTAGAGATGGAAAGGTTGAAAATAACAGAAGGAAAGGTGGATACTCTTCAGCGTAAAATGCTTGAGAAAGCAGGTGATCAATCAAGACTGCCAGGAAGGGGGAAAACAAAGTGTCAGGAAGGACAGCTTTCTTTGTAACAGGAAACCAATAAGGGGCGGAGTTCAGATATGGACCAGCAGCTCGATCTGCCTCCTAAAGACAGGTTTGCTTTAAGGGACAGAAAGAGAATTATAAAGGAGGACTTTAGGGTTGAATAAAAGGAATGAAAAGTAAGCATCGTGGCCTTGGGTGACCTCTGAGTGAGCAGTTTCAGTAGCTTCGAAGCAACGGAAGTCACACTGTCGGGTTTAGAATGGGAGTCGGCGGTAGAGGGTGGCAGTGGGTGCAAACCACAGCTGTAGAAAACGGGCTGTGAAAAGAAAGCGACTCAGAATGGTGCCAGAAAAAAAGGCGGGCAGGTAGAAGGGGAGGGGAGACATTTTGAAAGTGTCGAAGCGCAACCTCGGTCAGGGCAGGTCATTGGCCTGGAGGGCCGAAGATGACCCTGGCTGTCAGCGTCCAGAGCCTCCCCACCCCCACCCCCAAAATAGAATAGTCCCGCTGGCTGCAGCCAAGTTTCTCAGCTGATTCTCCGAGCGGGGCCACTCGGCCTGCCGAGGCAGAAAACTTTCTCCACGGGGACTCCACGACGCCCCCGGGCCGCGCCCAAACAGCCCAAGCGGCCTCCAGTCCCAGCGCCTGGTCCTGCCCAAAGCCTTTGGGGGTGTTTGCAGAGCCGCAACAGCCCTTCCTCCCCAACTCGCCTGATTCCCTCACCTAGCGGCATCCCAGATCCCGCAGCGCGTCTCCCACGTCCCGGCAGCATTTGAAAGTTCCTGGCCGCCGGCGCTCAGGGACCCAGGCCTGGCCCGCCGCTCACCGCCGCAGGGGGTTTCCACCGAGTCGCCGAAACCCCTCGGGAATTCCCCACCCTGCCGCACAGAAACCCCACTTCCTCCTTCAAATTTCCGCCACCAGGTTTTATCCGTCGAAACGCTGTGCTGAGGCTTAGACCCCTCCTCCCCCTGCGGGTCCCAGCCCACCTTCGCCTTCCTACTCCCGGCGGAACCCCTTTGCCTCGCTCGAAGAAGCCCGAAGGCCTTCGGCAAGTTCCGCCTCCAGCGCGAGGGCGGGGCCGCGCGAGCTCCTCCGGGCCGAGCTCGGCTGTTTCCGTGCGCGGCCGCTGCGCACTCGGCACTGGGCGGCGCTGGCTGGCTCCCTGGCTGCGGCTCCTCAGTCGGCGGCGGCTGCTGCTGCCTGTGGCCCGGGCGGCTGGGAGAAGCGGAGTGTTGGTGAGTGACGCGGCGGAGGTGTAGTTTGACGCGGTGTGTTACGTGGGGGAGAGAATAAAACTCCAGCGAGATCCGGGCCGCGAACGAAAGCAGTGACGGAGGAGCTTGTACCACCGGTAAGAGGAGCAGGAGGAGGAGGCAGGAGCCGGAGAGAGCCGGGGGACGGAGGGGGGACGGGGAGGCGCCGGACACCCGCGCTCGGGGCCTTCCCCTCGCAGGAGGGGCCGCGGTAAAGATGGAGCCTCCGCCCGAGCCCCACAACATCGCCGCCGCTCGCAGCGAACAAAGAATAATGGCGGCGGACTGGAGCCAGCGGCTGCCGGGGCGGCAGCGACTCTGCCTGCAGCCAGCGGCGGCGCTCATGGCGGGGGCGGCGGGCAGCGGGCGGGGTGGGAGCCAGCGACCGGGGGTGTGTGCGGGCGGCCGGCCGCGGTGAGCTGGCGCCCGCGTTCCCGCCGCCGCCGGGCCGGGCGCGGAGCGGGGAGCCGGGAGCCGCCCCGGGGGAGGCCGCCCGCCCGGCCCGGTCCGTCTTGGCGCTGCTGCTCCCGCGCGGCTGGTGCAGCCCCCGCCGCCCGCCTCGCCCCCGGCCCGGCCGTCTGCCTGGGCAGCGCCGCCCGGGTGCCCGCGGGGGGTGGAGGAGGAAGAAGGCGACAGTTGAGGGCAGAGGAGGTGAAGGTGCCTGCCTTCCCGGTAGTCTCCGTGTCTGCCGAGCCCGCTTCGCGAGGAGAAGCGCGGCAACGGCCGACCTACACTTCTCCGCTCTCTCTTTGTGCAATAAAGTTCGAAACCAAAGGTTTCTTCTCGTGCTGTATTTTGTTCATGCCTTTTCCCACTGCTCACACCCCGCTGGGGAGACACTGTTTTCTTCTCTGCATTTTTTGATGATTTTGATTCTTTCCCTCACCCTCTTTTTTTTCCCCCCTCCCAGTAGTCATGGAAATGCATTCTTTTGAGGAGGATGGGGGTGCTAAGAAAAATATTTGTAATAACTTTAAAAAACTGGGGATCTTGTAAAAGGGAAGCTGGTGTTTGAAAACAGTTTCGGTTTTAACCCTTTTCAATAAGGTAATCACTTGAGATCTATCATACTGAAACACTTCGTTGAAACGAGTATTAGCCGGTGTACTTGTGCTGTACATCACTTTTTTTTCTTTTTTCTTCTTTTCTCTCTCTCTCTCTTTTTTTTTTTTTGGCCAACAATGCTAACAGCGTTTGGGTCCTCTGGATCTCTCCACCCCACCTCTACCATCATGTTTCTTTCCCACATATTTCTACCTAAACTGAACATATATTGATTAATACTAATTCTAAAAATAGGCATTTAAAAGTATCCATTATTTGTCTGGTATGGATTAGATAACCCCAGCCTGAGACTGACAATAATTTAAGCCCAAGGCTTATTTTTTTTTTCATTGCCTGGTGGGAAAAGCCACAGCAGAAAAGCCATTGACACATTAAAGATTAAAAGATAATTTTTAAAGGATCTGGAATGTGACCTATTTAAGTTTGTCATACCTTCTTAGGTTACAATTTCATTCTGGCTTTAGCTTGCAACAGTTCTGCCTTCTAAAGGTTTAGTATAAAAGATACTTTTGGTTACCAGCTATTGAAATCTTTTACACTCACTGCTCAATTCCTGATTTCAAAGTAAAGACAAATGGTTATTTTTAGGTGATGCGAGAGATGAACAGAATTTCCCCCCCCCCCCAAATACCTAATCTATCATGGTATGATAGAATCGTGATGAACACACACGAGGTTTCTTGTTAGGAATAAATATTGATTGGTTGGTAATAGAAGCACTGTCTCCTGATTTTTCTGTATCCAAGTCACTTTTCCAAAACCTTTGCTGTATTGCAAATCTTTATTTTAAAAAAAGACGTTAGCAGTTTGTCATCGATGAAAAACTTAAGAAGATACAATAAAGAGTTGGATTTGGAAGATGATTCTATTTCCAGACACTGAGGAAATTATAATATTGATGATGATAATTACTGCTTTTCCTTAAGAGGGATTTTCTGCAGGCCAATTGAATAAAATTTTTTCCCTTACAGAGAATATAGGACAGTAGCTTCAAGAAATTAAAAAAAGAAAGTGTGCTGGTGGATTCTTATGTGAAAGAGCTTTAAGTTTTTTATTTTATGTGTAGATTTATAATCTAATTCTTAGCACTTCCAAGTGAAACTTTTCAAACTTTTCATTAATATTTGAGTGTTCACTTGAAGCATGGTACTAAATTATGCTTCTTCATCCTTTTAGGGATCAGTAAAAACCACAGTTAAATCTGCTTGAACTTTTTTTTTCTTTTTTATGGACACGTGTAGTCAAAGTAAATAAATCTTTGACACAAATTGACTGATGTTAAAAAGCACTTATGGGATTTAAAGCTCTAGTGTTACCCTTTTGAATTTTTTTTCACTTAAGAGCCTAAGGAAACTTAGAGACCTGCTTCATAAAATGGCACTTTTTTCTACTTTCTGAAATTTATGTTCTTGATTAGGTCTGATTAATATAAATTTTGTTTCTTCATAGAGGAGTAGCTTTATTTTGTCTCATTCTAAGACATTGAGTTTTGTTTTTTTTAGAGTATAATATGGTTTTAGTAAAACCAAGAATGTGTCCCTCACTTCACCTCAATTAAAAATTTTTCCCCTCCTTTTCCACGGTATAAAAAATTTTCTTGTAATATAATACTTACAGTGTATCACTGAAATTTATAATTTCATTTATTCCATAAGTACCTTATTAGATATGCTATATACTTGTTTATAGCAGCCTATGATACAATCTTGTAAGCATATCTTTTTTGATGTACACAATGTAACTTCAAGTGATGGCTTTGTTAACAGAACTCAAATCTGAATATAAGGATATAATAGGGAATTGGAAAAAATGCAAGGAGGATTTTTTTTTTCTTATTCATTTGTGAACTCATTTCTACTGCAGTATCACTTGAGACAAGCATTGCAGTAATTCAGATATTTAGTTAGCACTTACTGTTACAGAATGTAGTTAGTGGAAAGAGCCATTAGGTTTGGAATCACTGTTGATACTACTATCATATGCCTACCTCCAAGGAATATTGTGACTTAAGGGAAGTTTCTAAATCTTTCTCAGCCTCAGTTTCCTTTTCTGTTAAATTAGAATAATACCACTTACTCTGTAGGGTCATGAGATAATTATAAAGTACCTCCTTAGGGACTCAGTGATAGATATTCATTTTTAAGCTTTATTTTAACTTCCTGGCTGTGAACATTAGGCAAGTTTCTTCATAAATTTTCTTGGTCATAAATGTACAATATCCACCTCATAGAAATATTCAATTAAGTGATCCATATAAACTTTAAATAAAGTAATACATATTAAATGCCAGACATTGTGTAAGTGTTCAACAAAGGTCTCCTATTTAAAAGTTATTCATCATTATTATTGTGTTTAATACACTGGAGCAAAAAAGCTGCAGCAAATCCAAAGATGAATTAACACTGTCTCATCTCTAAAGGAACTTTTGGGGACTCTATGATTCATGATTCATAAAGCAGAATATATGTCATAAGAAAGCAGTCAAAGGAAAGAGATCATACTTGGTGAAATAATGGAAAAGAAGATTATTTTAGTTTTACATTTGCCGTTTTATTTTTAATAAATAATTCAGATAGTCAAAACATAAAATATAGAAAATATCTTCTGTGTGTGTGTCATCTTCACGCCCACCCCAGTCACCCGAGTGTTACTAATTTATTTGTCCTTTCAGAGGTATTGTCTCCATATACAAGCAAATATGTATTAGTTCCCCCTTGTTATACAAATGATAATATACTATATACACTATTCTATATCTTGCTTTTTTTTTAACTTAATATTGCTTGACAATTGGTTCAGTCCTTAAAGAGGGTTTTTTTGTGTATATTTCATCGTATGGATGTAACTATTTTTTAACCAGTTAGCTGATTTTATTTTTAGGATATTATATGACCTTTTAAACTAAGGGAATCTGTCATTATACCTTTATTTCTTTAAATGAAAGGTATTTCACTTGATTGAGAAATGGCAATTCGTGACAGGAAGTTGTCATTTGAACTGCCTCATTACCTTATTAGCTTTAGTGCATGAAAAGACAAACTGTGTAAGAGTTGACTATGAAGGTGCATTTAATTCTCTCGTTGAGATTCTTATAGTCTTCAACAAACTACTACCTTCTATTACTGTTTCATCCAGAAAAAAGGTCTCTGTAGTTTCTCTCTAAATGAGAAAGAACATCCCATGTATTCCAGTCCTTTTTTTTTTAGCAGACTGTTCTCATGGAATATTAAAACCTAGTAATGCTGACTAGTATACTAGCTTTTCTCTCGTGTTTATTTTTTACGTACTCTAACTTATTCTTTGCTGGTTTTCTAGTATTTTTAGTGTAATAATCAGTGTTTTATATTTGATACCTAAATAAAAAGTGAGTTTTACCTATATGCTTGTGTACTGAGACAACTGCTTAGATGATCTTTCCCCTCCCCCCAATTCTACCCACCTGTGGAAGTCCTTGGCCAACAAGTTGGACCAAGTAATACTTATTTCAGCTTCGAGCACAAAGTAAGTTTTCATTACCTCTCTTTTTCTTTTCTTTCTTTTTCTTTTTTTGGCTCTTCTAAGCAGCATTTAACCATAGTACATTTTAAATATGTATGCTGTTAGTGTATTGCTCTTTAAAATACATATGCTATAAACTTTTATGTCGATTAAACTTAGAAAGAAAATGATAACTAATCATCCAGCAGCAGGGGCACAAATAAACCCCTTATCTTTCAAAAAAGAACAAATCATTAATTGAAGCTGTCTTGGTGTATTTCATTCTTTATATGCTCAATTTGACAGTTACACATCCTAAAGTTTTTAATGTTAACAATATTGCCTTATTTTGAGGATTCACTAGTATTTTTATAAAATATTAATATGTGCTGTTTTTACTTGCTCAATGACTAAAATGTTTATGAAGCACTTTTTACAAATTTGGGTAGATGGAGAGATAGGTAATTGAAATCTGTAAAGGCAGAACATTTTCCTTCTGTAACATATCTTTGGACTACCAAGGAATTAAAGGATTCTCACATTATGTAATCAGTGAATTGCCTTTAGAGTGGAGGTAAAGATCATGCGCTAAAGTAACAAACTGATAACGTGAAAATGACTGTTTTCCTCTGCCATTTAATGTATATGCTAACTCAGTTGTCATATAAGAAGTTAGCCCTGCTCAACTTTGTGAAGTTGTAAGAAGAAAGTATGATTTCTAAACTCATTCTACACTATTTTATCTGTAACTGTAGGTTTTTGAGACATACTTGAAACTTGGATAAAATAGCCATTTGTTTATCTCATTCAGAATGCTTCTCTCCCCTTAACATGCACACTCTTGTCCTGTATCCTGTTTGTCTTTCATTCTTCTCTTAGCTCTTCCAGAGTTTTGCTCACCTTTTAAAAGAAAGGAAAAGAAGATTAATCATTTATATCTGATGTTTATCCCAATAGAGAAGTAGAAGTAGAAGACAGTATTTTACGTCGCCAGTGATGAAAATTACCTTTATATATTTAATCCATTACTGAGGCTAGCTATATGAATCTCAGCTTCAAAAGAAAAAAATACTAATACTCCTTGAAAAACTTTTAAATACCTGAGTGTCTCATTCTCAGGGTTCAGGTAAGGTAATAAAGGAATTTATCATAAATGAGATGGACTGTCAGAACGAAGATAAAAAGTACATACAGTTTTCTTCCTGCTGCTGGATTAATCTAGGATCTCTGAAGAATCTAACAAGGGGCAAAGGTTTGGAATGTAAGAGGTCTGAAGGATTGATACGTTTTTTTCCCAGAGGAGAGAAGAAAAGATTGACATTTCGTTGGAGAAAAGAGAATTAAGCAGAAGTTAAAATAGCTAAGTAATGACCTTGGTAGGAGTGGAGAGGGGGCCTGAAACCAATAGTAGTAGAAAATGCCATTCTCAAAGATTAGTGGCTCTTCTCTGAGACTAAGGGTTTTTCTTTAATTTTAAGTGTATTCCTAATGAGCTTATTATGTGCACGTGAGTTTCCGGTTATAAGTTATATGACAGTATAGGTCTAACTAAAAATGTTAATAGTTTAGCCAAAGCTAAATAACCATTATTTTTTAGAGTTGCTACCCCTGTTTGTGTGATTGGAAATAGCAGACTCAGAAGTAATCTTGCTTTTCATCACTGAAGTAAAAATTATTTCTTGTTCTCAACTATTTGTGTTCTTAAAGGGATATTATTTTCTTAATTGTTAGTAGCAGCTTTGTTTGCTCTGACCAGTAATAGTAATACCTTGGTTTTACTTACTGCCATTTAACATCTATTCAATGAACATTTATTAACCATCTACTTTTGGTAGTTGGTGAAATAACCACAAGAAAATTTATTCAGTTAGTTATTTTTATAGATATTAAGTGAAGCATTGTTCTAGTTGCTATAAACAATAAAGCCTAAGTACGTGGCTCTCGCTCTCAAGGAACTTAAGGGGAGATGAAACTAGTGTAAGACAGAATGATTTATATATGGCAGAATGGCTGTTGGAGCTTAAAAGAGGCACTTAAGCGAGGGAAAGTTTTGTGAGAATTTAAATTGAAAGAATTTAAATTGAATACTGAAAACTTGGATAAGTAGATAAAAGGGTGTGTATTGTAGGCAGTGAGGTGGACTACAAAAATGAAGACATGGAAGTAAAATGAATCTAATGTGCTCACAAATTGGGGAAGAAAGTATATTAACTATAAATCCACATTATGAGGAACTCTTGAGTGTGAAGCAGAAAGCTTTAAATTCCATGTAAGAAAAGGAACAATATAAACAGGAATGACATGATAAATTGGGCTAAAATTTAGATTTTCTGACTCCTAATCCTCTCTCCTTCATGGTAAGGTTATATTGCAGTTTAAAAATTGGACATCAGATCATTTTTTAAACAGCTTTATTGAGATAGTCACATACCATACAATCTACCAAATTCAGGTGTACAATTTTATTGGTTTTTAGCATGTTTATATATAAAGTTGTGCATCTGTCAACTCAGTTTTAGGGCATTTTCATTACCCCAAAAGAAACTACACATTGCAGTAGCCTCTCCATACCTGCAGCGCGAAGTAACCACTAAATCTATTCTCTTGTCTATGTACATTTACTTGGACGTTGCATGTAAATAGATTTATACAATATGTTTTCCATTGTGGTAAGCTTTTATTTAGCATCTTGCTTTCAACGTTTATTCACATTGTAGTATGTATCAGTACTTGATTCTGTTTTGCTAAATATTCCATTTTATGGATATGCAACATTTTATCAATGAATTCATGAACATTTGGACTTTTTGGCTATTATGAATAATGCTACCATGAACATTCATTTATTGCACATTTTCATTTCTCTTGGGTATATGCTTATGAGTGGAATTGATGAAATATATAACTACGTTTAACCATTTAAAGAACTGCCAGGCTGTTCGCCAAAGCTACTGTACCTTTTTACATTCTTACCAGCAATGTATGAGGGTTCTGATTTCTCTAAATCCTCACCGACACTTGTTTTTATTTTTTATTATAGCCGTTTTAGTAGGTGAGAAGTAGTATCTTATTGTGGTTTTTGTTTGCATTTCCCTACTGACTAAATGATGTGTAGCATCTTTTTATGACGTATTGACCTTTTGTATATATTCTTTGAAAAATGTTCACATCCTTTGCCCATTTTTAAATCGAGTTATATGTCTTTTTGTTATTGAGTTGTAGTTTTTATCCTAAATACAAGATACATAATGTACAACGATTTTTTTTTCATTCTGTGGATTGTCTTCACTTTCCTGATGGTGCCCTTTCAAGCACAAGTTTTTAATGTCGATGATGTTCCTGTAGTTTTTTTTCTGTTGTTTGTGCTTTTATTGTCCTATCTTGGACATCATAACTTCTTATTTAATTATTACAGACATTTTCTTAATATTTCTGAAAGTCCCGGCAAATAAGACACCATTATTTAATGAAAAATTACTGAAGCTGCTAATGCATATTTGGAGTTTTACCCCTCCTCCTCTGGCCTTCTCTTTATGTGTCCAGATCCCTTAGTTGAAGTAAGTGGTGAAAGGAAGCAAAGATAAGAAACAAGAGGTAACTTTAACTGAAACATTTTAATTTAAAGTACTATATTTTGAAAATTATTTGTTGTAAGGGAATTTATTATCATGTTTGTGTGGGTGTAGTGTGTTACTCAGACTACTGTATTTGGGGAATTCACACTTTACAAACTTTTACCATGAAGGGAGTAGTAACTCCTTCGTTTTTTACAGATGACTAAACTGAGACTGGAGAATTTAAATAATTGACTTGCTGGTAGAACCTTTTCCCTAAGCAAGAGATAATAGTGAAAGCATAGTCTTCATCACTCTTCTGTATTATCTCTTTGTGAAGAATGTTTTCAAGTCCTAGCTTTATTTGTGATTACTAGAATTTTTGTTCCTAAACTCTAGGTTTATAAAAGTTCACTTGGAGGAAGTATTCTAGCATGGTCTTAAAAAAATACATTGATTCCATTATCTTATTACTCAGGTATACATCAGTATAAAGATGACCATAAATGGCTGGCTCATGCTTTCATATTTTTTTTCACATTTCATTGTATTCCTATCATTTCAAAATAATTTATGGTTGGTTTTAAATCACTGTTAGTAGTGCATGTTTAGAGGGAATGTATATATAAACTGGTCATAAGGATTAGTTTATACTTCCCAGCTTTTTTATATATAATACATATTTTATCTCTTATTAGCTTGTAAGTTCATTGAGAAACAGTTCTTGTCTGCTTTTTTTTAGTCCCCATAGTTTATAGCAGAACACATTATGTAATAGGCACAGAAAATTTGTTTAATGAATGATTCCCTGTTGCAGGGTCACAAATTGGAAAGGCAAGATTGAAAACCATGCCCCTTTAAAGTTGGACAGATTTAAGGAAGTGGACATACATGCTTTAGACAATTATAACTGAAATTAAAGACTTATTTTTTTTAAGCCAAGGAAATTAGGTTCATTTTTCCTTAGCTTAAAAAGTTTTTCTCCTTTGAGTTTTTATTAACTCTGATGCTTTACTGATACTTCCTGTCTAAGACATGAAAAATAGCATAAGACTGTATTAATCAAAATGACCTTACCAGAAATTACTACCTGGCTGGTAAAAAATAGTATATCTGCTTGAGAGGTTGGACTTGATGCTGATTCTCTCAGGTTTAAAGATAAAGATACCTTAAACTTGAAGTGAGCCTTTTATCAAAACTGTACATAAAGTCTTTGCTGTTGTCTATACATCATTTGTCAGTGCTCTAGATTAATCATGGCTAATTTTTAAATATAATCTTAGTATATCCTTGGTGCCTTGAATGCTCGGGCTTTTTCTAGTAAGCAAAACATAATTAAAATGATTAACATATTGCTTAATAGTCCATGCAAGTTCCATTGTCAAATAGACAAAGAACTCTTCACTTTTTATAATGTTGTAGGCTGTGTGGTATAGCCCTGAACAGCCTTGTAAATTCCTTACAAATCTCTTAACATGTCTAATTCTCTTTCTGTGAAGTCAAAGCTAAAATCCGAATTCCTGCCTTAGGACTGCTGCTATAACATGTGCTGTCTCACATCAGGTAAACTGAGTTTTCACTCTTCCATGTCTAATTTATAAATAATTCACCAAGAATAACATTTCAGATTTAGTTCAAAACAACCGAAAATAATGTTGATTTCATAAACTTTTTAAAAAACACTTGGACATTCATTTCCATTTGAATAGTGATTTTTACATAGTCCCTCAAGTTTCCTTGGGTAAATATTATAGTAGGCTATAATTACCTAACTTGGCATAACTTTTCTGGGTCCTTGTATTTTCAACGTTAAGCTAGTTTATGAAGCAGAACTTAAACTTTGAAGACAGTTTCACTCTTTAGTGAAAAAATTGCTTTTCTAAAAGTAACTATATGTAGGAGGTATATTATCCTTTTTCCCTTGAAAAAAATTTAGCTCCAAAAATCTATTTTGTAGAATTTCATATGTAGAAATTTGTATAGAATCACTTCTTTAAAAGGCTTAAAGTACAAAAATCAGTAAACATAGTATCAGGTGGGTGTTGGAAAGAAAGAATAGGAAGAGATGGGATAAAATGTTATCTAAAATAATGCATAGTCATGATTGCTGCTTTGCTAAGCAACACTTTATATCTTGGTGACCAGATTCGTGAAGGCTTATTTCAGAGCCATGAAGGAAACAAAGCATATATATTTTATAATACTTAGAAAATAATTTGGATTTGAGAAAGGACTAAGGCTTTCTTATTGAAAGATACTATAGAATTAGTCACATTCTAGGATGTCTGTCATAAATCATGCAATACATTTCTATAAATCAAATAATATTTTTTGATTCAATTCTGTCAAATGTTTTTGAGGATAGTATCTTTCTCATAGCACAAGCTATACATTTTAAAATAACATTAAAAAGAACATTCAGTGTACTGGTAATCACAAAAACTGAAATAAATTGTAAAATATAAAGATTGAATTTAAAGCAGTTTTTCAGGTTCAGTGCAATAACCAAATAAATCAGGTATAAACTTTATATAACTTTATAAAATAACGTTGAAAAGATTCCTCTTTGCTGGGCTGCCTTTTTTTCGTAGTAGTGGTTGGGTTATACTGGTATTTACAATTAATACAAAGAATTATAAAAACAAATTTTCAAGATTTTGTTTATCTTATAAATAATTAAGTCTTAATTCAAATCACAGAGGATTAACTTCATATATAACTTTCTTGCCTTCCTCTAATATCTCAACTAGGGCCGAGGTATCGATTTGTCCTCCAATTAAGAGAGAAAAACCTTATTAGTAAGAGCACAAAGAAACCATTTTTGAAAACTGTCAGAATTTACGTAGCTTAATAAAAATACCAGTATATTTTATCACATTGCCTGTTCTGTTTTTCTAAAAATGTATATAATCTCATTTTGTTAGGGTGCGTAAAGTTTTTTTATAGTTGATATTTGTGCTGAATTGAGCAGTGTGTGTGTGTACATATATATACACATACTGACACGTATGTATACACGTACAATATTTGAATATGCTGTTTTCCTATCTGGTTTCAGTGAAAATGTACTGTATTTAATATCAAAACTCTATTGTTAGCATCAGAAACCTGGAGCATTGCTAAATTTTCAGTATGATTGAATACATCTCACTTCTGCTAGATTGGACATATGATAAAGGTAAATGACAAGTATTCCAGGTATCAACCTAAAAAAATTGTACATGGAAAATAAAGGAAAAGAGACAGTGCAACATAGTTATTGGTTCCTGGAAAGCTGAAGTCTGTTGTGTAGCACCTGAACATTTTGCATAACACTTCAGAAAATTAATCAAGACATGTGGAAGGTGTTAAAAATGTGTTAACAAGTCTTTCAAACAGTTATAATATCCTAAAAACTAAATAACAGTTAACCAAATAATTATGTAGAAAGTATTATGTATTGCTCATAGATGTTTCTAGGTATACTTCTGCAAAATCTTTTTGGTAATATATTTGAGTATGACAGAATAGTCATTTAGTTTTAAAATCATGTGCTCTAGTGTGCCTTTTGCAATGGTTATGCTGTGGGCTTAATTAAGACTTCTGCTTATATAATTTTCTTAAATCCCTGGACTTTTGGATTGGTAAATTAATTCAGGAGGAATCTACTTGGTGTAGGGTGGAGGGGAAGGTTTTTTTTCTTATTTATAATTAATGTCATTTTTAAAAATAAGCATGTGTTCATATGTTGTATCATGAATGCATTCATTATTCTACAAAGTCAAAATTCACAGTTCATATCTCTGAATACTTAGTCTCCTTATCTGGATTAAATTGGTCATAAATTTAAGTGATTAAAAAGCAAACTAGGTTGTGGGGGAGATGGGTTTATTTTTCATAAACTTGAACTAGAATTTAGGATTGTAAGGACTGGGGCACTTCTTAAAGGTCAAAATATTTTAGGAAAAAGAATAAGGTGAAGATCTGCAGCATTCTTTACTTTTGCTTAATGATTGTTAGCAGACTGATTTGGGCTTGCTTTCTTGTTTGATGAGCTTTTATTTAACTCAGTAGAGAAGGATAGATATGGAAGTAGTGCTACCAAAAAATTGTCCCTGACTTGGTGTATAGTTCTCTATAGGTGCTAAGTAGGTGGATTTAAATGCTACTTTAAACCCAGGAAGGTTGCACTGGTCAGCTTTTATAATACTGAAAATCCTTCCAACATTCTTCCCAGTTTTATTTTCACATACTCCTTACCATCTGATTTGTTATACATTTACTTGTTCACTCTCTCTTACCTGCTCCTTCATGTAAGTTCAGAAAGGAAAATTTTTTAAACTTTTATTTCTTTATCTCCAGTAACTTGAATAGTGCATGATGTATAAGTGCTCAGATATGATACCGTAATACAAATACAATGTATATAAACTGTTCAAATTGAAAATGTTGGTTTTAGAAAAGTAGATTATTCACTAGTGAATTCCCTCAGGTTATATTGCTATATAGAGTAGAAGTAAAATCCATTGTCATAAAAACCTGATAACTTTAAAGAGACGTCATTCTCATATTCTCATTTTGCCCTAAATATTGATTGCTTTGAAGTAACCATTCTGCATTATTATTTCTTTTCTCTTTGCTTCTGTCAAAATCTGACACCAGCCATAGATTCAACCATTTCTCTAAAAGTCTACCATAATTTAAGCCTTTTCTCCTATTTTTCTTATCAAAGGAGTTATTTTCCCCACAGTTATCCATACTATATTCATCCTCAGAACTCTGGGACTCCATCAGTCTTGATTATTGCAGAACATATTCTCTTCTCTTAAATGTCATGGAAACGTTAATTTGACACTTCGTTGAGATGTTTATCTAAACTACATTTTAAACTGTTAAATATCAACTATCTTTACTGTGTAAAGGACACAAAAGCGACACAGCCCTAGTCAGATAAATTTCTTGAAGTTCTAAGATGGAAAGGAGAACTGCTTTATCCTCTCTGAAACTTAAGGGACTATTAAACTTTAATACTATGTTGTTATAAAACTATAACAACAGTTACAACTAGAGCAATATAATGAGTAAAGGAGACACTGTTCATGTGAGAGAATCTTTATTGAATAATAGTCTAGTAGCATTTTTAAAAAGTATCTAATTATCTCAAGTTGTGTTGCATTATCAAGATGTTATATAAATAAGTGGTAATATTTCTGTATTTGCTCATGTTCAGAAGGCTAGATGACCTATTCTTAATCTGTCTCCTTTTATTATATACATTACTGTATAGTAACAGAAATTTCTTTTATTATATATATTATTAAGTGACCTTCATAATTGTGTGTACATACATCTGGTGGTGTCAGTTCCGAGGAGCAGAGCATTTAAAATAGAAAGAGATCTTTTAATCCATCTCCCTTGTTTTTACAGATGAGGAAATTGAAACACAAAAAGTTTGATTGGTCCAGCAACCACTTGGTGACAGATCCAGCTTTCCACCAAGTGTTAGGTTTTCCCAGCTACTTAGAGCAGCATTGATTCTCTCAAGATTGGGTGAATAATACTACAGAATCACTTTGCTTTTTATTTTTCATATTAAGAAGTAAAACTCTAAAGACCATTATAGCAAAATGGTATGTATCTTTCTGAATTGGTTTCAAATTTTTTGTTTGTTTTACACATGACACTTTTGTAATTTGTTATAAATTCATAATTTCTAAAGGATTATGTTAATATTTAGGGATAAATCATAAAATTCCCCAAATTCTAAATATCCAAATTCAGAATTATTGGAGGAACAAGAATCACAAAACTGTCAAGCTCATACTAGATTTTCAGTGATTTCTGAGATTCATTCTGTTTCTAATGTTTTAGGCTCAATATAGAACATTCTCAGTTCATATATACATGAACTGTTTCTTTATAGTATTATTCAATCTTTTTTGTTTTGCAGTCCCAAAAAGCATTGATCTGTGTAATGAATTAGGAATTTCCTTTCTTCAGACAACTTTGGAAATCCATGTCTTGCTTTTGTTAACTGATCCTTTGCGTACTGTACTGCTGGTTAGACTGCTGCTTGGTTATTTTTCTGTTGTAGAAAAATCAAGATTTACAACTGAAACTTACTGGATTTCATTAACCAATGTCACCATAAAAATAATAAATGAATAATAAGAGAGCTACTATTAAGAAAAAGAAAGATCGTATGTAAAGATTGTACATATGATACCATAACAGCTCTTCCCACCTGAAGATACAAACAAAAAGAACTGTTTTCAAAGTCCAGAATTAAGACACCCACATCAAATGCTAGTTTAGTCCAGTTGGATGACTGCTATTTCAGTACCTTCCAAGTGAAAATCGAAGGATAGTGTCTGTTACAGTTGAGTCAGTGAGTTTGTCATCTGATCCAGATTGTTCTTCCTTGAATAATTCTCAGCTCCACTTTGAGAAAGGCCAGAATTTTCTGATGAAAGACAACATTTGTTGTTCCAGTGATTGAAAGCTAAATAAGAGTTACAAAAATTAAGAAGGCTGCCCCCTCACCCCACCCCCAAAAACATGTTAGTAGTCTGAATGAATGAAATAATAGTGAAACGCTCTCAGTTTAGAAAGAATATTATCTAGTTAGGGAAGGAAGAAGGATACAAATCACATTTCTGTTTTGAACGTGTCTTGTAGCTATATGTTAGCTAATGTTTTTGTTCCTTTATTATAATGTAGTCATTAATATTTTCTAAAACAAAAAGTTGTAATGATGCCCTATACCTTAAATTTCAAAAAAATTAAGAATTCTGGGTGTGTTAGAATAAACACAAAAGCAACATGCCTTAGATTGCTGTTAATCAAATGGTGGAGTAAAACTATGGATGACAGCATAGGTTAAAAAAAAATGTTGCTTGCAATAAAGTTTTTAAATTGGTTGCATTACTTCGTCTACAAAGGAGGTATTGTGATAAATTTGTATTTATCTTCATTAAAAATGGCTTGGGGGAGGAGATGGAGAAAAGTACAGTTTCCATTTTTATTTGACTTGACTCATTACTGTCCTCAAGTGGATTCATTTACTTATTGTAAAGATTAGGGTTTTTTTTGCTTTCATGTACCATTTTCTTTCAGACCACAAGTTTGCACAACTTTTAAGATATATAAACTTTTGCTCTTGATGTTGCTTTCTGTGACTTTTGATGTCTTTCTTAAATTTTTTAGTTTAAAAGAACACAGGTTATAAGTACACAGCTCAGTGAATTATCACAAGTGATAATGAAGCTATTTGATAATTTTTTTAAATGGTTATTTTTACTCTTTAGAAATGTAACCAATTTAGGCAAAATTTAAACAAAAATAGTAATTTCATTAAAATAGAATTAAAAAAGTATTTTGTCAGTATCTCAGTTATGGTTGAAATATAGATTTTGGTTCATAGTTTCAAAATCTTATCCATGACTTCTGTTATTATTATTTTTTTTGCATCATACAAGTAATACTGAATCTTTGCTTATAGGAAGAAAAAAGATTAATACAAAAATATGTAAAAAGTAAGGTGAAAGTCATCCTTCCTACTTATACCCAATTTTCCTCTATTCAGAGCTATCACTTTGTGGGAAGTTTAGTGTAAAACTTCCCACCTCTTTTTCCATGTATACACCTTTACAACAATTTGTTCTACTTGTTTTTTACACAAATGGGGGTCTGTTTTGCAGTATGTTCCATGACTCGCCATTTCACTCAGTCTTGAAAAGCTTTATGTGTCATTATGTAATAGACACACTTAATTATTTTTTATTGCTGTGATCTCTTTAATGGTCCTCCTAATGGTGAATACTCATTGCCACTTTTTTGCTATTATTTAAAAAATTCTACAGTGACTATCCTTGACCATATCTTATTGACTAGTACTTTCTCCGTATTCTAGATGTTACTGTGTTAATTGTAGGGCAGATATTTTCTCCTTGTGCACTTGTGTTGGTGGCTTTTGCCATATGAATGTTTTAAGTAATTGTGTAGTCAGGTCTTTTGACCATTTTCTTTGTCATATATGTCATGGAGTCTATATTTCTAAATTATTTATATTCCAGAGATTTTTTTACTTTCATTTTTAACTGTCATTTGTAAAACACTTTTTTTAATAGAACTCTGTAAACGATCAATTAGTATATGATACATTCTGATGGTTTGTAGTATCATATAGGGATCAGTGAAAATTTTGATATCAATTTCAGAGTTATAAAATAAATGTAATATGTAATAAATTCTGGAAGAGTATTGGGGTTTTGTGTTATTTATGGAATCACTATAGGTAGTCCTTACTTTTAATAAATTCACTTTGACAGGTAATATGCTAAGCATTGAAAGATAACAGTAGTAGCACAGTAAGAAGTAATCCTTTTCATTATGAGTACTTGACACATGATTAGAAATTTCTCTAACCTTTACTTAACTGCTGCCGCTAGGACCTGCCCTCCACTGAACTTTTTCTGCCATCTAGTGCCAGATTACCCAACAAATACTAAGCCCTTAGCAAAGCAGGCCCCAAAAGTAAAAAACATATCAGCCTTTATTATTCAAAAATTTGCAATTAAAATTTTTTTAAGTTGTTTTGTGTGTGCGAACATGTGTGTAGTGTTGCAGAATCAGAACACTAACATTTTCAGTGTTTGGGGCCTTGTAATTTGGCCCTGTGGCTATTTATCCCACCTTTCAATCTTGACACACACAACTTGAGCCCTTGAAACTTGGGCTGATTTTGTCCTACTTCCAATAATTTCCTATAGAAGTAGCTTATGATTTCTCTTTCTGGTAAGAGAAGGGAATAACACCCTTTAGGAGGTACCATGAAAGTATCTTGTAGACCCTGTCATCAGCTCACTTCTACTCTGTACCCTTTCTCTATACCTGATTGGTACAGTTTGAAAAATTACAACTGTGCTGTCACCCTCCTCTCCTTGTTAATAGTGGAGATTAATGGAAGAGAGGAATCCCTTTTTATATCTACTTAACATCTAGATGGAGTACTATATCATTGGGAAAAAATAGCAAGGGGGAAAATAGTATTTTGGTGGGTTTTGTTGTTTTTTGTTTTTTGAAGGAATGAAAATGACAGCTCAGCAAATTTGCACAAGTCTTATAATTCAGTTAACGTTATGTTTTAACTAGATTTCTGAGTGCATTTGTTAACCTAACCATCACATATACCTATTCATAACTTGAAATTTGCCTTTAAAGTCACAAAATCACAAAGCACTGTAGTGCTTGTAACACTCTTCCATGTTATTGTAGGTGACTAAATGACCATGGAATCTGGAGCAGAGAACCAGCAGAGTGGAGATGCAGCTGTAACAGAACCTGAAAACCAGCAAATGACAGTTCAAGCCCAGCCACAGATTGCCACATTAGCCCAGGTATAAAATACATGGAGAGATTCCAAGTTGTGTCTCTTCCAAGAGGAATATGTTTCAGACAAGAGAATTTAGTTTTTACTACACAGAACAAGCAGAGCATCAAAATTCCTATTTACTTAGCCTAATTTTAGAAATGATAGTATTCAGTAATAACAAAAATGTATTGTCAAACACTAATGTGCTATTTGTAGCAACATGATTCAGAAATAATTACATTTTAACTGATGGGTAGATTAATTGTCTCTTAAACAAGGGAAGAAAACCTAATATGATAACTGCTTTTTTTCATATCGTACAGATTTATTTGGGGCATGGGAATGCAGGTAATCTGAAAGGCTAAATTTATATGCGCTTAAACTAAAAAAATAGGATAAGCAAATAAATTAACACACAATTAAATTTCAAGGGTGATAGTAGTTTATTTCCTGTATATTTTAAATATAATTCATGATTCATTTATTTTTGTCTGAAGCATTCTCTCTAAGGTTACATTCTCTCATCCTTATTTTTGTTATTATGTATTTTTCCCTAAATATTTTATTAACAACTGTTTGCATATGTATGAGTGAGAAAGGTGATATAAAAACAAACATAAGCCTGGTAGGGTAAGAGAATATGATATTTTCATATAAAGGCTCCCCGGAGAAAATAATGCTAGCAGAGGCTGTGGGATATTGAGCTTCAGCTTCCCAAAGAGTTTAAAAGCTCCTCCAGTGGAGTCACTGAGTGGGGTCTTGGAAAATAGAGACCAAACAACAATGAGCTAAAGTATGGGCCAAAAACTGGGCCTCTAGCAGGAATATAGTCAGAAGGAGTGGGCTGCTCTGTGTCTGGGCCAATCTCCAGCCCACAGGAGTAGAAGACACTTGGGGATGAAGTCAATGTACTTAGAAGAGGCAGGTGCAGAAACACAGGGGGAGAGCGAGGATTTCATCAGTATGTGGTCAAAGAAAGCATGCACAGGAAAGAATCTGAGCTGACCCAAGCATTCAGTCAACAGATATCTTGATGGTGATGACCCTCAGCATATCTTTTTCTTGGGTCACACTATTCTGTCTGGTCTGGTTGTCCTCTAAGCCTGTTAAATAATGTCATTCTAGAAATTCCTTTCCCCTTACTGTCCTCTTGTGGAGTTTGTGTTCTTGTGGAGTTTGTGTTCTTGATCTCGTGATTTCTTGAACAAGTTTGGGTAAAGAATTCTTGATAAAGCTTTTTTAAAATTTTTGAAGGCATTGATCTATATAGTCAACTTTTAGTATTGCTGTTTGAAAGGCTAATCTGTTTTTGTTTCTATGTCTGGTATCTTATAAAAATCTTGTCTCTGTTCACAGTGCTTCATTATTTTATTACCAGGTTATTAGGGCCATAGTTTGGATCCTTTTTCATCCACTGAAGTGTATTTGGTGGGCCCTTGTATAATGGAAACTCGTATTTTCAATTCTGGGGAATTTCTTTAAATTATTTGGTCGATGATATTTTTTTTCTCCTTTTTCTTTTCTCTACGATCATTGTGATCCAGATGTTATACTTAAAGACTATTTCTCTAATTTTCTCATCTTTTCTCATTTTTTTAATGTTTTTTCTGCTTTCTGGGAGATTTCTTCAACTTCACATTCCAACCCATTTGTTGAGATTTTTATTTCTGCTATAGTGTTTCTAAGAGTACCTTTTGTTCTCTGAATAGTCTTTTTGTGTTTTAATAGCATCTTGTTTATGTTTCACAAAGGCAATATTTTTCTCTTATCTCTGGGAGTATTAATTAGACTTTGTTTCATTTTAAGTTTTCTTCTCCCCACATAGATTTTCCTCTGTATAGCTTTTTTTCCCCTTCTATTTGTTCTGCTCTCCATCTTTCATATCCAAAGCTTTCCTCAAATGTTTACTAATATGTAATTGTCTGCTCAGGTTTAAAAGCTGTATTGGAAGCTCTGTGGACATCTTTGGGCCTAATATCTATGAGTTGTGAGCTTTACTTATGGTGATGTGGCATTCCCAATGTCAGTATCTTTTCTGTCTTCTGCCCTTGGCATTGGTCAGGTTCCCTAAAGAAAGCTTTGGTAATACCCTGTTTATGTGGTAAAGGCCTAGGAGCCAAATGGGGAAGACGACTGAGATTTAGTATTCCACCCTTGCAGTGCCCAGTGTTAGGCAATCAAAGTCAAGAGACCTTCTGTCCAGAAAATAAATCTCCATTTCTCCGTCAGCGTGGGATACATTAGTTGTTCTCCCACAGGGAGTCGAGGAGGACATCTAATTGCTTCTTAACGAGCCTTTCTTATTGTCAGTGTCTCCTTTCACTCCACCTTCCAAAGAGTCTTAGATCCTGAACCTCAGTAAGGATTTTGTGGTGCAAATCAGGCTTTCCCTGCCTCATGAGTTGGCTGAGGTCTTCTGAATTCAGTACCTTTCATCCATCTGCTTTCCAGCCTCCAAAATTCTTATTCTTTCCCAGTCTCCTATGCAGTGTGATTATGCCTGTAAAAACAAAATCAATTTCATGAGGTTTAGTTGGAGTTTCAGTAAGGAGCAAAACTATGTGCACGCGTTCAGTGTGTTGTTATCAAGCAGTCCTCTAGCACTTAACACTTTTAAAAACAGGGTGACGTGATATCTGAGTTTGGACAGTTAGGGGGAAAAAGCCGGTTCCCATTTGTATATTTTTTTGTTCTTTTTATTCCCAGGTACAGAGTCTGTTTTCACTGGCTCTCCAAGTCCTTAATACATACATCATACATTTTTGACATAATTTTCTCTCATAATTCTGATACCTGTTAATTTTTATCAGTTTTTAATGCTAGAAAAATATAATGAAATTGTCAAATCCAAGATGATTGTGATTTGATCAATGAAAAGAAAAAAACAGCCTAACTAGTGAAGGGAGGATAATCTTAAAACGATGAGGTGTCTTATTTTACTGTTGGAATATACAGATTTTTTTAAGTGGAAAAAAAATATTAGTTTTGACTATGAGAATTTTTTTTTCTTTTAATTTTCGTAAGAGTTTATTTGAGCCAAACTGATGACATGTGCTCGGGAGCAAGATTTCAAACTCTCCCAAGAATAAATTTTTATAAATTTAACTATAAAGAGTTGATTAAAGGGACGATAGTCAGAGCTTCTTGCAGTAGGCAAAGTTAAAAACCTAAACATACAATAATAAGGAATTGATTAAGTAAACTGTATAATTTTTACTATTATGCAGCCATTAAAACCATTAACAAAAACTTAATGGAATGCAAAGATATTTATAATGGATTCAAAAGATAAAATAGATTCCATGATAGTGTTATCAAAATTAAGTGTACATATATACCTTTAGAAAAACACCTAGATCTACAGCAAAAATATTAAGTGATTAGCTCTGAGTGGTAAGAATATGTGATTTTTTTATCTTATTTTTGTGTATCTGTATTTTATAAACTATGATGAGAAGGAGGCATATAAACTTAGAATGATCAGGGGAGAAAAGGGATTATTCATTGAGTTAGCTTGTTATATTTACCCTAAAAGAGTCTCAGAAGAGGGCATAATAATTACTTCATATTTTAGAAGAGCTTTTATATGGAACTGAGATGAGATACTCTGAATAACTTAAGGTTGTGATCCAGTGTAGGAGAAAGTATCCATGGGTTCATCAGATAGTCTAGGCTGAATTTATAAACAGGCACCCCACGTAACACTGATAGAGGTAGTCCACAGACCACATTTGAGAACCAGGTAAAACTAAGCAAGATTTATATTGGTCAGAGGGAAAATGATTAATAGAGAAGGACTTCCTAACTGTCCAAAGATGGAAGCTCATAGTTTTAAACTTTACCCTCATTAGGGATCTTCCGCTCAAGCTTCAGTCAAATATCTGCCTGCTAAACATCTCTGCAAATTCAAATGTCAGATCAGTTCTGTCATCTCCCACCAACACCACAACCATGAAAAGTTTCTCCTTCTGTCTTCTCTGTCTCAGTTGATAACATAGTCTACTAATTCTCGTCCAAATATGAAGTACCTGGGATATCTTTGATTCCTTTCTCACCTCCTTCAACCAGTCACTAATAAAGCCCTTTCTGGTATGCCTCCTGAATTCTCATTAAATCACATCTCTCATCCACATTCTTACCACAATCAGTGCTTTATTTCTGGCTGCTCTGCTCTTACCTTTACTAATATATAGGCTTTCTCAGTCTCCTCACCTCTACTTTTTTCTTCCTCTGAAATAAATATCTTTCACAGTGCCACTAAAGAGATCTATCTAAAATGCAAACCTCATTATGATATTCAGGAGTTCAAAGCCCTTCGGTGCCTTTCCCAGTCTTCTCAGGGTAAAATGCAAGTTCTTTAATATATGTATGAATTTTCATGACTAGCCTATGTGGCCCGTGCATACCTCTATTATTTCGTCTCCCCCTACTTCCTGCATCATATAGTAATACACTTAGGTGATCCAGTAGTATTGAATGCTGGTCTTCCCTCTCTGCCTTGTACAGAAACCACAATGTTTCCCTTTGCTTTTTCCAGTGCTAGTTAACACATGCCCGGAATTCTGTGCCTCTCCCTTGCAAGTCATAATAACGTGCGTAACTTGTATTCTTTATTTCAGATTCACTTTCTTCCCTGGTAGCCTCACCTCCTCTCAGGTGGGTTAGGGAAGCTCTCCTCAGTGTGTTCAATTTTTTCTTCACAAACCTTATTACTTCATGAATTATATTCATTTGTGTTCTTTTCCCCCATTTCTTCACATGTATACCCCAATAATTTCCTTAAGGGCAAAGATTTATGTCTTTCCCATTTTTGTAGTTTTAGTTCTAACATTGTTCTCAGCACGTAGGTACCTAGTTAGTAACTGTTTATTAAATGAACAAATAAAATCCCTACCCTGAATGTGTACAACAGAGAAAAAATACAGACCATCTGATAGACATGAATAACATAAGAGCCCTTTGTACCTAGCTATTGACTCAATAAAATAGCCTTTGTGCTTCAGGAAAAAAATTTGTTTCTCTTATATTTTCTCAATTCTGCTTTATGCCTTCAAAAAGAAAATAAATTCTTAAAATATGAACTATTACCAATGTAGTGATTTATTTGGGGGGCAGGAATAGCAGATTTCAGGTTATAATACCTGTTAATACTTGCTCATTAAAGAAAGTTATACTTGTAATTAGTTTAAAATAGAAACTGTGCTGTATATTATAAAATGTATATTTGTTCTAGACTAAGAGCAATTATATTTTAGAACATGGCTTAGTTAACACTTGATATTATGAAGACTCTTCAAGTCTAATTATCTCTTGACCTTCAGTAAATTAGTTAATCTCTTTGGGCACTTCATGTTTCTGTCTCTAAAAAGGAGTTAATTCTTATTACTCAGTCTTGAGTTCTTTGAAGAGCAAAATGAGAAATTGGGTATGAAAGCAGGCGTGAAAAAGGTAAATAAAGCACCATACAAATAAAGTGGTATTTAGTGTTCGGGTGAAGTCTGTGTTACATATTTTGATACTACTGTAAAGTATTTTGGTTTTTGTCGTTTGGGAAGAGTTGAAGAAAAATGAGGGTGGGGAGGCATTTGTAGTTTTTTTTTTTTTTTAAGACGATTAAATTTAATCAGTTTCTTTACAGTAATGAAATACTTATCTAGCAGAAAGGGCATCTTTTTGCTGCTAAAAAGTTGCTTTAAATTGAACATGAGTACTCTCAAAAAGGTATTGTGATGGTAATTTTTTCCCATGTTCAACACCACAGGTATCTATGCCAGCAGCTCATGCAACATCATCTGCTCCCACCGTAACTTTAGTACAGCTGCCCAATGGGCAGACAGTTCAAGTCCATGGAGTTATTCAGGCGGCCCAGCCATCAGTTATTCAGTCTCCACAAGTCCAGACAGTTCAGGTATGTGTATAAAAAGTTCTGTATCTACTTTTATAACTGTTGTTTATAGCCATATCTCTCTCCTTTTATTAGTTATGAAAATAGGAACATATCTAATTCAGAGTTTATTTTACTTTACAGTAAAGGAATATGCTGCTTCTGTATAGTCACCTTATTATAGGAACACATATACACAAGAACAGACTTACATGAAAAATCCTTAAGCTATAGAAGAAAAATAATTGATCAGGGGAAATCATTAAGTACATGGGATAAAGTGGAAATGTTTGGGAGAGACTGTAAGACAGATTACCTCAATTAAGGAAAATTGAGGCACAAAAATAATGACTTTAATTATTTTCTAAACATGAAACTGGCGGGGGGAGGGGGAAACCCTGTCAAAAATTGATTGATAACCTTACCTGAGCTATTATTTGAATTTAGAGATCACATAAAGCATTTGTAACACCAGCTGTGTTTAAGGTTCTAAGTTAGGGTATATAACTTTGAAATAATGATATATTCAGAAAACATACCTACCTTAAGAGTTGGGGATTATACTACGCACATTATCTTAGCCTTTGGAGAGATTGTTCTTTAGGTTCAATCCAAAGGAATTAAAGGCACGTAGACTTCTGAAAGTGATTAATTAATTGTAGGGAAAACCTAGAGCTCACTACATTTTGCAATGAGCTTATTGAAGAAAAAGAAAAAAGACTTGAATGTTCATTCAAGTAGGCCATAACCCCAAGCCTCCCATTTCCTATTTTTTGCTTCACAGTCTTCCTGTAAGGACTTAAAAAGACTTTTCTCCGGAACTCAGGTGAGTCCTAGGTCTTAGATTTGTGGAGAACTATTTTTAGAAAGGAAGGTGAGAAACTATTCTTTGTCTTTGTCCTTCCCTTCTCTGTAAACATGAAATTCAGGCTTGAGTAAAAATCCTAGAGACCTTTTAGGTCTAAGCCAACTTCTTACCCAGCCATTAATCTGTTGCTTAATTTTTCTATATAATCTTTTCTCCCCTCCTCCAAATGGTAGTCCAGTATTACTCGAACTCTTTCAGGGGAAAGAAACTCTTATCTCCTGAGGTAACTAATTTATGATTAGGGGTAATTGCTAGAAGACTTTCCTTGCACTGAACCAGAATTTTACCTGGTGGACCCATTTCTATTCTCAGATATTAGTTGAGCAAGTTTTACTTCTTTTCTGTTGGACCACTTCCTATCCCCCATTTCCTGCCCCCTTCCCATTTAAAAAAATAAAAATTTAGACTAAACAATTGCCTGTTTATCTTCAGCCATTTATTATATGGTGTAGCTTTGATTTCTCATCACCATCTTGTCTTCTCGTGGGTAAGCTGTTGTGTTTTTCTTGAGCATGGTAGCGAGACTGATATTTGTAGAGGGGAAAAGTGCCTCCTTTGTTCTAGAAGTACTCTGTTAACATTGAAAGGACATAGTTGGTTTTGTCAGCCACATTATACTGCTGGGTATTAAGATGCTGTTAACCCATCTCTGCTCCATTCTGTCTTTGTGCTTTTGGTTTGCTTGAACACTTAATGGGAAAAAAAAGAATGTTTTTATGTGAAATCATTAAGTTATATGAATTTCCATACTGAAGGATACTGGAATAAAGTAGGAGACATTGTTGTCCAGGTAAAGACCAAAGAATTTGATTTCTGTGGAATCACACGAACTCAGTTGTAGTCTCCTATTCTTTGCCTCAGTTTTTATTTCATTGAATGCTACTTTACTGTTTTCCATGCTGTGTCATTACTAATTCCCTACTCATATCTTTCTCTTGATAATAGTGGAAAGAACCTGCCAGCCAAAAAACTAGATTCCAAACCTCACATTGATCTTTACTTTTTCTTTTTCACTTATAATTACCAAAATTATAGCCACAAGATTTAAGGTTATAATTTTTGGTTATAATATATTCATTTATTATATTCTTCATTTTAATCTTTACTTTGTGGCAATAATAATAGTAATAATAAAGACCTAGGGGGTTATATAGTCATTAACTATAGACATGTGTTTACTGTTTTAAGAACACATTTTTCCATTAATGGGAGCTATGCTTATAATTGAAAGCATAAATTCTACAAGTAGAGACACAAATGTAGTATTTTTTTCTTTAAAGGGCCTAAACCATGGAGAACTATTACAGAACTTTAATGGTCACTTCAGCAGATTAACAGTGATTAGTATTAATAACTAGATAGTTTATATCAGAATGGGTAGTCAAACAAGGAGAAAAATGGCCCCTCACACTTCTAGATGGAAGAATATTAGTATTCTAGAATAACATTACCAAAATATACAAGGTACAATTCTCAGGTGTGAAAATAATATATTAAGACTTCTGTTTATATTTTTTAATCTAAGAACACTAGAAATTAAGCTGTATTATATATGGCTTGATGTTGGTGCTCTAATTTTATTGAAGTGTATATTTGAGCCAGATCTCACAGATTATGTGAGAATCCCCCAAAATAATGGGAGTGACACAAATGTTTTGACATTAACAGTGGCATCCTCACTTGTTATTTGTTGTTTTTGGATATATTTTTAATATAATGCAGGTTAAACATGTCAGGGGATTTATGGATTGTGTTACCTTGAATGGTTACATTCATTCCTTCAACAAATTTTTATTTATCACATGCTATGTGCCAATCACTATTCTAGGTTCTTTGAAAGACAACAATGAACAAATAATACTTCTCTATTCTCATGAAGATCACAGTTGAGCAAAGAGAGACCATAAAAAAATAAAATGTATCAGGTGAGGATAAGAGCTGGGAAGATGATTAAAGCAGGGGAAAGGGATGGAGAATGAGTCACAGAGAAGGATGTTCTATTTTATGTCAAGTGGTCAGAGAAGCGTGGTGAGCACAGGAGTGAAGGAAGCTAACCCATAGAAATAATAAAAAGGCAAGTCTAAAGCCCCAGAAAGAGTATGCTTTACATATCAAGGAATAACAAGGAGATGTAGCTCAAATAGAGTGAGCAAGGGAGACAGTGGTTAGAGATGAAATTGTTGATAGAGTCTTTGCAGTACTTTGTAATGTGATGATATCCACAGTAAAAATCTCTTGTGCAACATAAAGGTTCAAGGGTTATAACGGAGCACAGAATATTGAAGAGCTATCTAACATAAGGATGAGTTGCTTATTTGTTTTTTACAGAAGACAAATGTTCCACAAATTTTTGAAAAAATTTTCATTTCAACTATTTCTAGGAAAGCATGTGAGAGTAACCGCTTTCTGAAAGAAACTTCTGCTGTGGAGAGAGCATTTTGAAAATGGAAGTTTGGAAATGTGTCCATACTTTTTTTTAACTGCAAACAATTTGTCACCTAAAAACTCAAATCTATGTACTTTTAAAACCACAGAAATAGAATTTTCTAAACTTTTTCAAAAGTTCTCTAGTTTGAATAGGTATTGAACTATTTGTTAAAATGTGAAAGCATAACACATTTTATTAGCACACAGTAGCTGACTGAAAGTGAATGAAAATGATTATTTAATAATAAGCCCAGCCAAAAATGCACTTACTTTTATATCTACATCTCATGGTTCTCTTTTTCAACAAGAGCAGGTGTTAAATCACATTTCAAAATCCCAAGCTTAGAATCAGATTTTTTTAGTCACTGTTATAAAATATTAAATGATTTCTGAGGAAACATAGTATAGCAAATCACTATTATGAAAAATTAAATGATTTATCTTTAAGAAATTTACAAATACATTTTAATATTTTTACTTGATCTATTTTAAAAATTATTTTTATAAATAACACTTAAAATTTACAAATAAGAAATTTATATACTTATGTAAATTTTACTTAATTTATAAGGGTGAGCTGTAGGTCCAAAGAGTTTGGAAATCATTGCTCTAACCTTTTAATAAACTTCTTCATCCAGTGAGTAAAAAATCTAAACTATGAGTCTGAACTCTACCCAGGAAAAGTACTTTAGTTTCCAGAGGACCAAGTGGACTTTGAGAAAACAGCTAATATTATCATTGCTTTGGCTTTACCTGATATTTTATTTTGAAATTTCAAAAAACATCAAAATAGGAAGGTTTTCTCACACATAAACAGGTGATGGGTTTTTAATAAAAGGAAGTTGAAAACCATAGATCCAAACTTTACATCTGTAAGTGATAGTTTGGCTTTTTGAAAATTTAACTTATAAGTGGCATGGTTAAAGACCTATTGAAGGAGGCCAGAAAGGGGTTTATAAGAGGTGACAGGAAGTGAAGCCCAAAGGAAGTGGCTCTGTCATTGGAATGTGATGATAGTCTATGATACTTAAAATTGGGATATAATTTTTCATATGGTTATTTTTAAGTCTATTAAATAAATATATTAAACTATATTAGTATTTATAAGAAGGATTTTGATACGATTTTATTAGTCTCAGAAATATGGTTCCAGTGTGTGTTTTTGGTTTTTTTTGTTTGTTTTTTGATTTTTGGTGGATAATCCATAGGAATTGGCTTCATAGTTCTAAATAATTACTATATAGTAGTAAATTAATACCTTCTGTCTGAATTGATAAAATCTTTTAGATCAGAGGAACTGGGGACTTTTTCTGCTAAAAGCAATAGATCTACTGATTTTGGAAAAAAACAATAACTATATATAAAAAGCAACATTAATTCACTTTATTTCAAAACTGTCCTGTAGATGGATTATGTACCATGTTTTAAAGTTGTTTTCATGACTTTCAATTTCGGAGAGTGTGCAAGTTACTGTATATCCTTAAAAGATTGTAAGGATGAGGGTCAAACGAAGAAGGCAGAAAGAACAATAGAAGAACGAAGGTCCTGAGAAGTATTAATGATGGTGAATACTTGTTATAGTACTGTTCACTTTGAGTTTAGTCTTGACCTTGAAATTCTGACCTGCTGAGGCCTTTTCACAGCTCCTCATGTGCTGTACATCTATGAGAAAGGCTGCAGACTATGCTGAGTGGGCTAGTTACAGCAGGTACGAATTAGAAAGAAATTATTTTATTTGCTCCTTTAGCAGTAACTGTAGCACTATTATTACGCTACAGAGAAACAGGCTAAATTCAGCCTAGCTATCTTTTTATCTGTCTTTTTTGGATTCTGTAAATGTTTCCTGTTAATTCTTAGGTCTTTTAAGACTATACTTATACTTTAAAGTGTCCGGATGAGACGTTACTTTATTTTTTGAAGCATCCTAGATATAACTAATTGCATTATAAAGTGAGTGCATATCAAATAGCCCTGTCAAAATGAGTGCCCACTCTCCATATCCCTTAGGCTCAGACCACATACAAGGTACCTTTAGGATTCAGTTCCTCTGAATATGTTTTTTCTTATTGCCATTGCCATAAATTTTGACCTGGAGCTAACCCACAGAGACCCTTTTGCGTTGGTTAAATCTAATTCTCACTCTTGACAGCATCATGCATACCTAGTTCAGTAAAAACTAGGAGTGTCCTGTTGAGTAGACTAGGGGAACTTGGCAGTGTAAATTTGACAGAGAAGCTTGCCTAGGTGAATGGAATTCTAGTCTAAAAATGGTCTTAAAACATCTCTGGGTTCCTGCTTCCGTCAAAACTGGTTTGAGATAGGAACCAATAGGACTTTGATGCTTGTAAGGATGTCTGAAACTGAGATGTTCTAAGTATTGACAGTGGCTCCACTACTTGCCAGCTTTGTGACTTGGCTGAGTTACTTAAATTCTTTGTGCCTTAGTTCTTCCATCTATAAAATGGATATAATAATCATTCTTATCCAGTGCCTAATGTTACTCTATTAGCGAGTATTAAGTAATAGAACATAGGTATGTGCTTTAGCAGAGCACCTGGCACATAGTAAGTTCTCAGTAAATGCTAGTTTCTATTATTATCCCATGTAAAACCTTTATCAAATGTACCTTCATTATTCTTCTGTCCAGGAATACTTCCAGAAATGCACAGTTCTTTACCTTAAGTGTTTGTTTAATAAAAATAATAGAACGCCAACTTTAAAACATGTCTATATGTATCAGAGAGCTTCTTACTAACTTGCTTCAAACAACTATCAGGAACGTGGTCAGGGATCACCACTCTAATTTGTACAATTGTAAATATATTCACAAGCATTTACATAGTAGGAAAGGAAAATATTTGTATAGTCACTATATAGACGTATGACCAAATATTTACTCATTTATTTTTTCTATTATGTTAGAAACCTTATTGTACTTGGTAGTTTTGTTTTAACTATAAGAAAACAACTGACAGGTAATATTGATGCATTCAGGATTGATTACATGAAGTCCTGAAAGAGATTAAGCTGAATTTGGGTGTCACAGAAGTTTCATTTTAACAAAATTTTTAGGTACTCTGACTTCTATAGAATAAGTAAAGGGGAGAAGAGAGTGATTGGTATAGTTATCTCCCATAAAAACTGACTTTTTATCTACTGAAGCATTTATAAGGTTTTATTATGTTTTTTTTTATTTGACTTCTAAAATTAATTTAAAATTTTATGGGGACTAAATTTGATTATCAAAATAAAGTTTTTCTTTTTTTAGATTTCAACTATTGCAGAAAGTGAAGATTCACAGGAGTCAGTGGATAGTGTAACTGATTCTCAAAAACGAAGAGAAATTCTTTCAAGGAGGCCTTCCTACAGGTAAGAAAGTTAAGAATTAAAAGATTTTAGAATCAGAATGTTGGAAGACCAATTATCTGCTTAGTTCAGGGCCATATAGCTTATTTATCTTCATTTTGAGTTAGTTCTCTCAGAATAAATTGAAGCTTATCATACAGAATAAGAGTACTTCTTACTCTGAACAGTCCTGGATAAACACTGATATTTTTTTCTACTTCTGTTTCTATAGGTTATGCTGGCTGCTTCTTTTCTGTTAAAAAGTTTGGAATACATTTGATAAGGTTATAGCATTTTCTAATTACGTGTTAGTTCTTAGACCGTACTATTTATCTGCTTAGCACCACATTTGCACCACATTTTTTGTGCATAGTATTTAGCAGATAACTGTTAATTTAATAGTTGGATGATGCTTTGCTGATATCCACTAATTTTAGAGGCATCTTACTGTAGTTTTTGTATTTGGCTATAGAAGTTGCCTGGTCCATGCGTTGCCTCCAAGATGAACCAGAACCATTTTTTCTATATATGTAAATTGGTTCCATATTCAAAACCTCAGGAAGAGCAGTTCTAAAAGCTTCATTAGCTTACTTCAGAGTTTAATAAACTTCAAATGTATAACATTCTTCTTTGTTATTAGTCTGAATTATTTTATGTATATTTCAGTTTTTCAAAGGGATGGTTAATTTTTTTCCCCACTCATCTATTAAGCCAGTCCTTTTTTCTATCCTCACAATTTAATTAAGAATCCTAATAAATATCAATAAGTTGATTTTGAAATTTTAAGAAATTTTATGTTACCAAGTGTGTGTTGTAATGCATTTATACTTGTAATTTTTTTAATATAGCTACTTTTAAGATTTTATCTTTGAAGTATATGTCATGTTAGTATATGACACATTTGGTCCTGAAGCAGATCCAACCTGGTATTTAATAAAACAAGCCACGTGGACTTGTCTGTGTATAAATTCTGGGCAAATCTTAGCTATACACCTTATAAAATATAAGCTATATATAGAAAAATATCTTTCTTATTTGCCTAAATTATCTGATAGCCTGTATCCCAGCAAATATGATTTAAATAATAACACCTTTATTAATAATGAAATAGATGCCTGAGACCACACATATGTAGAAAAGGAGCTACTTTATGGTATCTTTCCTACAGTCAAACCTCCATGGGGAGTGGGGATACCATTATTTTTTTTTCAAGTTTATGAATTCTTGAAACCTAGCCTTTATCTATGTCTTGATTATTATAACAATATCTCTAACAAAGTACTTATGATATGCTTGTAAGGTTGGAGAAATGGGTATCAATTGATAATGTAAGATGGGTTTTTATGGGAACAAACCAGGCTTTAATCGGGGTGATTAATTTATTAGACCCAGAGGAAGTCATTGAAGAGCTCTCACTTAGTCTCACCTGGCTTGGTATTTTTTACCAGCAGTTTTCCTGACAAACAGAAGCCATGCTTATAAAGTTTACAAATGACAGAACCTTAAGGGATACATATCCCAATGGATGGGAAAATAAGTACTTTGAAAGATCATAATAGCCAACAGAGAAAGACTGAAACAAATAGGGTGAAATGTTGGTGTAATTGTAAAGTTTCTGAACTTGAGTTTAAAATCAGTTATTCAGAGTATAGGGTTCTGAATAAATATGTTTAAAAAGATAATTATGTTCTTTAATTATCATTGATGAAATATGGTTGCCAAAAAAGCCAATATACATGGTAAGGCTACATTGGTAAAAATGTAGAGTCTAAATTAAGTAAAGGAATTCCAGTTGATCCTGAACTAAAATGCAGATTTGAACTTGACAGGTCCACCTATAGGTGGATTTTTTCAGTGGACCTGTGCAGTTCAAACCCATGTTGTTCAAGGGTTGACTTAAGTTATATAGGATTTTCAACTGCACAGGCAGTTAGAGTCTTTAACTCCCTCTTGTTCAAGGGTCAAATTTAGTAATCTTGCTCAGACCACATCTGGAATGTACTTTAAGAAAAAGTGAACTATATCTCCAGGGGGAGAATGACCAAGATGGTCTGGAGCAACAATATGAGAAACTGGAAAGAGAAGGCTAAGAATGATTACTGGCCTTATGCAAAAGAGATTTTTTTGCAGGTCTAAAGTAGTAGCCTTTAAACATTTTTTTTACATGACAGTTCACAAGAAGAAATACATTTTTATAGTTCTCCATATACATACACACAATTATACATATTCAGATATTTATACAATTACACATTCACATATAAATATATATGAGTTTGTGTGTGCGCATATACAAATATACACATAAATATACCTTGTGTAGGCATCTGAAGCAAAAGTTCCACAAAGCAGCACTCACCATTATGTGTGGTGTTCAGCTGGGTTTTTTGTGTTTATTGTTTTATGTTGGCTGTGACCTACTTTATTGTTTTCAGGATTATATATGGGTCATGATCTCAGTTTGAAAAACATTGCTGTAAAAACTGATATGGTATTACTCAAACTGTGGTCCACAGAGCAAACTGATAAGTTAGCATCTGCTTAGTGCAAATTCTTGGACTCCTTCCCCATATTTAATGAATTAGAGAATCTCTGGGAAGGACACTCAGTAGTCTGTGTATAACATGCTCTTTAAGTGCTTCTTTGTATGCTGAAGTTTGAAAACGGTGCTCTAGAGCAGTGTGATCTGTCCATAAGCTGTTTAAAATAGTTATGTTTCTCATTTGCAAAGAGATAAATGAGAGAAAATCATCCTTACAATAAGAATAAGAGTTACTAAATGAGAACAGGTGGGTATGGAAAAGAATAAGTAAGAAATCTTGGAAATGAGAAGTACAAACCAGGGAATTAAAAAGCAATGATGACAAACCAATAAATGAGATAAACTAAATACAAGTAACTGATAAGATAACTGGTAAACTGGAAGGGAACTGAGAATATAGCTCAGAATGGAGAGCAGAAATAGGTGGAAAATGTGAAAGGCATGTGAAAAGTCATAGAGAATAGAGTGAGGTGCTTCAATGGAAACATTTATAGAATTTCCAAAGGAGAAATTGAGAAAAAGGAAATACTTAAAGAGATAATAGTAGAGTTAGGGTTTTTTCCCCTCCTCTGTGATTATGTTATTCATTTGAAAATATGGTAAGGTTCATTTGTTTTGTATTGTACTTTTAGAATTTTCACCATCTTTGTTGATATTTTCTTTTGTGTTGTATATGTGAAACGTTGACATGATTCTAAAAGTCAGAATTGTACAAAAAACGTTTACACATACACTCAGAAGTGCCCCCCCACTTATTTCTTCTGTCTTTTTTACTTCTTTCCCACCCACCCCCAGTAGAAAACAAATCTCATTAAACTGTCTAGTTTATCCTCTGATTTTTTCTTGAACAGATAAGCAGATACATGTCTATTTTCTTATTTCACTTTCTTATACAAAAGATACCATGCCTGTATCATTACCTGGACGAACCATAGTTTATTCAACCATTCTATGTGTGGGCATATAGGTTATTTCCCGTATTTTGCTGTTATAAACAACACTACCATGAATAACCTTATACATAACGTATTTGTACTGTTGGAAGTATATCTTAAGGGTAAAGTCTTAGAAGACTGTGGTGTAAATACAGTTAGTTTTGGTTGATGTTACCAAATTCCTTCTGTAAGGTTATGCCAGTTTTATACTCCCAACATCAGTGTATGAGAGGGTTTTCTCACAGCTTCGCTAACAGAATATATTGTTATACTTTTTTATTTTCACCAGTCTGAGAGTTGGAAAGTTAAACATCAGGTTTTTGATCTTTTTTCCCCCCTCAATTTTTAAGAGTTCTTTATATATCAGGGATATTGGCCTTTATATGTAATACATGTGAATATTTTCTCTATTATTATTCATCATCTTTTGACTTAATTTCTGGTGTTCTTTGCCATGCAAAAGAATCTTGTTTTTCTATAGTCGACTTTATTAATCTCTACTTGCACCTGGATTTGAATCACAACCTTCTTTTATTTAGGTTAAGGAAAAATTCAACTGTGTTTATTCTAGTCCTTCTGTGATTTCATTTTGACACAGATCCCTGATCTTTTTTTAGTTTACTCCTGTAAATTATTATATTTTAAACTTCTGTCCTAAGCACTAGCAGCTTTCTACTAGTTTTCTGATATTTTCTTCTTATTTCTATTTAGCCAATAAATGTTATTTTTATTGTAATTATTATAATTCTCTATTTTCCAGGAAAATTTTGAATGACTTATCTTCTGATGCACCAGGAGTACCAAGGATTGAAGAAGAGAAGTCTGAAGAAGAGACTTCAGCCCCTGCCATCACCACTGTAACGGTGCCAACTCCGATTTACCAAACTAGCAGTGGACAGTATAGTGAGTAATAGATATTTCTGTTTTGGAAAGTGATATGGAAAACTAATGTCTGTATAATCGCCTTAAGGAAATCATATAAGTGCCAACTCTTCTCAGTCTCAGCTTTCATTGTTATATTTCCTTTAATGTTTAATATGCCAGTTCTGTAACAGAAGTATTTTATTTTCTTCAGGGTTTTAGTTAAGATTATTCAAGTATGTAAGACCTTTAGATCAGGGGTCCTCCAGCACCTGGGCCACAGACCAGTACTAGTCCATGGCCTGTTAGGAACCCAGCCACACCACAGGAGGAGAGCGGTGAGTGAGCGAAGCTTCATTTGTCTCTGCAGCTGCTCCCCAGCACTAGCATCACCACCTCAGCTCCACCTCAGATCATTAGGTATTAGATTCTCATAGGAGCACAAGTCCCTGGTTCCAAAAAGGTTGGAGACCACTGCTTTAGATAGCCCATTGCTTTATGCAGATGCATGAAGAGTCTTGTAAGTTTCTCAAACCACTGAAGATTTTAGTCCTCGTATAACATATGATGCTAATAGAGAACATGAGTGTTTACAGATAAAGAAATTAATCTTTCTTTGATTATGTTTAAGGACAAAATGGTCTCATTATTCATCTATTTTAGTACTTCGTCTTCCCTTCTAGTATTTTAAAATAGTATTTAATGTTTTGTGGTTGGGGTGGAGAGGTTTGGTTGTAGTCTACTAGCACATTCAATTATTATTTCTTTTAATGTAAAAGGTAGTGGATTATGGTCATGAAAACCTAGGGATTACTGAAATTAAGTACTTTTTGGCTCACAGAAAGCAAAGATTTCTTTTGCAAAATTATCAGTTGCCATTTCTGTGGTATCTGACACTTAGGTATTTCTTATCTTTCACCTAAATTTCTTTTATGAAGTACTTTGAGTTCTGTTATTGTTTGATCAAAGGCATTTGTGTGAATTGTTCTTTTTGTTTTTTGTTCTCAATACCTTTTTGCCTCCCAGAGTGCCTCACTTACTGATTTCTTCATTTTGATTTGTTCATTAAATCCAGGACTGCCCATTATATGTTTTCTCCCTCCCTTCCTTAATTACAAATTAAATGTACACACTGAAATTTCTTTGCTGCGTTAGTTTTCTAAAAGCTCTATGGTAGCCTGTGTTAGAAATACATACAAAAGTTTGACTCCCAAGTTAATAGTTTTCCAGTCACAATTCAACCTTGGTCTGCATAACTAATTTGCATTCCAACTGTATTAAAAGCAAATTCCCAAGTAGCAGACTTTATTTTTAGCTTTCTCAAAGCTGAAACTCTTGATAATAAGTAGAAGGAAGGTATTTTTGAATAAGCATCTTGTTTACTCTTAGTCACCTTTTTCTTTCTTAAGTTCTTATTGACAGAGGTGAAAAGGTACTACCTATATACATGTACATGTGTATTTTTTACCCTTATATTCATATTGTTTCAGTTATTCAAGATGTGTGTTCCAAGATATTGATACATGACCTTTATTTTTCCCCTACTTCAGCATGCCTAAGAGATACAACATACTCCTGTTAGTGACAGTGATTAACTTAGCAGTGACTCTTACTTGAACTAGAAAGTATGCTCTTAAGAAAGAAGTATATCAGAATCTCAAATAGGGAAGTGAAATTCAGAAAAGTAGATGTTTAATTTGGCTACTCTCCTCCAGCAACTGAAAATTGCTAGTTTTAAAAGGTTAATACTTTGAGATTTTAAACCTTATTCATTATTTTTATCCATTATTCTCTCTGTATATACCAACATGGCCTTGATAGGACTGATTTAACATTATGTTCTTGTTTGTCATTAAGAGCCAGTATAATGACTACTTACATATACAACATTTATATATTTCTTAACTTATAAAATAAATATATGGTTGTGAAAATTGAATAGTAGAGATTCATAGTATTAATAAAATGAAAATCTCTTTCATATCATATATAGATACATACACATATAGTTGTGTCTTTAACAGCTACATTTTGTTTTACTGTGTAAATATAACATTTATTTAAACATTCCCCCCACACACACACATACTGATGAACATTTAAGACATTTCTACTATTTGAGACAATGCTACATGAACATTCATATATATGTATTAATGTCTCAGTGGGGTAGCATCCAAAGAATAGAATTATTGAATCAAAGTATGTCCTGCCCAGTTGCCCTCCCCAGTTGGCCATAACAATTTGTGTTCCTTCATAAACTGCTTATTTTTTTTATTAATACTATTACTAGTTTTATCCATGCTAGGTTCACTGTCTCTGATGATAAAGTCTTGTTGAGAGATTTTTAGGTAGAAAAATATGTGTCTGTCATTTTGAACTGGAATTTTTTGTTTCACTAAATAAAACTAACCTATGGTGTTTTCCTCTTTATTTTGGCTACTCAGAATCTCAGCTAAGTTTATGTTTAATTGTATTCTTTCTTTCTAGATTTTCTAGTAGAATTATTACATATACCTGTAGACACATCAGTCATTTGACTTCTTTTTCTTCTTACTTTAATGAATTTAATTTCATGAAAGCTATTGCAAATTCTTTTGGAATAGGCAGGTCTGTAAACAAGTATTGAGAAAAAACATGTTTGATAAGCTGCTTTCATATATACATGATCTCATTTAGTTTTTACAACAATTGTACTTAGTGGCTAGAACCAGATATTTTTATTTTTACAGAAGAGATAACAGATTCAAATAACAGTTTAGTGATGGAACTTGGACTAGAATCCAGATCTCCTGATATCTAGTTTTCTACTTCTTTCTTCCCACCTTGAGTTCATTGGTATGTAGCCAAGAAGAAAGCTGCGTGTATTAAATACAATGGAATTTGCTTATTAACTCTATATGAGAAATTGTGGTTTGATTCTCTTAACCTTCTGATTCTTTCAAGTTATCCAGCAATATTAATCTCAGAATAGTTCTTACATGTCCTTTGTGTTTTCTTTGTCCTAAGATAAGTAAAACATATGGGATTAGCTAAAGTGAATAAATTGTATATGCCAGCATCTTAGTTTCCACAGGTATCATTTGCTAAACCGAATCATAGCCATTAACTGATATTATTTCTTGATTGAACAGTAGATGATCAGATTTCCATAGATGGATGACTCAGGATATTAGTTACTAAAGCTGGCTAACAATTGATCCCAAGTTAATTCCCTTCTAACAGACAAAAAGTAATATGCTTAATTGTCAGACATGTTGATATATTCACTGAAAAATCCATAATGCAATTTTATATGTAATATTGTAATTTGTAGTCCTCTTTCTGGAAAACTTGAACTCTTAACAGGGATTGTGTCTAGAGAAGGATCCAACTACCTATCCCAATGCTGGTATCTAAGAGATTGCTTTGTCCAAATAATATAATGATCTATTTCTTTTTTTAAAAAACTTTTTCCACATACTCTACTATAAAGGTGAATTTTTTTTATAAAGTGAAATATCTATTAGTATGAGCCAAACTTGATTACTTTGTAACAGTTGAATGACAAGTATGGTTAATTAATGAATAATCAACAAAAGATCTTATATGAGGATGCTTAGATAATGTAACTTAGAAATAGCAAAGGCATTTTTCTCTAAATGATGATCTTGAGCTCTGATTTAAAACTCTGTGAGAGACTGATATTTAAGTTTGTAGGCTATCTCAGTTGTTTCATTGAATGAACTTTTGTTATAGTTTATGCATTGCTAGCAAGTTAGAGAAGAAGCAATACTCAACTGCTTTATTAATTATGTATTAAAACAGCCATTTATTGGGTTTCTATTACATGCCTATTTCTGTGCTAAGTACATGAAAATAGATAAGAAAAACCACATTTCCTACTCAATAAATTTATTTCCTAGTGGGACAACAAATATTAAACAATTAAAATATTAGGTAGTTAATGCTGGATTAAAGGAAGTATGGATCACAAAGTTGGTGCCTCCTCTGAACCAAATAACTTCAAAAGGAATTTAACATTTTCTCACTTATCTACTTTTTAAAAAATTTTTAACAGACATTATTATAAATTGTAATGTGGTTCATAGAGTGCATTTGTATTATAGAAGTTGGATGTGGGTTTCCTCAGCAGAAAGTATTTGAGTATACCAAATCCTTCTTGACGGTGTTATTTACTGTAATAATTTCTCCTAGCTTATGTCTTGCAAATTATTCTACTTTGAATTTAGTGTGTTGTAAAAGTCTTATATGGTATTAATTAAACTTGTAACAAAAAAATCCATTGGGTTTTAGTTGCCATTACCCAGGGAGGAGCAATACAGCTGGCTAACAATGGTACCGATGGGGTACAGGGCCTGCAAACATTAACCATGACCAATGCAGCCGCCACTCAGCCGGGTACTACCATTCTACAGTATGCACAGACCACTGATGGACAGCAGATCTTAGTGCCCAGCAACCAAGTTGTTGTTCAAGGTAAGAGAATTCAGAATTTATACATGTGGTAAACTCTTTGAAAGATTAAAATGTTATAAACTCAGAAAAAGTAAGTATGATCGTGCAGGGTACTGTTAAAATATAGTTAATTTTTCTTTATGATAGATAATATTTTCCATGAACTCTTCCATTATTCTAATTGGACCAAAATGTCATGGCATAAAAACAACTATTTTCAGTTTTAAAAATATAATGTCTATCTTTAACACCTCTAGCATTTGGGGTAGGAGAAACAGAGTAGGATAGAGGAAAGAATGAAATCAGGAGTTAAGGAAAGCTAGATTCTAGATCTAACTGTATAGATTCGCTGTGTGGCCTTGTGTAAGACTCAACCTCTCTCTGGGCCTCATTTTTTTTCATGTGTCAAATGAGAGTTGTACTAAGTCATTAATAATCTTTGGAGGTTCAAAATTCTGTTTCTCTGCTTTTTATTCAAAAGAAATTTACATCCTCATTTCTAAGATCATCATTTTTTATTTCAAATGCAAGCATTATATTCTGAAAAATCTTATACCAGTGTACAACTCTGCTGCTCTTTGAAGAGAAGTAGTAGTTAAATCCTTGATAAATTATGGAAATAGATTTTTTTCTGTTTTATTTTTTAATTTAATTGTTTTTGGTTTTTTCCTATTTGTTTCAGGAATATTTATAGATAGGAGTTAACTATTTTTCTTTTAACACATTTGAATATTTCAAGAATATGATTTATGCCAGTTTGAAAATTTACATATTAAGGAAATAATAAATGTTTCTAAAAATATTTTCATTAATAATATGTTTTGCTTCTATTAGGTAATGACAGTTGTGCCCCTTAACTGTCGATAATTTTTGAATAATCCTAAAACATCAACTAGAGAGAGTCATAATTTATTTAAAGGGCCCTAATGTATTTACAGAATATATTCTGTTACTAAACAAATAATATTTGAAGAAGATAATATTTTGCTTATTAATGGGAGTAAAACACCTTTTCACTTTACATGCAGGTACTCAAAAATTGTAAAGCAGGATGTCAGTGAATTTGAATTCTGAACGTCAGTTTGAAGATGGTAACATGTTTAGTATATAAATCTTTTCCACTCAAACTACACATTTTGATTGATATTTAACAAATAAGGATAATTTTATAAAGTCCTTCAAATTCTTTCAAATAATGTTAGGTTCCTTATTCTTAGAAGGGCATATTATTAAGCTGTTTTTGGAAGCAGTCTGACAATAGTGATTATGTTTCTTTTCACAAGTAATGGATCATTTAGTTAAAAGAATAAAAATTTAGTCATTATTTACATTAAAACAATGTTTACAAATAATATAATTGGCATCACGTGGTACACTTTTTCATACTTAGTTTTGTTTCAATTAAAAATTTATAATAGTTGACCATAATGCTTTATTTTCTCTTCCATTTTGCTATTTTATGAAAAATCATGGTCGTTTTTATGTCGTGGCAAGAGTCTACTTGAAATTTTTTAATATGAATTTACCAATATCAAAGGAAGACATTGAGGACTATACTCTGTCTAGGAAGATCATCCAAGCTGTGCCCTACTTACCTTTTAGACTTAAGGTTGGTAAGCATGTTAACAGAATAGAACTGCATTCTAGCAGATGTAGGTTAAGACCTCTTTCACCCAAGTTTCTATACTAATAAATACATTAAATTGGAAATTATTTCTCAGTAATGACCCAAAGAGTGCTGGTTCCTTCAGTATTTTAGTCAGAATCATCTGTTCCATTTTTTCCCCTTTTAATTCAAAGTGTATATTTAGATTGATGATTGACACATGTAGATTTATCAAGTCACAGTGCTTCAGTGTCTTACATCACGCTCATCCTTTTTCTTTAAGCTGCCTCTGGAGATGTACAAACATACCAGATCCGCACAGCACCGACTAGCACCATTGCCCCTGGAGTTGTTATGGCATCCTCCCCAGCACTTCCTACACAGCCTGCTGAAGAAGCAGCCCGAAAGAGAGAGGTTCGCCTAATGAAGAACAGGTAGGTACATATATTGCGTTTACATAGATTATTGTAAGTCAAGTATGTCTTCGGGTTATGCCAGACGTGTGTCTTTTATATCTGCTGACAATAGGAACTTGGTGTTGAGTTTTTTCCTGGTAGAATTGGTGGATCTTACTAAAATGTCTTTATTTAATTAGCTGCACTTCTAAGATGGCTAATGGGATTATGGATTAATCTTCAATTCTAGAGTAGTTTTCTTTCATGCAGTTTCCCCATGGGAGTTTTAGTGCACAATTTGCTGTATTTTCACTAAGCTCTAACCAGCTAGCTAGATTATTTAAAAATTATTTCTTTTCATGAGTAGTATATTTCAAGAAGATCAAGAATTCCGTGTATGTATATTAAAATTAAATGTTAAGTTAAATTTATTTGTAATATAGTAAATATGTGATGACCAGTCCATGTCTTAATGAATATTACCTTTTCTCAAAATAATAAGATTAACATCTAAATAAAGGTCCTTTGAAAATAAATTAATTCTGAGAATACCTTGATAGTGACAAAATCATAAAATAGAGTTAGTCTTCAATAAAAATGCTACACACAAAAATCTATGAAATGTGGGCAAAAGTAACTATCAAAAAGTAATTTATAGCTATAAATGATCTTGTCATCAAGAAACAATAAAATATTTATATTTATTTACCTTAGTATTTTTATTTATTTAGTTACTATTTAAATATTTTGTTTAGGATTTTAATATGGAAATGACTTAAGGCAAAGCGAAAAAAATGAAAATAAGGTATATAAAGATATAAAAAGTTTTAAAGTGGTAAAAAATATTCCTCTGCTGTTCACCGCAAGATTCTTCAAACACTATGAATAATGTGAAAGACACACAGAGATTGAACTTTGAAGATCTAGACTTAAGTCCTGGATCTACTCCTTTTGCTGCGACTTTGGAAGAACATATTAACCTTTTAAACTTCAGATTTCTTCTTTGTAAGATGGGATCCCACAACCTACCCAGGGGTTGCTCTTGGGGTCAAATAAGATAATTCCTCGGAAAGTACTTTGTTATTGCAGTGCTTTGTTGAAATGTTTGTTTTTTTGCAATTTCATATTCCAGTTCAGCCAGCCTCTTTCATTCCTAAAATATTCTTAGCTACTATGGAGTAATAGTAAATTACATCAAAGCTATGAGAAATGGCAGAGCTTTTTCTGGGATATTAGAAAAAGAGTTGGGTCTACGGCCATGCCACCTTGAAAAAGCCCAATCTTGCCTGATTTTGAAAGCTAAGCAGGGTCGGGCCTGGATAGTACTTGGATGTGAGACCACCTAAGAAGCCCAGGTGTGGTAGGCGTAAAACATAAAAAATAAGGGATTGTAAACTGACAAGGTCCTTGCAATCTGTGAGGTCAACCAAGGGTTGTCTTGCCTTTAAAAAAAAAAAAGAAAGAAAAAAAGAAAAAGAGTTGGAAGCAAGCCGAGTGACTTATTTTATTTGTGCTCCATCAATCTGTGATTAATCTGTACTTAAATTATAATAATAAACAAGTATAGAGGCTGCATTCATATTTAAATGTATTTTAAAATATATATTGAACTCTACATTTAAATCTTTTCAGTTTTAAAATGTTTGTAAGGAAATGTTTAACCTTTTTTTAAAATTAGAAGCAAATCTGATTAAGAAGTGTCAAGTCTAGGTGGTAAAATTTAAGACAGCGGCACTTACTATAGAAATCAGTTCTAAGCAGACATAGCAGAACAGTCAGACAGAAGAGAAATCCTCTTGATTATAAAAAAACAGAAGGACTTCAGGTTATGTCTCTGCAATTTGCCTTTGTGGAACAGAAACGTTTCTCCTTGTACAGAAAAGACTAAGAGAAGGTGTAATTTTGAGTGAGAAGGCAGCACTTATAGCTTCTTGTCTGCTCTTTTGTACAAAGGCCTAGAGAGCTGCCCATTTATAAAAACTCATTATTTTAACTGGCAGACCAAATTTCCTTTCTGTATTCATTTATGGCCTCCTTCTCCCTCTCCCCCATATGAACACACATATACATACACACCAAGTTAGGGCCAGGGCAAACATAGCTACAGTTTCTAACAACCTTTGACTGTCTGACATCTTCGGAGAAGCAATCTGACTACTCTTTAACAAAATACTTTTGCTTGAATTTAGTTTCACTATAAACTTTGCTATGGTTCCTTTTCCCCTTTATTCCCAGATTGCTGCTTCTACTTTTTCAACTTCCATGCACTAGAATCTGACTTCTGTGACCACCATACCACTCTTATGTCTATGAAAAGGTACAGATTCCCTTCCGCCTGGCAAATCTAGTACTCTCTTTACTTTACCTTATGAAGTATTTGACACTTTTGACTGCTCATTCCCCTAAACTCTTCTTTGGCTTACTCACCTGGTTTTCTGCCCTCTTTTCAAATTTTCTTATGGAACTTTCATCCATGCCCCCATGTATTTCAGGCATCACCTATATGTTGATACCTCCTAATTCCATATAATCTGACCTTTCCCCTGAGATACTATTTAAGGGCCCAGTGTTAGTTCTACCTGCAATAATGGAGAAGCTATCTCCACTTTACAGAGGAGGTGTGGTTCAGAGAGAAATTAACTATCTTGTAGAAGGTCACACCCTTTAATAAGTTGGTAGAGCTGAGTCTAGTTCCTTTTATTGGAAAATGATATTCAGAAATCAAAAACTGGGCACTAGATGTGCACTTTGCTGCTGGGATTCCACACTTCTAGGACAGAGCTAAGAAATACATATGTATACTAGCACACATATGTACATCTGTATTTTTGTATCTACATATTACCAAAATAAATGGATTCATACTAACATCTCTGACTCATCTGTAACCAGGGTTCATTTTAGTCTTCCTCCTTTTGCTTATTTGTAGCATCTTTCTCTGACAGAAATTTGGCTTCAGCAGTAAGTACAAGTTGTTTGCCTATTTGTTTAACTCTAGTATACATATAAAATAGTTTCAGAATTGCTAACTTGACCTTGTGAGAAACATTTATCAATATTTATGTACAGTTCATATTGTTTTAAAGTACCAGTGAAAGCATTTTCATAGTTCCTTAGGTTGCTCCTTCTTTCTTTACCCTTTTCAGTGAGGTTATATCAATACATTTGCAGTATAGTCAGATTTATCGCTAACTTCATTCAATTCTGGGATTGCATATAAATTAACTTTACTCTTTGATGTATGATGTCATGTATCTACCATCACAATGCCATACAGAAGAGTTACACCCTCTAAAAAGAATCCCGGGTAATACCCCTTGGTAGTCAGCCTCCGCCCTCTCCCATAGCCCCTGGAAACCACTAAACTCTTTTCCATCCTTATATTTTTGCCTTTTCTAGAATCTTGTATAAATGGAATCATGTAGTTTGTAGCCTTTTGGATCTGGATTCTTTCACTTAGTGAAATGTATGTGAGATTCATTGATAGTGTTGCATGAATCACTAGTTGGTTATATCACTGGTATTTCATTGTATGGATGTACTGTGGTTTGTTTATCCAGTCACCTTAAACTTGATCTTAGTTTCCCGTTTTGTAGCATTATAAAGTTACTATGAACACTTACATATAGGTTTTTATATGAACTTTCAGTTCACTTAAATAAATATCTAGGAGCAAGCAGTCTGGCTGGGTGGAATAGTAAGTATATATTTAACTTTATAAGAAACTGCCAAACTGTTTTCAAAGTGGTTGTACCATTTTTTTGCATTCCCACCAGCAGTGTATGAGAGTTCCAGTTGCTCTGTATCAGTGTTAAATTGTTTTATATTAGATCCATGATCCCTTTTAGTTTTTGTATAAAGTATGAAGTGTGTCAAGGTTTTTTTGTTTTGTATATGTAATACCATTTAGTAAAAAGACTATCCTTTCTCTGTTGTGCTTTTGTCAAAAATTGACCATATTTTTGCGGTTTGTTTCTAGACTATCTAGCTTGTTTCATTGGTCTGTGTGTCTGTCCTTTTGCCAATACCATGCTGTCTTGATTACTGTTAGTAAGTTTTGAATTTGATAATGTGAGTCCTGCAACTTTGTTCTTTTATAGAATTTAACTATTATCTAGTTCCTTTGCATTTTCATATAAATTTTAACATCATTTTGTTGATGTCCATGAGAAAGTTTGTTGAGAAGTGCAATTGCTGGATCAAAAGGTATATCCAGTTTTAATTTTTTGAGAAACTTTCAGACTGTTTTCCACAGTGTCTGTACCAGTTTGCAATCCCATTAACAGTGTATGAGGGTTCCCTTTTCTCCACATCTTCGCCAACACTTTTTGTTCTTGGATCGATAACCATTCTGACAAATGTGAGGTGATATCTCATTGTGGTTTTAATTTACATGTCTGATGATTAGTGACCATCTTGAGCACCTTTTCATATGGCTATTGGCCATCTGTATTTCCTCTTTGGAGAAATATCCGTTCAGGTCTTCTGCCCTTTTTTTAATTGGTAGGATATTTTTTATAGTGGTCATCCTAATGGCTATGAGGAGATTCCTTATCGTAGTTTTGATTTGCATTTCTCTTAATGATTAGATTGATGTCGAGCATCTTTGTATATGCTTGTTGGCTATTTGTATATCTTTGGAGAAATGTTTATTCAAGTCCTTTGCTTATTTTTTACTCAGGTTATTTTCTTGCTGAGTTTTAGGGAGATCTTTGTATATTCTAGATATTAACTCCTTATCAGGTATATAATTTGCAAATATTTTCTTCCGTTCCCATAGCTTGCTCTTTGTGTCCTTTGATGCACAGAATTTTTTAAGTTTGATGTAGCCCCATTTGCTTATTTCTGCTTTTGTTGCCTGTGCTTTTGATTGCATAGCCAGGAAATCACTGCCAAATGCAATGTCTTGAAGCTTTTCCCCTATGTTTCTGTTTTCTTCTAGAAATTTTATAGCTTTAGGTCTTATATTTAGGTCTTTAATCCATTTTGAATTAACTTTAGTATATGGTATAAGGGTCCAACTTTATTCTTTTGCAGTTTTCTCAACATCATTATTGAAGATGTCTTAATTTAAAAAAAAGAAAAGCCTAGAAAAATGGGTTTGTGAGATCTTTCTATTTAAAAGATGTTTTTCACACTAAAATTTACCTTACTTTTTCTTAGTTACTGATATTGATAGAACTTCAAGTCTTATAGGTATGATGCAGAACATTTTAATAAACAGCGATGTAATTTTTAAGTCATTGTTCAACCCTTTTAGTTGTATTGGGTTTTTTATTTACTCAAACTTCTGTGGTATATTAAAATTAAAATTTTACATAAGGCAATTTCCAAGTCATTCTGTATTTTTTAATGCCAAATCTATATTAAAATGTTGCTTTGAACTAAATCTCTAAAAATTAAATGTATTCCAACCCCAAATAAATGATATTGTAATGTTACATAATTTTTTCTGTCCTTTTTTGCTTATAGGGAAGCAGCACGAGAGTGCCGTAGAAAGAAGAAAGAATATGTGAAATGTTTAGAAAACAGAGTGGCAGTGCTGGAAAACCAAAACAAGACACTGATTGAGGAGCTAAAAGCACTTAAGGACCTTTACTGCCACAAATCAGATTAATTTGGGATTTATATTTCACCTATTATGGTGGAAAAAGGACTGGCTTGGCCACAACCAGAAAGACGAAATAAACATTTTATTTTCTAAACATTTCTTTTTTTCTATGTGCAAAACTGCCTGAAAGCAACTACAGAATTTCATTTGTGCTTTTGCATTAAACTGTGAATGTTCCAACACCTGCCTCCACTTCTCCCCTCAAGAAATTTTCAGCGCCAGGAATCATGAAGAAACTTCTGCATTTTATCCCCACTCTCTTCAAGAAGTAATCATTTGTTTACTTGTAAATTGATGGGGGAAATGAGGAAAAGAAAATCTTTTTTAAATGATTTCAAGGTTTGTGCTGAGCGCCTTGATTGCCTTAGGGACAGAATTACCCCAGCTTCTTGAGCTGAAGTAATGTGTGGGCCGCATGCATAAAGTAAGTAAGGTGCACTGAAGAAGTGTGATTGCCAAATTGACATGTTTTCACATTTTCATTGTGAATTATGTAAAATTGTTAAAAGACATACCCTCTAAAAAAGAATTTTTATGGTGTTGAAGAAATTAAGAATGAATTTGGAGTGCTTTTTATGTATTCTCTTCAATACTGAAAACTTGTCCTTGGTCCTTAAAAACACTCTGTATTAACTATAGCTCTTCCATAGGACAGTTGTTGCTTCTTAATTCAGTTCTATATGTGTTCTACATTTTGAATACATTAAAAGAAGTAACTAACTGAATGAAAAAAGCATGATATTTTAATTTTAAATTAAATTGAAGTAAATACAAGCACAAAGCTTGTTTTAGTTGATGCTAAATTCTTAGTAAAAAGATGCCCTTTACTCAGATCAACCCTTTGAGTTATATAACAAGGTTTTTAAATAAATGTTTTTATCATCGCCTTCAAAAATATTTATATCGTCACTCATTTACTTAAAAAGATATTTCTAATTAAACTGCTCCCATTTGCACTTACATTATACCAACAGGAAAGCCTTCAAGATGTTAAAGTGAAACAAAGTGATCTATTTGTTTATAAAATGTTGAGTTGTAGAATTATTTTAAATCTTTTCCATATTAACATACTTTAACAGAGTACCTCTAGTGAATTTTGTAATGAAAGAAGTTGTAAGGATATAGTTCTGAAAAGTAAAGTATTAGACATGACAAGGAAAGTAATTTTCTTCAGACATGTTTGAATGGCTGCTGTACTACAATATTTGGATTATCATTCTTGCAAAACATTTGTTTTCTTCTAAAAAGGATAGTTATGCTTTCCAATTGCTATATAGCTTTTGTCATTCTATAAAGGAGCTACCTTTTTTAACTTCTGACTATAACAGTCTGTTTGTATGTATCATACACTGTTTCCAGTACTGCTTTTAATTAATTATTCATTTTATTCACTAAGCCTGATAAATCTAAAAGTTACCCTGTAAGACTAAGGTGGATTTTAAAAAATTGAAACTGACATAATGTTAGATATAATTTCTCATTTGAGAAGGTTATTTCCTTTAGAAGTGAATCTAGAAAATTAACATTTTTTTACATTTAGTCATGGGTTGTTTTTTAAAGTTTACTTTGTTAATTGTGTTAAAATATACAGATGGGTCTTTATTATTGGGTCCATTTTGAAAGTAAGATTTTTAATTAATATTTGTAAATGGTATATTTTTGTTTGTAACAAACCATTGTCTTTTTTCAAGGATGAACAGAGTTTATGAAGGAGCATCATTCTAAGAATTGAGTGATGTAGTATATTTGGACAATTCACCAGATTCTCAAGAAGGCTTTCAAACGACTGTAAAGTTTGATGTTTATCCTGCTGAGCTAATGGGAAAGGTTATAGCATAAAATTATTGGTATACCAACCATATGTCATTTTCCAAAACTGGTTTAACAGAAACCAAGCAAAATCACAAATATGTTCACCAACCAGAATTCTTTATTTATGAGTCAGAATGTCAAAGTGAACATTTTGAATGTCGTATGTTTTATAAATGAAAATTGCCTAATATTTAGCAACTTAAACGTTTTTCAAAAGTTGGGGCTTTATTTAATTAGAAGTTGGTGGTCTCCGAGTCCCTGATAAATCAAGGCAACCGCTTCCATAATAGCTGGTTGGTTTATAAATTATAAAGACTGGGTCCTTTGTACCTTGAGGATATCTGCACTGGTTTGAATCAGTTACTTAATGGTGAGGTAAATATATTGTTACTAAATCTGTTTTAGACCTTGGAGAGACTTGAAGATTTCGGTTTATACAGATAGAAATTAAGCATTTTTTGTTCAGAATTTTTTTTTACAAGAATTGGGGGAAAGGTGTTTTTAAGCATGCAACTTTGAGAATTTTTATTAAAACAACATAATTTAAAAAATCTTGTAGCCAAGAACATATGTGGCCACATTACCAGTAATGTTTTTTTCTCTTGGTATTGGCCAAAAGGGAATGAAAATGTCATCATAGGAATCTGTATATATGCTACTGATTTGCCTAGAAAATAGTTTGGTATCACTTTGCAAATATAGGGCCATGTGGCACTTTTATCTATAGGACAGATTAACTAATAAAAATGAAGTGGGAGGGGTTTATTTTTGATATATTACTCTTATGAGTTTTCAAGCTTTGATAGCGTTTAACTGAAAAATGGTTTAGAAAGGGCTAGATCCAATGTGCTCACATTATTAAAAAATTGGTATCAGATATAGTTCTAAGTTCATTCTTTATCAAACTCTAGTACCATATTGACAACCATAATACTGTCATAGGTGCTCTGTTCATTTAGATATTCTTGGGGATGGGGTGGCATTTGTATAATATATGTGTACATATATATATATATACATACAGTATATAATCTGAAGCTCTGAGAGCTCTTAAGTCAGGAATGCTGAGTATTATAGTATATTGAGGTCAGATGAAAATATACATTTATGTGTGTTCTATTGCATCTCTTTCGGTAGTTCCTTGGACTGCATTACTCCAGCACTCATGATTAATTTTTGTCTTCTAATTTTCTTCCGAGTATTTTACTATTTTTTACTTAGTTTACTTTGGCTTTATACTTTTAAGTATGTTACTAGTCACTTGAAAACTCCCCTCCACCCCCAAAGTATTTAGTTTTATGCTTTGTCTCTGGCAGCTATAACAGTGGTAAGAACATTGTAAAGATAGCTTATAAAAGGTACCACTGATTTTTCAAAAATTATCCTTGGGGAGGAATTTGGTGTTTTCATTTGAGCAGGGATTTTGTCAGAAAATGTGTTTTCATGGTAGGTCAGCAGCAGTGCTAGTATCTGAAAGCACAATATCAGCCAGGCAGGCTGTCTGATCAGAAGTCGTCTGGCTAAAGGTTATCTCTGTCTCTCAGGCCTAATCCCTACTATCATTTTGACCATTCGGGGTAACGTGGAATCATACAAAGGCTTAGGAAGAAACAGCAAGTTTGTTTAAACCAGGAAGCTTTTACTTACTTGAAGTGACTTCAATCTAGATTTCTTCTTTTCATTTTTAATGTTTTAAATTCTGTGATTGGCTTCAGTCAGCATAAATTGGTCTCTTTATTTTGAAAATCAAAAAGATTGCTTCATTTTGCAGGATTAAATAAAACTTGTATCTTAAATTAAGATTTTGAATTGAAGTGGGTTTTAGAAAGCGGTTATACACCTTTTCAGTTATTTTCAAGAGGCTCTATTTTGTTGCCTTTGTAGCCCTGAAAACTGTTGGTATATTGTTTCCCATTGATTAATACAAAAAGTTGTATATTTATTTGGATTCTATTTACATTATATTCTTTGTAAATGTTTGGTTTAACTTGCACTTTTAAAAATGACCCAGTTTGGGTATTAGCAACTTGAGAAATTCCCTCACCAATTAATTGTTAACCAACTTTTTATGTCTTTCTCCTTTCTGCAAATCATGGGACTTTTTTTAATGACAACTTTTCATTGATTAAAATATTTTAACACCTAAAGGCTAGCCTTATAAATAGTTATAAAAGAAAAAATATCAGGTAATTAGGTCTAACTAGCCTAGTTAATGAGTCTGAACCCTTATTCTTTCTCATCATAGATAGGAAGAAAAGCAACTCAAGCAAATAAATATTTATTTCTAATTTTAAATGAGACTCTATCCTCACGCCAACATTATTCCTGGCAATAGGATGCCAAGGTATTCATGAATTTGTCCAGAGTGGTAAAAGATTTTTCAAGGTAATTAATTAGTGTCATCATGGAGACCACATGTAATCATTTTGAATAAATTTCACTAAAATTGGCTTTGTTAACATCAAAAAAATGCTGCCTAAATCCGACTGATTTCAGATGGGGGAGGGGGGGAACAAAGTGAAGTGTGCTCAGTAACTAGCCTGTAGGTGAAGAGTGGTGGGATAAATTTGCTCTCAGTTGTACAAAGCACAACTAGAACTTTTTGTTGGGTGGCTCACATACATCTTGAATACATTCATGTTGACATGTTGACTTTTTTAAGTTGACTGCACAGTCACTGTATGTACTAGGAACTGGTTTCCTTGACTTTATAGAATCAATGGCTAGGAGAGGCACTAATCCCTGAGGGGTCGAACATATCAGGAAGCAGAGTCAGCATGGACGAATTTCAAATAAACAGGGTGCTGAAGTTCCATCTGTCTCATATGCTCACGATAAGTTCTTAATGATTAGTGAATGTAGCTTAAGCCTTTGTATGTGTCCTCAGGGGGCAGACAGACTTTAAGAGGGACCAGGTAATGTTTGAATGGAGGGATTATATTTCAGGTGTTTTAGCTTGAAATTTATTTTTTAAAAAAATAAAAATAGAAAAAAAAAATAGAACAAAGCCTGTGAATCAAAATTGATAATATAAACAGGCAAAGTTGTTTAGCACAGAGAGGAAATATTGACCTGTTTGCATTCTGGTACTGTGGGTGCAGGTCCTAGCATGATACATTTTTAATTCTCACCAGCAAGGAAAAGGAAAATGAACAATCTTTAGGAAATGTCTTTGAAAAAGGTCAAACAGTAGGAAATTCAAAGTTTACCAACTTTCTATAGGTGTCAATAGTTGCCTATAGAAGTAACGCATTTCCAAGCTTCTGTCTGAGGAGCATCTCAGAGATGTGAAAGTAAATCTGAGATAGCTGAAAAATTGGTGGGGAAGGAAGAAAATCCCTGCAGATAACGATCTTACGTTAGTCAGCCACGTGAAACGATCTATCATCGTTTTGGGAAGGTTTTATTTTCTTATGTTTTTAAAACTGAATTGGTAAATGCTTTATAGACGTATTTTTATCCTGGTGTCACTCCAATTTGTGTATGTAATAAAATTATTTATATTAAAAGTGGGAAATAATTTGTCAACATTTTTCTGAGTATAGATTTATTAGGGGTGGCAAAGAGTGCTAGTTAGCAGCTTTCCATGTAAAGTTGTCCCCTTCTGATTCGTCCACGTCAGTTGTCGTCCCCACCCCAAGAAAAGAATGATTTCTAACCTAGATGTAACACTTGAAACTTTTTAGAAACAAAATCAGGGAAGTTTCTAGAGAGAAACGTGTTTGCATTTTTGGTTTTCCCTTGAAGACTGGGGTAACAATACCTCCCCCCAAAACTATCAGCACAAAACAGGGTATTGATTTTTCACTCTGATGTTGCTATTGGAGTTGAAAACTAAATAACTATGAGGGAAATACATTTCTAATAAAATTCCCTACATTCTGGAAACATCCCTGTTTTAATTTTCACCTAAATCTTTTTGTGCTTTATCTGTGTAAAGAGAAAAAAACGTAGAGTTATAATGCATTTTATTAACACTATGTACATATTAGCTGCTTTGTGTTCAGAATGGGTAGCATTGCTTTGTATATTAAAGTGATCCTTGTGAATTTGTGAAATATTGTCATAAAGTGCTTTTTCTTACTGTAATCTTTGTGGTATCAACTGTCATAATACCCTTTTACACACATTTATGTGCAGTCACATAAACATGCTTTTAAAAACTCTGTAAGTCTCTTTTTTGGGGATGGGATCTCTGTATCTTGTTTTTTTGCTGGTGTTACATTATATTTTCTTGGACTTAGGTTTATTTTGTTAAATGAGCGAAAGTTATGTTAGAATATATTACAAGTTTGTGTTGCACAGCAACAGAAAACTAATTCAGGCAACAACATATCTTCAGTTAATTTTACTGTCTTCCTAATTTTTAGCACAAGATTTCTTTGTGCAGTAAGACTGAACAGTGCCTATTTGAAGATTTGGAGATGTACTGCCTTACTGAGACAACCATGGGCGACATGACCAGCTGTCTCTGATGTCATAAAATGCATGTTTGCATTGGAAGAACAATAACAGTTAACTTCTCAGGTCCCCTTCTAATTCTTAAGTCCTGTGGGTAGGAATGTGGTTAATCTGCTCTTGGTTCAATGCATGAGAATAAAAGATTCCTATACTATTGGTTCAATTTTCTGAAAATAGTAGTTGCATTTATTCTGAAGTACTTCTTTTACATTGTCGTGATGTATTAAGCCTGTTATACCTAATATTGTATTATATGAATTTTATTTTTTTCTACAAAGAGTGACCACATAATTAGAGATTTTTGAGGGTGAAAGGGTGATATATAGGGACAACAGGTGTAAACCACATTCAAGTGCTTGGATGGACCTCCAATAAAAGTGTCTATCTTCTCTTCATGTATATCTTTGCTTTCACTTGCTCATTTCACAAATATTCTTTGAGGACACACTTCCAGGCACGATAAAGTTCCTGTCCTCAAGAAACTCTTAAGACACACAGACAAGGAAACACTTCTAACATGCTTATACAGTTTTAGTCCTGAGTGCCATATTCATCATCACTCAGTAATACAGGTCCAAAAGAGAACTTTTCATTTCTCCCCTAAATCTGTTAAACTGGGTTTTTTTCCACATTGTAGATGATGCCACTATCTCCTTAACTACTTAAGGCAAAAATTCAGAAATGCACTTAGTGTTATCCTTCCTCTCATAGTGCATGTTAGTGTCTCCACATCTTAAGCACATTGACCAAACTGGAGCTTGGAATTCCAATGGCCTAAGAAGGGAAGAGGAAAGGTAATTTCCTGGAGTTTGAATGCTACTTCTGTTTGTTTTGGGTTGGGGGGTGCAAGTCACAAAAGAAAATTGACCATTTTAAAGTAAACAATTCAGTGGCATTTAGTGCATTCACAATGATGTGCTACCAACCACCTAGTTCCCAACACGTTTCATCACTCCAAAATGAAACCTCGTACTCAAAAGAGTTACTTATTTCCCCCTCCCTCCAGCCCCTGGAACCAGCAATCTGCTATTTCTGTAGACTTAGTTTCTCGTGAATAGAATCACAATATGTAACTTTGTGGGTCATCCACATTGTAGAATCTATCAATATTTCATTCCTTTTTATGGCTAATACTGTATATGTATGTAAATGCATGCCACCATTTTGTTTATTCATCTGTTGATAGACAATCAGATCATTTTCACTTTTTGGCTATTGTGAATAGTACTGCTATAAACATTCAAGTACAAGAATTTGAATCCTTGTTTTAGTTCTTTTGAGTATTACAACTAGGAGTGGAATTACTGGGTCATGTAATTCTGTTTTAACTTTTTGAGGAACTGCCAAACTTCCTCAGCAGCTGTACCATTCTGCATTCCCACCAGGGATGATGGATGAGGTTTCCAACTTCTCCACATGCTGTCCAAGACTTGGTATTCTTTTTTTAAAATCATAGCCATATTTGTGGGTGTAAAGTATTTTGATTTTAATTTGCAATTTCTAATGACTAATGTTTAGCATCTTATGTATTTGTTGGCCATTTGTATATCTTCAGAGAATTGTCTGTTCAAGTCCTTTGCTCAATTCTTAGTTTTTGTTTTATGAGTTCCTCATATATTTTGAATATTAGACCCTTATCAAATATTATTTGCCAATATTTTCTCCCATTCTATTAGGTTTTCTTCACTTTTGTGATAATGTCCTCATTCTTATTATTTTTTAACTTAGTGGTTTTTTTTAAGTATTGTGTACATTTGGAAAAAACTACAAATGGGCGAGAATTAAAAGTAGTTTTGTACCCTTTTAGTGACAGTCTGCGTATACATGCAAATGTAATGTATATCCTCTCCCCCCTTTTTTACATAAATGGTGCTTTTTCACTGAATGTCTTGGCAGTGGTTCAATTTCAGTGTATGTGCATCTGCCTCTTAACAGGTTTGTAGCATGCCACTGTATAAATACGTTTGTTTAACCAGTACCCTCTTTTATGGACATTTAGATTGAAACTTTTGACTGTTAACAAATATACACAAGTTACTACAGATACATAAGCTAGTAGACCCAGGATAGATACTGGGAAGTGGAGATTAAGTACGGCTTAGTTCTTATTTGGAGGTTGTTTCCTAAGCATTATTAAGAATCTTCTTAATTAAAAATATGTCAGTATTTTTTATGTCACACTTCAGTCTATTTTACTTTTTAGCAAGAAAATTAGAAGTAGCAGAACCAGTCTCAACACAAGGTTATGAAATAGATAGGCTGCCTTTTCTCACCTCTGCAATACTGTTTTCCCTTCTAATCAATTGTTCTCAGCAAGGAAACTTAATTTTTCAGTATGCCATCTTTTCTGGTGTTAAATTTTAACCCTTCACTGGTTGTACAAAGAAAGGCATAAGATAGATTTAAGAGCAGAAAAAAACTTCTGAGCTAATGAATCCTCAATTTTAAAAAGAGGACTCTGCCCTGACTTCACGCGATTAATGTCAGAGCTTAGAGAACCAGCCCGTCTCCCATTCCCAAGAACAGGGCTCTCTACTCACTGCAATGCTTCTCATTCTCGTTAAAAAACTTGAAAAGGCTATTTCTGTCTTGGTAGAGGTCCTGGGGAGCTGTAGAATTTTGACTCTCAACACTCAAATAAATCACATATCTGTTTCACAAACTATTATGTCAGGCCCTATATCTAGGACCTCTTTATCAATACTGGTACATTAAAAGATTTTTTTTAAGTATTTGAAAATTTTATTTTTGTTTTTATTTTAAAAATTAACAGGAAATGTTTCTATCTTCCAGCCTCAATAAGCTGAAAGCATACATATTAGGAATTGATGTTGGAGGTAAATCTTTTAAGTTCATGATAACTTTGTTACTGAGAGTATGCTTTATATTTTGATATCCCTGATATTTCATCCTTTACATTGGGCAAGGAGAAATAAAGCACAGAAATTAGGTGTTTTAATAAGCGATTTAATAAAGTAACTTATCTGTAAAGGAAGGGTTTTCATGAGTAAATGTTTATTGAACTCCCTTTATGAAAAGGGCACTGTGTTAACACTTGAAAGATAAAGTATAAGGTACAATCGTTGTCCCTTAGGAGCATAAATTATATTTGGTAAGATAAAACATCCCAGACAATGTTGTTATTCTGCCCTGAAAGTTTTCAATCTAGGGTTCAGTCCATTTAGATAAAGTATTTTGATCTACTGGAATTCTTATACTTTTGTACGAAAGAATAAATGTTCTAGAAACTACTTGAAGGTGGTACGAGGGCTTTAGATAATTCTTTCATGAACTAAAGATACCCTTAAGAGGTAAGCTACTTAGAAAACAGCATACTTTACAGTGGTAGTTCTCGGAACCTAATGTCACATATATTTTAACATAGCACCTTGGCAACAGTATTTGATTTTAATTGGAGAAAAAGTTACTGCTACTCACTGGATAACTGTATAAAAGTTCAAATAAGTAGCAATGTGAGAACTGAGGCTTAGTACATTAGGGTTAGACTAGGTTTCTATCCTAGGTTGCTAAAACAAGCACACTTAAAATGCATATTTATGGGATAAATTAATCCTTTGAACATAAGTGAAAAATGTCACAACGTTGTTGACATTGATAGTGAACAGAGGCATACTCTCCAGATATATTCTCTCCCCAGCTCCCACCCTACCCTCACCCTCCCACCTCTGAAGCACTCGTTTCCTGGGATTCTGGGAATGGTGGCTAGTGGCTGATGGCCGAGTCCCTCTGCAGGTATAGTCTTCGCCCCAAGGTTATGTCCCTTGGATCCAATGACTAACCTACGCAGGGATATAAAGTCCCACCCCCTTGCCTTCATAGGGCCAACTGCAGGGCCATCCCAGCTCTGAATTCACTGAAGACTTCCTGACTGAATTCCAGCCCAACTTCTCCCTCTTTCCCACACCTGCTAACTTTACTCCGGAATTGATCTTGAAAGCAGTCCCATTTAAACTTTCTGCACGCTAACCTCCATCTCTGCTTCCCCAGAGAACCTGACCTGCCAACAACATTTTTAACTCAAAGCCTAAAAAGTCCCTTGATTTTCACTTAGACAACCAAACTATTTCCGCTAAATTTTTATTGCCTTTATTTTCTTCTATTAGGACAAGAAAAAAAATATCTTCAACCTCTTCGGGCACCAGTATTCTTAGTTAATGTTTTATGAAAATGGAAAACAGCCTCATTTACTTTACCTGGTAGAGCCTCTAGGCATCTGGAAGCTCTCCACCCCCCGCCCCGCCTCACCTGACCTCATACCACTTGATGCCCATCTCCAAAGTTAGGGATTTTAACGTAAAAGGGCTGAACTCCAATTAATATATTCATTCCTGATAACATACCTAAATGGGATTTGCCTTTCATTACAGTGTCAGTGATGATATATATCACAGGGCTTCTATTTTACTTGTTTTAAAAGACTGTCCTTGTCATGGCATAGTACTGACATTTTATGGATTTCGTAAGCTATGGATATTTCTATTTCATGTGAATTTATCAGAAAATGCTCAGAATTTTTAATTTACCTTGACTAAAGTAAATCTTTTAAAATTACATGTAGAAAATAATGCAGTGGATATTTTCACATCTAAGATACTCATTAAAAAGCTAAAAGGGAAGAGGAGGTCTTGTTTCTAATATTTTACAAAGGAAATCTATCTCTAGTATCAAAAACCATACTGAGATTATAATATTCTTATGGTCCGAATCTGTCTAAGCTATGATTGAAGCTTTTACATCGTGGGAAAAGAAAAAAGGGAGGGGCTGTTGGTGTGTGTGACTTCATAAAGGCTATCAAAAATAATCATGAAACAACGCAACCATCTTTTAACCCAAAGGTCAATACTTTCTAAACGGAATGTATGTTTTTCATTCAACAAATACTTAGTTATGATATCCTAGATCCTGGGGAGGTGAAAACGAAAGAGGCAGAAGCATTCCTGGCCCTCAGGAAGCTTACAGTCTTTTAGGGAATTCGAACACTGAATAAGCAGTTTTAAGTACAATATGGAAGGAGCTTATCCTTGGGGAGCTAACTTCTCATGGAGCGAAAGCCTAAGAAATAAAAAACAACATTTGAGACAAGGGAAAGCTGAAGGGGAAAACCACAGCTTCTAATTTGAAAAAGAGAACCTATTCATAGCAAATGGAGATCTAAGATTTTAGATGCTTTCGAAAAGTAACTAAAACTTTATTTTTATTTATTCATTTATACACCTAAATCTGAAATTAAGCCAAAGAAACACAATACTTAAAAACTCACATCTTAATCTCGCAAACAAAAGCATTTCAGACCTAAATGGGTAGACAAAAGATTTCAAGAGCATTAACAGCTCAGTGATGTACATTAAACCTCGTTTCATATTCAAAAAATCAGAAAAAATGAGCTAAAAATATATCTTAGAATGTGTTTAAAATAATTTGCATGACTTAGCCTCTCACCAAAAAAAACAAGCTCACTGCTTTGAAGATACCCTTATACCAACCAGTCCTTCATCATAGCATCAGTGAAAACTGGTTATCAAGAGGGAGCAAGCAGTATAGGATACAGAAACAAAGCAAAAGCTTACGCTTCTCTTTAATCTTAATTGAGTTTGAGAGAGAGTAAAATATGACTAAAAAGTCACAACAATGGGACAAAGTGCTGCTTTGTTTTAAATCTACACATGTGCTTTGTCCCTTGAACCGCCTGGTTAAACTTTTTATACGAAAGCCACTTCATTAAGTATGGTTAGATTCTCAGTCTAAGGCCTTAACTGACACACGTAATGATGACATTCTTATTACAGCCAACTATAAGCCCTCCCTCTGGTTTCTCTTCTGTGCTTTGAAAATATGTACATCTTTTTCAGGATCATAGTGAACCTTACTCACAGTAAATTGCCTCTCCAGCATCGCTAAGAAGTTGTTATCCCGTTCATAGCGAATTCGGCAAGCTAAAAGAATCACAGACTGGTTGCTAGAGAGATGTTCCAAAGTTTGAAGAAGATCTGTGAACGTTTCTTCTAAGTATATGATATCAGCTCCAAGTATCAGGTCAAATTCTCCAGGTGAAAAACTCTCCATATTTTGTCCCCAAGTCAGCTCCTTAACAACAGCTTTGGATTGGATATGAAGAGGTAAGTTGGCTTGAACATTTGATTTAAGAAATTCTAACGCTACCTTTCGATCCGTGATAGTCACATGAGCACCTAGAATGTGGGACAGAGAGAAAGTAATGTGCACATCAGTACAACGAACAGGCAGCAGGGTCAAGTTAAATGGCAGGGTTGTGTGCCTCTAACTCTTCCACCTGATCTGCAGAAGATCGCGCCCTTCGTGGACGGCCGCAGTAGATTAGAATAATGACCAGCAGCTCTTTCTGCGCGGCCTACTAGTACAAGTAAACCTCTGACATGCCTCTGTGACACACCTGCTGTTTGCTGAAGTTGTACTATGAAATGCAGTCTCCAAGTGACAACAAGCTGAGGCTCTGAATTCTGCAGGAGAGCTGGCCCACTCTCCACAGGTGTCTACCACTGAATTTCATTCATTCACAATCTTCAAGTCAGTAGGTTTCAGAGTAAAAGGGAATCCAAGAATGAAAACTCTGGGAGCAAATGATTATGAAGATGATAAGATACCAAAATAGGAAACGGCTACTGTTTGGGCTTAAAGCTTTAAAAAGATTAAAGGAAGAGATTAATTGGCTATTAAGAAATCCTAGTCCACTTCTGTGTATGCTGTTATGAAGCAGCCAACTTATATGTATTTATGTAATATATATAGTTATTAAAAAGTGGTAAACTTAGAAAATACTACATTATATTAGAGCTCTATAGAGTAACATGTGATAATGTTCTCTAAATGCTAACTTTCTACACGCAGTGTATCAAATTAATGAGGCAATATTTTATTAATCTGTTCTTGTGGGTTGTTTACCATGAACTAAAAGATCTAATTTTTTAACCAATACGCCTGAGACAGGCTAAGCTGGCAGATACTTAAAGCAAAGCAACTACATACGGTCAGCCCCGAAACATCTTGTCTACACTGTAGTAACAATATAACATGTGTGATCCTGCTTAATTCTGGCAGTGTCAATTCTGAAATTTGAACTTATGTTTCATTCTTTCATAAAATTCTTTCTCATTTGCATCCTTCTGCAGTTTGTAATCTTCACAGGATTGCAGACCACTGTCCTCCTCCTGGATGACAGTTATAGGAGCACCATTTCAGTGGCAGCTTATACTTAATGTTCCCTATCTTGACCCATGACATTAGGTTAGGATGGTAATTCACTTTGACATTTATAATCCTGAGTGTGACACTGTGAAATGTTCCAGTTGTTAGATTTTTACAAGCACGAACCGACCACTTTAACCATTCATTGCTAGACAGCGTGCTGCATGGTGAGCAGAATTCAGTGATACTTTCCATCAGAAATCCCAGAGAGCCTATTCCTGGTTTGACTCAGAACTTTACCTCTGGATTTCTTAACAGTCTCCATGGCACTCTGCTGACAATACGGAGTGATCTAATCTTTGGCAGATCATCTCGGTGTCCACATTAATAGCCTTAGACGTAGACCTCCTCTAATGCCTGCTTCAGGAATTTCTGAGGCTACTCCTAACCTGCTAGGTATTCTAGGGGTCTTAACAGGATCTTAATGTCAGTAGACCATTCCCCTATAACATGCATCAATTCTACAAATTTTCAAGAGGCTGCCATCAGCCATGGGACAAAAACCCCTAACCTCACAAAGCTTATACTCAATTGAAGAGATGGAAAATACAAGATTTTTAAAAAGAATACGATCCAGTATGTTAGAGATATACACACTAAGGACAAAATAAATCAGGACAGAGAGACATGAAATGTCAGGAAATAAGAGAAGTGTGAAATTTTAGACTGGATAGAAGGCGAAGGCCTCTCTGAGAAGATGACTTCGGCAAAGGCCTGAAGGAAGTGAGGTCATAACTGAGTGCATATCAGGGGGAGAATGCTCCTGGCAGGCAGAAGAGCAAGTGCAAAGGCCTAGCAGGTGCAGGCAAGGAGGCTGCGGCTGGAGTGGCTAGAGTGAGTGATGAGGAATGAAGGAGAGAGAAATGATTTCAGAGAAGTAACAGGAAGAGAGGCAGATCGCCTACAGCCACAGAGGTCTTGCTTGGAAAGGCTTTGGCTTTTTTCCAGTGAGGCAGGAAGCCACTGGAAAGTGTGGAACAGAAGTGCTAATGATCTGACTTAGGTTTTAACAGAATTCCCAGCAGCAGGGCAAAGCCAGACGCAAGGAAACAGCTAGGAGGCCACACAGCGATCCAGGTGAAGAAGGCTGGTGGCTTGCACCTTGCTGGAACCACCCCCAGACACGTTCCACAAGCCACGTCCAAAACACAGCTGCCCACAGGTAACCACCCCCTCATTAGTCACTGAGTTTGCTCCCCAAATGTCCAACCCTGTGGTTTTGTTTTGGGGGTTTGCTTCTCTTGGGAAAGGGTACAGAGGATGTCTTAAGTTTCTTTTAATCTATCGGTTTCCTTTCTTTTTTCCCTGGAATTTAGGGAAGAAATGGATCATCTGTCCCTTAGTTTCCCACAGTCTAGGCTTTGCTGATCGCATCATTTGTAGTTTAGCATGTTCTTCTGTTCTCTGTATCACCTATACATTTTTTTTTGATTTAGGTTTAATTTCTAAGCAAGACTATTTTCAGAGGTGTTGGTGTGTTTTTCCTCAAGATATATAATATCTGGTAGGCTCTATTTTTGTGATGAGAACAGCCAGATACTCAATGCCCAGATCATTAATTCATTAGATTCCTTTTGCATTTATTGGTTGAGAAACTTCTAAAATAGGGAGCTTCTTTTAATTATTGTTTGATTAAACAATAATTTAAAAATGACAGTGGGTTAGCAGAGTAAGAGAGGAAGCAGTGTGACTGCTCGGCAGCATCAAGAGCCCCCTCCACACCAGGCTCCTGATCATGGAATGAAGAGTCGGCGGCCATGTGTTTCCTCCCACCACATCCAGGTGCGCAGTGCAGGCCTGGAACAGGTGGAGAATTGCACTCAACCTTTGTTTTAGCCTCATGAAGAAAATGAAGCAAGAAAGGGCAGGGTGTTGACAGTATGTGAGAAGATGGTGATAAAGATGATGATAAAAGACTGCCTGTGATTTCTGCTGGGGAAGGAGGGAAGTGAGGTAATACTGAGTTCATGAACGATGAATGGCAACGGACTCAATAAGACAACATAGCCCAGCCTAATGCGTAGACGGGTCCTGTAGCCGAGGCTGCGGGTGAAGTGGGCCAGCCAGGGAGCGCTGCCACGGACCGGAGCAAAGCTGCCTGCTGACATCAGCCTGGGCCACTGCGGCCACCACTACGGAGTCGGTAACTACAGCAGGGTGAAGCAGGGCTTTACTCTGATGCGCTGAACAAGCTGCAGGTGTTGGACCCAGAGGTCACCCAGCAGATCAGAGCGCTCCAGTACAAGGGCTCTGTGGACAAAGTGGTCAATTTCAAAAAAAAAATACTGGGTGGTTGAATTGCGTTTGCTGACCAACTTGCAAAAAGCAGAAAATGAGAAGACGAAGGGCCATTCGCTGGTGCTCAGAACGTGCTCAGTCTACAGCAAAGCACAGAGAAGCCCGACGGCAGCACCTCCGAGCCCTGACGGCACAAAGGGAAATGCAGCTTGAAAGGTACTGGGTTGAACAGGGAGCTCTGAGTAAGGGAGAAGCACAACAAAATGAATGTACTGACCAGTTTATTTTTCAGAAAGGAACCTTTTTTTTCTAGCAGGAAGGCAAAAACAAAAACAAGAAAACTTCTGTATCAACCCTGGTACGTCATGTGAGATGGCGTATAAGGCAGGCAGGCCCTCTGCAGGCAGTAACACAAATCTGGGGGAGCGTGTTCCAGATGTCACTGCGTGTCTGGTGAACACCTGGTGACCACAGTGGCCCAGGTTCTTACCTCTTGCATTCTTAGTCTTAAGTTTACAGTCTGTAAACTTTTGATCCCTTTTTTTTTTTTTTTTTTTTTTGGTAAATTCACAAGCTTTGGAAGAAAAAGCGATATATTATTTTTAAAAAAAGAACATAGCCTGCGGTGACTCACTTGGTAATGGGAAAAAAAAGAAAAAAATGTGTAAACATTTGTCCTCACTTTTGGTTTTTCGTTTTGTAAGCAATGACTTAATTTACTCAAACATTTGCGCACATTTTATGGGCTGGAGATATAAAGATGAGCAAGATATCCTTGCCCTCTAAGAACTCAAGAGTCTCATGAAGGAAAGAGACGTAAACATAAGTGTAATGCAGTATGTGAAGTAAAAAATAGGAACGTGGGTGTTCCCAGGAAATTATGAAGTCACAAAGGAGAAATCCTTCAAGAGGAGCAGAGGTCAAAGAAAGATGTAGAAAAAAAAGGGAAATCTGAGCTTACACCTGAAAGATGTGGTGTTAACCATTTGAAAAGGGTATAGAAAGGCATTCAAGGCAGAAGGACAGGCCAGGAAGGGATAGTCCAGAAGTGTGTGTGTCCCTGGAACTTCGACAAAGCAGCTAAGAGTCAGGCAAAACGAGATTACACAGCCTTCCTAAGGAGCCTGGGATGTAGCCTGTAGGCAGTGAGGAGGCACAGGAATGTTTAGAGATGGGTCACCCCATCACTTTTGCATTTTGGATGGGACAATCTGAATTCAGGAATAAATGACTCAGATGATAAAAAATAAAATGCTTTTAGGGCCATTTTTGTAAGAATTATATAAATTTTATAACGGAGACATTAATTTTCATGATTTTCTAGTATTCTCATTTCTTACTCCAGAACTATTTATCTCCTGTGCAGCAGGTGTTGTACTAGGGCCAAGGACACACAGAATGAGACACAGTCCCATTCCTCAGAAGAGACAGATAGATGAAACGACGTATAATGAAATGTGATCGTGCTGGGACAGAGGTGGGGAGTACACCAAGGCCGTAGGGAAAAGAAATAAGACAGCAAGTAATTTTGCTTGGGGGCAGGAAAAAACTCAAACAGGTAACAGGGAAGCTGGGTCAGAAAGCACACATCTCCCGAGGGTGAGAAGTTCTGCAGAAGTTCTGGGCACTCCCAGAACCACCCAAGTCTCTTGTGGCAACACCTAACTTGTCCTTGCCCTGTGATAGTCTGAAGAGCCTTATGCCGGCTTTCCCAAACAAGGTCCAGATTTCCACATCGGAAACAGAAACAGTGAGAGGTAATCAACGCTTATTGAGCATTTACTTTGTGACAGTCAATGAGCCAACAGATTTCTACACATGCTCTCATTTGATCTTCAGAGAATGAATATAATTATTTCCCCATTTTGTAGGAAAATTAAAGTTTAGAAGTTAAGCAAACTTGCCCAAGGTCACGCAGCCAGGAGGAGTTAAAAAACATGTTAAAACCAAGTATAACTCAAAACCTACGCACTTTACTGCACTAGCATGTCACTGTGTCAGCCAGTGACGTTTTGCATGAAGCCCTTTTCTCAGAAGGAAACAAAAGAAACCTCATTTCACCTCCCAGGTAACTCGTCTCATAACAGCAGAGGGGAAGTTAGTGTCATGGAAAGAAAATAACTAGAGCTGCTGTGTCTGACAAGCCGGTTTGCGTCTCAGGGCTCCAATGAGCAGGACTTCAGGGAGTGGCTTTATCTCCTGGAACCTCAGTCTCATTTGAAAAATGAAAAAAAATACCTAGCATACCTGAGGAGGTTATTAGGCTAACCTAAGGAGCAAGAGCCTTCTCAGTGACAAAGTGCTGTGGGTGCAGACAGATGGAAACCTAAATTGGTTTATACATACTTCTAACCACCGCTCCTGCCCATGCTCCCCACCGAATTTTGGAAGGTAAAATCAAATAGAGAAAGGAATACTGAAAAAGAACTGAGTTAGGAGAAGGGCAGAAATAAATTACGTGCTGGCATCATCACCACCTTGTTAGGAATGTAGGCTCTCGGCCCCGCTCCAGATCTTGGGAATCAGAGGCTGCATTTTAACAAGAGCCTTAAGTGACAGTATTGAAGTGGTGAATATTACATATGGAACCTTAGTAGCTGGTCTATCCTATCATTAGCTAGCTCAAACTGTATGAGCCAGAAATTGAAGAAAGGAGTCAAATGAATAATCAGATAATAATGAGGCTTACAAATACCCTAGGCCTAAATTAATGTCTGCAAACCAAGTTTTTTAAAAAATGCAAACCTTGATATTAATCAATTCATAACTGTATACTGTTAAAACAATTTTTCAATATAAGATGTCAGTACAAACTGTAGCAGAGCCAACCCTTTCTAGAAGAGAAAAACCAGCAAAGTTTCTTAGCGATGAAGGAAAGAGACTATCTGCTCTACCCACCTCTCAGGGTTAAACCCACAGTGTATGGGAAAGCACCTGAACTGTAAGAAAGCCATGCACATCAATAAGACAATTCTCTCTGAACTTAAAGTCACCTTTCAATCATATTAGCTTTGTAAAACTGAAAGAGGCAAAGCGATCTCTCATGAGAATAAAAATAGGATAACAGCAAGACGAAATTAGCCTAACTGGGGTTAAGAGCACCAGCAGTTTGCCCATAACTCACAATAAGTACAAGGGAAAGAAAAATAATCCAGTAAGGGGAAAACTAACAACAGGTTTTGTGTCAAGAAAACAGCAAGTGTACCTCTTGATGAGTTCTACTCAGAAAGGAGTGAGCGAATGTGTCACACTCACCCAGCAGGGCTGCCACTATGCCCACCAGCCCTGTGCCAGCACCCAGCTCCACGGCAGAGCAGCCCCTGAGCTCCACAGCTCCCATCTCCAGGTACGTGGAAAGAACGACAGCCTGAGTCAAAACACAACGTGATTACGATTAAGGTCCACAAGCACTTTTACAGGGTTTCAGTGTGCTGACACTGCAAGGTTCCATTCCCAGGTTAATAACACACACAGGAACTCAGCTGCTGCTGGGAGGTAACCTCCTGGAGCAAGCACAGACCCTGCATCCCACAGACAGCTGCCCCAGGCCGCTAACAGGAGCAGCAGTGAGTGGTCAGTGACATTGCCCACACAAGACAGGGTCCTGCTGAATCTGGGAAGTTTAGTTTCTTACTGTCGCAGAGTTTCTACGCTCGAGGCTTACAGAGCTCCTCTAGCAGAGCTGATATAAACAGTCTCAGATTTTACTTCTGGGAATGTCCAGTTCCTGAACCAAGTTTAAGTCAGCAAGGCCACAATGTCCCCCACGAGGAAAAGCAGAGTAGCACCAAGGCACCCGGAGCTGCATTCCTCCCTCCTGCATCCCTGACAGTCATCACCCCACAGGGCCCTCAGCATATGTTATCAGGCATCTAAAGGTAAGTTTTAGATACCTGATGTGTAAGTATTTGCATACAATTCTGTAAAAGCATTGTTGACTTTTAACATAATTTTTAAATATAGTTTGTTTTTCATGGCCACACACTATTAGTATAATTAGCAATTCCTCTTCTTGGTGAGCATTTTGGAGGCTCACCCGTTCCTCACTATTATGCATCTTTATTACTTGGTCTGGAAATACTTTTCATGTGGTTCTTTGGACTAGCTTCCTAGAATGTTAGAATGGGTTAGAATGTATTGAGTTTCATTCTGCAATGTTCCTCTAACTTCCCTAATAACAATGCTAAGTCTGTAAAATTGTATATGTGCCAAGCATTTATCTAACATTAAATGAGCTCCCACTGAATCCCAGGTGTGGTGACAGATGCTGAGGGCAAGTCACTGTCACAAGCAGCTGAAAACAGTGCTAGGAGAGGAAGTAAAAAAAGCAATTATGATGTAATTTTGCAACCATTACAACTATAGAAAACTTAAGACACATGATCCACTTTGGGCTTTGACATTTTACAATATTCTTTGTGTAATGTTTTAAAAATTAAACTTAAAAATTAATGAGTGTCTGAAGCAGTTAGGGTCTCCTGCTTTCCTTCCAGTCCTCCCTCTTACCTGCTGGGTAAATTACCAGCAAGTCATTTAATTTCCCTCAGCTTTCCTTTACACACCCTTAAAATGCAATCTATTTGGGTAGAATTGGGGCAAGGAAGTAATTCTAATGGGTGGAAACGTTTCTGGGGGTAGGGGGTGACGAAAATGTTTTAAAATTGAGTGTGGTGATGGTTGCACCATCCTGAATTCACTAAAAAAACGCACACAATTATACACTTTAAATAGGTGATGTGTATGGTATATGAATTATATCGCAATAAAGCTGTTATTTTTTTAAAAAATAAAGACCAGTCTTATAACACACAGTCTTATATTCACATACACACACACACACACACACACACACACACACACACAGGGCTTACTTACCGCATCCCAAACCACAGCTGCAACTCCCAGTTGCCTCCAGTCCTGCCGGATCTGGATCGTGTGGTTTGCAAAGGAGAAAGTGGCAAGAGGCTTGTGGAATTTCTGCAACCCCATGAGCGCGGTCTCCTCATAGGGCACCAGGGCCATTTCGACTGCGCCTACTCTCTGCTCCCTTAAACCTGTTGGGCAAAAGACTCCTGAGTGACAGTCTGGCCAAAAAAAAAAAAAATGCATTATTTCTTAGGTAGCCCCAAATGCTTTTAAAAGTCGCTTTACACGTTCAAAAGAAAAAGGAGGTGGGATAAGCTTTTGTCTTATTCCTTCTGCATGACTCTTCCTCCGAGTCTTCTGGAAAGTCAGATTTGGCTCCGAATTCATGCCAAAGGATGTCTGTGGGCAACAGCACTCAGAACGGTACAACTCCGGCAGGATGCCCTACACCTTTCGCTGTTCGGAACCAGAATTCATAGCAGCGTAAGGGTGCGCGAGAGAAGGTAAAGGGCCCGGGGGAAAGTAGCGCTTTCTAAATTTCCCAGAAACCGTGTGGGCTGCAGCTGGAATCGCTGCAGTCGGCGAGGTGGGTAATTGTTGGTTTTGTTTCGGTCTTGCCTCCACCGCGTCCCAGGCGGAGCTCCACCGCTTTGACAGCCATGAGACGCGACCCGCACTTGGACGGTGTTAGCGGTTTGGTTAGCCTGCGTTTTGACACCAGCCGCATAAATACGGTCGACGCAGTTCCACCCTAGAACTGGAAGCGAAAGCCACTCGCGATTCCGAGTCGCTCGCGGGAGGACGGACCCAGGTCTGGGATGGACTCGGGCGTCCGCGGCTAAATAGCCTCCCCGGAGTCCCCAAACCTCGTGCGACCGCCCCCGAGGGGACCACCCGTACGCACTTCCTTCCGGCTGGCCCCGGGGCTCTGGGAACCGGCGGGGGTGGGAATGAGATGGGGGAGGCCGCAGGGCCTTTTGAGCCCCATAACGGCGCGACGCCGCCCACCCCGGGGTGGCGGAGCTGCCGGGCGGAGGGCCCAGGCGACACGGGGCCCGTGACACGCCGGGCCCCGGACGCGGCTTGGCAGCTACTTACGGCTTCCGGGGAGGCGGGCCCGCCCCCCTGGCGCCGCGGCGGCGCTGTCCCCGCCCCGAACCCGCCGCGGAAACCGGCGGCCTTAAAGGGCGGGACGGCCGCGGTGGGCGCCTCCGCCCCCGACGCGGGCTTCCGGCGTCACCGCCTCCCGGCGGCCGCAGACAGGTGCGGGCCGGGGCAGCGCCGCGAGGACTTTGCGTTGGGGGCGGGGGCGGGGGGCGGGTTGGCCCTTCCCCACGTGGATCCCCCAAGATATTCCGGCTCCCGAATCTGCTTCCCGGATAGCCGCCCCAGAAGCCGGCAGCAGAGTTGGCTGCAGAGCGAGGTGCGGAGTAGCGGGCGGGTGCGCAGAGGGTTTGGGGTGCGCGGGCGACCGGTGAGCGTGAAGCCACCTTCCTGGCACTGGCTGCGCCCGTGTGCTGGTTCCACTTATCTCTGTGCTCGTCCTCGCACGCGCGTTTTGTTTAGTATATGCTTGCATATTCTTTAGTTTTAAAGGTGGCAGGTTAGCGGGTGTAGGAGAAAGTTCGCTCGTCACCCGTTTGTCCTCGCATGTCCAAAGCGAGGTCCGAAGCGATGTCATCTCTCCTTTGGCGGCAGTACAGTGGGAAAGTGACAAAGCCCTTAACTAGAGCGCAAACGCGGAGCCCGCACGTGGTGCCCGGGCCTGGATTGTAAAACGCGGTGGGGTGCGCCGCGGGGTCGCGGGCGCAAGGTCGGCGCGATCCTGACACAGACCTAAGGCCCTAGTCTCCTCCTCCCCGAGCAGAAAGCGCACTAGCCCGGGGACACCCATTCTCGATGTGAAAGCTGCCGATAGCGTGGCACCCACGCCGCGGGCCTCGGAAAGCGTGCAGCTGCAGAGAGCATCCACGAGTGTGAGCACCCAAGAGTGCGACCACGCGGACGGCGGCACCCTCCTTTTCTTATTTGCTTTGTCCTGACCCCCAGGGCCCCTTATCCCACCCCGCTGCCGCTGTCTCGGGGTGATTCCAAACCCCGGCTGCGTGTTAGAATGGACACGAGCGCGTTTCAGCTCCCGGTACTCTGCTACCGGGAAGTCTCAGTTGTGCCTTGGGGCCCAGCATCGGTATTTTGAAGAGCTTCACTGGTGATACCTTCACGTGCCACCAGCTGGAGGCTTAGGCCAGACCTGAAGCAACCCCTCCACTCGCCTGTCGCATCCCTCAAGGGGCGTGCCAGGCCTTTCTCCCCAGGTTTCATTAAGCATCCAACAGAAGGCTTAGACCTGGGGGCAAAAAAGTGACTTGTAGTGAACTCTGCCAGTGAAAGTTGTCTTTTTTTCTTTTTCTTTCTTCTTTCTTTCTTTCTTTCTTTCTTTCTTCTTTCTTTCTTTCTTCTTTCTTTCTTTCTTTCTTTTTTTTTTTTGCTTTGCTCAGTCTGTTTATTTGTTTATTTTAATTTTTTTAGGTGATAGAATTTATTTCTGAGAGCAGTTTTAATTTTACAGCAAAATTAGAAAGTGCTGAGATTTCCTACATTTCCTGTCCAGACGCATGCATAGCCTCACTCTTTATCAACATCCCTCACCAGAGTGGTACATTTGTTACAACTGATGAACTACATTGATAGATACATCATTATTACCCAAAGACTGTAGGTAGTTTACCTTAGGGGTTCAAATTTGGGCAAATGTTTAATGACGTGTATCCACCATTATGCTGTCATGCAGAGTTCCACTGCCCTAAAAATTCTGTGCTCTGCCTATTCATCCTCCCTCCCCCATAACCCCTGGCAACCATTGACCTTTTTACTCTTTCCATAGTTTTGCCGTTTCCAGGATGTCGTATAGTTGGAATCATACACTATGTAGCCAGCCTTTTTAGATTGGCTTCTTAGTAGTATGCATTTTAAGTTTGCTCCGTGTCTTTTCACTGTTTGGTAACTCATTTCTTTTCCATGATGAATATCACTCCATTGTGTGGATGCGCCACAGTTTATCCATTTACTTACTAAAGAACGTCTTGGTTGCTTCCAAGTTTGGCAATTATGAACAAAGCTGCTATAAACATCCATGTGTATACTTTTGTGTGCACATAAGTTTTCAACTCCTTTGGGTAGATAGCAAAGAACACAATTGCTGGATCATATGGTAAGAGTATTTTTAGGTTTGTAAGAAACTGCCAAACCGCCTTCCGAAGTGGCTGTACCATTTTGCATCCCCACCAGCAATGAGAGTTTCTGTTGTTCATCCTCACTAGCATTTGTGTAGTCATTGTTTTAGATTTTGGCCACCTTAGAGGCCTATGGTGGTATCTTGTTTTAATTTGTAATTCTCTAATGACATATGATATGGGGCATCTTTTTTCCCCCAGTGTTACTGAGATATAATTGCTATAAAACATCGTATTAGTTTAAGGTGTACAACATAATAATTTGATACGTGTACATATTGAAAAATGATTACCACAGTAAATTTAATTAGCGTCTATCACCTCACATAGTTATAATTTTCCTTGTGATGAGAACTTTTAAAATCTCTTAGCACATCTCAAATATGCAATATAGTGTTAATTAGAGTCACCATTCTATACATTACATCCCCAGAACTTATCCTGGAAGTTTGTATCTTTTGACCATCTACAGTCATTTTTCTCCCACCTGCCACCCTCTGCCTCTGTGACCACAAATCTGTTCTCTATTTCTGCAAGTTCAGGGAGTTGTTGTTGTTTTGTTTGTTGTTGTTGTTGCTGCTGCTGTTTTAAATTCCATGTGAGATCATACAGTATTTGTCTTCTAACTTACTTCACTTCGTGTAATGCCCTCGAGATCATCCATGTTGTCACAAATGGCAGGATCTCCTTTTTATAGCTGAATGATATCCCTGTTCGTGTGTGTTTTGTTACACACACCACATTTTTTTATCCATTCATCTGTCAGTAGAACTTAGGTTGTTTTCATCTCTTGGCTACTGTGAATAATACTTCAATGAACATGGAGGTGCAGATATTCCTTGAGATAGTGGTTTAATTTCCTTTGGGTATATACCCAGAAGTGGGATTGCTGGATCATATGGTAGTTCTATTTTTAATTTTTTGAGGATCTCCCATACTGTTTTCCATAGTAGTTGTACCAATTTACATTCCCACCAACAGTGCACAAGGATTCCTTTTCTCTATACCTTTGGCAACATGTTATTGGGGGTCTTTTTGATAATAGCCATTCCAACAGATGTAAGTGATATCTCATTGTGGTTTTAATTTGTATTTCTCTGATGATTAATGATGTTGAACCCTTCAGTCACCTGCTTCATGCACCTGTTAAGCACCATTTTATATACCAAATAGTTTGGACCATTCTAAAATCTCATTGCTTTCTTATTGTCGAATTTTAAGATTTAAAAAAAAATTTTGGATGACAGTACTTTATGAGGTGTGTATTTTACAAATATTTTCTCCCAGTCTGTGGCTTGTCTTTTGTCTCTTTTTTCACTAACACCACACTCTCTTGATTAGTGTAGGTTCATAGTATGTCTGAAGTCAGATAGTGGCAGCCTCAACGACAGTCTCATTCAATATTTTTTTTTCTTTGTTGGTCTCTCCCTCTCCTTTTTTCTCTCCCAGTGTCTCCTGTGTCTCTTACCTCTCTGTGCCGCTTCTCCCAATCTTTCCTGGGCCTCTCCTGGACCCAGACAACTAAAAAGGGGATGTGCGTGGGACATCTCCTACAGCCCAGTGGGTTCCCTGTGTACTTTGGACCCTTCATACCCACTCAGCCCCTTGTGGGGAGCAGAATTTAGGGGTGGAATCAATGGACCGATTTCACTCCTAGAGGTCTTAGCTGTGTGACTTTGACCAATGAGTCCGCATTTCTGTGCCTCATTTTCCTCATCTTCAAGATGGGGATCTTGCCACACCCTGCTGGCTTGATGTCAGGGCAAAGGTGGTTCCCATTCACTTGGTGCGTCAGTCAGTGCATACAGGAAGCATTTACTGCATATTCATTATTAGTTCTTCACTGTTGTCTGTAGTCCAGCTTTTTCCTCGGATTTGTAACCTTCCTGCCTTTCCGTACCCGTATTTTTAAATCTGCTCAGTCACTGCTCAAATCATCCCAGGTGGCTGTGGTGACTGAAGCGTCTTTAAGGGACTGGCCCTGGTGGTCAGTACGTACCCTGAAAAGGAGCCCAGGTTTTTCCTCCATCAGCCTTGACCTCCTGCACAGCCCGACTGCTTGCTGTGGACAGTCTGCCTCAGACCCAAGGATGCCACAGAGGACTTACACCATTTGCCATCCTTTGGTTTATTTGTCTGAACTTTAAGATACTTAACATGCGGCAGGGTTTTGTTGTTTCTCCCTGAATCTTTCTTTCAAAGTGTCCCAGGGCTCGCCACCTGCCTCCTGTCAACCCCCAGCATCAGCAATGCTGGTGGTTAAAACACCACAGTCCTGCTCAGCTGGGGCTCCAGTACATGAAGTCAGTGCGATAGTTTCCTGGGGCTGCTGTAAGAAAATACTGCAAATGGGTGGTTTATAAAAAAAAAATATACATTCTCTCATAGTTCTGGAGGCTAGGAATCTAAAATCAAGATGTAGGTAGGGTCATATTTCCTCCAAAGATCCTAGGAAGAACCCTTCCTTGCCTCTTCCAGCTCCTGGTAGCCCCGGCATTCCTTGGCTTGTGGCAACATAATCCCAATCACTGCCTCCGTCTTCACGTGACAGTCTTATTCCTGTGTTTCCGTGTCTCCAAATCTCCCACTCTTTACAAGACGCTAGTCATTGGATTTAGGGCCCATCCTAAGCCAGTATGACCTCTTCTTTATGTCTTGCAAAGAAAGACCCTGTTTCCAAGTGAGGCCACATTCACAGGGACCAGGTGTTAGGACTTCAACATGTCTTTGAGAGGACACAATTCAACACGGGACACAGCAGTCGGCAACCAAAGCAGCAAGGGCAAACAAATGAGAGCAAAATTTTAATGAACAGACCGTTTTTAAAAAACCTCTATGGATTTGCTTAAAATCAGTTCTAAAGTGGAAACCAGTATAGGATAGTGACTGAGAACATGGGCCACTGAATCACAGCATGAGTTTAAATGCTGCAAGGATCAATTTCTTCCCTTTTGTAAAATAGAATAATAGTAATGCCTATGTCATTGGACTATTGGGAGGTGGTGGTGGTGAATGAGCTAAAACATGTCAACGACCAAGTGTAATAGCTATACATAGTAATTTCTTAGTAAGACTTATCTATTATTAACTCATAGCAGTATTTGATTGTTCCAGTTTACTGTTTTTAATTTATTATTTAGAATTTTAGTTTTTCAAAAAGCTAGAATACTTTAAATAAATCAATTTTTATTAAGCCTTAAATCAAATGTAATTGTGCATTTTGGGAGCCCTTATATGTCATTTTGTAAATGGGCTTTGTGCCCATGTAACTAACCTTCAATTAGGTAATAAGGATTATAAATATCAAGATATACAGTTTTCCATTGCAGTAAACTTTCTGCCCCCATGGCTTACCCTCTGTGTAAAGGTAAAATGGATTATAAATATCAAGTTATTGTGACATTGCATAGCCACTGCAGTGAACTGGAAGACAGTGGCTACTTGATTTTATTTAAAATGAATTTTACCATGACAGCAGCCATAAACATGCCAAGCTATCAGCCAAGTTCAGAGCTATCTGTTTACACAATATCCAGTTAAGACGAGTTTTGTTACCATGGAATTTCACTTGCAGTGATTGTTTATTAACGTGCCAAGGTAAATTGCTTAGAAGTAGAAGCCTTCACTGATCAAATGGTGTGGTAATAGCAAATTAGATGCTTTTTTCCTACTGTTCTTGAGAAAAAATGGAGTTGAAGGGAAAAGAAACAGAAAATAAAGGAAATTTCTTTAAATTTACTGTTAATGTCCCTCTCTTAGTTTGGGTTTTTGTGGGGTTTTCTCATTTTGTTTTGTTTAGAATGCTCAATTTTAATCCAAACTATTATGGTTAACATTTTAAATTAATCTTTTATCAAATGTTATAATATAGATTAGTATTATAATTGTGCTATAACTTCATTTTAAAGAAATTGAGACCTAGCCTTTTTATAATTTATAATTTATTTTTTAACATTTTATTTTTTATTTATTTATTTTTCCCTCCCCTCCCCCAATAACTGCATCATCCATGTGAGACAGGCATTTTTTAAAGACAGTTTTAAGATGGAGACTCTTAATTGCTATACACTAAAGTTTAATATAAGAAAACACAATTCCTTAAACTTGTAACTCAGCAGTTCTCAACCTTTTTGGTCCTGGGATCCTTTATACTCATTACAATTATTGAGGACACAGCCTCATCTACTGTGAGGATGGAGACCGTTCTCAGCCATCAGACTGTCCACATTCCAGAAAATGTGGATATCAATAAGAAGGGACACACACCGTATTGTGAAGGGCCCCAGGGGCACCCTGCAGAGGGACTGCAATCACATCCATGTAGAACTCAGTCCTTGAAAGGGAAAGGAAGAGGCTCTGGGTTGACAATTGGTGGGGGCATAGAAAGGAGCGAGCTGCTTTTCACATTATCTGCAGTCGTATACAGAACATAATGAGGGGTGTTACACTGGCTTCCATTACAAGATGAGGTCTGTGTACCCTCACTTCCCCATCAATGTCGTTATTCAAGAGAATAGCTCTCTCGTTGAAATCCGAAATTTCTTGGGTGAAAAATACATCTGCAGGGTTCGAATGGGGTCAAGTGTTGCTAGTTCAGTATCTTAAGCCCAGAAAGATGAGTTAATTCTTTTTTTTTTTTAAGTTTATTTGGGTAACATTGGTTAATACAATTAGATAATTTTGGGGTGTACATTATAATTTGACATTTATATTCTATTGTGTGATTACACCCAGAGTCTAGTTTCCTTCAGAGTTAATTCTTAATGTCAAATTCAGCTACTTTGATTGAAGAAACTACAACAGTTAACAAGGATATCAGAAAATACTTGGATGGTGTCTGTGTTTCTGAAAAAGGAATAGTTCTGCAGGTGGATGAATAAGGTCTAAGTTGTCCAGCTACAGAAATAGTAAGATGTCAGCTGATTTCTCACACTTATTTGTGATATTTTAAAGATGCAATAAAAGTCATGTATTGAAAAAATAATAATAAAATGATTGAGGACATTAAAGAGCCTTTGTGTGGGTGATATCTCTTGATATTATATTAGAAATTTTAAGTTTTAAGAAATTAAAACTGAAAACAGTAAACTATTAATTCATTTTAAACTAACAACCATTTCTCTATTACATACTAACATTACAGCAATGACATCAGCATATGTAGGGAGCCTCTGGAAAACTCTGTGCTACATTCATGAGTCAATGAAAGTGAAAAAGACAAATAACATCTTGTTATTATGAAAATATAAATTCCCTAAAGAGGTCTCAGGGTTCCCCCAGGAGCTGCAGACCATACTTTGATTACCATTTACCTATTCCCTATTCTTCTTAGCAAAACTGTCTTCTCTGGCCAGACTACTGTTATTCAGGAAACAAGTAACAAGAATACTTTTTAAACGCTGAGTTTCTGACACTGGATGCACATATATAATTGACATGTTATCAATTGTCTACACTGGATGCAAATATATAATTGACATTATCAATTGTCTTGTTATCTTTAACATGCAAGAAAGTAGGCAATACAGTGTTTGTGTTCTGGTTGGGCTCTGGAGGCTGCCATACTGGTTCTAGTCCCAGCTCACCACAAGCTTTGTGGCCTGGAAGAGGTCACTTAGCTTCCCTCAGCTTCAGTGTCCTATCTGTAAAGTGAGCAGGCTACTGGTATTTACCTCAGAGGCTTGCTGTGAGGATTAATTGAAATAATCACTATAAAGGAAGATTACTTTCTCAGGCTCCTTTCGATAATTGGGGCCATGTGCCTGGGTTCTGGCCAGTAGGATGCTGGCCATAATGCCCCTGCCTGAAAGCCTTCCACCCTCAGAGATGGACAAACTGGAGGAGCTGAATCCCTGAGTCGCTAGATTGTGATATGATATGAGCGAAGAAATAACCCTCTGTTGTGTTAAACTGATGAGATCTGGAGTTTGTTCACTGTCAAAGTGCAGCCTGGCCTGTCTTCACCAACACACAAGGGCAGGCCCTTTGGAGTGGAAAGAGATGACTCTTTAAGGGAGTGGCATTTGAAAGAGTAGAAATTTAGAAGATGAGAGAGAAGGGAGAGGGAGAGGGAGATATTCCAAGGCAGGGAAGTGCAGAAGTCCCCAGGCAGAAGAGTGAAACCATCCAGAGGCCAACCTTGAGCAAGGGGGAAGTGGCTTGAAGAGTAAATCACACCCATTACTGCAACCTTTCAAGTACCCAAACTCCATCACTAACTCCTCAATGTGAGTGGCGGAACCCTAGGTGACCCCAGGGGTGGAGCTGACTGCCTGTGAGGACACTAATATACAGCCAAAGAGTTACTGTCCCAAGGATATTCAGGAAGCCGAACTCATAAGGCTCACGTTGACACCACAGAAAGATACCCATATATTGTGTTCTGGTCACTATATTCACCGTCATCTCTCTTAAGGTCTCCTCTAGCTTCTCAGAGTTTTCCTGAGACCTCACTACATTGGAGAAAAGGACAGGAGAACCCAGGACTACGCTGAGGGCATGCACAGCATAAATAGCATCATTTGGATTTTTCCTTTTCCCCGTGCCATCGTGCTTGCTCACAGCTGCGTGGCAGGTGCAGCCCGGCCTGACGTTCTCATTCAGCAACACAACAGAAGTGGCAACTTGGGCAGAAGTTTCCCGGCTTGTGTTCCGGTGGGTTTTGCAATCACAGCTGAGATTTCAGAGAACTGTTGAATGAATGAATTCTGTGGTTCAGAACTATCACACCAAATTATTTCCACCTCACTGTAAGAGTTTTTAAGTTCAAATTCCACTTATTAGACACCTCGGAGTCAATGATGCTGAAGAATTTATAACTGCTTTTTTAATTTTTGTATGCATTTGGTTAACCTGGGGTTCAGTAAAATCCACAGGTGCGCTATATGTCTGGGCAAGAAGCTATTGACTGTTCATCCTTTGTGATTCCAAGAAAAGGGATGGAGCCATTTACCTTTTTACACTCTGCATGTTAATTTGTGTGTAACTATAGAAGTATGTTCCATTTTAAGTAAGTCAGACTAAAAGACATCATCGAAAGAGCAAAAAAAAAGCCAGTTTTTTTAGTTCCCAAGTAACTCATTTATTTACAGCTGTATCCCTCCTCAAATGACTCAGGGCATTTAGAGTACAAGTTTTCCTGATGAGGTGTCAAGTAAATTTTCCTGATGGAATGATGGGAGTGGAATTACGTGCCAGTGTGACCAGGGAGGATGCAGCACGGAGGGTCTGACAATACTGTTGGGGTCTTTGAGAGGGCCACAATAAATAGCATCCCCATTTCCATCTCTTTTTCCTCTAAACAAGTGAGTAAAACAACGAATAAAGCTGAAGACAGAATATCCTCTTTATTTACTAAGAGAGAAGAAATCGGAGAGTGCGGCTTATATCTTCAAGCAAAACCAAGCTGAGAACCAGGCAGGCCTTGCATGTAATTCTTCCAGCAGGGAAGAGCAGCAGGGAGTGCAGGCCTGCTCCCAGAAGGAAAAAGGATGCGTCTGAGCTACACGTCAGGAGCTTAGCCTTTCCAAAGTGTGTCAAAGGGCAGAGAGGCCTGCAGTGACAGTCACGGAGCTCCCAGAGAGGGGAAGAAGCGCCTAACTGACCTGGTCCTCAGAGGCACCGGGGCTGACCAAGGCTGAAGGAAGTTTTCTCTAACATTCCAAGCAACGAACGCCGGATTCCCTTCCATGGTTGTGGTGATTTTCTTCAAGAGGCTTTTAGTTCAAGGTAAGCAAATGTGGTAACATTTAGAAATCATGGAAACAGTTTCTAGAAAAAAGAAGCAGAACTCACCATCTACTGGGGTAAACCAACTGGAGCGAAAGCATTGAAAACAAAGAGAAAATACTGAAAAGACAACCGAAAGGGAATCTAAGATGTGCTGATGGGAGATGCTAAATTCAGGGAAACGAGAGCGAGCTTGAGCCCAGACTGGTGACCAGTAGGGTCCAAGGGCCAGCGGCTAAGGTATGATCACGGTTTATACCTAGAAGGTGCCATGCACGTATGACCCTGCAAAGTAGGTACTGTAAACCCCTCTAGAGATGAGGAAACCAAGGCCAAGGTGATGCCAAAGGGCTGGAGAAGAGATTCCAGCGTCCGTCTCACTGGCCCCAAAACCCTTCCCCTCTCCCTGCCTATCCCTTAGGCCAAGTGTGAGTGGTTTCTTCTGCCATGGAAGAAAAGTCCAAACCTGTAGAGAATTTTTATGAGTTGACTTGAGCCAAACTGACGAAATTGCCAGGAAGCAAAATCTCAATGGACTGAGAAAATGCTACAGAGATGGCAGTTTTGCAGCTTATTTATATACATTAGAATCAAAGGAAGGACGTAACAGGTTACATGAAATCCATTGGTGGTAGGTTAAGGGGTTGGGGAAACCTCAGGGTTGGATAAAAAGCAAAATGGAGAAACACAGACTTCTTTTACATTGGTTACAAGATAGTTAATAATGAACATTCACAGCACATAGAGACGGTATGCAGGGAACAAGGTAACAGTGCTGGGTGCCCTGGTCTCTGGCTCTTATGGCTGCAGTTGTGCCTTGAGGGTCTGGAAAAGGGGTCTGACATTTCAAAGGTACGCTATCTTAGGTGCAAAAAGAAAATAGACAGGCTCACTTAAGGTAAAGATTGATTTTTGTCAAGGAAGCTACAGGCCTAAGACATGACTGCCCTCCAAGATTCGCTTCTAGTTAGGAATCTTTATGTTCAGACCTTCCTATGTGGTTACTTTCGGTCTCTGAGTTTGTAAGGCCCGCCTTGCAGGCCTCCCCTGAGCTTGTCAGGGTTAGTCTGCGGCCCCTTTTTCATCCATACTTCTGTGAGTGCAGGAGCAGCCTGAGGCCAGTGAGGTGACCATGGTCCGCTCCTTTAAAGAAGCACAGTCCAGAGGCCAGGACCTCTGCTGGTCTGGGAAGCTCCAGCCTGCGCTACCTCTGGAGAATAATTTTCCTGGCCTCTCCCTGCCAGTAAGGCGGTTGGTCACCTCTAGTCTGTGGTACTGTGACCTGACCTTCCCCACCTTCTGGCTGTCCACACCCACCCCACACAAAGTAGAGAAGATGGGAAGGGAAGTGAGATTGACCTCCCCCAGATGCCGTGTTTGACCCGCTCTGGTCATCAGCAGCAAGTTTTCCATAAAAGTATGAGAGCTACATGGCAGGACTTTCTCCGAGGGGCCTGTCGATTCCTGGTTTTGACAAACTTAAGTCACAGCTGCACAGGGTCATATCACTCAGTAGTACTCCAAGGGACCAACCATTGAATATTCCTTAATAGGAAATGTTTTTAGAAGGGGCATATGGAGAATCAAAAAGGAGATAAATATAAACCTGTATTCACAGTACTGAAGAAAAACAAAAGAAAGAAAAGCTGAAAGAGCTGAAAGGAGAAGCATTCTCCTAAAACAGGTTTTTTCAGCAGGTGTGAATGACAAAAATAATTCTGATGCCAATTGCATTGTGGAAGTATCTGAGGCTATTTCCACAACTTTCATCGGAATTAAACCCCTCTGATTGAATTATAGACTTAGAAATGACCAAATGGAACATGAACTTTTCAATAGAAGTTTCAGATTTAAGACCTTTTTTAGGTAGTTAAAACAACTCTAGGAGGAATGTTCTACCTCATGAATGCTGAAAGAAAAAGAGGCAGACTTTGAAGTTATGGCATGAGCAGTCATGAAAGAAATTCCCATGGCCTAAAAAAAGGTGAGGAAGGAGTGAACAAACATTTCTTAAGGAACTGCCGTATGGAAAATGGCTGGTGGGCAGTCTCTGGTTTAATTCTCATAATATTGTAAGGTAAGGGTTTATTATCCCCTTATAATGGACCAAAAATCTCGATGTCAAAGGCCACACTGCTAACCTACAGCAAACTTGGGGTCCAAAGCTAGTTCAGTCCAGATGTCTGGCTCCAAAACCCGTGCCCTTTCAAATACAGCATGCACCTGAGGTGATATTTCCCCTCAAAGTTTTCACTAAAGTCTATTCAAGGATTTTTCTTCTTTCCTCAGGGAGAGCTATTTCCATGAAAGCATTTGGTGTTACATTTTACTATAAAGCAATTCCCTCATAACTTTTATTTATGTCTTATTTCTTTTACTATTTCAGTGAAATTTTTACATCATTTCAAGTGTATATTTCTTCATACAGAGACCTCATATGTTTAACACAGTGTGATGTCATATAAATATTTTGCCCAATTGGATCACTGTGATACCAAATCCAGCCGCAGAGGGGAGGTCCTGCCTAGGCTCCTGCTGGTGCTTCCCTTTACTCAAATGTCACGGCAGTCTTTGAATAAGCAGATCAGCCACTGATTGTGAGGCAGCGGAGGAGAACGAGGAGAGTGGGAAGGGATGCCAGGACTCTCGCTTCTCCAGGCTTGGCCCATGCATAACGTGTGCGTCAGAGGGCCCTGGCTTCAGCTTACTGAACAGCAGTTTAATGTGCCCTTCAATGGCATCCCATAGAAATCACTTGCCAGTGGTGGAAGACGTCTGGCTCCCTAAGAATTGTGTAAACAACTTACCTGATCAGACAGGAGACAACCCACTTTCCCACAGATACCCAAAAGCACTGGGCTCCAAAGTGGGAAAGCCCAAAAGAAATATCACTGAGCAAACAGGAACGTCAGAACTGCCAGTTATGTACATCTTTATAATCTCCCCCTTTAAATGTTTGAGTTTCATCTGATAGGTTTGTACGTATTTAATACATTAATATTTTAGTACCCACATAGACCCTGTTAGTTAATAGACATATGTGGGGGAAAATATACTTGAAAACTGTTTGCCAACATGGGTGCAAAACCAAAGCAGCTTAGAGACTCTCTGCCTAGAGGAAGGTGAACATCAGTGGAGGTGGTGGCGGGGAGAGCCTGCCCTCAAATTCCTAAAACCCAGAAGATAAGCCTGAATTGCCTGGGTCATAGTGTAGGAAGAGGCGACCAGGCCAGAAGCAAGGTGCAGTTGTACCACTCCCTGCTTTTCTTCTTGCAATTGAGGGTGACGCTGTCAGATTGCCTGAGAAGCAGATGGGTTACGACAGTCACAGAAGAGCCCTCCATTTCTTGAGCAGCCCCAGACAGTGGCCCCCAGGACTCTGAGAGACTAGCCCTCTTTCCCAAAGTGATGAGATCTGCTGGTCAAAAGATCAAATGGCAAAAGACGTTAAAAGGTTCATCGCTTGTCCTACAAGAAATGTACATTAAACCTGTTGAGAATAACACCCTGTTCAACATCAGCTACATAGATTTAAACAAATCAGTAATTGGCCAAGGTAGAGAAACAAGCGTTCCCATGTGCACCCAGTGAATGCGTAAACTGGCAAAATCTTTCTGCATGCGATTTGAAATACTGACCAAGGGTTTAAAAAATATACACATCTACCTATCCATCAATTTCTCCTCTGGGTATTTTTTAAAGGAAATAATCAAATTTGTAAATTAAGTTGTAAATACATAGATGCTTGTTATTCAACCATTTATTCATCCTATACACATTTTTTGGTGTCTTTTATGAGGCAGACTCTGTGCTAGATGCTACAACACAACATAGAATGAGATAGGGCTCCTGCCCTCCTGGAAGTTATTAATACTCATTGCAGTGTTATTCATAATAGGAAAAACCAGAAATGAGCAAAATGACTAAAATTCATTTCTTCTTGCAGCTATGAATTACTACATAGCCATTACAATTTGTATTGTGGAAGACACTGAAAAATATTCACAGTAGGTGACTGAGTGAAAAAGCAGTTAACAAAACAGCATATGCAAAACAGCATATGGCCTCGAATGATCAGAGAAGGGTCACAGCTCAGCCTAGCATTTGAGACAGAGGTAGTTTAGAATGAAAAGACTTCCCTTTAATGAAACAGAACAAAAAAGCATTGGAACATATGACCATCACTTCTTCCTGCTTCATGAATGTTTCCTGAAGTAATTCTAGATGTAGCTAGGGGAGTAAGTAACAACAGCATTAATGGAAAATTCTGAGAAGCAGTAAGACACATCTAAAGAACTATGGCCAGACTGTAAATAGGCACCTCACCTAATATTTAAAAAGAATCTCCAATGTGATTGATGAAAGGTCCCTAAGAGAAACGGGCTTGCTCATGCATTGTTGGTATGACAGTGCCTTGTTATAATCTTTTGAGAAGGCAATTAACAATATCTATGAAAATTCCTAATGTCATTGCCATAACTTAGCAATTCAAACAATAGGAATATACCTATAGGAGTACTTATGCCTACATTAAAAAAATTTAATAAGGAAATGAAAATTTGTCAGCATATGTATAATGGGAGTCTCACAAGGAGAAAGAAAGAATATTTGAGGAAATAATGCCCCAAAAAATTCCCAAATTTGATGGAAAAGATTAATCTGCACACCTAAAAAACTCAACAAACTCCAAGTGAGATCAACTCAAAGAGATCCAGACTGAAATATACCATAGTCAGATTGTCTAAAGCCAAACATGAGAAGAGAAATCTTGAAAACAACAAGGAAAAAATGACACATCAGGTACAAGTGATCACTGGTGACATTAACAACTGACATCTCATCAGAAACTATGTAGACCAATAGTTAGTGGGATGCATTATTCAAAATGTTGAAACAAAAAAGAATTGTTCATCCAACAAAATAGCCTTCAAAAATGGAGAGGACGTTCAAATAAATCAATATAAACAAAACCCAAGATAATTCGTTACTACTAGACCCGCCCTACGAAAAATACTAAATGGAGTCCTTTGGGCTACGTAAAAGGACACTAGACAGTAACTGAACTGACTTAAAGAAGTCACCCTGGACCATGCTGAATACTAGGAATATGAAAGAAATGACCACTTACAACACATACTTGGAACAGCTCTACCAAAGGCGCCCAACTTCTACCTTCTAAGACAATATCATGGTACAGAAATAAGCATCGTGCACCATGACCAAGTGGGATTTATCCCGAAAATGCAAGGTTGGTTTCATGTCCGAAGATAGATCAATGTAATATGCCCTGTTAATAGAATAAAGGGCCAAAGCATGATCCTCTCAATACATACAGAAAAAGTATATGACAAAATATGTGGTTAAAACAACAATCCCAACAAACTAGGATAGAAGAAAACGTCTTTGCCTAATGAAGGACATCTGTGAAAAACCTGCAGGTCACATCATACTCAGTGGTCAAAGACGAAATGCTTTCTCCTTCAAAGCAGGTCCAGGACGTCTACTCTCACCACTTCTGTTTTATATTGTACTAGAGGTTCCAGTCAAGGCAAGAAAAAGAAAAGCCATCCAGATTGAAAAGGAAAATGTAAAACTGTGTTTGCGGATGACATGATCTTGTAGCTAGAGAACTTTAAGGACTCTCTCTCTCTCTCTCTCTCTCTTCCTCCCTCCCTCCCTCTTTCTCTCTCCTCTCATCCCTATTAGAACTAATAAGTTCAGTAAGATTGCAGAATACAAAGGTCAATATACAAAAGCAAGTTGTCGTTCTATACAGTAGCAATGAACAAATGCAAAATGAAATTTTGAAAACTTTTATTTATAATAGCGTCAGAAAGAGTAAAATACTTCTGGATAAATTTAACCAAAAAAAGGCAAGATTTGAGCCACTAATAATCCCCCCCCAAAGTGGGTCTAAATCATAGTTAATCCATTTGCTATCAGAAAGTGTGAGTTCAGCTTTTTGTGTTAGGAAAAAAAAAAAAATATATATATATATATATATATATATGTATGTATGTATTTGGAAAAAATTATCCAAAAAAATGTATGTATGTTCATTCATGTTTTTATAAGAAAAATCATAATGGGAAAAAAATCATGTTTTGATGGTACGGTAGGCCAGCCAGGTAAATCAAACAATCTAGGCATAAAGATAAATCATAAGAAAATGCCCATGAACAGAGACAGGAATAGGCCTCCATGGGAATGCTTACTTACTGAGGTGGAGGAGAAATAAAATGGGTGAGAGGAGATTAAAGAGTAATTCCGAGAAAAGCCCTATGCCAAATTTCTGGTTACCTTATCACTTTCCTCTTACTCTTCAAGCTTTACCCTCTGGTTTTCTAATGCAATGTTCAATCACACTGAACTAAACGAAAGTTGATTTGAAGGGCTAATGACCCAATCTTGTTTTCTCTGGACATTTTGAGCAGAGCTAATAAATATCTCCCTTTTGTATGACTTAGCTCAACCTAAGAAATAATACCAGCAATAATATCATCATTTTGCAATGAAAGTCTAATTGGAATGTGAATGAAAGTGCTATTGGCCAAGGCTCTCTATCCCCTACTTATGTCTTATTTGGAAATCCGACCCAATTATCTGTCAAAGAGGAATATCTTCCATCTTGTGATCATTTGTCACAGTTATGCCATCTGTCTCACATAACTAGAAGAAAACTGGCACCCACGTTCCCCCAGAATGACCGTCAGCTCTCAAAACATCCTATTTTCTCTTTGCCAAGAACGGAGTGACGACTGATTTCAAAGTGTAAGTACTTATCGTGTAAAACAAATTACTTGGGAGGGGGAGATTTTTTAAGAAAACAGGGTTGGAAGAGCATTTTGGTGTCATCAGATATTTTAGACTATGTTCCCACAGGGTAACCTAATTTATACTTCTTTGTATCTGTCTTTGAACTTCCAATTTAGTTTAACAAATTCTTTTTGAGCTCCTGCTATATGAAATGGAAAGAGCCAATTATTAAAAGGATATCCACCTGTATTAGCCAGGGAAATGGCTCTAGCTCTAAGAAAGAAGACTTCAGATTTCAGTGGCTTCAAACCCAATGAGAGTTCATTTCTCACTTACTTACCAGCTCAGTGATGCTGTTCCAGGTCAGCCGGCAACTTTCTTCCACCTGGTGATCCAGGGATTCAGGCTCCTTCTATCTTGAGTTCCTGCTGTACTCTTCTGCTTGGCAGAATCTTCTGCCTCAAGCTGCCCAAGAGGTGTACGAGTGAGGAAGGCATACCTGCTTGTTGAAATGCCCAGACCAGAGGGAACACTTGTCACTTCCACTTACATTCAACCAGTAAGAACAAGTTACTTGGGCATACCAGGATATGCAATACATTGGCCAATGTAGTCCCTTGGTGGGATAGCACTTCCTTGCAACAACTTTACACTCAGAAAGGAGTGGGCAAAGCTAGAGGCATCTGTCATTCATAATGTGTAAGATGTACTTTCTACCTTCAAGAAACCTTTGTCAGAGAAAAAAATTCACAAGGGAGAAATGTGTTGGAAGAGGTGCATTCGAGATGATACTGGATTGACAGAACTGCCAGACAGGGTTGGTACGAGGGCATTCCTGATGGAGTGAGGGCATTAACAAAGCATGGAAGCAGAGAGGGAGTGTTGAGTAATAGTTTTCCTGTAACAAAGCTTTGCATAGGAGAGGATCAAGCTTTAAAGGTGGTTTAGGTCACTGTTATATAAGTCCTTAATGTCTGGGAGAAAGAGTTTGAATTCTGTGCCTCCATTATCATGATTATCTTGCATTCCTAACACAAAGGCCTCAGAACAATGATAGCTTTAATCGCTGACAAGTAACAAAACACATTCAGTATGAAGGGATTTCATTTTTCAGATGGTAACAATAATGACAGCATCATATTGCATTCACATGCTGTAATAGATTCCAAATTTTTGCCTTTGCTCCCATGCATCTTGATATTTACGAAATACAATCCAAACGTTTCCACTTCACTGTCACTCCTTCTCCAGGTTTATCTCACATAGTTATCTAGAGAGGCAGGGAAGAGCAGGGGTGGGGGGGGCGGGAGGGAGTGAGGAATGGGGTGGCAGGGCAGGGCAGACGTACACATTGGCATCACAAACCTACAATGCCTTTCCTCAAGAAGGGCAAAGGACCTTCCCAGGGTTGTGGACTCTGCACATTCCACAAATATGAGTTCCTTTCTCCTTCAATAGACAGTGTAGTCACAATATTAGGGCCAACAACGGCATGTATTTCATACCAGAAATTTAACAGACATAAATATTTGTTTAAAACAATCCAGGTACAAAGGGACAGGAAGGGCACGAACAATAGTATTGTGGAGCCTTAGAAAGGTGGTAACTGGACTAGAAACGAAACTTTTTCTGAAGGTGTTTAAGTTTCTAACTCTAGTGTTCTGTGAATTGTGACTTTGATGAATATCACTCCAAATGGGAAGTGGCTTTAAAAGATGCCCAGGTGGGGCATTTAAGAAATTCTGATTGCGAGTAGGGTCTGACTGTTCCCACTGTGCTGATATAGCCATGTATTAGTTGACTCCCCTCTTGGAAACAAGACGGGAAAGAAAGAGACAATAAATAAATAGATTATGGAGAGATGCTGCCTTCCCTCTTTTACAGAAGTTTTACTTGAGGCTCTTTGACCTGCCTTTTCTAGTACTTTCTTATTTTTTAGGTTTAATTTAATGTAATCCAGTTTTACAAAATTGTTTTCAAGCCATTGTTACCTTGGTTTAAAATAGTCTAAGTAGGCATGATATAACCTAGATTTTAGTTATGCAAGGCTCTTAATATTATATACTTAATCTTATTTGCTTCATAAAATGAAACTATAAGCAATAATTTTCACAATTATCAATATTTTTACAAGTTCACATTCATGACCCTCTTCCCACTACAAAATTAGCAAAAATTTAAATATAATAATTAAAGTTGGTGAGAATATTGTGAGATGAACATTCTCATTCGGTGATGCTGTTAAATTAAAACAAACTTCCTAAAAAGCAATCTGGCAAAACATATCAGAGGTTTAAAATGTCTGTTTCATTTGTCTTGAATATTACACACATACTCAAACAAAGCAAAACGACACTATCCCTCCCCACAAAAAACCAAAATGTCAATGTGTTATCTCTTGGTGATAGGATAATAGATATTTTTTACTTCAGAATTATAATTTAAAAAAAATTTTTCCCCAGTGAGAAAGTATTACTTTTATGATTATGGTGAAAATCCTTTCCACAATTTAAGAATATTAAAAATTTTAATAAATAAAAAATATTAGTAATATTCAGTGAGAAGATAATATTTTATAAAGACTATAATATCAACTAATTATATGTGAATGTATGTACTTATATACACGTATATAACCATTCATCTAATAAATAGAACTGTTCTTTAAGGCCTAAAATAAGGTACAAATAAACTAAGTCTAAAACCATGTCTATCCATAAGTGTTTAGCATTAGTGAAATATGAGAATTATTTTTAATTTTGTAATTTATTTAACATTAATTTTTCAACACTGATCTTTTTTTAAAATAATGCCTGCAGCACCTAGTCTTCCTAGGTGGAAGACTCCCATCCAAGTACTAACCAGGTCTGACCCTGCTTAGCTTCCAAGATCTGATAAGTTTGGATACATTCAGGGTGGTATGGCTGTAGACTCAACACTCACCTTGCATTGCTTTTATATGCAGAAAAAAAACTTAAAAATAAAATAGAAAAAATCTCTACACAGCATTATTATATCATTCTATTCACTGTACAGTATACAAATTATGTCAAGTTGTCAGCTTCCTCACTTATAAATTAAGAGGATAGACTAAATATTCTCTAAGGTACCTCCCAGGTCTAAAAGACTCTTAAGTCTATGAACCATACACCTGATAATCTAATAAATAATTACCAAAACAATGGACTTCATCTACTGTATGTTTAAAAAGACTCTGACCTTGTGATATCATGGTATAATACTGAGAGCATGGCCTTAGCATTAAAAAAAAAAAAAAAACTTGATTAATTCCTTTACTGGGTCTCGTTTTCCTCATTTGAAAAGAGGGGGTAATAATACTTTTCTCAAAGGGTTGAATAGAGGTTGAAATGTGATAACAAATCTGAAAGCCTTCACATGTTGGCTGGCATGGTATAATGCTTCATAAATGACAGTTTTCTCAATAATCCAAGATTTGATGAATGTATTTGCTTGGTTGCACTGGACCTTTGGTTTGTAGACCCTGTATCTAAACTCCCATTTCGAGCCCTGCGACTGGAAGTAGGGGGTGACTTTTACGAGGACTAAGCTGTGTCAACTTTGGGAAGTTGAGACAGAGGTTCAGGTGGGACCCGAGCACAGTAGCATGTGTGGCCAGGTCTTCAGGGTTCTCTAGTGCTGAGTGGAGAAAACCGGGCAGCACAGCTGGAGTTGGAGCATCACAGAGGAGAAGCCTGGTTGGATGTTATTCCTTTGTGCCTGCTTGCTCACCTGCTCCCCAAACTTTCTTCCTCCTCCCCTCCCTTATTTCAGAAAATATTTAACAGTACAGATTATATGACAGTCTTGGTGCTTGGCATTGGAGTTCAGATATTAAATAAGATATCGACTCTGACTTTAAGGAGGTTATAGTCTTATGGGGGAGGCAGATAATAAAAATCACAAACCCACGTGATCAGTTCTGCACACAGGGTATATTGATAGCCAGAAGAGGGAGAACATATTTCTATTTGGAAGGGGTAGTGGGGGCTGCAGGACATGGTGAGAGAAGGCTTTTCAAAGGTGATTCCTTCAAGTAATTTTTCTTTCTAACATCTTTCTTTCAGAAGTAGGTTTTGCTCTAGCACTCATGATGTGTTTGGGGTGGGGAGGGAGCACCCATCAAGAAAAACACATGGAGATATAATAGCGTGGCTCCTTCATTAGGGAAGCTCACAGGGCTGAGCTTGCTAATGAGAAGTGTGTGAGGTAAGGGGAGGAGGGAAATGAGAGTCACCACCGGATCATGAAGGGTATAGGCCATGTTTAAGCATTAGAAACAGCAACTTGACAACAGAAAAACAAAACCTGATTAAGAAACGAACAGCAGATTCGAATAGACATTTCTCCAAAGAAGATATACAGATGGCCAACAAACATGAAAAGGTGCTCGATTTCAGTAATCACTAGGAGATGGCCATTATGAAATGATGATGATGATGATGATGAATGATGATGATGATGATGATGATGATGATGGTGGTGGTGGTGGTGGTGGTGGTGCTGACGTGTTGGTGAGGCTGTAGAAAACTTGGAATCCTTGCGCACTTGTGGCAGGAATAGAGAATAGTGCAGCCACTATGGAAAACTGTAAGGCAATTTCTCAAAAAATTAAAAATAGAATTTCCGTATGATCCAGCAATCCCACTTCTTGATATTCATCCAAAATAATTGAAAACAGGATCTCCAAAAGAGATATTTGTAGACTTTTGCTCAAAGCAGCATTATTCATAATAGCCAAGAGGTGGAAGCAGGCCAAATATCCATTGATGTGGTAAACGTGGTAAATATATACAATGGAATATTATTCAACCTTAAAAAGGAAGGAAATCCTGTCACATGCCACAACTGGGATGAATCTTGAGGCCATTATGCTAAGTGAAAGAAGACGGTCAAAAGAGAGCAGATATACTGCATGATTTCATTTGTATGAGGTATTTGAAGTCATCGCATTCATAGAAACAGAAAGTAGAATGCTGGTTGCCAGGGACTGGAGGAGGGGGAAATGGAGAGTTGTTGTTTAACAGCTGTAGAGTTTCAGTTTTACAAGATGAAAAAGTTTTAGAGAGCTGTTTGTTGCACAGTGTGCAGTATTTAACACTAATGTACTGTATACTTAAAGATGGCTAAGATGGTGAATTTCATGTTTTTTTTTTTTTTCTTTTTTCTTTTTTTTTACCACAATAAAAGAAAAGAAATAAAGAACTGGGAAGAGTCTCTTGAAGGCGGTGGGTAGTTTAAAGCTGGGAGGGACATGGCCACACCTGAGTTTTATACAGCAGCCTCTGGGGAAAGTATTTCATGGATTGGCAGTGGAACAGACTGGAGCCTGGTGAGACCACTGGAGGGCCTGAGATGGTCCAGGCCTGGCTGGATGAGGGTGTGACAAGCTCAGAGAGAAACAGGAAGGAGATGTGACAGCACATAGGAATGCAGGCGTGGCTCATTATTCCTGAGGTGCGCAACTGTGGACACCATCCCCCTGGGCAATTCTGGTCATTCTCAAGCTTGGCATGTTGTTAATACGGCCCAGAGAGATCAAGAGGACTCACTGTCAGGAATTCACATCAGCTGCTTGGTTGTTACTCTGTAATGACGCTGGGACAGGGTCCTCTGCACCTCACTCCCTCCCTTTGTCTCTTTCTTTTTTTTTTTTTCCTTTTCCTTTATTTTTTTTTTAGACAGTAGCATTGATTCCCTTCAATACTATCATTCATTTTCAAAGTTGCAATTCTCCTAAAGTCAATTAGAGAGAGTCTTGATTCTGAGAATATCTCTAAAAATTTAGTCACTTTCTATTTATCTCTCTCTTTTTTTTTTTATCTCCATTCAATGGAATTTCCCAGCAATGATATCATTCTCCAGAAATGCATCCTGGGTGAAACCTTTTTGCATCTCCACATTTGAGAGAAACCACTGCAATGAATGCTTTCCTTTGTACAAATGCCACTAACATGTGACTTCTGGAGAATGAGTGTGTCACAATAAGAGGGTGAGAAAGACAAGGCCACCCTGAAATTCAGGTGCTGGGGGTCAGATAGGGTACTTTTAAGTGCGGGACTCTGTCAGGCATACCACATTCTTGGCACAGTTCAAATTTTGACTCAACAAAATAACATAGTTCTTAATGTTGCTGGCTTTTGGAATTAGTTGTGAAATGTGGACAGCCTGAATGCCAAAAGCCCAGAATAATTTCTTCAAAACTAATCATGAATGACCTTTGGTAAAATAATGTTGCTTATTACAATCATCTTTCATATTACAATTTACAAATCATCAAAGCTCTTATTTTTGTCCTTTGGTATTTCATTTACTGCTTCCAATTTTAGATAAGTTATAATATCTCTAAAGATATCACTACTGCTTGTTTTCTGCTACTTTGCTATGACTTAATTTATGTTTGTTAAATCTATCTAAAGTGGGGTGGGGTTTTTTTGTATAATGGGAATTAAATTGTTTTTTAATATTCCTAGCATCCAGAAATAAATCCAGAAGGCATTTCTCCAAAAAGTAGATAATTTGCATATTTTGTAAAATGCCTAACAGTGTAAATGTGAGATAATTTAAGCAAGAAGAAAAAACTTTTCTCACTTCACACCTCCCTTGGAAAATATTTGAAGTACAATAGTCACTTATCTAATTTTCTTTGAAGGTACTTTTTGATAGAATCCAGGAAAACTACCCTTTGTAAAATAGATAAATATTTCATCTGAAAACCTGATCCACTTAAAAAAAATAACTACCAAGCATGTTTAAGCATCTAGGTTAGTTACTGTGCTACAACTTCTATTCAATAGAAGTTTCATGCTGAGAAAAACCATGAAGTACATAAGATGAATGCCTTCACTTTGATTATTATCTTCAGGAGCTAGAAAATAACTACTTGCAAATATTATGCGTGAGGGTAATTGCTGTTTAATGGAGAGAAACTGGGGGAAATAATTATAAGAGTGAAGAAGATATTTCCTAACCATCTGTCTTTTGAAAATACGAAACAAAAAAAAAAACACAGTATATTTTTCAGAAAGACTTGGAACTAATGCCAAAAGGCGACAGTCTGATGGCACACGACTAAAGAACTTTCCATGAATAAATCTGAGATTACTGTATGTAAAAGTTCTTTCTGGAGCCATCACCAAGGTGTGCTTTACTCTTACAGCCAATCACCTTTATGTGGCATTTCTATATATCTGATGGTGGAAGAAGACATCCAACTGAGATGTCACTAATTGGAATCAGGAGATGCCAATAGAAAGACATTTCCTTTGATGGGAGTGGGGGTGGGATAGCAATGGAGAAAAGCAATTTTCGAACTTCTTATTTTGTTTAATGAACTGAAGACATATTAGTAAGCTAATAAAGTCTATATTTATGAGCCTTTATAAGTTTTATTGAGATAACATTTCACTGATGTTGTCTTCTGCCGAAGCGGTATGCTTAAGTCTATAGATATTGGCCCCTTCTCCAGCCCCGCCTCTGGGGAGCTGCTGATCTGGATGCAGGGAAGGAGCAGCGCCGTGAATTATTCAGCATGACTGATTTGCTGCTGTTCAACAATCTAGGAGTTAATAACCAGGCAAGACGACAATACAAGAGATTTTGCGAGGCAGTATGTGATTAAGTGTGTAGCTGGAAGTAATCTCTTCTCTAAATTTCCAGAGCACTGTATCCGTGCCTCTTATGTCTCTTTCTAATGTTACTGTTCTATCTCTCTTTTCTCACTACTAGAGAGTGAGCAACTCGAGGGCAAGCCCCAGTTCTGATTCATCTTTGATTCTGCCCCGCAGAGCCTAACCTAGATCTGCCTAGCCGTGCTGCAGGTAAACATTTGTAATTTTAATAGAATGAGGGACACAGAAAATAAGTTTCAAGGGAATGGGGAAGGGGCATGGGTTTGTGTGAAGATTCTCATATTAGACAAAAAACAGATTTAAAACAACCAATATATGCCCGAAGCAGACATTGTTTTTACCTCTGTAGCATCATTCATTCATCATTTTTGTAGTGAGACTGCCTTGATTTTCTTTTGGAGAACTCCTTACTGCTCCCCTATTGCATTGTATGTCTTTGGTGGCGCTGTCATCAAGGTGGCCTGTCCTCCCTTGGCCTAGACAATCGCCCTCTTGGAAGTGGAACTCAGGCAGAACAAGGAGAGAAATTACGAAATTACTAGTGACTCATCCTAGCAGGAGCCTGTCCACTGGGATAACGGAAATTATCCATTTGGTCTTCCATCCTCTGACAGATGGCTACTCATTCTTTGTCATGCCTTTCATCAAAGGGCAGAGTCTACGTCCCCTCCCTTCCGTCTGGGCAGATTCGGTGATAGCCCTGATCAATAGAATCCGGGAGAAGGGACCATGTCAGTTTCAGTGCCAAGGCCTTCGTAGATAGTGCTTTCACTGTTTGTCTCTTGGAAGCTTCTTTTGGAGCCTGGAGGCACCATTTATATCCAACTACCCCGAGGCCACCATGCAGTGAGGAAGCCCAAGCCAGCCCAACAGAGAGGTGGGGAAACAGATGCCCACCAGATGCCCCGGTATGGTAGCCTTCCCGGTGCCTAACCCACAAGTGAAGAAGTCTTCACACGACTCCAGCCTCAGAAGCCATTCGACTAATCGACCCCAATAAGAACTCCCAGATGAATGCATTGACCCCTAAAAACTAGAAGAGATACCAATAAATTGTTTTAATTCACTATGTTTTGAAGTGGTTTGTTCTGCAGCAATGGAAACACATCTAGACTCTCAGCTCTTCAGAAATGCTTCAAAGTCTTCCGCATTTATAACTGTCGCACTGTCTCACGTTCCTGTAGCACAGCATGGTGTCATAAGTACGTTAACGAGCATCATCTCGTCTGTTCTTTTCCGTGCCTCACTTCTCATTCATGAAATGGAGTTATGAGGTACTTTCATCACAGGGTTGATGTGAGGAAAAGAAATGGATTCATATATAAATCACTTCAAGCATTGTCTAGCACAAAGTAAGGGCTCAAATAGTATAGCTTTTATTATTTTTTAAAAAGTATTTCTTCTATAATAGTCCCACAGTCTAGATGAGAGAGCTAAACAAATTAATTCAGAGACTGCAAACTGCTTACTTACTGTTGGCTTGCCCAGTTTAAAAAATATTTGAATAAGTTGCAGCCATTTAAAAGCTGAGGTTTCGTGCGAATACCTACAGTCTTGGCTTATGTGAAAAACAGGATGATGTCTTGGCACTGAGCCTGCATCCTGCAAGGCACTGACTGTCTACTGACCAGTGACTTCCCACTTTATGGGGAATCTGCTCTCCAGTTCCTCATGGGGCCACACCCCCAGGCTTACATCCACCACCTTCATTCATTTACATCCTCTGCCTGGTCCCGGGGACATTTGACTTTGATACTCAAGGAAGAAAGGAAAGAAGAAAGAAAGAGAGGGAAGGAGGAAAGATGGATTCAGCAAGTGGACATGTTCTTTCTGTCACTGTATCAGCAAACGCTTTAATAATCGAAATGTGCTTTATTTGATTAGGAGGATCAAATTTGTCTTTGAAGAACAAGAACCTATTTCAGTCATTAAGCAAAATAAATGTTTGATTTGGAGGCCTGTTCTTACTTGAATGCTTACAAAATATTTCTTCTTGAATGGGAGATGCTGTCTCTCCTTAGCAAGGATCTTGGGGAAAAAAAATGTTTATGACTCTGTTTGTAAAATAAGCATGGCCAAAATATTTTGAAAATTTTTTATTTAAAGAAATAGATGCTTTTTAAGGGAAATCTTATTTAAGTTACTTAGCTCTCCTTTGCAATCTTACTTTTCCACGTGGCCTCAATTAGCATTAAATTTACCCCTAGAACTAGAGTTGCCGCCTTTTTAGAAAGGGTTATGTTTGAAGGAATTCTGTGCCCTTCCATTAATTAAAAATCCTTGTAGGATCCTTTGACTGATGCTTTGTCCTAAATTAATTGGAACTATGCAACTTTCACGTATCATCCCAGCGGAGGCAGTAATTATTCTCATCTAAATAGTGCGGTATGAATTTAAGGATGCCTTGTCTTATATGTGAGTGTGTTTGCAAATGTTTTCTGTCTCCCACCCAGTTCAAAAGTGGGGAGAGTCCCTGTTATTTGTGATTTGAGGACTGAGACACCGGTGTGACATGCAGCCAGTTGCAGAGCTGAGTTTTCTACAAGCCAGGGCCTCCACCTGGTCTCCCGACATGAGCACACCACTGGACCAGTGAGGCTTCGTTTTCCTTGGGGTTCTAGTGGGCACCGTCCTGGCCCCTAAGAGGAGAAAGTCCACAGTTTACATCACATTTAATAATCTGCCAATCAGTCAGCACCTAGTAAAGATGCAGGAACATAAAACAGCTTGTGTAAAGGTTATTAAAGTAACACAAACACAAAGAAAACTGGAAAATAATAACAGAAAAAAATCACTATGGTCCCATCAACCAAAAAATAATAGGTTTAACATTTTAGTGAAGTTTCAGCCAAGCTTTGTTTCTTAAAAATATTAATAATCAGAGCGAATAATTTTGCATTTTGGTCTTTTGACATGCTCTAGTCAGTATTTTCCCCTGCTATTCCTAGCCTTCATAGATAAAATTATAATGGCTACAAAATATTTCAAGGAGACATATCATAATTTATGAAATTGGTTCCTTAATATTTGTACTTTAAATTTGCTTCCAATTTTTATAAATAACACGTCACAAACATCATTGCACATAAAGTTTTTCATATATTTAAGATTGTGTCCATATGCCAGAGCCTCAGAATTGGAATTACTCAGTCAAAAACCATGGAAAAACTTTATGGCTCTTGATGGGTATTAAGTTGTTTTCCCAACTGTTTTAACCAATGTAGACTGCCACCTCACATGTATGAGAGGGAGTGTGTTGTCACCTCCTTACTAACAGTGGGTATTATCAGTTTTTTAAATCTTAAATTGGTTAACATGGTATTTTACAATTGAAATTTATATTTCCTTGACTATATTCAGAATGAATTTTATTCCATGTAAGTACTTGTTTTTTCTTCATGTTAAATGTCGTTCAGTGTCTTCTGTGAACTTATCTATTAACATCTTGGTGTTTTCTTATCTTTTTGTGGTTTCTTTATATAAAGTGGTATTAATGTTGTTATATTTGTTGGAATCATTTTCCTAGTGATTTGAATTCTAAAAAATATTGCAAACATAAAGAAACATTTATAAAATAATATAGATAACACTCATAAGCCTACATCCAGCTTTATCAGATACTTTTTTGTTATCATTTTAGAAATTTTTCAGGAAGAAAAAACTACAAACTACAATAGATATATAATCTGTATGATATTGATTTTTTTTTTAATTTGTTGAGACTTGCTTTGTGACCTCACATGTTGTCAGTCTTTATAAATGTCTGATGTGTTTGTGAAAGGAAGAAACATTCTTGTTTACCACTTGCAGGATCCCCTATATTCCTACTGGATCAAACTTGTTAGTTTTATTTTCTAAATATTCTATATCCTTCCTAATGTTTTTTGTCTTCTTAGTCTGATAAATGGTTTAAAAATTTCCTACCATGATTTCGGATTTGTAAGTATTTCCTTGTTATTCTGTTTTTGCTATATATATATGTGATATGTGTGTGTGTGTGTATATATATATACAACACACACACATATATATTGCTATATATATATATATTTGCTTTATGTATTTTGTAACCGTGTTGTTAGTACATACAAATTCATGATTGTACATGATTTTTGTCTTGATTATTATATAGCATCTCCAAGCTTTTTGTTTCATATTCTATTTTCAAATATCCTTCAAATATTTTCAGTCTAAAGTTCATTTGTTGATTTCTTTATTTAATGTTTATACTTTTTATTTCTATTTGTTTTTCTTTCTGATCCACCTATTTCTTGTTTTATTATTGATTTTTTGCTTCATATTTTTTTTTTAATGGAAAGGTTATCTTCATTTACCTCTTTGAACCATCAGCACATGCGTTTTCAATTCTTATCAAATGGTTTCATAAAATTAATTTTATCTAGAGAGAATCATGTTCTAACTGCAGAGGTGGTGTTCGTACTCTTTCTTAAGTTAGATATTTAAATGTGGTTTGGGAATTTTATTTTGCAGGAGGCTCGTTTTTAGTGGAAAGGTTTTTAGTCTTTTATTTATTTCCTCTTTTTTTTCCGCCTCCATACTCACTCCTTCCTATCTGACAATATTGCTTTTGCCACATGGCACCCTGGGGAACCCAGTCCAGGATTGAGTACTCAGCAGTATTTTGGAATTTCAGCTTACTTTGATACTGTAGGTATCAGAGTCCTTCAATGCATCAGGCTGTGGGTTTGAATTCCTACTTACCAACATTCACAGCTCTGTATGTGGCCATAGCTCTACGCAATGGGTGAGCCAACTTTCTTTCAGTCTCTTATGACTAAAAGGAGCTCCAACCCTAGTCCTTGTGCTCAGAGTTCTCTGTATGAGGCTGTACATTGTTAGTCTTCATTAACCTGTGGGAGCTGAACCCTTGGACATGGGAATAGAAGGCCGATGGGTATATAGTTGCAGTTCTCTCTTCGCTGTGGTATTTTTTTGTTTGTTTCTGCTCCATGTTGATATTTATATTTATGCTTTTTGAACCCAATGAAATCATTTGATTTCCCCTTTTTATGTCCTATTTATTATTGCTATGCGTTTGGAACGGGTATGGGAACTGAAGGTGGGAGGGGATGTTTTATCAGAGCTGAAGCCACTGCACCACTTGACCAGACATACAACAGTTGTTCACTTCTGCTTACATTTAATATGCAAAAGTTTGAAGCTTACGAGATCAAATATTACTTCATTCCTCTTTTGATTCCTCTTCATACTTCTAACCTTAAAGAACTCTCTACTCCAGATGTTGAATATTTACTTTTCCTACTTTTTCTTAAGATCTTACTATTTTATTTTCATCTTAGGTTTTTAATTCTACTTAGAACACATTTTATTATAAAGTATGAGATGAGCTAAAATTAAAAGAGCTTAAAGAGCTAAAATTCTCTCAACACTATTTACTGAAAAATCCTTTTTCTTATTATCATTTCCTAAAGTATTATATATAATAGGATTTATTTCTGAGCTATCTCTTTTGTTTTATTAATTAACCTCTCTAGTCAACTTCCAATAGCATTGTTTTAATTATTGAAGTTTTATATGTTTTAATATCAGGTAGAACTAGTCCCATTACATTATTCTTTTTTATATAGTCTTTAAAAATTGAATTATAGTTGACAGTTAATATTAGTTCCAGGTATACAACATAGTGACTTGATGTTTTTATGTATTATGAAGTGATCATCATAATAAGTCTAGTTACTATCTGTCACCATATGAAGTTATTAAAATATTACTGATTATATTCCCAATGCTGTACATTATCCCCATGACTTATTAATTTTCTTTCTTTTTTCAAAATGTGTTTTAATTCTATTTAGTTTTTCTCAATAAACTTTATTTTTCTAATTAAAAAAAATCACATTGGGATATTTTTATAGTATTTGCATTAAATCCCCATATTAATTTGAGGAAAATTTACAGGAATCTGGCATGCATTAATATGTCATTAAAAATTTTTCCCATTAATATGTTTTTTATTTTCTTCTTATAGGTTACATTTATTTTTTAAGGTGATTCTAGATTTTTAATGCTTTCTTTCCATTTTCCATTATTTTTTAAAAAAAACTATTTATAGTCCATAGGAGCCCTCTATCTTAGCACTGCTTTCTACATTGGCTGGAATTATATATCTTTTTTCTTATTAACAAAAGCATTTAAAGGTCTGACTCTACCTCTGGTACTGAAGGAATTCCTTGCCCTTTTCAAAAACTATGTTCGAGTAGTATTTGATACGCTATTTAGTATTTTTTTAGTGTTTATGTCTGATTACAAAAATAGTAATCGTCAAAAACCCAAGAAAGAAGGGGAAATTCTAACTTGGAGAATGGTGAGGGGGCTGCTTTACGGATGCCTGTGTTTAAAATATGTGCCTTGAAGAACTTTTGGCAGTGGATTGGGGAAAGGAAAGCTAGAAGGGCATGCTAGAGGGCAAAAAAAAAAAGGTATTGAAATAAAAATATTCAGTAATGTTCATGGGACATTACTGGGTATATGGCATGAAGATGGACACAAATGAGGCCAGCAGTGAATGGGATGAGTTTCTGAAGATCTTGAATGTTAGGCTAAAGAATTTAACATTTATACTCTGCAGGAAGCGAAAATCCGAGTTCCACATTTGTCCTTAAAAATCTCAATTTCCGGAACACACGACATGCCAGTAAAGCTCTTTTTTTGTACTGCAGCACATAGAAGCACAATGTTATATTTGAGAATCACTATTTGTTCATTTCCTGTAAGACATGTTTGAATATAAAATGGGAGGAAAAGGCTTGTATTTAAGTTCCTTCCTGATATTTTTTTTCTCAAAGGGAGGGGGGAAGGTTGCACATTCATCTTCTACAATTGAACAAAGCAAAAGTTCACATCTACGCCCAACTATAAAACACAGTCACAGAAACAGCACTGTGACTCTAAGCACAGAAAATGGTTTATATTGCTAGAAGAGTAAGTTTATAATCAGTAAAGATTCTTTGTGATCTTATCTAAAATCTGAGTAGTTCGTAGTTTTGGTTGTTTACCCAGTAAGTTAAAAAACTTTTTTTTTTTAATCTTGGGTTTATTTTCTTGGTCTAAGGCCAAGTCTATCACCAGTCACGAGTGAGAAAAGATGTTTGAAATTGTTCACATGCAGTTATCTGTGTTCACCCTTATCTTCCATGTATGGCTAGGACTGTTTCTTATTCATCTACTGATTTCACAAAGCCCAGCAAAGTGTTCCTATATTAAATGTTTGCTGAATTATATAAAAAGGTTTCAACTCTCTGTCAAAATGTGAGACAACGACTAGCACTTTGTGATGTGTACATAGATGTGAACATTAAGCTGGTAGCTAGAATCTTAAGGCCCAAAGGTAACCTAGAAGTTCCTAACCTTTTCTCCTTAACTGGGAAGAACTGCACAATGAATGCTGTTAGCTGAAGTGGAAAAAGTTCCAGGAAGGGTATTTTTTCAATATATTAATAGGAAGGTAAAAATATTTACTGACAAAAAGCGATTATCATTAACTAAAAAAAAAAAAAAGAAAGAAAGAATTACACATGAAATAGTAATATCCACCTTTGGAAGTAAGATAGAATAACAGAAGCAGTATCACTAAGTTCCCTCTTCAAACCACCTCCCCACCCCCGGCCCGCCGCCCCATCCAGAAAGGAAGGAAGGAAGGAAGGAAGGAAGGAAGGAAGGAAGGAAGGAAGGAAGAACGGAAGAAAAAAGAAAGAAAAGTTGGCCAGTAAATAATATACTAGCAATGTGCAAACTAAGGAAGGCTACACATTTTGAAGAATGTCATCCTGAGGCAGATTGAAAGGTTTAAAGGGTCTTCTCATTTCTCATTACTCTCTCACCCTTCACAGGCTGTGAAGGCCTCAGAGTGCTACTCAGAGGTACTATGATTCATCTTTTAAGAGCCTCTCTTGGCCATATATGTGAGTATCAGCTCAAGAGAGCATGAGAAGTTGGGCAGAAAGGGTCTTTCTAAAAGTTTTCATTGACACCAGCCCAAAGAGGAGAAAGACCCATTGCCCTAGATATGCATTTGCAGGAGGTTAATTGGCATTGCTCTAAACTAAAGGAGCAGAGGGGACTCTGGGAACTCTTCCTCCCTGGGGCTCTGAACATTCTTCACATTTTCATCATTGTTATACGTCTCCCCTAATCTACTCTGCAGTACTGGATTAAAATGTGCCCTAAGACTCGGCTCTTGAAGTAGATTGGTGGTGACCAGGGTCTGGGCAGTGGAGGATACGGGGTGATGTTGGTCAGAGGGCACAAATCTCCAGTTATAAGATGAATGAGCCCTGGGGAATCTACAGTACAGCATGGTGACTACAGTTAACAATACTGAACTGTATACTTGAAAGTGACTAAGAGAGTAAATTTTAAATGTTCTCATCTCACACACAAAAGTGGTAGGTTATGTGAGGGGACGGAGGTGTTAACTAACCTTATTGTGGTGACCATTTTGCAATATACACATATGCATTAGTATTGTGCCGTACACCTGAAGCTCACACAAATATTATATCTTAATAAAGCTGGAAAAAAAAAAAAAAGACACGGCCCTCAATTCACTTATGGTTTGGGGGTGGAGATTCATTCATTCATTTAATACCTAAGCCACAAATATGTGGCAGGAAGGCAGAGTGTCTGCCAAATGAACGATGCAGCTACTATATGCAATGGGATTTAAGAAGCTACTGCTGTGGGTCAGATGGCCTGGGAAGGCTTTAGAAGGACTTGATTTGACTGGGACCTGTGGAATGGGTAGGATTTGGACTGGAAGAAAAGAAAAGGTGATGAGTTCAGGAGCCCTGAGAGAATTCAAGCAGGAAAGGGAGATTTCACCCAGGTTAGAGAATACGTGGGGGTTAAGAAATGTGGAAAGAAAGGAAAAGTGTGATAATCAGAATAATGCCCCTCTCCAAGATACCCATGTCCTAATCCCCAGAATCTGAGTATGTCACCTTACATAGCAACAGGGACTTTACAGATGTGAGTAAATTAAGAATCTTGAGGTGGGCCAATTATCCTAGATTATCTGAGTGGAATCACTAGGGTCTTTACACATTGGAGTGAAGCAAGAGTGTGGAAGAAGGATGCGTAGTCTCGGAAGCAGAGCTTGGAGGGGTGGGAGGGAGCCGGCCACGAGCCCAGACCGCAGGCAGCCTCTAGAAGCTGGGAAGGCAAGTAATTATTCTCCTCCAGAGCTTCCAGAAAGAACAAGGGCCTGCCAACACCTAGATTCTAGCCTGGTGAAACCTGTGTTAGACTTCTAACCTTCAGAACTGTACAATAATAAAGTTGTGTTGCTTAGGCCACTAAGTTTGTGTTACAGCAGCAACAGGAAACTAATAACAAAAGAGAAGTAACATTAAAGGATTAATGCAGAGCACTTCACATTAATCCTTTTTAGAATATTTAGAACATCCTTACGAGCTGGAACTACTCTTACAACCATTTTAGCAGGAGAAAAGTGAGGCTTAGAGAGGCTGTGAAATTAACCAGGCTCTCAGGCATGGTAAACTACAAAGCAGAGTCTCAGTCAAGCCTACCTGCCCCCAGCTGCTGGTCTTTCCCTGACCCAGGCTGCCTCAGGCTGGTGGGGAGACAGAGAAGCTAGGTAAGCAAGGCCGAGACTTGCTTCCCAGGAATAGTAGCTGATGAATGAAGCACGAATCCACCACAGCTCCACTGACAGAGCCTCAGACACAGTACCTGCTTAGTCAGTTCTGACTGATTGTCAGAAAACACCAGTGACAAGGATGGCAACTCCAGGCCTATCGGTGATTCTACACTTTCCTCTTCACCAGGAAGGTGGATTCTGAGTTGGGAAATGGAGTTTGTCCAGAGGTAGGCAAAAGAGAAGCAAGGGGGAATAAGTGCCAAAGAGGGAGAGGGACAAAAAAAGATGAGGGGGTGGGGTGGGGGTGGATGTGTGTGTGGGTGTGTGGGGGGTGGGCAGGGAGTAGAGGGAGCGCTGAAGATAAACTTTGTTTACATCTACTTTGGCTCAGCGTGGCCAGGCTCAGATGAGTCCCTACCATAGCTATTATTAATGAAGGGGCCAGTCAGACCTTCCCTGTTAAATTCATCTAACCATTTTCCTTTCCAAATGTTAAAATCTGAATTCCCTTTTCTTTTAAACAAATCTATAGAATTATTTAAAACCGGATTTCTTTTAGTGGATCTCTTGTGCCATGTTAAAAACTGCTATTTAAAACCAAATTTATACTTTAAAAGGGTGAATTTTATGCTGTGTGAATTGTATCTCAATTTAAAAAAACAAAATTTAGACTATTTAGTTAAGAGCCCTGGAAGAATAAAGTAAATGTTAAAATTTATCCTAAAATCGAGACTAGGCTCACTTTTTAACCAAAGGTTACATTGTACACAGCATGTCAAATGAAAATTGTGTCCGCTCGCTGAAAATTACTTTGGAAAAGCCCTTGAACTGCCCAGGGTACAGTAATAGTCAGGATTAATAGATGCTTTACCATTTCTTAATAAACCCAGCGCGGCCGGTTTTTCCTCCAGTGTTGGAGTCCACCACTGTTTGTTTCTATTGTTATGCAACAGATGAAGTCATTGGCTTGTATTTCAGGCCTAAGTTGTATGAAAAATACAATTTTGAGTGTGCAGGCACAGTTGACTCGTCAGAAATTAAAGACGCAGATGCAATTTCACTGTATTCTTATATCCTACTATTTACTTCATACTGTTTCATCTAATCCCTTTCCTCACTTCTCTTAACTTATATTTAAGTCCTACTACCTGGCCCTGGAACCTTAACATTCTTTCTGTCTGTAATATAGGCCCCTATAAAAAACCCAAGTCTTTCTGCAGATATACATAATTTTTACATTTTATATTTCTTTATAATCATCTTCTAAGTTTTAAATGGTCAAATTCATTGTTACATCTTTTCTTTTTTATAATTTTCTGATGTAAATAATGCTGCTTCTGATATTAAATAAATGGAACATAATTCTTGACCTTTTTATTGTTTCAAATTTTGAAACAATTGCAATATAGCTGAAAGCACAGTTCAAAGGATTTTATTTTCCTTAACCATTTGAGAGTGAGAATAAGTTGCCAACCTGATACCGCACCACCCCTAAATATTTCTCAGTGTGTTTCTCCACAAATGAGACTACTCTCCTATATAACTGTAAATAACAACCAAAATCCAGAAATTAACATTGATACACTATCACCATCTAATAATATGTAGTCTCATTTGAGTTTGGCCAATTGTTCCAATAATTCCTTTATAGCACGAGCATCAATTCAGAATCAGATATTACAGTTAGTTGCAAATACTGGAATACGTATTCAGCCTTTTCTTGATCTCATGGGCTCGACACTCTGGAAGAGTACAGGCCTGTTATTTTGCAAAGTTTGGTTTAATTTATGTTTTCTCATGGTTAAATTTAAGTTTATTACGAATCTTCACAAGAAAAACACAGAACTGCTGCCGAATTCTTTGCATCCTGCCAACTGACATCATGGTTTAAATTTGTCCCATTACTGATGATGTTCACTTTGATCATTTGGTTAAGGTGGTATCTGTCTGGCTACTTCACCGTAAAATTATTCTTTCCCCTTTTGTAATTAATAAGTATTTGTGGGAAAGTACTTTAAAAGTATGAAATATCCTATTTCTCATTAACTTTCCACTTATTCATTCTTCATTTAGATCAGTATGGATTTGTAATCCTTGTTTTATTCCTTGGGTTATAATCATTCATGTCGATGTTCAAATTTTCTCTGATTTGGCAACTGGGAGCCTATTCATACTGGCTTCCGTGTCCTTCTGACATGTCCCTTTTATTCTTTGAACACCTCTTTGTTTTATGGTGCAACAAAATATTCTAAGCTTACCTTGTACTCTCATTGCATCAGCCCTGGAATCAGGCATTTCTCCAAGGAAACCTGATTCCTCTTAGTGGTAAATGGTTATTTAGAGGCCAAGGCCTGGGTGCTAGATGTAGTCACTGCTCTTGGGGTGTCGCTGGCCAGTAGACAGTATGCACACATGCACACAGGCAGACATAATATATAGAATTATTTCTGTACTTGTACTTACCGACATATTTTGAAAACCATGAGTTCATACTGATACCAAACCACATCTAATTCCAATCCAATTCTCCAATCCAAAGGGAGAAACAGGCTTCCATTATCTTTAAAATATGTGATTATTTGATTGTTTCCCTCTATGTGACTTAGTGGTGATAGCGATACCCCCAAAAGATATGTCTACAGCCTAATCCCTGGAACCCTATGAATGTGACCTCATTCGGTAGAAGGGGTTTTGCAGATGTAATTCAGTTAAAGCTTTCAAGATGAGATCACCTTTGATTATCTGGTTGGGATCTAAATCCAATGGCAGGTGTCTTTATAAAAGACACACACAGGGAAGAGGCACATAGGAAGAAGAGGGGAGACCACATAAAGACAGAGGCAGAGACTGGAGTTCTGTAGCCTCAAGCCAAGGAACGCCTATAGCCCACCGGAAGCTGGAAGAAAGAGGCAAGAAAGGATTCTCCTCTGGAGCCTTCGGAGGTAGGACTGCCCTGTAGACACCTTGATTTCTGACTTCTGCCCTTCACATATGAGAGAATAGATTCCTGTTGTTGTTTTTTTAAGTGACCATATTTATGGTAATTTGTTACAGCAGCCCCAGGAAGCTCACACCTCCACTGTTCCTCCACCTCCTGTGCCAGTGCCCATCTTTCTCTGTTCCAGCTCTGACACCCCCACCCCCTGAATTTAGGGCCACTTCCCACCAGGGCTCCCTCTGTGTGGATGTCCTTCTCACACCGTTGCCAGATATAATTCAGGATGTCCAATTAAATTTGAATTGTCAATAAACTACAAATAATTCATGCAAGATTTGAGACACAGTTGCACTAAAAAATTATTTATCGTTTATCTGAAATTCAAATGTAACCGGGTGTCATGTTTTGTTTTGTGGGATTTCTTTTTTTGGCTATATCTGACAACCCCGCCAACTCACCCTGCTTAGGTTAGGCTAGGCCCTACACCCCACTATACCAGGCCACTTCTCTATGGCCTCTACACTCCTCTGGGGCTCTGACAGTCACACTGGTGCCTCTCGGACAAGTCCCCTTTTCTTCTCTGATCAAACTCTAGTACCCCACACTGGGCCATCATGGCTTCCCGCTCTACCATAGACACATGTCTCGATTTGCCCCACCTGATGGCTTTAGGACTGAACTGTTCAGGAAGAAAAGAAAAAGGAAGGAAAGGGAATGGAAGAGGAAGAGGAAAGGGAAGAAGTCTGATTATACTTTTAAATGTGGTTTATATTCTCCTTATAATAGAATGCTTTTTAGGTAAAGAAATGACCTGTCTTAGTCAGGATTCTCCAAAAAAAAAAACAAAAAAAAAACCAGAACCAATAGGATATAACTAGATATAGATACTTAGGTATGAAGAGGTTTATTGTAGGAATTGGCTCACGCGGTACGGAGGCCAAGAAGTCTCGCAATCTGTCATCTGCAAGCCGGAGAGGAGGAGAGCTGGCGGTGTAATTCAGTCTGCTTCCGAAGGCCTGAGGACCGGGTGCCGGGCGGAGGCCGGGGTAAGTCCTGGAGTCCCCAGGCCGAGAACCAGGAGCTCGCATGTCTGAGCACTAGAGAAATGGATGTCCCAGCCCTGGAAGAGAGAGCCAAAGATTTGCCCTTCCTTCATCTTTCCGTTCCATTTGGACCTGCAATGGGTTGGACGATGCCCATTCCCATTGCTGAGGGCAGATCTTTACTTGGTCCACCTAATGAAACGCTAGTCTTCCTGCTGGAAAGTCCAGAAATAATGCTGTGTCAGCTACCTGGACATCCCTTAGCTGGATCAGGGTGACCCATGAAATTAACCATCTTATGGCCTATATTAGGAATTCATAGCTCTTTGTGAGTCATTAAATGGAAAATAAAATTTTTCTCTTTTTTTTGAGGATTGTCTCAGGATAGTGAGATTTAAAAAGGTTCAAATGTTAGGAAAAATACTCCTTTTTTGATCTGTTCATCCTTTTTCTACTTCTGTCTTTGTTAACGCCTCTCATCTCTCTACACTCTGTATATGCAGGATTTTTATGAGATTTCTGGATAAGAACCCATAAGCCCCAAACTCTAAATTTTTACCCTTTCTCACAACGATTTTCATCTTGCCTCACTAAGTCCTTTGATTTCAAAAATAAAAGAAACAAAAAGGTGGGAGGATTTAGAACAGATCTACAGATTATATCTGCTAAGTACTGCCGATAAATCAATAATCCCACTCATAGTTATTTTTTCTTCCAAGTTCAGTTGCTCTCCTCTTGAGTCTATCCTACACCATCCTTACTAACATTATATGCTAGGCCCTTCTCAGTGTCATGACCTTGGAGATATGTTTTTCTTATGTTCTGTTTGGATTGATGCTGCATCACCGTTTGTGTGCCCAGGAGTGGGGCAGTGCCGAGGACCAGGTGTCTCTCCTCTCTGTCTATGTCCTACTGGTGCTACAGTGTTTTTATTTTTGTACCATAGACTTGTTACTCACTCATAGTGCCTTCCTTTCGGACTCTTTACTGTTTCCTGCTCCTCGCACACAGAAGCGTGACCCTGGACAGATCCTTCTCTTCAGGCTGAAACAACAGGAAGACAGGCACTTTGTGGCCTTTTAACGATCTAGTTAGCACTTTCACTTATCTGTATAACTTTTATAAAGTTGCAGGGCAAGAAATAAAACCTCAAGCAGAAGTTTTGGCCTGAAATAATAACTAAATTGGAAACTCTAATTTAGGGAAGAAACTAATGCTCTTTAATTATGTTTTTCAATTTACTGTTAAACCAACTACAACCATAAATTGAAGTGCCGTGGTTGGAGGGCAGATTTCTAATCAAATGAATCACAAATCCAAGTCAGCCAGTCAAAGCATAACATGCTCTTTTCAGTTTTTCTAGTCATAGGAAGCAATAAATAACAAAGGCTAACATGCAATAAAGCTGTTATCAGACTGTGAGAAAAACCCCATTGATTAGTAGTTACATTTCAGATATGCCAACCTAATAAATTCAAAGGCCTTTTATATGTCAAAATATTTTCCCATCACAAGTGAGGTACCAAGTCCTGCTTATCTTTCCAAAGATTTGTCACAGTTATTCCTACCAATCCTGCATGACTCACACCAGTTCATCTGTTATGACTTAGAAGATTGTGGCCAATAGTCAATACGAACTGAAGTAATAAATGTGAAAGCCCATGTAGACTCATTTCAGGAATAACAAGGGGAAGATTTATGGTGATAAGGCAGTGATGTGTGTGGGAATCTCAGTGGTGGTAGAGCTGAGACACAGAGGTATTGGAATGAGAGGGTTAGACTCACCCATTGAACTAAAAAAAGAAAATTTAGAACCGTTGAATCAAGATCACAGTTGGAAAAGGGAAACTCACATCAAGGAAGGTTTCAGATCAGTGCTGGCCTGGATGCCTCATGTTTGCCCAGGGGACACCCGAGGGCCTTTAGCACTGGGCAGCTTCTGCTGTAAAATGAGTCATAACTCCCCTTCTTTCCTCAGAGGACTCAAATCCAGTGAAGTGACAGGTGACAAAAGACTTGCAAAAATCTTAGTGATGTCCTACACAGCAAGAAACAAATTTTGTTTTTTAAAAAGGATAAATCCTACCATAACTCTGTGTTGAGGTGTCATATAATTGAAGACAACTTATTTTAGCCATGTAGATAAAGATCGGAACCTATTAGTCAATTGCCCCTGGGTCGTACTAATCTGTATCCAGCTCCTTCTCACCTTAATTTTTTTGCCACCAGTAAGAACGTGGGTGCAAATGCCAAGATCTCAGGAGCAAGAGTAGGCACAAGGTGAGGGGTGTCCCATTAGAGTAAGTTTCATTTTTTTCCTTGTTGGGCTCTTTGCAGCTCAGGACTGGACTTGTGGTAGTGGGGGGTGGGGATCAAAGTACAGTGTGTTCTTGTTAAATTCTCAGCTCTCTCTAGAGCTCAGAAACTCGCACAGAGCTCTCTAACTGCAAGGGTGCATGTGGTCATGTGTTTGTGCGCTGAGTGGTCCCACAGGAGGACATTCACAGTGAGCCCTGGTTGAGGACTCAAGCACTACATGTCAATTTGTGATTATTTATAGATAGACAGGTAGATAGACGATTTCAGAAAGAAATGACAACAGTTTATTATACGAAGGGACTCAGTTCTGGAGAAACAACAAAAAGTGACAATTGTGTACATAATTCAGGAAAATGAAACACCTTTTCACAAGGCAAATGGCTTTTGAGCAGTGTACCAGGTTGGCCTGGCATCATCGTCAAATTCTGTTAAAAGCAGAGGCTATGACTGTGTATTAAAAAGTAATTTAAGTAAATATAAATGTACGATATGTAAATGTCTAATACAACTGTATTGTATACCTGAAATGAATGTAATATTGTAAGTCAACTATAATTGAAAATTAAATAATTTAAAAAGAATACCCCACAGGAAAAAGAAAGAAATGTAAGAAAACAGAAATTATTGTGATTCAGTACTTAGTTTCCTAAACAATGCTCAATGGTGAGGAAGAGGAAACTCAAAATGAATAACAGGAAAAACTACAATCTGGTTTTCACTCGGCAAAAATTGTTTCTCTTGTGTCTCTACTGCTCACCTGTGACTTGAGCCTTTTCAAACCACTGGCCTAAACGAACGACTCAAAAATCTAAGAAATGGGTGGAACTGGGACCCGTGAGGGTAGATTCTGACCCTGTGTCTTTGAACCTGGGCAAGCCCATAAAAAGTCAATTTTGCCACACAGCCGATGGATGCCTTATAGGAGTGATTTCTAAAGATGGCAGCCTCTTTACTCTCATTTCTAGGGCCAGCATCCTGGAAGCCTCAGGGAGACAAATGGATGGACAATGTGCCATCTCGTTTTTAACTCCTGTGTGCCTCATGTGTTTATGAGATTTCGGGATCTGATTTATTGCCTTCTCACGGTGGGTACACGTTTCCCTCAGAGTTGCTATGCACCTTTCAAAGCCATATATACCCACTTTTCCCGTGCAAAAAAAAAAAGGGAAGAAAAAATGTGAACGTGGGAATCAGGCAAGACCAGGTTTTGAACTGTGAGCAAGTGGCCTGTGCCTTACTTTCCTCATCTGAAAAAGGGGGAAACGGTGAGCTCCTCGAGGAGGGATAACGAACCCATGAGGATCATTGACACAGTGCCTGAAACACAAAAGGCTCAAAGAAAATACAGTTAGTGTTGAGCGGTTGCTTAACAAGGAAGAGACTGAGTTTAGAGCCGGACTGCCAGAGCTGGAGGGTTCACTATGGCAATTACAGTTACATGGCCTTGGGCAGGTCGCTTCAACTCTGTAGCTCCATTTCCTCATGCTTAAAATGGGAATAAATGCGAGCACCTGCTTTGTGGGGAGCTGTGAAGAATGAATGAGTGAATACACATACAGCACTAAGAATGGTGCCTGGCACACAGTAAGTTCTCAGTAGAAATCTTTACCTTTCACCCGAATAGGAATTGGCAAATTATTTTACCTATCCCATGAGGTTGTTGGGAGGTTTCTATACACAATCCATGAAAGTACTTAGCAAGGTTTAATATTAGTGAATATTATTACTATGATTATTGGTATTTTACTATATTGAATAGTTCTGTAGTAGACAGAATTTTACATTTCTAAGAACAATGTATTAGTAGTAATTTATTAGATGTCATCATGAGTTGGAAAAATCAGTATTTCACATATGTCTGAGAAAATAAGTGAATTGAAAAGGTTTGCAATAATATATTTTTTAAAAAATACAAAATGTATTAGCCTTTCTTGAAATGTCTTACTTCATTGCTTTCCCACTTTGTAACACAGATTTTTCAATGTTTTGCCATTTGAATTAGTTAAAGATATATTTATTTTCTGCAGAGTAATTTGAGTCAGTCCCCTGGTATTCAGCTAAACTGAACTCTGGTATTTTGGAACAGTGTCTGTTGACACAAATATATTTGGCATCACTGGGGAATTTAAAACTACATACAGACAGTGTCATGATCCCTCAAACTCAAGATGACAGTATTATTATGCAGTATAAGTGTCGTAAAAAGTTTTATGCTGTCACTTCAGTGTTGAACATGTGGGCAAATGTTAGTGTCTGGTTAGCAATAGCAGCTACAAAATTAAACTATATTGTGCAAACATTTTTAAATAAAGTATACTAAGTACTTTGCTATTTTTCCCAAGAAAATAGGAATGATAATCTGGTAAGATACACAACAAGCCATGTATAACTTTTTACTCACCTTCTTTCCAATTTTTAGGTGACTCTGTGGGGTAAAAAATCAATTTCCCCGCTCGCTACATCCCAGAGGTGTATCTGATTCTCACTCTTCCTGGAAGATATGGATTCACACGAGATTTTCTTTTGGTCTTGCCTAGATATTTCCAGTGTAGAAAATTCCTGCTGGTGAAATTAAACTAAAAAATCTAAGAATTTCATAACTGATTTACATAGGAATACCATTCGTAGGTCTGGGTCTTCTACAGCAACTTTTTATTTTTCTAAAAGGTAACATGAGGAGGCCTTTAGTGCTGAATGATGAGACTTTGTCACCTTGCCTTGGTTTCAGGTTTTCAGAGGGCCTTTCAGAGGTCAAGAGAAACACAGGCCACTTCCAAAATAAATGAGAGAGAGAGAGAGAGAGAGAGAGAGAGAGAGAGAGAGAGAGAGAGAGAGAGAAGAGAAATTCCAAAATATGGTTATAAAATTTGTGGTATATTTTAAATGCCAATATCTAAGAAGTAACAATTCAACAACACATGCACATACATACACATTCAGTTCAATATAATCATGCCATTCTCAAGGTGATTAAGGAAGTTATTAGGGGATTTATTGAATATATTGGTTCACAGTTTGCAACAGATGTGGTCCAGTAATGAGATAATGAATAATAAGTTAAGGTGGACAGTTATACCATCTTTCTTTAAAACTGCCAATGCTTCTCTGTAATTATAGGTACAACCGGTGACATTGATGCCCTTTGTGACAGTGAGGGCTCAGGCCAGCTGCCCTCCTGGTGTTTTCCTTCTTAGGTCCAGGACATTTGCTCTTGGGAGTATCCAGCTTATAGAAGTACCATGGCCTGACTTTTCAATGTCGACTTTCGCCTGTGGTCAAGTGAGTGAATCATCCCAAGAGTCCGGGCTGAACTGGCACACTTACTCATGGCATCCGGTTCTATTGGTTCATTGCTCTTTGAGAAAGAGAACCATTTTGATCCTTTATTTTCAATAAATAATAATCAAAGTGCAGCCTAGAGAAGAATGACAAGTAAATGTTGATAGAGTCACTAGGCCTTGGGTAGGACATGGAAAGAGTGGGAGGCAAAAATAAGTACATACATTCTTAAAGGGGTCACTAAAGAGGGTTCTTTCCATAAGACAGGACCCCTCAGTAACAAGAGGGGTTTGGAAACTAACAGAAGCCACCTTAGAGGGACATGCTGGCCTAAGTTTGGTCCAGTGCTGGGCTGTTACTGCTCACGCAGCCGTTACCTCTAACTTGATAAGAAGGCACAGGGTTTCCAAATTGGGGGGCTATAGCCATTAACTTCGTTTCCATACCTGACTAATGGAGATTGTCCACCTCTCTGAAATTTTATTTGCAAATAACAGAGGAGGTTTTCATTTCTACATTCCCCAGGAGAAGTCAGGAATGAGGAATTGGGGGGTGGTGGAGGAGAGAGAGTGGAGAGAGAGAGAGAGACAGAGACAGAGACAGAGACAGAGAGAGAGAGAGACAGAGAGAGAGACAGAGAGAGAGAGAGAGAGACAGAGAGACTGGGAGTAAGATGGAATCTTGGCAGATGGCAGTTGGAGCCAGGAAGGTTGAGTTGGGGTAGAGGGAGCCTGAAGATTGGGAACTTCGGTGTAAGACAAAGGCAAAGAGAACAGACATAAGGAAGGATGGGGTAACAACCAGCAGGCCTTAAAATAGGGGAAGAGAGGTCCCACTGAATGACCCTATGGAGAAGGAAGGACTCATGGAAAAATCTGAGGCTCGTTTAAATAACAGCTTATCCAGTTTATCAAACTGGACAGTAGGATGGCCACATGGATGGCAGGGGTACCAAAAGGGCTTAGGACTTGGGGCCAGTGGCCCTGATGCCCTTCCCTCTGCTTCTCACTCTAAACTTTTAAGGTGCACTGCTAAATAACTTAATTGATTAATAAGAGGGTTACAAACATTTTGACAGTCTGGGCTCCATACAGGACCCAAGGACCTTTGTTAAAATGTCAGGTTCAGTGATTCTCTAGTGGTTTCTTATTTCCCCCAGAATATCATCTGAAATTCCTTCCAAGGCCCGCGGGGTGCTTTAGGACCTGGTGGTACCCCGCTTCCTCTTTGGACCTCACCTCTTTTCTCATTCTCATTCACCGCTCAGACACTCTTCCAGGCATCTGGCCCTTTGCTTTCCTCTATTGCAAACAACCAATGTCTACTCTTGGGCCTTGGTGTTCACTGTGGCCCAGATACAACAGGGCTTGCACCCTCTCACTTCATTCAGACATCTTTCCCTGCCCCTGTGTTAGTGGGCAAGGCTGCCATAACAAAGCACCACAGACTTGGTGGCTTGAACAAAAATTAATTTTCTCACAGATCTGGAGACTGGACATCCAAGATCAAGGTGCCAGTAGGGCGCGTTGCTCCTGAGGGCTATAAGGAAATGATCTGTTCCAGGTCTCTCTCCTTGGCGGATACACAGCCCTCTCCTCCCTGTGTGTCTGTGTCTAAACTTCCTCTTCTTAAACAGACACTGGTCCTAATGGACTAGGGATTACCCTAATATCTCATTTTAGCTTCTTATTACCACTGTAAAGACCCTTTCTCTAAATACGGTCACATTTTGAGGTTTTGGGGTTCAGGACTTCAACATATGAATCTAGGGGGGGTTGTGCACAGTTCAGCCTATAACAGTCTCTTGTCAGCAAAGACCCCTGACACATCTAAAATAGTGTCCCTATTAACTGACACACATTTATTCATTTATTTTTTGAAAGTCTCCCTTTACTTAAACGTCAGCCTTAGAGGGCCAAATCCTTAGTTTTATTAACTGATATATCTGGCAGTGCCTAGCTCACCACCTGGAGAGTAGCAGTCCCTAATTAAATATTCACAAACAGATAAATATATATTATAAAGTCATTACAAATTACTATGATAGAGAAAGATGTTCAAGGTACATTATTAAGAAAATACATTTTAAAAAACTACGTGTAGCATAGTTTCATTTTTAAATCATATACATATAATTTAACTTAATATTAAAATAAATCTTGAAGATATATGCACCAAAATGCTAATAGTGAGTGGTTCTTGGGACATCGTTTTGATTTATTTTGATTTATCTCATTTTGATGTATTTTTTAATTTCAGTGAGTACATATCACTTCCATAAGGGGAAAAAGACAAAGTTATAAAAAGTAATTCGAAGATATTTTGTCACAACTTTTAACCGGCCATTAAGTAAGAAAAAATACATGATCTATCTTTTTCAATGGAGAATGGTGGGAAACACAGCAAGTAGGCAATTTATCAGAGCCCAGGGCTGAGAGCACAACCTGTTGGAGTCCACTCAGTCAGTCTGGATTCAAGTTTTCGCTTGCCCCTTTCCAGATTTGACCTCTCAGGAAGACCTGTCACATGCACTGAGTCTCAGTTTCTCATCTGTAGATTGGGGTGGTAATGGTACACCCAGATTTGGGTCTGTCTCCCGTCTCTGGCACAGACTGGAACTTGATTCTTTTCATCTCAATGAAAGTTCGGGACACCAAGGGTGAGAGGCCAGCGCAAGGGTTTGGCTCTCCCTTTATTCCCTTTCGAGGGCAGGCCAGGCAATATTCAGCTACTCCTCCCATTGCTTCTGGGCACAAGGCCTTGCCTGGGAAAAGGTGAGTCAGTATAATAAGGTGACCAATCTGACACCTGCCAAAGATGACAAATTTAAGGGAAACCAAAAAAACCTCAGTAATCAAGATCAATAATATTTTAATGAAATTTTTTTTAAATAAAAATTATGTAAAAACCTATAATGAAGAAAATATCAACAATTTAAATGAAGACAGGGTAAGTATCACTTTTTTTTTTAAACTTTTTATTTTTTTCTCCCTCCCTTCTGGTAACCACTAGTCCATTGTCCATGTCCCTGAGAGGGTCAGTGTTACTGACTTCTTCTGTGCCTCAGGCTCCAGCATGACTCAGCAGGGCGCTGCTTCCAGCCCACAGCCTGAAGTTAAAGAACCTTCAATTATCCAAGTCATTATTAATTACTACTTAATTATTATTAATTATCCACATTATTCTGAGCCTCAGAACTGGCATGGCTCACGCTGTGATTGTTTGGCCTTCGGTCAAGGCCCTGGAGGGATACCAGTAGGGAGAGTGTATTGTTCTGACCCTGTTCATTTCTTTCTCCTCTACCGACACCTAATCATAATTGTTACCTAATCACAGCCTTCTTACCTCACGGAGGACTCTGAGGGGCAAGTTTCTCCCTATTCTTTTATAGAAACATGAAATGCCAGCAAAGCATGATTTCTACCCAAAAGAACACAACGCAAATTTTGCAGATGTTACAGGCTCTTCCCCTGATACTTCTGGGGAAGGGCACACAGACCTTGGCTTACCTTGCTTCAAAAACAGGCAGTTGCAAACAGTGAGCTTATTCCATCTACTTCCCAGAAGGGAAAATCCTTATGTAATGAAGTCAGCTGGGTTCCATGTGGAGTGTTTCCGCAAGGGGTTTTCATATTACTAGATCATGGGATTTTTATGGGTATTAGTTTATGCATGTAAAGCATTTCATGGTGCACATTTACATGGAACTTGCTGGTTAAAAGTAGTCACGATAACATTTAGAGTCTTGTTTTCACACTATGGCTTCATTTTACGTAGGACACCTCATTTGCTAAAACCATAGACTCTAAGTTGCTCTACTAAAGTAATCACTAGAAAAGTGTGATGTCCTTCGCATGTAGATTTTAACATTTCCCTTCTTACTTTCTCAGTTTGATTTAAGGTATATGTTATTTTCAAACATTTAAGTTGGACATCACAAAATAAACTTAACCCATGGCAAATTTGTTTCTAAAAGAAATGCAGAAATCTACATTCTTTCTAGCTTCAAAAATTCAGAGACTGAGGGAATAATTTGGATGCCAGGTAGTGCATTAGACTTAGATTTGGTTACAAGAAGTTTAGCATAATCCATTATGAAGTGTTGGTCTGAATGAACTTTGGTGAAGACACTGGCTTTGAGGGTTTTTTAACTTTTGATTTCTTTTCTCATATTTTTAGATTCACATGTTTACCAGAGAGGTGAAACACATTGGGATTACATGTGTCCAATAAGCAGTCTGAGCACTCTGAGACCACCATGCCGTGAGCGAAGTCCAGCCAGTTCCACATGTTCCAGCCTTCGCAGGCCAGGCGTCTGACATGTGAGTGAAGGAGCCACCATGGACTCAGGAGACATGACCTGGAGAAGAATCAAGGAAACCAGCTGGCAGCCAAAACTGAGACTCCGGATGTACGGCCCCAGGTAACCTGCCTGGACCATGTCCAGTTGCTAGACCTACTCCAGCTGAGGCCCCCGCCGTCCTGGAGCAGGGATGAGCAGTCCCCGCTGTGCCATGCCTGCTTTCCTGACCCCAAAATTGTGAGCATTATAAAATGGCTAATGTTGAAAATGCTATAGGGGCATGGAAACCAGAAGCAGATGCACAAAAGAGAATGGCTAATACTGAAAAGTAAGAAATAGTTACAACAGTTCTCAATTGTGATTGTTGGTACTCTGTATTCAACTTTTTAATTCATTTATCCGTTCATTCAATAAAAGTTGAGACAGCTGCAAGCTAGACATTACACTCTTAGTGCTGGGGATACAAAAAAAAAATGAAATAGTGCTGCTCTCAGAGAGTGCCTAGTTTAAAAGGGGTGTCAAATAAGTAAACAGTTACTATACAATGTGATACAAGGCTGCTCTGAGGGTTTGCATAAGGAACTGTTGCACTGAAGATGCAAAATTTCCAAGCTTTGAAGGCGTCAGAAAAGCATTAGAGGAGGCTCTGCTTGAGAAAAGCCTCTAAGAATGAGTAGAGGTTTACCAGATGGCCAAGGTGGGGTTCATGGCTGCATTTTTTCTCTTAATGTCTCCAGGGCAAAACATTGATTGCATAAACAGATTGTTTGTTTGTTTGTTTTAGAGGAGTATTCTATTTTATCTGCATGGAAAGTACAACTGAGAATAAACAGCTTATGAATTGTGCAGTATGACTAACCCCAGGCTCATCAGAGTACCCTATAGAAACCTGGCTTGCTCAGCAGAAAGGCCAAGGCCTTAGGCAACTGCTCCCCAAACAAATGTAAATCAAGTTGTTGGGTTGTTTTTAAAAGTGTGCTTTCTATTCAAATGTGACTCTTAAGACAGGTTTCCTGGCCCCTACACGCGCTCCTCGCTTGTGTCCTAATTCTTTCTGATAGAAAAATTTAGAGGTACTTCAAGGCGAATGCCATGCTATCAGAATAAAAATAGATTTGTCTCCACACAAGGGTAATCAAGCCATCAGGAGGAAAAGAGTGTCCTAAAATCTAGAGCTTTGTTTCTAGGGGACAGACTTGGTTAAAAAGACTTCTTCAATCTTTTCCTACTGTCAAGTTCAATGAAACTCCCACAGCATTTCTAACACCAGCTTAATCTGAGGAGGCTGCTGTCAAACAGGCTCTGGGAGGAAACTGAGGGGAACATGTTAAATCATTGCAAGAAAAATGATTCTAACTTCAGTAAGGCAACTTGGCAATGGATTCCATTTTAAAAACTGACACATCTTAAAAGTACCAAGATATCATACAAGTTGTGGGGGAAAGGAGTATGGGCATGACTGGGAGAAAAAAAAAAAACCATTGAAAGTGTTTACTGTGTTTATTTCTACTCTGCCTTGTGCCAAAGTGGATTTGGCAGTGAGTTTATTTCTTGGGTAAGCGTCGAGGGTAGTACTCTTATAAAACTAGTTAAGTGCAGACCATCTGCTTTCATAGTCTTTGGAGTTGGGAGTAGAGCTGTCATCTGCTTTAGAGAATCAGGAATCTCTGAACTGGTCACTTCCAGAAGAAAAAAGATCTTCTACCTCCTACGTGGCAGAGACCCGAGGAAGCACAGGCAGTGGGTCTGAGAAAGATTCTGATTTCCTATAGCGCTTAGACAAATGGAACTGGAAGCAAATAAACCATTAAATGGCAGAGAAGAGGAAAGGGCTCAAGAAGGCAAAAGGAAACTCCTAGTCTCAAAACTTCGAGTCCTTCTTAGAACTTGTGTCAAAAAAAAGGCCCTGAGATTTGGAATAGTAATCACAGTGGATATTTGGGGCCAGAGCTGACCTGTCCAATGTAGGGTTCATTAACTACTCTGAGAGTATGGCAAATTAATACCCTTTTTATTTTTTTCAGAGCATTGTATCAAATAAATTAACATTCTGATCTCAACTGACTCACCTGGTGGAAAGAAATCTACATGCTCTGAGAAGAGAGGTGAGAGAATAGAGAGAATAGTTCAGAAGACATAGAAGAGACAGGTAGGAGAGGCACTGGACTGTTTACTAAAATATGAGTACCAGCACTATTGAATGCTCCACTTGCTAAAAAATCCTGATTATAATTTTCTGATGCTGGAAATGAGATAGTTGTTCCACATCAAATTAGTTATAGTAATTCTTAGCATTTTTGTTCACATATGCCTTTGAGAAAATGATGATAGTGATAGACTCTCCCAGAAAAAAAAATATATATATATTTCTTACACATCTATTCTATAAGAACCACTAATTATAATATTCAAGATGGAAATATGTTAGTCACAACATATGTAATATATAATCCTGATCACTTGACTGCCATTAAGTCTTTCTTATGTCTAACCTAGTTTCATTCTATAGCTTAAGCCTCACTCCATTTTTTCTGTCCTCTTAGCTTAAGAAAAGATCATTACAGAACTGCTTGTATAAGTTTTTCGTATATACTTGCAAAGAGCTATGAAATTTTATTACAATTATTCTTGAAGTTGAAACTTCTCTAACCTTGCTTTGCAGATTGTGCATAGAGTGCTAGTTACCTTCCAATATTCAGCTCTCTCTTCTGCATTAGTTACTCAGCTTTACAATTACATTTTGAGCCTCTCTTGCAGCTAGATATAATCATGTGACTAAGCTTTAAGCCAATAATATGTAAGCACTGTGCTATGTGGATCTTCTGAAAAATCTCCCTTTTCTTCTTCTGCTCTACTATCTGGAATGAAGATACAATGGCTGGAGATCAATAGCTGTCCTGGGCCATGAGTTTGAAGAATGATAGGTAACACTGTCTGTTGACTCCTCTATTAGAAGATAAATTTCATTAGAATAGGCCCTTGTTTATCTTGGTCAAAGCCACATCCCTAACACCTAAAAGTATGTGGCATGTGGTAAGGGTCATGTACCAAGTGGATATTGAATGAATAAAACAGATGAATGAATGAATGAATGAATGGCTTGACTTCAGACCCAGGTGAAACACTGATCATAAAGTCCTCTTAGAGGATTTTCAGTCATTAGTAGACAAATGCAAGGTCTCAGTTTCTATTACAGAATTAAACTCTTGCTTAATTCAAATCACATTACTCCTATTAACTTCCTTTTGCTCTCCCAGACTTGCCACTGTTAGAGAGGGTAGGGTTTTTTCTCTTCAAACAAAACAGAGTCAGATCTATTTTCCTAACAATGCTTCTCAATATTTTACTGCATAGCAAATTCAAAATTTTTTAGTTTTCAAGGTCATGCCTATGTATTTGTGTACATCTGTTGTTAAGATTAATGTAATTTAATCTTAGGCGTTGTCTCAAGTCTACAAGAATCATCCAAAATGGTATCTAATGACATTCCCAGGACTTCACACAATATTATTGTTATCATGGAATGCTACTAGGTCCTAAGGATTTAACTAGATGTTGTTTACTAAACCAAACTTCATAGAATCTTTTCCCATTCCATTGTGGTTTTCCACATTTCAATATATTACCCATTTTTGTCACCGAACCTTACTTATTTCTTTTAAACTATTAAATTAAATATTGATCATCCCTGCTTCCCTGATTTTTGTAGTGACTTTTTTCTTCTGCTATCTTTTTAATAAAGAATACTCTCTCTGTTCCTTTCCTTTTTCTTTTTGTATCTTATGTGATTGAAGTGTTCATGAATGTTCACACTTTTTGCAATTACATGTCATTTTATTCATAATTTTTTTCTTTACTCTTCCCCCAAAGTTGTTGCTATTTCTAACTATTTGGGGGAAATAATTAGCCATATCTCCTACTTTTATGACATACCTATTTAGACTAGAGTTCCTTGGTTTTGCTCAAATTTCTTTTAATTTATCCACGTTTGAGGGAATATGTTATTTGATTTTTGTTAGGCATATTGAGCTTTTTTGAAGTGTAGACTTCTCTATACATATCCTCTCTTTCCCAGAGTAGCTTTCCAAATAGAAGTCTATGAAAATAGAGGAAAATAGCAGTCATCAGATGAGCTCTTCCTACACCTCTCCTCTACTAGAAATGTCCCTATGGCCACACAGGTCCTTTCTTCCTCCTTGCTTTTCCATCAGCCCACAGCTAATCTATCCCTGTTCTGGAGAGCATCCATCCACTCTGCCTTCTTAAGGACCTTGCTCAGTTGATTCTCCCTTCTCTAACTTCATTTCTTTTTTTTCTTAATTGGCTCTTACACTTTAACATATAAATATACCTACTTTTTTTTTTTCCAGCACACCTCTCCAGTCCACTCACCCAGTTGCCATGTCAATGGCATTTGTAGCTTTCTTGCTTTCCTGACAACATTGACGCTCTCTACAGAATTACATGTGGAGTGCCTACCCGCCAGGCATTGGAGAAGGGGCTGCCCTAACAGAAGTGAAAGGCAGGTGTGATCCCCATCCTCATGGAGCTCACCTGATCAGCCGTTCCTGATAATGCTCAAGTTTCTTGAGTTCCACTGATCACCTTTGCAGGCTTCATTTCAATGCTACTTAAATCTTCCTATTTTCAAGTCTTTTTTTCTTTTTTCTTTTTTTATTATACATGTCATCTCAAAGCAGTCACTTCTATACCCAGCTTCAATTACCTCTGTATGTATGCTCTAATGACAATACAATTTAAATGTTTTTTTAACAGTTTTATTTTACATAGGATGCCTCATTTACTAGAACCATAGATTCCAATTTGCTCCATGAAAGTAATCACACACACAAATGTGATGTTCTTCGCGTGACAATTTTGGGATTTCCCCCAATTATTATTATTGTTATTTGGTTTGATTTAATGTGTATGCTGTGTTTAAAGACATAGGTTGGGATATCATAAAACACACTTAATCAAATGAGGCTTATGTCCAACTTTCAATGAGAGAGCTCCATTTAGATGTTCCACTTAACAGAGCCCAAAATTATCTTCCTTGGCAAACCTATTCCTCTTCCTGCATTCTCTGTCTAGGAGGAAGTCCTGCTATCTAACCACTCTCCCAAACCAGAACCCTAACAGTCATTTTTGCCTTTTCTCTTTACTTCTCCCTCCATACTTAGTCACCAAGTACTTCTATTCAGCCTCCCAAATGATCTCAAATCCTTTCCCTCTATTCAGTCACTGCTTTTAGTTTGAACACTCTTTTCTCCCCTAGATGAATATAAAGTGTCTTAATTGGTTTTGTTGCTTCCTTCAGTCTGCCTGATTGTCCAGAGTGACTTTACATCAAACCATCTGATTAGTGACTCAACTTCACATTATTTAATTGGTTTATGTTTCCAGGATAAAATTCAAATTCTTTACCCCAGTATCTACTTTGGGGCAGATATCCAGGTTTAAAATTTTCCAGCAGTGTGACTTCAGACAATTGGATCCTTTAAGCCTTTGTTTTCTCATCTATCCGACCTCACTGAAGGTAGGAGTGTTTCACGCAGACAGTGCCTGGCACATAGGAGAGAATGTTGAATAAAGGGAAAATATATTAAAATCCACAAAAAAATGTTCTTCCTTTTTAAAATTCCTGATACAACGTCACTACCTCCCAAATTGTACTTCTATCTCTGTTTTCTGATAATCATGATTAAGTGCATGATAAAGAAATCCACACTAAGATCAAATCCTGGCCCCACCCCTGAGCAATCATGTGACCTTGGAAGCGTTACTTTAACATCTGTGTCTCAGTTTCTTGTGTGAAGTCTGTAAAATGAAGATTGTTTTAGACGGTTAAATGAATACCTCGTTTGGAACGAGGTCGGTCGCATAGTAAGTAGGTGTTTGCCAAATGTGAACTATCATTATTATCAGTTTCAAATCAGAATCGTGGTACTCCACTTTGTGATTCTCAATTTTATGAGAAATACATTGCTGTTGGTGAAAAAAGAAAAGCTGGAAACACCTGCCGTGGAAGGGAGAAACAGGCGAGAAAAGTGATTTGGTGAATCCCTGCGTTTCCAGGTTGGGACACATTCCGTCCCTATTTTACCGATGAGGAAGTGGAGGGGTGACGTGTCCTCCAGTCTCATTCAAGACTCAGTCACAGCTCTTTATTGAGAGTAGGACCGGGGACTCGGGGGTTGCTATGGTCGAGTTGCAGGCGAGAACTAGCACTTTTAGGAAGGCAGGAGAGGAGTATTTACAGAAACGATCAACGATTCGAGTGTAACTAAGTTCAGTGAGCAAATACATCAAATGAGTCAGCTGTCAGACTCAGTGAAACTGAGTTGCTAATAGAACCGGCTCTTTACTAACAGTGACATTCTATATTGCATTAACAAGCGCCCACGGGGCTAACGGTAAGACCGGAAAGCTCCCGGCTGCGCCCGATGAATGGAAACCAGAGTGTGGGGCGCGCCGCGCCGGGGGCGGGGCGGCTGCAGGGCGGGGGCGGGGCATTATGAGTCACGTGCCTGCTCTGTGAGGCGGGCGCGCGGAGGGAACTCTGCGCGTGATTGGTCGAGAGATTAACCAGGTGACGGCACAAACGTGTTTCGGTTGGCAGGCGGCACCCGTAGAACGGCCCTCAGTCCAGAGGCGGCTGCGGAAGGAGGAAGGACTCCGGCTGCGCTCTCTCCCCGCAGTGGCTGCAGTTCTCAGCGCTTGTTAGGTCCCCACCCCTTTTAAATAAGCCGGCTGGGTCGCCGCCCTCACAGACTAGTCAGCTCGGGGGAGGCGGTAGCGGCTCAGCGGCGGGGGTGCGGCCGGGCCCGGAGCCCTGCCCAGGGCCCGGCGGCCCGGCGGACAGACGAGCAGCGGGCGAGGCCGCGCTCGCTTGCGCGGCGTAGCCCCGGCATAGCCCCGGGCTGCCCGTGTTGGCCGCGCCATTGTTGGGGGAGGGGGCACTGCTGAGCGCGGCAGAGTCGGTGGGCGAGTGGAGGCGGCGACGGTGGCCAAGAGTGAAAACGCTCCATGGGGAACACGCTGACCTGTTGCGTGTCCCCCAATGCCAGCCCCAAGCTGGGCCGACGCTCCGGGTCGGCGGAGCCGGACTACGAGTCTGAGGTCTATGAGGCAGCGGCCGGGGACGCTGTGGCAGTAGCGCCGGCGCCTGCTGCCCCGGAGCCCGCCGAGTTAGATTTCGGAGCCGGCGAGGGCCACCACCTGCAGCACATCAGCGACCGGGAGATGCCCGAAGGTAAGGAGGCGGCGAGCGCCGTCCGCCTCTCGGCCGTACCTGGCCTCTGCCGCCCCCAGGGTCCCCTGGGAGGGAGGCGCCGCCTCGGGCTCCTTCCTGCCCGGAGCCGGCTTTTCCAGGGCTGGGCACCGGGGACGCAGGCTGGCGCTGCCTGGCGTCCCCACCCCATATTCTTTCCCTGTCGCGTCTGGCCAGTTTCTGTCCCTCTTCACTACACGAACGCCCAGTTTTTTCCCGTTTCCCAGCCCAGCCAGAGACCCCAGTCCTCGGCCCTTCCTGTTTTTGGCTATTTAACGTTTCGTGGGACTTTTATACCGACTTTTGGGTACATTCTCTCTCTCTTCTCAATGAAAACTTTAATACCCCAACTTCGGATTATCCATCCCATCTCTCTGTCCTTACCTCTGTGAGTGACCTTCCTTGTTCCTACCCGTTAAGGTAGTTGATACTCTGGATAACTCAGACGCAATTAACCCAAACATGTCAGGGTTATTTAAATTCAAAACAGAAATAGACATAGGAGAGTCTATTTGGCGTTTGTAAGTAAGCTGTTTTCAGTTGGCTGTATAGAAGCTGCTTTATTCCATCTAACTATAATTTGAACACGGAAAGAAAATGGTGGGAGAGGGAACGTAAAATAACTGAACGATGTGAATGAAATGTTACTGCCAGCGCTGCGAGGATAGTTTTTACCTAAAGGAAACCCACAGAGTTCCGATCACTTAAAAATTCCCACTTAGACACAAATATGTCTTCAGTCAACTTCAGAGACTTGACTTTACGTTGCCTATTGTAAAGGAGAGGTGGGGTGGATCATAAGAGTGTTGGTCAAAAGTTTCAAAACAGAAGAATTTAAAAAAAAAACCATACATTAGACTTTAATTTGTAATATAAAGGTTTGGGAGTTAGGATCCTGCACAACAATGTTGGTTTCCATGGCTCCCTCTCCTTCCTCCCCCTCCGCCAATGGAATCCTGTTCTTCTTTAAGAACGTTGAGGTAAAGGTTCTGAGGACCAAACCACTGGGGTCGGCGGGGCGGGGCGGGGCGCGTGGGAGGGGAGAGGGAGAAGAGAGGAAATGTTTGACTTAAAATAATTCTCGGCCGAGGACTGTTTCCTTTGAAGTAGAAAACGTTCTGTCATAAAGGTGATAAGACCTCGTTGGTCCATTCGTTTTATTTAAGTACCAGATATTTCATTATTTTATAGAGGAAATGTCTTATAGCTCTTATTTTATTTAACCTTTACTTGAGCTCTTAATTTCTTTAAAAGTTAGAATAATTAAGCCTGTAAATTCACCCCGATGATGGACGTGGCTTTGTAGCTGGGAAGTACTCCCTTTTCAGAATATTCAAATATTGTGAGAAAAATGAACAAATTATGTGAATTAATTGTACCTTTAAACACAAAGCAAGTAAGTATTTATGAAAACTTCTGCTCTACTTGGTGCTGTAAGGTAAGCCTCAGTGATTTTACAAACTAGTTAGTTGATGGGTAGTGTTGGATGAGACCAAAATTGGACCTTTATATAGTTCTTTTAAGATTTACACCACATTTTCAATATATCTCAGTTTGGCCCTTTTAACTACAAATAAAGCCTGTATATAATTTTCCGGAAATCTGAAATGACTGTAACAGCTATTGAACAGAAGAGACTGGTATGGAGGTGATATATATATACAAAATTCAGTTTCCAGAGTACTAAAAAGCTCTTAAGAATGCTTCTTGTATTTTATAATTTACCCATAAAATAGGCCTATCTTAAGTCTTGAACATTTCTGTTCAAGGTTATTGGACACAACTCAGAAGCAACATTTATCTCTCCATCCTATGTCTATAGATTTATTATGTTGGATAAAAGTAAAAGTATAAGTCATGAAATAGCATACATTTACCAGGTAAACAAGTTGATATATTTTAAAGAGTTTGTTCTGGTGACCTCTAATTGAAGCCGAGAATGCCCTGGACAGAGTTGGTAAGAGGGCAGGTCAGGTAATGGTGGTTAACATAGGACTGTGATAAGGAGTGTTAAGTCAGAAAAGTTGAAAAAAACAGAGTTCACGAGTACAGGATTTACCATTTTATGTTTAACATGATAGTTAAAATTTCATTTCAACTTGTCTTTAAATGTTTTTGGCATTCAATAAAGTGATATGAGAAACTTCAATTTCAGTGTTTGCCTATGATTAAGTTTCCATAGAAACAAGGTCAAAACACCCAATATAAAGTATAGGCACATTGAAAGTTTGCTTTTAATGTCTTTATTTCAGACAATTTTATATTAGTTTCCCTGGAAACTAAGAAAGACCTACTTAGATGTAAAACATTTTGGCTTTTCTACAGTGGAAAATTGAATTATTTGGTTATTTACACAAAATCATACATGAATGGTCTCTGCCTTGTTCTGAAACAGAAGAACATTGATTTCTTCAAGCCATTTCAAAGAGATATTCCTAAGAACCTAGTACAGATTTCAGATAGACTTAAAATGCTTTTTTACTTACTACCTTGCCTATCATTATTTAACAGTATATCTGATATAACTGATGGTAGTAGCATCAGTAAGACCTTGTAACATAAGTCCTGTTATCCAATTTTATTATTACTCATAAACTTTTCATACAGCCTTTTATGTTCTGACCTTAATGAACTTTGCTGATTTGCTGGCTTAAGGTGCTCTTTCAAGTGACCCCTTCCTCCCCTCCCCCTGAGAAGTAGGGAAAGAATTGGCAATATTGGGGGAAAACCTCTTTCCAGTAGCTATTTTACACTCCCCCCCTTTTTTTATGGTGACAGTATCGATAAGCATTTCATGTAAAAGATTTAGAAAATACAGAAAAGTCATTTACTGCTTATGCTCAGAATATCCAGAACTTTTATTAATATTTTGGTGTTGATTCTTTCTGAACCTTTTATTGGCATATAAACATAATATTTTATTTTGCAAAAGCGATGTCACTCTTTATGTGCATCTTTGTAACTTTGTAATAAAGTCATGACATAAAGTTCTTCAAACTGTGCTTGACACCTAGAGAGTGTTCCAGGATGTATTTGCATGCAATTACATGTATCTCTGCTGCATGCCTTTTAATAACTGTTTAGCGTACCATCAAATAGTTGGAGTATCATTCGTTCACCCACTCTTTATGGTTGGGCATCTTTTAAAGTGAAACCGTACACAATCCCATTCTAATGCTTTATTCTGGGGACACAAAAACGGATGCATTGTACCTCCCTGTAGATCAGATGGTATACTTTCTTCCAACAATTAGAATGTTATTTTGTAATTAAGGTATTTTAACATTAAATGTTCTTATCCCAAATTAAAGTTACCATTGGTTTTTCACTGAACATTAGAGCTCTTTTAGGTTTTTGGTGGTTCTTGGTAGCCTGTCTCGTGTCCTTAATTCTGAAAAACTTAGTACTCTAAGTGATCAGAAAGTAATGTTGTCTTAGGTGACAAATCAAATGACAGCATTAGATGAAATCTTAGAAGATATGGGGAAATTGGAAGAAACTTAATTGGTTTGGGGAACACCGAAACATGTTTACTGAGCACAATTCCAGATGCAGGACAGTGGTATACAAGACAAGGCCCCTTCCCTAACTCAGGTCCTTACATTCTAGAGGAGCCTGGGGCAGACTACATATGAACATCTAGAAAGCCAGGTAATGATGGGCTAGGAAGAAAGTAAAAGAGAGTAATGGACTGGGGAGAAGGACAGTTTTACATGGGTGATTAAAGACATGGCTCTCTTTAAGTGACACTGAGCAGTCCTAAAATGAGAGGAAGCCATGTGAGGATGTGGAAGAGGCTTCCGTACAGAGTTCCTCGGGTGAGAATACACTGAGTGCAGGCGAAAGACAAAGACATAGGGATGGCTGCAGCAGAGCGAAAGGGAAGCCAGGAGAAATACAGTGGGTTCAGACCTTGTATTAAGACCTTGGGCTTTGACAAAAGTAGGAATTATAGTTCAGTCATCATAGGAAATCATTGTAGGATTATATGCAGGGAAATGATGTTAATTCTTGAAAAAGAGAAAAGAGAAACTACTGTGTGAGAATAGATCGTAATGCAGGCAAAGGTAAAAGCAGCGAACCCAGGTAGAAGGCTGGTAGAAGGCAGTAGTTCAGATGAGAGCCAGTAGTGGCTTGAATAAAAACAAAGGCCTAAAATAGGCTGACTTAAAGAAATTAAGTGAATCTATAAGTAGTAACAAGATATGAATGGACAAGTCACAGAAAAAATGTAGATTATATTTAAATATGCCTTCACATACACACATAAGTGGAATGCAAAATTAAACTACACTGTAGTTTGTCTCCACTTGGGAGAAAAATCCATAAACTTGACAGTGCATTCTTTGGTAAGGCTGTGAAGAAACAGTTACCTTCATATATTGCTAATGGAAATGCAAGATGGTTCAACCCCATGAAGGGGACGTTGGCATAATCTCACAATAATGCAAATGCATTAATCAGATCCTTTGAGGAATTTATCCTGAAGACATACCCCAAAATATGAAACCACATATTCACAAAGTTTTTGTTGCATTATTTAAAAAAAAATTGGAAATAACTCATGTCCAGTAAGGGACATAAAATAAACTGGTACATCTACACAAAGGGGAATTACAGAGCTGTAAAAAAAATTAAGAGCCCTCTTTACCACTGTGAAGTGGTCTACATGACAGAAGCAGGGGAAATATGTTTTTTCTTTTAAAAAAAATGGGAGAAATTCTTGCTAATTTTTAGACTATTATCTCTTCTTTACTTTTAGTGGGTTGCCAAAGCACATACTTGCTTAAGATTATATTTGATTGTAGGTAATGAGTGGACATTTCATACACTTTCCAATGAAATGCTTAATGTCACGTTTTGTTTTTGAGTTAATTCGTGAAAGCTGTTTTGTCATTTATTGTGCTTTATAGTATATAAACTACTCTTGTATTTCATTTGATCCTCAATGTTTTGAGTTAGGTAGCATAGGGATATGTCTGTTTTACATAGAAACAGAATTTATAGAATTACCCATTATGTATTAGCAACTTTTGGATTACTATGTTTCTTCTCACTCCCTTTTTTTAGTATATTAAGATAAGCTTTAGGGTTAAAACAGTAACGCTGCATAATGTGAAATGAAATTAAGGTAAAGAGCAACCCAAAAAATGTTCTTAAAAATCGAAGAAATTGAGCAAAATACTTTTTAGAAATATGTAAAAGGTGTACTTCACTGTATGACATGTCTCATCTTAGTCATAGTCATTAAAACACAGAGGACCAAAACAAGGCAAAACTCAGAACCAATGAGGAGGCAGCTGGTGAAGTGGATTGGAAGCCAGAGTTAGGATTGTCAGAGGCTAGAAAAGCGGTGAGGCTCAAGTGAGCAGTGGGGGATTGGGAAGGTGGGGAGTGGGGTGGACACAGGAGCGTGCCCTCTGGTGAGACAGGCCAGCTCAAACCATCAGGTAGGAATTACCTGACCATGGTAGGGGAGTGGGGAGGTGGGGTGTGGAGAAGTGTGAACTCTAAATGTTTTATTTTGGGCCATAAAACTAATACAATGTATAGTATAGGGATGATAGAGCAGTTCAGTAAATGCAGGAAGCCTTAATAAACAGGTGCCCAGCAGTTGGCCCAGAAACTGCTGATATTTCTATTTAATTGGAATATATTGAAATTAATATGTTGAAATCAATGTCTTTCTGAAGTAGGCTGGTTCTATTATATAACTTCTTGGTCACCCTCTCCCCTTCACATTTTGACGAGGAATGAGAGTTAACAATGGCATTTTAACACTTTTAGCTTTTAGTACTGCATTTCATTTGTTCTAAATTATATTTTCACTTTTTTTTATATCTGTGCAATTGAGATGGATCTTAGAACTGATAGAATCTTAAATTCGAGAAAAGTAGTATTCAATATCAGCAGTGTTTTACAGATTTCTTCTTAGGAATATTTACATTAAGACTCCCAGAGTTTAATTTTTTTAAGTCATACTTTTCCTACATCAACCTATCGTGCTGTCAAGTTAAGTTGCAGTTTAAATTGATAATACAAAAGTGATGGCACTTAACATGCAATTTTATCGTAACCCCTAATCATGAGCTCAAGAATATGTCTCCTAAATTAAAAAAAAAAAATACATTCTTGGAGATTTCTAAAATAAATTTTGGAAGGAGTCACTTATAAGGTGAACAGTAATTTTCTGACATCTCTCAAAATCACTGTGTGCATGCATGCACATGTGCATGTTGGAGGGGTGGTAATGCTTTGTTTAATAGTTCACAGTCTTTTGTGATAATGAAAATAGTGTAGTATGATTTATCATTGTCTCTAGGCTCTTGGGAAAACAGTTAAAGGACATAGCAGAAATACTAAGTGTATATGTGAATTTGCTGTCTAATGGCTTAAATATCCATTCTATAAAATAATGATGCAATACTTAGCAAAAAGTGCAAGTTACATAGAAAATTGTTGTGGGCTATAAACCACATTATGAAAGCCTCATGCAAATTGACATCATTAGGGACCTAGTGGTTAAAATACATAAACTACATACAAATGATAGGCAACTCATTGAGGTGGAAATAGCACTGTTAACTGTGGGAAAATAGTCAAACTGTGTAATCAGAGAAATGCAATTAGAGACACTGAGGTTCCTCATTCACATCAGTGAGTATCTTTTCAAGTATCCAAAGCAGGGGGGGCTGGGGTTGGGGGAGTACAAGCTAAAACTAGTATGATGGGTAGCATAATACACTAACAGGCCCCCACCTTTTTTAGAAAGCGACTTAGTATACTTTGAGCCATGAAAATGATATAACTTTTTGGTCTAGTTATCTTATTTTGGAGATCTTTCCTAAGGGGATAAATTATCAAAAAACACTATACACATGAAGGTTTTCCTAACAGAATAGAACTTTGTTAAGTACCTAAGCTCCAACAATAGGAGGCTGGCTGAGTAAAGTATAGGAGTCATACTCGATTGGCCGTTAGGAACCATTAAACAGTACATGTGCTGCAGTGGGGTGTGGGTCACTAGACAGTTACAAAATAGGACATAAATTCTACACTGATTAGCTTTCTTCTTAAAAAGTATAAGAAAAAAACTAATAGTAATGATAGTAATGGTTGTGAGTTTATGGGTAATTTTTAAAAAAGCATTATTTTGGCTCTTGCAAATTTCTGTTAATATTTGTTACAAGAATGAGCAAGTGACTTCTACATTTTCCCACCTTCAGTGTGATCATTGATACTGTTGATTAACTAGGTCTCTTTCAGTTATAAATTAAACTCTATCTCAAAATTAAATTTTTTTTTTTAAAAAGTATTGACTTTAATGTAACGAGAGTTCACAGAGTAAGACTCAAGATACTCTTTGAAGGCATTTTCAGGAATTAAATGATCTCAGAACCTGTCTCAGTTCTGCTCTCCTGTGTTGATCTTTCTTGAAAAGACTCTTCCTTCAGGATGGCAAAGGTGAGCCTCTATAGCTCCAGACTATCCAAGGGTCCTTGAGTACAGCTGTGCCTTTCTCTTGTGGTTCTTGGGTCAGCCCAGGGCAGCTGTGCTTGATTGGCCAGCCCTGGGGCATGTGGCCACCTTGAAGGTAGCATAAGTGGGGGGAGTCCCAGTTTTTTCTTCTCACTTAGGCTAATTTTGCTTTCTTCCCCTGAATGTTGTCTTTTCTTTTTATCCCAGCCTTCTTGATTTTTGTATTTAGATTCACGGTAGCACATCTTGGTTTGGGGCAGAGAGAGAGGGAGGAAGGAAGGGGAGGAGGAAGAGAGACAGAGACACAGTATGCCTACTTCTTCTTTGATACTGGTACTTACTTTTCCTGGACTTCCCATTGAAAAATTTTAATTAAACTTTATCGTGCCATAGGCACTGATACATAATATGGCTACTTTTGCTTATTTTTTAGATTCAGATGCCTTTGATTTGCTTTCTTTTTAGTAGTCTTGAACCGTTTCAGGAGCCTGAGGTTTGAGGCAGCTGTGAAAGTCTCTGCCTGTCACTTTGTGCACAACCGAATTAATTTATTTTTCTAAATAGCTAACATCTCATTTTTCAAATATGTGGGGGGAAACCTTTACATAATTTTATGGCTCTTTTACATAAAAATGTTGAAAAGAGTAGTTTTCCAAAAGCAGTTTAATAAACTTGAAATTCTGTGAAGGAATTTTCTTGAAGAACAAAGCAATTGGTTCAGCTATATAAATTTCCAGTGCTGGCAATACCATTAAAATGGATGGTTAAGATTCCTGTTAAACCAAGAGGGTCCAAGTATGTTTGTGCAAGATTCTAACTATATTACTTACAGGAAAAAAAGGATTCTAGGTATATAAATTTCTGAAATGCTGAGTTAGACAGTATTCACTACTAGACTGACTAGTTTTTAACATATCAGTGTGCATTTTGATTCTCTAAGAATCAGGGGTGTAATCTATTTAGGTTTGACCACCAAACACCCTTTAAAAAAACAGAACTATTCTTTATGGTTTGGGAAATACTGCCTTACCCATTACTCTATCAGGAACTTGGTCCACTTTCTTACAAGATTGGTTAAGTAGTTTGAGATGGACATTGCTGAGGAGTATTATAGGTTTTTTTTTTTTAATTACAACTTTATTATTCCATATGGTGGCAACCTTCGTCCTATGAAAATTCAAGTACCTGTTTTGCATTCTTGCCTAAATAGACTATCCCGCTTGAGTGCAAGGTGGACTGCAGGCTGGCCTGCCTTTACAGAGGTACAGCCACATTTTTTTTGTAAACAACCCTATGATCAGCTCCAGGAAGTATTCTTACTGAAGCCCAAATCATATGTCATGGCTGGAAGAAATGAGAGTTTAGCTTTGAAAATTGAAGGCAAAAGTTTAAAAATCACTATCATGAAAATTTTCCTATAGATTAGAACATCGAACTTTTATGCTATTCTCTTAAACCTGCCATAATGAACAGCTCCCAAATAAACCACAGCTAACTAAATAAATTCATTTGCTAAGTAGAGTTAGAATTAGCCTAAATGTCTAAAGAACATTTGCCAAAAAACAAACAAACACACTCACTTGATTTGGACATATTTTTGATGTATTAGCTGGTATCTGATAGTAATGAGCCACAGCATAACTTGCTTCTTGAGACTGTTCCTGGATGTGTTAGTAATACCAGCACAACGGAGGGTGACTATATTTCTAATTAATAAGTAAGAGAGGGAAAGGACATATATGATTCATCAAAAGTGTCCTAGATTATTTAGGTACAAGTTTAAAAAAAAAAAGTCTAAGACATAGCCTGGCTTTATTCCACACGTATGGAGAAATTCTACAGTTTTGCACTTTACCAGAAGAATTTTTATATTGTTGCCTTTACTCAGATTGGCTTGTTATTATTACTAAAAACTCTTCCCAAAACTGTTAAAAGTGTTTAAAATTAAAATTGATTAAAGATCTTGTATTTTCTACTCAACTAAATTATCACACCTTTTTCTCTTCTTCCTATATAGACTTAGCTTTGGAATCCAACCCTTCTGACCACCCAAGGGCAAGCACAATTTTCCTGAGCAAATCTCAAACAGATGGTAAGACAGTATTTTTTTCCTCTGAGAAAAAGACTGAAACCTGTTTTTGTTTTGTGTATTTAGAAAGTATTTATTAGAACCTATACATTGGTTTAAATGTTTCGCTTTTGCATGTTTCCACTTGTCTTATTTTAACATGTGATGATACACTTTGCTTTGTCACTGTTTTAGTGAGAACAGGTAGGTAGTTTAACATTTTGCCACCTCTGTCAACTTAGTCAGCTGGCCACATGATTTAGATGTGGTCTGTTTCTGCAAACTATTATGTCCTTTTCCTCTTGCTCCAAAGAGCACACACTTTAAGGATAAATAATAGGATTTAGGTCACAGTTAGGTTTTCATTCGAACAAACCAAAAAATCAGTTTATATATGAGGGTTGAATTCGTGATTTTGGCCCCATTTTACATAGTGCTCAACCTTATGATCCTATCTGTATCTAGATTTTTGCTACAACCTAATGTAATGCTGTGCTAGGGTACATCAAAGCAAACATGCCCTATGGGGTTTCCCAGAAAGTAACCTCAGTGTATGAAACTAGTGTGAATTTCCTGTGTTCTGCTTGTTTTAGGATAAGAATCAGAACTGTAGGATTTTAACATCCTTGCTTACCTGCTTATTTTCCTTAGTGTTATGTTAAATTTGCTTGCTTGAAAAGCCATACATGACCAAATTTTCCAGTTGATTATGACCACAGGAATACAAGAAGTGAGGGTTCCATAATATTTGGAGTAATGCAACACACTAAAAAAAAGGAGTTTCTAATCTGCGTTTTCATTGTGTGTGTACTTTTCCTGTCTTCAGCCAATCATTTTTGGTTAGGATTGCTGTATTTCTCAGTTTCTTCCAGAGCCATGGGCTGCCTACATGTAGAGAGTGGAGACAGTAAAAGAAAAACCACCCCAACCCTTTCTCTTCAGTCATAAAAAATGCGTGCCTATGAAGCTCATCCTGCATTAAAGGAGGCAGTGTGGGAAGCAAAGTGCAGCCCAAGACCCTCTTTGGCCTTTGTTAGAGCAAAATGATTGTCGTGCTTATATATGTGTTCAATTAGGTTAGCACACTCATTTTCAAGTTTAAATTTAAGATAGGTTACTTTCCAATTGAATAAAGAGCCTTTTGTTTTTTAGGAAGGTATTTTTGTTGATTACCAGTAAGTGGTTCAGGATGCTTCCAGGAATGTAGGTACATCTAGAGAGTCTTAGATCTGTCAAATGTTAAATCTGATAATTCAAGTAGCTGGGTGTAAAAGTAGAATTAGAGGTTACTACTGAGTGAGTAGTGGCTCAGATGTGGAACAGGAAAACTTTTTTATTAGCTCAGTTTCTCACCTGGCCTAATTTGCTTTGTCCTTTTCATTTGTACATGGAGAGTCTTTCATTTGTACCTAATACAGACTATTTGTTAGGTCAGAAAGTAAAACGAAGTTTTTACATTTTACTTTATGGGATTCGTCTTGCCAGGCGATTTAAATTATAAATTTTGGAAATTATTAAAAAATGAAATAGAATTTTGTCTCATTTTGTATGTTGGTAATCTGTCACATAATTAGTAACTACTTTTATTTTTCTATGGCATTTGTATCAGAATTGATCAGTTAATTTTTTTTATTCTCAGTGCGAGAAAAGAGGAAGAGCAACCATTTAAACCATGTAAGTAAAGAGTTGAAAAGTTAAGAAATTAATAGTTTGAATTAAAAGTATGTTGCCATGATTGCTAAAAAATATAATGGACTCAGTATCATTAGACTGGACTTTTTTTTTGTAGATTTTTCTGAATCTCTTCTGTTTTCCTCATTACTAAATATAGTCAGGAAAGTCTTTGTCTTAGTAATGCCCATTTTTTAAAGGTTCTGATAGTTAAATTTCAATAACATGGTTGTAGTATAAAGATCTGCCTTAATTTTTAAATTTTATTTAGTAACAAAAGTATAATAGCTAAGTTAATTTTTAGCTATTGATTTCCTGTCATAGCAGGTGGAAGCTTAGCTGCCTCGCTTCACCACGGACTTATTTCTCTCCTGTTCCTTCAGCATGTATCACAGTTGTTATAAAATAAAAATGAATGTTTACATTATAATGACTATGCAAATATTGTCCTTTGCCATATAGTTCTCTGGCTGTGCTTCTTCCGTGTACACCCACCCTTCATTCTTTTTCTTAAATATTACTGAAATCTGAGTGCTTCTGCACTTCTCCAGGACGATCCCCCCTTTCTAGCCAATATGATCGCACATAGCCATATGCAGTAAGTAAGTAGGCTGGTCTCCCAGCTTTCCAAAAATATTTTTGGTACCTAACTAGTAATTTGATAGAGAAAGATGGCTCTCAGGAATACTACATTTATGCTGTCTTAATACCTAGTAATTCTTCAGTTTTGCATGTGTAGAATTAATTTCCTGACTGTATTCACTTGTCTGTTTTTTAATAGCTATTTTCCCCCCAAATGTTACATTTGTCACATGCCTATCAAAAATATTTTCCATCTACTAAACACATCTGCTCCATTTTTTTCTTGGAAACAATATTCTTCAGCCTGTTGTTATCCTACCCCAGTACAGACTGAAGGTTTTCCCTAGGCCTGCGCTGTGTCTGTCTTCCTGTCATATCTCTTCAAAGTCATAACTGCTCTGGGATCTCACATAACTGCTCTCTTGTGTTGGACCCCCTATGTCCTAGATTCTGTTTCCCTCTGTCTTGTACTCCCTTGTGTTACTGGAGCACATTTCCCCAGGAAAGGGTAAATGGGCAGACTTTTAGAGATCTAGCCAGTCTAAAATGCCTCCTATTTGATAAAGTATAGAATTCCAGGCTGAAACTAATTTTCTGCAGTTCTGAAGACATTTCTACTATTTTCTCATTTATAGTGTTCCCTTAAATCTGTTGACATTGTATGATACATTTGTACAGTACCAATTTTAGTCATCTCCCTACCCCCATCCTTTCCTGCTCTGGAAGCTTTGGTGTACCTTCTCTATCCCTGGGATTCAAAAATTTCAAAATATGGTTTGGTATGGATCTTTTCATTCTATTGGGGTCATTAAGTCTGCAGATCTTTCAGAGAATTTTTTTTGATTATTGGATATTTTTTCTGTTTCTTCTTTTTTTTAGTATTCCTGTTATTTAGATGTTGGAACTTTTAGATCAGTATTCCTGCACAGATCTCTTAATTTGTTTCATCCTCTTATTTTCCATTTTGTCTTTTTTTACTTCTTGGTGAATTCCTTAACTTTATGCACCAACCCTTCTATTGAACAGTTTGTTTTGTTTATCTTACTTTTAATTTATAAGAGTTCTCTTAAATTCCATCATTCTTTTTTTTATAGCATTCGATTCTTTCATCAGTGCAGTTTCTTTCTGAGGTTAAGATTTTTTTTTAATTTTCATATGCTCCTGAATTTTATCACTTCCATTAATTTCCTTCTTCCTGTTTTGATACCACTCATTGGTTATTGGCCTCCCCCAAATGTGTGGAGGTTCCTGGTTATCTCAAGATATAATTGGAAGCACCAGGAACAAGCAGATTTTTAGTTAAGTGTAACAGGCCTCACTGCCAGGATTTGTGGGCCAAGCCTCTAAATTCCAAGCCTGCCTTGGGTTCTGGCCACTCTGTTGGCACCAAGATTGTGCTTCCTCTGTTCTGCCGTGTCAGTTACCAATCCTTTATCTAGTCTTTAGCTTTTAAACCTTAAAAAATCTGCTGTTTATCCTGTATTGTGTATAAACTTTTAACAATGCCTTTAATTCTAGTAAGATATCTCTGAAAGGAAGGGGAGAAATATATTTGTGGCCACTCCACAATGTTTAACTTAGAACCTAAAATTAAAGTGGAAATCAAAGTTTAAAGATTTAATTGAATACAATTAATGATATTCAGAGAATAGTTTTTGGTTATACCTATAATTAGCATATTATACTTATCTACTAAGACCTTGATTAAGAATTCTATTCAAACTGCACCCTGCCATACTGTCCTATTAATGTGCAATATAGATGGTGCAGTTTTTATTAATGCATAAAGTTTTAGAAATTTTTAAGTCAATTTAAAGTCATTAATTCTTAATGTCCAAACTTATGAAAAAGTAGAGAGAAAAAAGCAAACTTCAGCTTTATTTTTTAATGGGTTAAAATGAGGCAGTAGGCATAATGGGTGGGGGCAGGATTTCAACAGATACTTGACCTTCAATGGTAAGGTTTAGCTTGTGACTTATTAAACATCTAGGTATGATTATTTTCCTAGTCTTTACCATTGAATGTTAAGTCTACAAAGTCCCCTTTTCTTTCTTACAGAGATTGTAAAAGTCCACCTATTCTGTCATTCATGGCAAATGAATTAAGAAAGTACTGTTCTTTGTCCCTGTCTATTCTAGTACCAGTTGAAATATTATGTATAAACACTAAACCATCAACAGTGTTTTTGGCTGTTTGGTTTATATTTTTTTAGTGTTTTCATTTTATATCCTTACATTTGTAATGTAGTTTATTGAGGTTGTGAGCCAGCAGTGGTAAAGCTTTAACCATAAGGAAAATTATCTTAATTTTCAAGCAAGATGAGAGAAAAGTAACCTGCAGGCAGCCAGTATATCCAGTCAGGCTTTGCGCAGAGGCTTAATTTGACCATCCTCTAGTGAATAGTAGATACTTGATACTGAAAAGATTGAATATTTGGGAGTTGGCCCAGATTGATGGGGGAAGTGTTCAGTGTTTCTTTGGTTGGATCTAGCCAGTAGACTGTAAGTTGCTGATATACTAATTGAACCCCCTGTCGGGCTATAAGAGCATTCTAATTAAAATTTTAAAATGTTTTAGCACTAATATTTTCAAAGACAAACCAATATGCATTCATAATAGAAAAAAGTTTTTCAACAGGAAAATGAAAGCAAATATCACCCAAAGCTTTACCAAGTTTGGTGCATTTCCTCCCTATTTTTGCTCCCCAGTATATAGGTTTTTGGTCAGAATTAACTTTATTATGGTGTGATATATACCATATTACACCTTAACAGTAGTGATGTTAAAAAAAAAATAACCTTACATTTAGAATAAAACTACTTGAATGAATTTTCATTTTCATGTTGTATTTGTTTTTTGAGATTCCAAGAGTAATTATATGTTAACTGAATAGCTTAAGGAACAAAAAGAATTTTAATATAGATAAAACATTTCTAGCTTGAAGGAGAATTTATTCCTCCAAATAGTGACACTTTTCAAAAATATATAAGTGGCTTTGCAGCAGAACTTGTAAGACAAGCAAAATGATGTTTTATATAATATGTGGATATTTCTGATTATTGACTTACTGGCATTTTTAAAATGCTCTGTATTTTAAAGGGCATCAACTAGATTTTTCTCCCTGCCCCATCTTTTGTGTATTTGTGGGGAATACTGATGGGAGAGTATGACAGTATGGTGAAAACTATTTTTTATTAATATGAGGAAGGAAGGCTGATCTGAATTAGTTTAAAAAAATACAGTGAAACCAAGTATATTAAAATTGTTGGTATTCTCTGATATTAAAAATTGCTATTACTTATAACTGCTTACAGTGACTGGCATTTGATTATTGGCTTTCCTTTAAGGAAGAGAATTGTCCTAACATAGTTTAGGCTATTTCAGTATTTTGATTATTATGCTATAGTTGGGCTCTTCACAAATAAATGGATACTTCTAAAGTGTTTTAAAGTGTTATTCTCTAGCGGGTCTCAAAACCATCATCACCTCTCTAGTACCACTGCAGATAAATTCTAATTTGTATCTGTAGTAAGATTTATATTCAAGTTGTAATTGATTTTAAATAATTTGTCATACACTTGTTGAACTCCTAATTTGTCCCAGATTCTGTGCTCTAAGCAATTGATACCATGTAACAAGTGGTATCTTAGATTTGTGAGTGTACGGAATTGGAAGAAGTTCTGTAGTGTGGCTGCTGGCAAAGGTATCCTAGAGGTAGATGGGGTTTAAGCTTACTAGGACACGGAGGAAGAAAAAAGTCATTGCAGGCAGAGAATATATTGCATGACAGGCAGGAAAGCATCCTGATGAGTGTCAGATAACTTAGAGAACAGAATTAATAAAATTTAGAAATGAATGGACAGTATTCTCAGGGTCTCATGACTAATGTAGTGACAGTCTTATTTAAACATGAAATGAGAGTTAAATTCTCAGAGTTTTTTTAATCTATGTTTTTGGATATGAGAGAATCTTAAAACAATATTCTTCATCCTCCAGATAAGGAACTGAGGCCCAGAGAGACCTTTGGCCCATAGCTTGTTAGTGATAGAGCAGCCTTGGCACACACACCTCTGACTCGAAAACGTTTATTTTGTCACACTGTCTCCTGAACTCATATTTATTGTTGGCTTTCATTTACTGCAATAAAATGCTTTTGCTTCAATATGGCATTAAGTTTTATTGTAGTAAATTAATAGTAGAAATAGAAAATCTCAGCTGCTTTTCATTGCTTAAGGAAAAAAACCACTGAAATCTTATTCTAAACTTTTTATATTATTATAAAGGGAATTTATAATAGGTGTTTGCCAGGTTTGATTATAGGTACTATAGCAAGGGCAGCATTTTATAACCCATTCCTCAAGTCTCATTTGTGGAAGTTAGAGTATCTAATGGGTTTCCTATAGAGCTGCACATGATATCACACTCAAGCATTCATGGAGTGTTAGAATCTTAATGCTTATTCGTTTGACATTTTAACCAAGGAAAAATACACTTTTATAGGTTTAACTTACTGTGACATTTTCTTCTATTTCCCTTCCCCTTCAGGTATCTCCAGGGCAGCTTACTAAAAAGTATAGCTCATGCTCAACAATATTTCTAGATGACAGCACAGTCAGCCAGCCTAATCTTAGAACCACAATAAAATGGTGAGTACAACTAGGTTGCCAAGGGCTGAGTGACAGACTCCCTTATGCTTAAAGCATCCCAGCCATATGTAATTTCAGTCATTTGATTGTCCTTTTCAGTGATCAGGTTAAGAAAGTGGTGTCAATTACACATTGATTTCAAGGACCTAAATATGAATTTTCAAATTCCATTTTAATCTTAGAGTGGATGGAAGAAGGAAAAGCCAATTAGCAAATAAGAAATCCCAGAAAAAGCATATATCTTTATTTGATGCATTTCTGTTGTTAAAGGCATTGTTGAACATAATGAAAAGGAGAGACACTTTTTTATTGAATGTTTCTAGAGAAAAAGTATTTTTTTTAATGAGATATAGGCCTCAAAGAATGCATACTACTTTGGAGGCTACTCTTAGAAGGAGAAACAGCTTGTCCCCTACTGGCACAAGAGTGTATCTGCATTTAAATTTAATTGGTTTTTATCAGATTGTCCCTCTTGTACATTTTTTTCCCTGTACTATTTTTGTATGAAAATTTACTTCTCCTTCCTGTTCCCCCCAAAAGGGGGGAAATGCATCAAACCAGGCTTAAGAAACAACTTTTCAAGCCAATTTGTGCGTTAAATTTGTTCAAATGAAGTTTTAATTTAATAGATACATTAAATTTAATTACATATATGTATAGATGTACATCTCCAAGACACTATATCAATCAGTGAGAGAGGTGAAGTTTGGGAAACATAGCCATAGTCAGGTTTATACTTAACCAAATGTGAATGGCGTCATAATGATGAAAACTATTCCTTAATTTCTGGGAGCACTTCATAGTCCACAATTGGTGACGGACTTTTGAAAACAGGATAGGATTAACCTTTCAAGCTTATTTAAGAGAGGGAGAGAAAGAAAAGAAAACAAAACAGGATGTAGAGCTTCCTGATCTCCAGTAGGGCTGTCCAGGGAACATTATCAATGTCTCCTGGGTTATGAGTGTTGATTTTCCAGAACACAGTTTGAGAAATACTACTTAAAATTATTAATATCCTCATCGCCTTAAAAACATAATTAGCTTATAAACTTGTTTCTAATGTACCAGCTTTTTTTGCTAATAACATTTTAAGTAACTTACTACTTTAATTAAAAACAGCAAGTTCACAATCATACTAATGTTAACTTCTCTCATAAGTCTCGATCACATTGTGTTTCAGCAAAAGCTGAGCCTCCATGTCTCTCTAAAATCCTGAGCTTTGGCACCTATCAAGTCATCACTGAATGTTTTTATTTAGCCAAGACATTAAATCTATGAGTAAAAGAATACCACTCTACTTTGGCTACAGTCCGTAGCTTCTTTTGAATTCAAAAAATTCTGATGTTTCAGTATTTCAAAAATAGTTTTAAAGATTAACCTTTCTCAGACAAATAGGATTCATGCCTCCCTCTACACCACATTAGTCTAATTTTTAAAAAGTACATAAGTTTTAATTTGCTCTTCAGTTTTAAAAATATTCATTCAATGTATTCACTACTGGTGAAATAAAGTTTTACTGACAAAATTAAATAGAGCAAATTGGCTTTTAGGAATGATTTTGAAAAATGTTTGTCATGAGGTACATTGTTATCAGTGTGGTGGGTGAGCTATGTTAGAATCAGTTATGTGACTTTTTTCAAAATATATGTCTCTGAACACGCCTTCCACCCCTCCTCCAACACACTCACTCTCACAATCACAAGCCTTTAGATAAGTTAAAGAAAGATGTGAAGCATGATTATATGGACGAAGCATCCAGGGTGACTTTGATCTTAACCTTAACTCATTTGTTCCCAAACTTTGCCACACATTGCAATCTCCTAGGGAGCCTTAAAAACAATCTCAAGTCATACTCAATGCCAGTTAGATCAGAATGCCTAGGGGTGGAAGCCAAGTAGTTTTTAAAGCTCCTCAGATGATCCCAGTGTACAGCCAGACTTGGGAACCACCACCTGGTTAGAGTGTAGGAGAAAGAGAATTGCTTCTCACTATTGGTAGAACCTTGGGCAAGTCAGTTTAAACCCTTGGTTCCCTTATCTCTAAAGCACATTGTTGTATTAATGTCATCTAAGGTTCAGTGGTCCTTCTCAGCTTATATGCTTCGAATTTGTGATTTAAAAAATCTTAATTTGAAGATGAAACTGTTTGAAGCACTATAGAAGTATCCATCTTTGATGCTAATAATGTTATAGGACTTTTTATAAGCGTTAATAGTCTGCAGACCTATTTTTGAAATTCAGATTTGCCTTCCCTCAATTTTGAGCTTCATTCTAGACACTGAGGGCAAAGAGAAGCATATAACTTAACCAAGAGAACCCTTTTGTTGCCTATTATATGACAACTGTGAATAATTTAAGAATACAGTAACTTGTGTAGTATCTGAGGACTTATATCTATCTGCTCATTAATATTTAAACTAATTTGTAAATAACTCCTATTAATATTAAACTGTGTAGTAGTATGCTGCATTGATAGCACTGCTTATTTCAGGATAGGTAGACCTGTCAATTTTGGGGGTACTTAATATTTGCTATTAAATTTTCTAATAATTATGTAAAAATTATTTAAATGATTTTATTTGTATAGAGCTCTTTTTACCTTAAGGGAAATAATGGAAAATGGGTGGGTAGGTGGATAGTGTGAATCAACTGAAAGGTAGGGCCCGACAACTTTTTTTTTAAGCACAAAAAATGACTGCATGGCTTCAATTTAAGCATGTGTACAAATAGATATAACTTGTACAGAATGAAATGTTCTATGGATAGAAGGGGAAATATGTAATAGCATATTATAATAATCAGCTGAACCTTGTCTTCTAACAAATAGCATGTACCTAGCATTTCAGTTCTCCTATTTTTACTAAAAGCCAAAGAACTAAAACAGGAAAAGTACCCATATGATACTGTTCTGAATAGGGATTTCAAAGCCACTGGGCAGCTAGGAAGGTCTTCCCCCCTACCCCATCTCAACCTCTTTTAAAAAATGTCTTCAGACTTAACATGATAGAATCGATTGTTACTTTTTTTTTTCCCTCCACAGTGTGACCTTAGCAATATATTACCACATAAAGAACAGGTGAGTTTTAAAACTTGTCTTTTTGTTCTGGCTAATAAATTTACAAGTTATCAAGTTTAGTGTTAGGTAGTAACTGTAGACATTATTTGAGTAAGCTGTAGAGCACTTTATTACATTACTGAAGTGAATCATTTGATTATATCTTAGTACTACTCTAGTTATTGAGGATCACCAAAGAGTGTGTGTTTATGTGGGTTATATTGATATTTACTGTAATGGAAATTAAAATCTTAAAAATAAGTCCACTGTATGTTAAAACAGGGTTTTTATACTACTATTGAAATTTTGAGATAATTCTTTGTTGTGGGGATTGGCCTTGCATTATAAGATATTTAGCAGCTCCCTGGCCTCTACTTACTAGTTGCCAGTAGCACCCTCTCCTCTCACATTGTGACAACCAAAAATGTCTCTAACCAGGCCGCCATATGTCGCCTGGAGGATAAAATCACACCTAATTGGGAGCCATAGTATTAATATAATTTCTAATGAAAAATAATTATTTTCCACAACAAAAGAGTAGAAAGTATGTCACTTATTTACATTTTTGCATATCTTTTTGATGTTTGCCTTAATAGAAGACAGCTGATTTTCATGTCTACTCTGTCTTCAGTCATTTGCAATTATTTTAGTCATTTCAATATTTGTTTAAAAGAAACAGTATGAAGAAGACCCACCTTCATGCAGATGAAATAGCTGGAACAAGGTGAATTTTTAAAGCCTTCAGATAATTGTGAATATTCTTTGATACTGTATCAAAAGTCCACAAGCCCTAGTTTCTAAAATTAGTTACAGAGGAATGTTAAATCATATCAATGGGTGTTGTAGTGAGTACTCTGTTAAATTAATACCCGTTGATCTATCTTGTACTCTGCATGGATCTGTTACTTGTATGTGATTTTATAATATTCTGCATTTGCCATTTGGAAAGTATTGGTTCACATTTCTTTATACAGTGTCAAAAACTCATTTTTGTTAGTATCACCACCAACCTTATCAGAAAAGTGTTTAAGTATTGAAAGGCTGTCAAGCTCACAACAGAAGGTACACGTTTTTCCAAATCCTGATTTGTAGCTTAATAGCTTCAATTTTATCCTTGCCAACAAACATACTTGTTGTTTTTCTTGAAGCAACAGGCTCATTTTGTTTATCTTTGAGAGAATGACAGTTGTACTATCAAATAAAGAGGAAAAAAGTGGCTTGTTTTGCTCACAACTAAGTCACAAGAGCCTTTCTTTAACACAGCCATATTTTAGTTTGCAGAAATACGTAGTACATACTTTCCACTTATTCATAATATAAAAAGAATCAAGGTTTAATGACACTATTTTTACTGCTTTTTAAGGGTGTTCTTAACTTAAAACTAGAAAGTTTTTTTCAGCTGTGTCAGTGAAGAATAAATGACTGCTAGTACATTCTGCTACCACTGCTTTGATTTATGCTCCGAAACCAGTTTTACCCACTTTTGCTTTATACAATAATTGCAAATGTCAGTATAAAAGCAAGTAATGTCTTAATGTTCCCATAAAAACAGTTTTGACCTCATAGCCTCCTGAAAAAGGCTAGGGGAACCCTAGAGGCCTGCAGAACACACTTGGAGAACTACTGTTTAAATGAACACAGTATATTAGTGTGGTGAACTTTTAAATCAAAAGACTGGTCACATTTAAAATAAAAAGACAAGTTTTTAACTCAAACCATTTAAGAGACAAGAAGAGATACACAATAAGAATATAATATAGGAAACTAATAAGAGGAAAATGGAAAAAACATGAATCTCATATTCACATGCATTAAAATTTTAAAGACATTGCCCATCCGTACTACTATATAAAATGTTTTTGTATGTTCCAGTGTGAGGTTAGAGGAGTGGAAATATGTATTTGGTTTACTAGCATTGCCTGTTAGGGTCGATGCTTATAAAGGCAATTCTGGAAGGCGGTCATTGTACAAAAGGTTTCACAGAATTTGATGTGCTGAGTAAAATCAGGTCAGGAAACCCTCTTACAGAATCCAAGAGAAGAATTTGTAAAACTGCTTTGTTGAGGTTAAGCTCCTTTGACCTTCCTTAAGACTCCCAGCAGATGTGTTACTAAGATATTAACTATTTCTGAATTAGTTTTTTTAAATGAGCATTCTTATTTTATAGAGATGCAAATAGATCCTTGGATATTTTTGATGAGAGATCACATCCACTCACAGTAAGTTCAATTTAATTGAGGTTGTATTTTTTTCTTATACAGTTATGTTTATTTTATGCTGATTTGCTTTGAAATTAATTACTGGAAGAAAATTCCTCCTCCAGCTTGAAGTAAAATTCATTTTTAAGTCTTCTCTCCCACCCCATGTTATATCTAATTATTTTACAAAAGGAGTGTTGTATAAGGGATATGACAGTAAGAATTCAGTTTCAGCTTTGTGTAATTAATTAGTGAGCAAAATGAGTAAACTTACCCAAATAACAGAAAACGTATCTTTTAAATTCACTTCCTCAGATGCTCTATAGTGACATATGGCTAGTGACTACTTTATAGGAACAGCACAGCCTTAGGGCTTTATAGTTATAAGAAACTGAAAATATTTTTTCAAAGTTGATTGAAGAGAAGACTTGGTCATCAACAAGACTTGAGCCTAAAAATAATTTACATTTAGATGGAATTTTGTGGGGGTAAGGTGGAAAGGAACATATATACCTTTTCTGAGGTTGTTCCTGTTATTTTTCTTTAATAAGTGGTGGTGAGTATTGAATCACTAAGATGTTTTAAGATCCTTTTTTATATTTAAAAGATTAAATGACATGTCAGTGCAATCAAATTTCAAGGAGCATGTGGGGACAAATAAAAGGCTGCTTTGGTAAGAGTATTTAAGTATTTCTTCAATGGATACTTACATTGCATTTTTTCTTTCAGCGAGAAAAAGTTCCAGAGGAATATTTCAAGCATGATCCTGAACACAAATTTATATACAGATTTGTTCGTACTCTTTTTAGTGCTGCACAGCTAACAGCTGAATGTGCAATAGTAACTTTGGTAAGATATTTCTTCTATTTAGTATCTTTCCTGTCTTGTACACAGGGTATAGTTCTGTTTTTCAAATAAATGTAGGTGATTGTCAAATCTTTTATTAAGAGAAACCTATCAAAAGAAGTAAAATACACACATTCAAGCTTAATAGTCATTATGATTTAAAATGTTGCCATTGCTTTTCTCATCACAAAACAGTTGCTATTAAAGGAAGCAGGAGAGATTTCTGGTTTCTCCTTCCACACCTGAGGGGCACACATGTACACATACAAAGTAAGCTGGTGGGGTAGGATGGGGGCAATAACAAAACCATCTGGTCCATAGGCAGAGACTGATTCAGTGTAAGTCTAAGCTGAGTCCCAGGCTGTATTCCCCAGGCAATTCTGATGTGTGTCCTGATTGAGAATGACAGCCCTAAATTCTCTGTTCCATGGATGATGGGTGTTAATTCATCCCTACTGTCCTCCTGTGCCTGCCTGTGAAGCAGCCCGGGATTGTAGTGCCATAGTACTTGAAAAGGATTTGCTAGTTGCCTCCTAAGCTATAACTGTTTAAGGACCTTTGCATCATCCATACAGAATTCCTGTGGTTAGATTTCATTATTTGGAATATACGTCCTATCCTAGTGAGAAGTGGTTGGGATTATATTGCTCCTCCCTACAGCAAACCTATGTCAACTGCATGGTCTGGAGGGAAAGAACTCAGGTCAGTGCCTCCTCCTTTAGTGTTGTTAAAATTTTCCTGAGGCAGCTTGTACTTTTGAATAGAGACCTTTCAATGGACACTGGATCAGACACAGGCCTTTTCATGGAGCTACCAGCCATTCGGAGTGCTTAGTACATGGTGGAGAAAGGCAGGAGTGGTTCTTCCACATGGAGAGCTAGGCAATACAGGAAGGAGAACATCTGGGTTTGAAGAGGGGGGAGTTCTTTGTAGATAAGTTTGATGTACCTGCATGACAGCAGAGTGGCAGTGTCTAGTAATCATTTCAATATATGGAATTGGAGCACGAATCTAAGCTAAAGGTAGAGAATTAAGAATAGCTGCTCAAAGGCAGAGAAAGTGTGTGGAATAAAAAGTGGATAGAAGATAGAATAACAACAAAAGGTTGGTATTCAGTAGGAATTTATGGAATGGCAACATTTTAGTATGTGACCACATTCTCCTTGAACCTCTCTTATTTTGGCATCTCTTTTATTACTTACTGGTTTTCCTGCCACACTAGGCACTCCTCTGGGGACTTGTCCCTTAAGTTCTGATAGTCCTTACAGATCTAAGTGTTGAGGACAGAGGAGTAAAGTTCTTACCATTATGGAGCTTATATTCTAGTGAGGAAGACATAAGTATTTTTTTAAATGAATGTTTTAAAAAAGATGAATATTTCAGGTAGTAGTAAATACCAGGAAGATTAAGCAAGGTAAAGTGATTATAGGGGCTTACTATTTTAGATAGAATGATCAGAAAGTGCCTCTTTAAAGAGCTAACATTGGAACCTTGACCTGACTGAACTGGGGGAAGGTATAAGGAGCTCTGGCGTTAGAGACAGAGGGGACACATACAAGATTCTGAGATGGGAACATGTTTTGTGTGTTCAAGGGACAGCGAGGTGGCCAGTGTGGTCCGAGTGAGGAATGAGGGAAGGAACCTAGAAGATGAGGTCATAGAAGGCCCTATCTTATTGGGCCTTGTAAGTTTACAGGCCGTGGGAAGAAGTTACATTTTTCTTCGTTTGATGGGAAACCTTTGGCAGATCCTGAACAGGGGAGTTAAGTGCTCTTAAGAGGCTATCCTGGCTGCTTTGGGGAGAATAGACTAGTTGGGATTCAGACTGGACACAGAGAAGTCAGAAGGCACCAGCATTGGTACAAGTGAGAAGTGACAGAATAGAATGTGGTAAGATTACCAATGGGTAGAGATAACGAGAACCACTAACAGATAGAGCAAGCTAATTCAAATGGACGTTTTTAGTTCCAGCAACTAGGCATGTGACAGTGCCCTTTATGTTATTAGGGAAAGCTTGGGGAGCAAAGAGTTGGGATGGAAAGCTCTGGTTTATATGTGTAAAGGCATGGATGACCTTGGCAAAATTATTTTCAGTAGAGTGATAGTGGTAGGGGGCAGCCTAAGGTGACATGAGGAGAGAATGGGAGATGAAGAGTTAGCATCAGAGTATTTACTGTGAACAAAATGAGGATGCATTCTAGGAGGTGTGGGAGTGGAATGAGAATAACAAACATTCATATTGGGGGAAATCTCTGGCAGAGGGAGAAATTCTTCAAAAAGAGGTGGTTTAGGGACTGTTTTATAGAAATGGGATAGGATCAGCTTCACTGATAGCTTCGGTGATAAGAAAGAAATGTCAATTGCACTGGTATAAATGAATGAGTAGTGGCACATGCCAAGTTTGCTAGTAAAGCTGACAGGAACCCGAGAGATTGCCGATGTTGTAAAAGTACCTCTCATTATTCCCATAAAGAGTTGAACCTTGTGTGGAGGTTCATTCTTAGGATACCTGAGAGCACTGAGTTTTGGAGAACAGGAACAAAATTTCACTGAGGACATACAAATGTCCAATAACCATTTGTTTTTGAAAACATAGTTGAGTTTGGAGAACACTGGTAAATCCGAGCTGTTAACCTGATAACTTTCAGACAGTAAACATACTCTAAAATTGGACTCTCTTTTTTTTGGTCAAATGGTATATATTCTCTTCTGCAGAGCACCCTTTGAAGTAACAACAAATCACAGCTTACCTCTACAATCTTTACTCAGCTGTTAACTTCACTCAGTTCTTTGTAGAATAGACATTTAATACATGTAAAAGAAATCACGAAATCTTACAAGCTACCTGGCAGTTTTAGAAGAGTCCCAAGAATACAGAGACTGACAGCTATATTACCACTTAAAAATCAATAGAATTGACTAAGCTTGAGATTATGTAAGATAGAGATGAACTTCATGAAATGAAATGGAGATGTGAAAATTAGGGGACTACCCTTTGTATGCATGTGTGTTCTATAAAAAGGTACTAAGTACAGAATACCTGACAGTCGTAAAGACCGGCCTCATTTGCACTGCCTGTCCTGCTGCACCACGCAGCAGCCACTGGGAGGCTCTCTTGACCACCAGTTTTTATCTTCAGCTCTTGCTCCAAAAGAACTAGTTACTGTGAAAAGATATAAAACGTGCCATTACCAGGGATTAATATATTCATATAACACCAGCTAGGTATAATACATTGCGTGTGGTAGGCACTCATTTATTGAACAACTTGAATCTACAGTGGGCCTGTATATGCTGACTTTTATGAGTGGGGAGGTTATAACGCAATGCATGTCTTCAGGATGTCCTTTGCTAAGATGTCCATTCATTCCTGTGACAAAATTGGGCTGGAAATTCTCATGGGCAGAGTAGGTAACAGAAGTATCTGACATGCAACTGTGACCAGGCTTCTGGCTTGGACTGGCCAAGCAAAATCTCTGTAGAACCTAAGAATAAATGGCATGTCAAAACAGATGAGATCTGTCATTTCTAACAGTTCTTATCCCAATACTTAAACTGAACTAAAATCAAAGACCAGTGCTCTACTTTTGCAGGTTTACTTAGAAAGACTTTTAACTTATGCTGAGATCGACATTTGTCCCACTAATTGGAAAAGAATTGTTTTGGGAGCCATTCTTCTTGCCTCCAAGGTTTGGGACGATCAGGCTGTATGGAATGTGGACTACTGCCAGATCCTCAAGGACATTACAGTTGAGGACATGTGAGTTTGTAAGGTTTTGGTGAACTTTCTAACCATTTCCCATACTTCGTTTGCCCCCATAAAGTTTACATTTTAAGAAACATTTTTAAAGGTTATATTGTGCTAAGAACTGAAATAGGCATAAAATTACATACTACTTTCTATCCACCTGCGGTATAACAATTCATAGTCCTTATCATTAATTGGTAGGTCTTGATGTGTTGTTGCTGTAATAATCTTGATAATTTGAACTGCGTTTCTTTGGTGGTTTTTGGCAAACATTTTACAAGTATTACCAGAACAATAGTGCAGTAATTATTTTCATGGCTTTCTTAAAGCTGGGTACCAGTTCTAGTCCATTTTCAAGGGGCGTATGTCCGACCTTTGAAATAAATGTTTGACCACTGTTAAGTCTTAGGATCTCTAGACTATTGAGGGAGGAGTATAGCTTAAACTTGAGTCACACATCGTGTATTTCTTTTGGCTGGTCTTACCCTCTTTTTTATTTGAAGTTATGCTACAGAAACCATGATAAAAAATATAGCCACATGTAAAGGTTTCAAATCGCTGTGTTCTCACCTCCCCTTTTAATGCACATGTTTAAAAATAGGTCTTAATGAGTTAGGAAGCTCTTCAGGCAGTCCAAGAAGCATCACTGGGCATCACCTGGTGCACATCCCATTTGAGTTTCCCCGGGGCTGCTCAGCAACCACAGCAGTGCGTGTTGGGCTGTAAGATAACCACGGTGTGCTCCTCGTGTGGCATAGTAACATGGGTGGCGTGAAACACCAGCCTCGACAAGGGCTTTCATTCTGGCCACCCTGGCTGCTATGAAGGTCCTTGAGGGTGGTAGGCAGGGCGAGCTGGAGAGAGATTTCCAGCAGACTCTCAAAGTGCCCATTTGACAGTGAAAATGCCTTGGTGGGTGGCATTTAGGAAAATGTGAAAGAACACTTCTTGATTATATTGAACAGCATAGAAGCTCAAGATCATGGCAGGCAGTGGCAAGAGTTTATTTTTGTTACCTTTGCAATTACTCTATGTAAGACTCATTCAGAATTACCAAAGTGCATATTTACAACTGAAGTGAGGATACTTGCGACTAAGAGAAGGGACCAGTGATTGTCAGTAGCCGTCTTAGTAGCTTTTGGTGACAGTGCCCACTTTGATAATGACAGAAACTGAGTGGTCATGGTGATATTGCTGATAGCCACTTTAGCAAATAGTATGATGACAAATAATGAATTTGAAACAAATGAAAGTACTTTTGGAAGTTGCAGAAGCTAAAATGACTTTGATCACCGTTGTCATCAGTCTTCAGACTTGAAAAAAGGGAAAATTTATTATCATGAACATGAACCCTGCCATGATGGCAGCTGAAAATTTCTCAAAACCTACAATTAAGCTGGTTGAACTCTGGTTCTAGTTGTAACGTGCAGAGAAACGTGTGGGTTTTCACAGATATGAGCTCCAGGAGCAGTGGTGGCAGTGTGTGGCTACAGGAAGACTAGCTCTAGACAATGCTGCTTGTGTGTGGACAGAGAAACACCAGGAGCTGTGTTTGTAACAGCCTGCTTTCGTTTACGATCCTTGGAAATTGGAAGACGGTTACAACAGTGTTTAGTATACATTGGTTTTGTCCCCTGCTGTTGACTACTATTTGTAATCTCATTTTGAGTCTAAATTGAAAAATTGGTGTCTGCTAGCTTTTTCTTAAAACTTCCCAACATCTATGTGTCTTTTTAGAATATATTTGCCTTCAAAAGAATAAGTTAAACTGAGCAGCTGCTATTCAGAAAATTTGCTGTGCCTGTAAATGGTATGCTATTCAGCCATCTAGCTAGCCATTGAAAAAAAACAACAACAAAAACCCAGAAGATGCATATTCTGTAGGCATAATGCTTTTCTTCAGTGATTAAACCTCTATTAATAGACATGTTAATCCTATGAAGTACTGTATTTCTACACAGTTAAAATGTATTAGGGGAGAAAATATAAAAGGGATAGTGAAGTGCATTTATTTCTGTAGTAAATTGAGTCCTGATTAGCTGATTATCAAAACATCTGATTTACATTTCTATAGATTTATGGCCATATGAACAGGAAATTAATTTTGGAAGTAGGTTCAGTAGAGTTTAAAGTTCAGCAAATGTAGAAAACCTCATTACTGCTCACATTCTGACTGCTCTCCATATAGGAGAATAACAAATGTTGACCTATCCAATGGCTAAAATATTAAAACTTTAACACTAAGAAACAAAATATGTTAAAAAATAATCTCTTTGTTCATGTAGTTCATCATTTTTATATAATTAACTGTCTATAACAGGATTACTGTTAAAGTGGTCCGATTTACTCTAAGTTTATATTTATTAAACACTTAACAAGTGACAGCAGCATGGTCGCATAGCAAAGGACTGCTCCCAACATTTCCCTTTCCCACTTTATTGCACTTGCACCCTGCGGGTATGTTCCCATTCTGTTCTGGCAAGGGCCGGTGGATGCTGAGCATCTTGGCGTTGCTTTCCCAACTTGGCAGAAACACTGAGTTTGAGTCCAGTGCTCTATCATCTGAGGTCATGTCATAAAGTGGGTTTAGTCCAGCTAGGACATCTTCATTTAATCTTTCTTCCTTCCAGAGTTTAAAAAGTGCATACTGCCCTGTTATAGTGACAGCTTCTCACCCTACTAAGGTTAAGGTGAACAGAAACTTGCATTGTGCCCTTTGACATGAGCCCATGTGCTGGGGCAGGGGGAAGGGTTCCCTTTCCTATCAAATGTAGCTTATTTATTTATTTGAGATGCATCCTTGTAGCCTCAAGAGTTCTTCCCCCTCAGAGATAATGGCAGTGGCTCTAGATGGATCCATTTGTTGCCGTGGTGATGTGCCCACTCCTTTTGTTGGTGCGTCTCTACTTCAATAAGCCCCTTCCTGTTATCTGCCGGGTGAAAATGTCTGCAAGTTCTTCAGAGCTAATAAACAGCATACATCATTCCTTTCATCTGATCACTGTTAGTGTGAGTAAGTGTGGAGCATGAATCGTACAGCTGCACTAATGGAACTCTAAAGAATGAGCCCCAGAGTCAGCAGCACAAGTGTATAAGAGGGCCATAACCTTTTCCCCCTTGTCCCAAACTCAAATGCTGGGATTCAGAAAGGAACAGATAGCTGTACCTCGTTTGAACATGAGTGTGTTAATCCAGCTGGGTAGCCTTAATTTTGTTCCAAAACAAAATTTAGAGCCATCCTAGTAGCTCAGAATACTTTTGAAGATAGCCCAGTTGACTAAAATTGTCCTGTATTGGTTTTGTTGTCTCCTCCTCCCCCAGGAATGAGATGGAAAGGCATTTTCTGGAGCTACTTCAGTTTAATATTAATGTTCCTGCCAGTGTTTATGCCAAATACTACTTCGACCTTCGCTCCTTAGCAGATGACAACCACCTGAATTTTCTGTTTGCTCCTCTTAGCAAAGAAAGAGCACAGAACCTAGAGGTAAGGCTGTGGGACCACTAAATGGGGTTTTCTATCAGTCACCAAAGCCAACGTCTGTGGATAAATTGTATTAAATAGCAATTAGGAAAATGGAAAGCTTTTTAAAACTACCACGTCGAAGAGCTTATGAACCCTTACACATCATACTTCCAGTGTCTTTTATGGTACCTGTTTTGTGATCATAATTTAGAATATTTTAAATCAAACTAATCTGTTCTTAATGTTTTTCCGTTTGAACCTCTCCCATTCCATAAAACTGTACATGAATCAACTTCTTAACGATTGTATCAGTAATCATATCTACATAGATAATCTACTTACCATTCTTAACTATCTTACTCAGTTTGCAAATTCATGTCTGTTTTCTATATCTATCACAGTTCAGTCCCATGAGTTTATTAGACAAAGCATTAGTGGCTAACCTGAGACCTATACTTATAAATGTATATGTTTCAAATGGTGTAGAAAGTACATGGATTTTTAATGGAAATGGTAATGTACATGGGACAAAGAATATTTATGGCCTATGACTTTGGGTGAGTATACAGCAAAATTATTTGCAACTGAAATGGACACTTTTAAATACTTTCTATGGTACTTTGGTGTTACTTTAGAATAAAACATTTTTCTACCGTAATTAATGTGCAAATGAAATAGCTCCTTACGGTGCTTGTCATTAGACCTCTCTTACCTTTCAATAAAATACAGCACACTCCTGCCTCGTTAAAATTTGCTTAGAGTGCACAATAGCTAATGAAGATTAGATAGAATTTGACTGAGTAAATACTGATTTTACCCAAGTGCATGTACATGTACATTATGTTTAAGGAACATAATGTTCCTTAACATAATGCTCCTGTGTACAGGTAACAGATGATATTGCTGTTAGGAGCCTGTCACAATGCTTTTGACATCTTTGAGAACCCAGCTTTTAAATCTAAGTTCCCCTTTGCTCTGGCAATCTAATTATAGCCCCTAGAGGATCTACCTTAATGAATTAGCAGGAAGTAGCATCCCCAGAACTTGGCAGTGTAGACCTCAGCTACTCAAAGTAACAGTAACTATGAACTATCCAAAGGAGTGTGGACGTGGGGCCCATCAGTGATACTTTTTATTTTAAGGTTGGAATCTTTTTAAAAAAATTGTGCTTGTATTCTGTTTGATTGCCTTTCCTAGGCCATTTCCAGATTGTGCGAAGACAAATACAAAGACCTATGTAGAGCTGCTATGAGAAGATCTTTCAGCGCTGATAATTTCATTGGTATTCAGCGCTCTAATGCCATCCTCTCTTAAAGGAGAAATGAGAGGCTGTAACATCATGAGCCTCTCACCTACAAGGACTTGGAGAAATATCACGTCTCCTGCTCAAAAAAGCAATGTTATAGTATTTTCACCTAAAAGACAAGACATCGAATTCAAGAGACTCCTAGATTGCAAGGACTGTGCTCATAGGAAAGAATGGGACCTTGTCAATGCAACGTACTGTCCTTTTTAATGTAAACAGAGTTACAAAAACCACTCCAAAGCAAAAGCTCCCAACCTACACACACTATCTGCTTACAGTGTAGGCTGATAGCGGTGAACTATATGAAGTTTTTAATTGAAGTTTAAATTTTTAGACTTTAAAGACACTAACTATATAACTTTTATGTCTTTCCTATTTTTCTGCCCCGCCTGTTTTGCTGCATATTCCTTCCGAATCGATGCAGTATTACCATTAAAACATGGGACCCCTAACAACCCATAAAGCCACACAGGAATAGCTGTAGCACTGTTAGGTATGAAAGGGTTGGTTCTCCCTCCCTACTACATCACTGAAGCTGCTAGTCATCCTGGCAATCAGTTTAAACCAAAAAGCTGCTGAATAATACTTATCATTCAACTTCTTTGCAAGCACTGCTTATTAGCATGGTAGCATGTTTGGGATAATAGAAAGAATTGATCATTGATTATCTACTATTGGGTCTATGCTGCATACCTTACAAACTATAATGGTGCTTCTCATTTTCTGATGATTTTCCTTTATTAAATAAATGCATCAAAAGGGATTTTCATAATTCCAGCCAACATGGTGGTCCGGTGATAACAAGCAGGTAGTGAAATAGAAGGTGTCCCGCAAGTCTTAGTGCAATTTTAAGCTTTGATACAGTGTGCTTGGTCCCTCCAGGGCACTGCTGCAGAAATATAAATGCTACACACTTTCAAAACATCATTTGAAAATTTAATTAGATTCTCTTCAACTTCTTTGGTTTTGTAAATTTTAAATATTAAGCTTTTAATTTAATTTTTTGTTTTAGCCCTGTCTTGAAGATGGCAAAGATTGGCATCGTTGGCCAGTCTCTGCCATCTTCAGGAGGGAGGCTAAAACAAAAAATCCTAAAAGCTTAATATTTAAAATTTACAAAACTAAATAAGTTTAAGAGAATTTAATTGAACTTTCAAATGATGTTTGTAAGTGTGTAGCATTTATACTTCTACAAGTGTCAAAGCTTCAAATTGCACTAAAACTTTAGGGGGGATACTTTGTATCTTCATAGAAATGCTCTTTTAAAAAAAATAGCTCTTTGCAGGGCTGTGCTCTATACCTGCTGTGATTACCAAAGTTTCTTTTTTTCTAGATTTGGTAAAGGAAGATTATGACGAGCAGTGTTAATTCATATGTAACAAATTGAAAGGAATTTGACCCTAATAGTAGTGATACGAAAGTAAGGTGATATGAAACAGCTTTTCTACCCTACATGTTAACCTGGCTGCAGGTCCTTGGTTTTTAAGAAAAAAACATTCAAATCTTAGGAACCCTTACCTCAGGCTTTAAAGGGCAGGGAGTTAAGTAATCAGTCCTTTAGGAGACTGGTAAAATGTCAAACTTGAAATACTAAAAAAAAATCTAATGTTTTCAACTATGTGAAATCTTTCTCCTACCTTTTCAAATGTATTGATGGCAATTTTGCCTGTTAACAAGCATTTCTGGGCCAACGAATACTTTCCCCTCAATATAGCAAAGCTTCACATTATATTGAGTGCTGTAGGTTCCATCACTTTTAAAGGTCAGAAACATAAATGATAGGTAAATAATGGAATATAAAATATTACAATCTACCACCTCAAAAAGTTGTTTATGGAGTTTGGAGCTTGGAGAGTCAAGTATTGATTGCAGTTTTATTTTAAAAAGAATGCTACAACTTAACGTGGTTTTTCTTTCTCATGTTTATATTAAAAGCTATTAAACTCTATTTTAATTAAAATATGCTAGTGTGTTTGTATCACTTCTCTCTTCACATAGCATTATGTCTTTGCCTAACTTATACGTTTTCCACGCCTGATAGTGAGGTCTTAAAGCATTTTTTAAATTGACCATAAGTTGATTTGACCCTTACCTCCAGTTAAGATGTAGTCATTTATTTTTTTGGCTTATTCTCTTTTCAACCTAAAGATAATTTATTGCACTTAAAATCATTGGCCACAGTACTTAGTGGCATGGTGCATTAGATGGCATCTTTGAATTGTCCATTATTGTGCTAGGAGGGAAAAGCATATTGGAAGATAAAATTAGGTAAAACATACCATAGAGAAAGGAATTACAGGCATACTGTAGATCAGAATGTGAGTTATTTGAGGATTCCAAGCAGTTAAACAGGTCAGAAAATGGAAGAACAAGGCGACTTTTAAAAAGCCACAAAATTTGATTTTAAAATGCTATTTTTCAGACATTTCAGTTAGAAATACACCAGGTTCTCTAAAGATTTCTTTGCAACGAAGACCCTAGCCACTCAGCTTGAGCACTATTCACTAAACCCTAATAGTTGTGCTGTGTTTTCATGCACCTTATTTTACTACCTAAGGTCAAATCTTATTTGTTATAAATTGCTGATTAGGATAAATGATCTGATTTAGTTTAGAAAGAAAAAGTCACTAAGATAGCTTGCATCCCAATAGTAATATTGCTAGTTAGTAAAGAAGGCTGACATACAAGTGGTTAAAGGTTAAAGAAAAAATTGGAGAAGGGGCACTGGACGTGACTCTTCAAGAACAAGTTTAAATAGAATCACTAGTCACTGCTTTTTCCCCTTTGGTTTTAATTCTAGAAGGCAATATGGCATTTTGATAAATGGAAATTGAGTCAACGTGGGGCAAGAATAAACTACTGAAAGCAAGTAGGTTCTCTGACGTGGGGCATGGAAACTAGTTACTAGTAGGGTGGTAACTGGCAGTTTTCTCAGGGTTATATACCTGGGAAGGGTTTGTTTCCTAAACTAATAAGACCATAAAAAAAATCTGACTACCACGACTCAAATTTACTTTTATTCTTACTTTTTTTCCTATTGGAATGCTGATTTCAATGAAATTTTAACTGGTCTATTGTAAACTGAACTTTTAAAAAGTCTTCATTACAAGGAAAAGACAAAGGTGTGAAATGTTTGAACCAAATGAAATTATTTTGTATTTTTGTATGTCAAAAATGATTGCCTACCAGCAATTTCACATGATTCATCCTAAGATAACTTAGGACCCAATTTTCCTGGTAAAAGAGAAATTTCTTCCATGCTGTATCAGATTCCAACCGGGCCTTTCACATTTAATGTGCCCCGTATGCCCACACGTTGAAATCCAGCAGCACCGAACCCTGGTTTTATAACAGCTCATGGTTCATTTCTTGCTTTAGTTTTCCTATGTCTATAAATACACTATTCCTTGATTAAAAAAAAAAAAAATGCCGAAGCCACTATTTACCGGAAAAGAGTTCACTCTGTATTCAGGTTGCGCAGTGTTTTTGGAAATGTTTAGCTACGGCATGTAGGTTAGCTAAAATCTTTCATCACCCAAGCCTTCCCTCTCACCACATCTGAAATGCCCAGACTGTTCCCTCACCCAGACGCTGCATTCTTGAGTGCAGAGCTACTTGGAAAAGCACTCGACAGCTGGCGGAGAAATCTCCCAGGTAAGTGTTAGTTTCAATGCAGAATCTGTAGCTTATACCCAGCATCTATCAACAAGTTAAGGATTAGATTACCTAAAGTCTTAACTTAGCCCCTTACTAACCTGGTCCTGACACTGTGCCAGCAAATAATACAAAAGATCTCAGAGCCCTTCGGCCTGTTCCCCCAATGCACAGGCGCAATCAATCTGTTTGGTTTCCGAGGCAATTCCACTCAACTATTTTAAATGGGTTTGGCAGATAAGAGAACATGTCACGTGAATTTTAAGAATACCAGTTTGTGGTCCAGGATCTCTAGGGTGCAGACAGAACTAGGAAAGTGAAATAGTTAAGACATTAAGAGGAATCCAGAGTCACATGAAAAAAGTTTAATAACCTTTATAAAAGAAGCAGGTTAGATGCTGACTGTAACTGCTATGAAGAGAGCCAATTGATTGATTAGAGAAATTCAGTGATAGCATCAGAACCTAAGGACCTCAGGAAGCTATCAATAGTATTTACTTCAAGACCTCAAACGAGTCTGCTAGTATTTTCTTAAAACATCTATTACTTCATCTTACCCTTCGCAAGTCTACTAACCTTTACTTTTAGCTCGCCTACCCAACCCCACCCCAAATGGTGGCCCCTTTATCTCTCACTGTGGGAAATTCCTGCCAAAAGCAGAGTTTCGGTGTTTTGTCCACCTTCCACTGCTGTTTAGGGCTCTCCCTCAACGAGGTCACCTCAGCCTGCACTTTCTGACCTGCTAGTGTCCACTGGGGCAATGCTTGATGTTATTACTGTGACCCATTTTCAAAGTAGTATCACCAGGTTCCAAGAAATACAGGTTTCATATGGCTCACAGGTTAACTGGCCCCTTATAATCTCTCTTAATCCCCTCTTCGAGCCCCGCCCCACCGTGTTCCCCAAAGCAGCTGTTCCCAACTTTCTGCACTTGCCGCCTCCCCTGACCTGCCCACAGCCAAGATGCATCTCCTTAGTCTAGGCAGCACCCCTACACTCCACACTCCAAAACCTTCCATATAGCATTAGGAATAGATGTCTCACTCCTTAAGGCAGCCCCTCTAATCCAATGGAGGGGATGCCATGCCAACTCTAAAATCAACCACCTACAGCCAGCCCCTCCACCAACTGATTCCCTTCTGCTTCAAAAGTGCATTCATCTCCCCATTGAGGGGGTGGGACAATTTGACTTAGCTCGGTCCTTGACATGTCCTAGTGTTTCTCAAGATGTCCCCAGACCACCTGCCTCTCATCAGCTGAAAACGCCTTAGAAAATGAAGCTTCTCTAAATGTAATGTAGAATCCTGGATTGGATCCTGGAACAGATAAAGAACAGTGGTGGGAAACCTGGTGAGATCCAAATGAAGTCTGGAGTTAATAATAATGTCCCAAGGTTGACTTGTTAAGTTTTGGAAAATGTACTGTGATAATTTGTTAACATTAGGGGAACATGAGTAAGGAAGCGGTATATGGGAACTCTGAATTATCCTTGCAACTTTTCTGTAAACCTAAGAAGAAAAAAAATAGAGCAAGCAGCAGTTTCTTGGACCTCAGACCTTCTGAATCTCAGTTCCTGGAGCTGAAGCCTAGGACTCTGCATTTTTAATAGCCCCAAATGAGTCTTTTACAGACTAAAATTTGAAAACTTAGTCTTTCCATTCCTTTTTCATTCCATGTCTGAACAGCTGCTTCCTCCCTGCTTTATTTACCTTAACCTTGCTGTAACCTGATTTTGGAGCCTCTGAACCCTAAGAATGTGAGTACTAATATTATCCCCCTTTTACAGATGAGACAACTGAAGTACTAACAGCTTAAGTAATATGTCCAGAATCACACAGCCATTTAAGGTGGACCTGGGGTTTGAATCCCTAGTCAGTCTAGCTCCCAAGTCTATGCACATAACCATTCTTCTGCCTCTCAATCATGTTTCCATCTGTGACAAACTAGAGTTCTGTAATTAAATCTCTAAAAGCAGCATTATTACCTGTAATACTCAGGACCCACCTTCTAAGTCCCAAGAGTCCCTTTGCTTTAGTTTGTGACCTTGCCCTTTCCTCTCTTTTCCTTTGGTGGGAAATGAGCAATGAGAAAGCACTGGGAAGATGTGCCAACTAGAGTCCCGTACAGGTCAGATACAGATGCTCTTCCATCAGGATCCAGTTCAACTCCTATATTCTCCATTCTTCTCCCAACTGCCCTGACTTATGAACCAGTCTAATCATGTTCCTAGCGCCAACTCTGACACCAGATTACACTTTCATATTGTAATTCCCCTCTTACTGGTTTGGTCTTATCTCCCCAAACAAGATGGTAAGCTCCTAATTACCTTCTCACATACTTAAGCCTCAGAGCACTGCTGGAGAACGGACATACCAAGCACTCAGGTGAGGCGCTAGTTGGTAGACTGGCAGCTAATCTGCATTTTGCCAAAGCAGCAGCCAGTAAGAAAGTACTCCAATGACAGTATATCAGGTTTACTAAGCATCTGTCCAGATTATCAGGGAAGCCAACTCTACATCAATTTATATCCTCTTATCTGGGCTTCCTGACTCGTATTTACAGCTTAGTATCAAGTTGTAGATCTAACTGGTGAATGAGAAACAGTTTGGGAGTTTCTGCTCCCCAACCAGACACACAGAACAACAGCACCAACATCTACTCAGACAGGTGCAGTATAGAGTATAAAACATAACACGGTCTCAGGCCACGCCTCTGTTTTTATGTGTGGGCCCCTTCATTTCTTCAAGTGAATCATAAAACAGTAACAGGACCAGTAGGAGAAACCTATGAAGTATATTCAAATAAAGCAAGTTCTCATCATTAGTTCTGTTTCTGGTGATTGGAATTTGCTTGATTTTCTTATTAATAAAAACTTTACATTTCTATACTAAGTACATCTGAGAAATCTGATTATGAACTTAGAATCCACATATCTCCTCAGATACTCTTAAAAGGCAGTGTGTCTCCATAAAAGTATGAGGAGAAAAAGACTTGTACAGCATCTTTTTATTTTACCATTGCTTTAATGCACTTTAAAATTTATCTACATTAATTGGGAACAAAGAAACAAAAATAGACATTTCTTTGTTTTTCATAAATAACTACTCTCCATATTTGATAAAAATCTCACACCATCATTTTACCTCCCACAAATATAATACATACAAAATTTTTCTGATATAAGGTCAGCAAATTAAGTATCATGAGACTAACATAACCACATACACAGCTGTTCTACTGACTTCCAGGAACAAAACACAAAAACTTCTCAAGATGCTCTGGGTTTCCATTTGTTAGTGCTATGGATTCGGATTTATAATCATCTGCCAGTAATAATTTATAGATTCAAGTTGATTGTCTACAAATAAAATGTCGCTGGCTCAGGTTCGTGAGTTCTGCATTTGACATGACAGTGAAGATACTGCATGGGATAGGCACTAGACATATATGGAAATCATAAAAAGTGTTAAATGCCCTGGACTCGAACTACTGACTCGGTATGTGCCTCATTTGGCTCAGTAATAAATTCACCTGCACCAAACCCGTATCAAAAGTCACTAAATCTCTCATATATATAATATATATTATGTATATACACATCCACAACACATACATACTATACATACACTTTGTAACATTAAGTAATATTGTTTTAAAATGATGTACCACAGACTTTATCCTGGTTGAAATAAATCCTGTAATTGTCATCAAGCTGCTAGAAGCTTTGAGAGTTCCGAGTCAGGTTACTTAGTGACTTACCTCCCGTCTACCCCTCACCCTGCTTTAATGTCACGGTAGCATTTTTCTATCAGAGCCACCCTCCCAACTCAGGTGTATTTCTTTCCCAGAATCACTTGATTGGACTTTGGAGGCAAGAAAGGGCATGCAGAGGGAGCAGACAATTCTCAGCCACTGTACCTCACACCTGCCTAGATTTGTGATGTGCTCTGTCCTGTCTGCCACATTCGGTGTTAGAAAGCAGTTATTCAAAGCTTTGTCCCTCCTGCCCCCCTTGGTCTTTCTGTAGAGCACAAAAGTGAAAGAAGCCTCTTTAGCAGGGGTAGCAGTTCATTAAAATATACAACTACATTTCCTAGCTCTGGGGGTCCCATTCTGTACTCGAGAGTGCAGGTCACGAACGCTGTTATTAAGGTTCGGTGTGGGATCCATGAGGTTTTCTCCCGGCAGCCGGTGTCAGGATCAGTGCAGCCCTGGCCCAGGAGGAAACAGCCTAATGAATACCAACTTGGAAACAGTGCTGTCGGCACGTTATTTAAGCTTGTACATGCGCACAATGACAGACAACACACACACATACACACATACACACACACACAAGCCTGTCATTAGAAGTGGTCACATGAAAATATGACAAAGGTTTGCAAGGATAAACCAATAAGGCACCAAGAACAATTATTTTCAGTCAATGTGGACAACTTCAAAATGTGGAGGGAATATAAATAAAAAGACTTCCTAAAGTCATGTAGACTGATTCACTGAGAGGTGACATTAGTTCCTTTAGACGACCTTCTAAATATCCACCCCTAATCCATGGAGTAGGACATTGCTTAAAATTGAACTGTGAAAGGAACAGCCTGGAAGCTGCACATGCCGACTAAACGGAGCCCTAAATCCTCTCCAACTTCACAAAGCTGGCTGTGAGGTTGCTCAACCACCCACAACCTTTCGTTTTATAATATTTTCACATGTACTGTTTGTATAATAAAAATGCAAACCAGGGGGACAGAGTATGTGGGATGGAAATGGGTGACCATGAATGGCTCTGGCTTCTCTCCCCTGGGCAGGGGTGGGGTGGTGGTTATATGACTAGGGAAGCAGGTGTGCATTTTCCTTGAGGAAAGGGAGAGGGAAAGGAGGGGTGAGAACAGACTGAAAACAAAGAAGCAGCTCTGAAAGTAGACCCCCCAAAACATTACCTGCGTTGCCTCTGCTTTGCTTAGTATTCTTTGTGTTAACTGTCTTCATTTGAATTGGTCTTTTTTAGGTTTGGCATGTGGCCAAAATGAAAAACTAATTATTTAAAATGAAGAATAAGTCACTTTCATCCATTCATCCCACAACTTTCAGATACACTATGTACCACGAAGAAAAAGATGGCATAGGGACAATCCAAATTAGGCACAATGACTAAAGGAAGAACACTCTATGTACCTTCGGAATGAGGGAAGAGGTCAAGGTGATCAGAAAAGGTCCTCATTTGAAAAACAGGAGAGGAATTGGCCCTCAGACAGGGGAACTACTTCAAGGTTCTAAGAAGAATCTTCTTAGTAAGTAGAGGAACCAGATGTGCTGAAGTTCTCTAGGCTGTGTATACTAGGTTTGTAACATGCACTGAAATTTTAATTTTGATTCAGAGGATACATGTGTAAGAGCAGTGCATTTTTATAAATGTGAACAGCTTTCGAGAGTCCTTAAAACTACACTAAGCTTCTTCCCACAGCAAAGTATTTAAATTCACTATGGGAACTATGCGTGTGTTTACTTAATATCCATGAAGTAAAAAATTGACCTGGGCTTAAATCTTACTTTTCCAACTTTGGTATAAATGAAGCATAAATGCCTAGACATGTTTTCCTAGGGAGGCATTCTCAAATTTTAATTGCTTTTGCCATTTTAGCTTCCTAAATTTAGTCCTACTCAACCCTGGTCATTGGTATTTTGCTGACCATAGCACTGTCACCCTCTTCCCCAGTAATGGCCTCACACTTTCATGAATGGTTAAACAGATTAGGAAAACAAATAGAATTTTCCAATAGTAAAGAAATCTGTGTGTGTGTGTGTGTATTTATCAATATATAGGCTTTCATATATGAATGAAGGAATAGTTAGATTAGAAAATCAAAACATTTTCAACAGCAACATGTGTATACGTGTGCGAGCCCCACTCATCAATATACAGGCTTTCTCAGAAAAAGAGGAAAAGAAAAATACACTGAGGTGAGGTCGGAAGAAACAGCTTTCCTCCAACTATAGCAGTTACCTGATCCATATTTTAAAAGCTTATGCAAATGTGTTCTGGGTCTTGTTTTGTTTTCAGAGACTACAGAAAGCAATGTCTTGTCGCTTTTGGAATATCTGGCTACACACTAGTCCGAAGTCCAGGGACACTTATTTTCTCTCATTGCTGGCAATGTTTGTTCACAGGTAGCCAACAGCCTCCCTCCCCCAGCTTGAGCACCTCATTCAAGGGTGGGTGTGGCTTCTAATCACAGCTCTCCAGAAGAGGAGGAATAAGAAAAGCAAAAAGACTGTTTAACATGATAAAGGAGGTGGGATGGGGTGGAGCAGGTAAATGTGGGAAATTTACTTAATTACTGGAGATATACTCAGTTTAGTTCTTAATCTACAAAGCAGGCCCCTTTAGCAAGTATCACTAAGTACTACCAGAAGGAGTGGGTTTACTTTTACCAAAATTATAACATAAGTTGTTTTGTAAAAAAAAAAAAAAAAAAAAAAAAAAGGATCACTAAAGCTTAAGTACCACTCACTCTTCTAGCACAGAGCTCCCACCTTATTAGTCTAGATTTCAAGCTTACCCAATTTTCATCATTTAGGTTCTCACTATTCCAAATATTTAAACTTGGACCCTATAATGCAGTCTCTAACTTATTCAAAATGCTGGCACTGTTAAGAGTGATTACAAAAAGTTCGCTAAACAAAGCTAGAATGAACACCAAATCACTAAACACTCCCCCCTTGTCACTTTTGGGAGGCCCTAACCACATTACGCTCCCCACTCCTTGGTATGACTAGGAGTTTCCCTCACTTAGCACTACCAGCAAGGACAGGCGGCTCACCTTAAAACATCTTGGACAGGTTAAGCCGTGGAAGGAGAAACAAGCCGAAAAAGTACACCCATCAACTTCCCAGTCATAGCAATCCAAACATTCACTGTTCACATTTTTTTAAAAAAGACACAAGTATAGGAAATATATTTTTCCAATTGAGACCACACAGTTCAAAGAAACCTGAACCAAGTGGAACTTCATTATAATGCCAACCTTAGGATTGTAAAGCCCCCAAAGCAAAGGTCAATTTTGTTGCCAAAATGCAACAAAGTTAAAAATTAAGAAAAATACATATAAATTAAAAACAGGGTTCCCCTAAAGAAGGCAGTAAGAAACGCAAAATAGGATACACGTGAGACAGCTGGCAACTCCTCAGAAAGGGCCCTTTTCCCCACTCTCCAAGTTGCCCCAGGAGGGGGCATCAGCACCATGAAGGTAAACGGAAGTGACCTTGGCAGAGCTACCAAACAAAACAACGCCCCCCCCTCCTCACTCGCCGCCCCATCCCTCCACTGCGGCCTCCTACACGTGCGACAAGGACACCTGCTTGTGGTAAGCGGCAGCGGCAGGGCCCGGCGGCCCAGTCCTGCCCGTGAGCGCTGCGCTCGCCTCGGCATAGTCCCCAGCAGCCGTGGCACCACCGCTCTTATGGCCCCGTCGCCGGCGGCAGCAGCAACGGCTGGTGAAGCGCCGCCACGACTCCACAGTCTTGCCGGACCAAATCCAGACGCCCGACGTGATGCCCACCACGAGGCACATGAAGTACTTGAGCATGAGCACCCAGTACTCGGGCTTGGCGCGCGGCTGGCCAGCGTCGGGGCCCGGGCACGCGCAGGTGAGCGCAGCCTCCCAGCTCTCGCGATAGTGCTGCTCGTACAGGTAGCAAGCCACCACAATGCTGGCCGGCACTGTGTAGAGCAGCGTGAAGATGCCGATGCGGATCATGAGCTTCTCCAGCTTGTCTGTCTTGGTGCCGCCCTGCTTTATGACGCTACGGATGCGGAAGAGCGACACGAAGCCTGCCAGGAGGAAGAGTGTGCCCACCAGCAGGTAGAGCACCAGAGGACCCAGCACAAAGCCGCGCAGGGAGTTCAAGTTCTGGTTGCCCACGTAGCAGATGCCAGCCACCGGATCTCCATCCACGGAGCTCAGTGCCAGCGCGGTGATGGACTTGACACTGGGGATGAGCCACGCAGCCAAGTGGAAGTACTGCGCATAGCCGGCGATGGCCTCATTGCCCCACTTCATGCCAGCTGCCAAGAACCAGGTGAGCGACAGGATGACCCACCAGATGGAGCTGGCCATGCCAAAAAAGTAGACCAGTAGGAAGACAACAGTGCACAGCGCAGGGCCCGTGGTCTCGTAGTGAATGTGGCTGTGCTCTCGGCTACAGGCGACGCTGGCATGGCCCACGACCAGGCGCACCAGGAAGCCCAGTGATACGCACAAGTAGCAGGCTGACAGGAAGATGATGGGGCGCTCGGGGTAGCGGAAGCGTTCCATGTCTATTAGGAAGGTGGCCACCGTGGTGGAGGTGGAGATGAAGCACAGCACAGACCACAGGCCGATCCAGAAGGTGGCGAACGTGCGCTCGTCGGGGCTGAAGGAGGGCTGGTAACAGGGAACCGCGCAGTTGGGCACCTGGCCCGTCCGCACCTTGTTGTAGAGCGGATGCGACTCCTTCAGGATGGGCACGAAGGGTTCGCGGCACTTGCACACCGACGGCCCCCCAGCGGCGCACTCGCCCCCTGAGGATGGCCCCCCTGGCGGGCCTGGGAGGGTAGCCTTGGTAGGGAAGGGCCTCGGGGGCGCCGTGGTGGCCTCGCTGCGGTTGTAATCCATGCACAGGACCTCGGCGTCGCGGCCCAGTACTGGGAGGCGGTCACAGCTCATGCGCTCCGGCCAGGCGAAGCCATACTGGCGCATGAGCGGCGAGCAGCCGGCCTTGGCGCGCTCGCACACGGAGCGGCAAGGAGGCAGGGGCTTGTGATAGTCGGGCAGGCAGATGGGCGTGTACATGGAGCACAGGAAGAAGCGCAGGTCCGGAGAGCAGTGTATCTCCACCAGTGGCCAGAACTGGTGCACCTCCAAACCCGCCTCGTCCTGCGTGTCGTGGTTGAACTGGTTGGGCATGTGCGTCAGGTTGTAGCCGATGCCGCGGCACATGGGTACCGTGATTTCCTGGCACACTGGGGCCTTGGAGGCGGCCGCCGCCCGGCCCGCCAGCTGCGCCAGGAGCAGCAGCAGCAGCGAGGGCGGCGCAGACGGGTCAGACCGAGCCATAGCCCCCTCCCTCCCCTCGCCTCCCGCGGCCCACGCGGGGCCGACGCAGGCAGGGGACACCGGGGCCGGGGCTGCCCTCTCCGCCGACTTCTGTGTGGTGCCGGAGCTGGCAACCTGTTGGTTTCTTTTTCTCTTCAAGAAATCCGCCCAAAGATAAATTGTTTCGGGAAGGCGCTGCTTCCCTCCGCAGGCAACGCTCAGCTAGCTCTTCGCCGGATAGGACTGGGGAGAGGCAGTAAGGGCTCCGATTCCAGAGAAAGTACTCTTTAAAAAAGAAGATGGGGAAGAAGAAAAATTGCAACCACTCTCAATTAGAGAGGCGTCAACGGCTCAGTCCCTGCAAGCGGTCTGCAAACCTAACCTTCTCGCTTTTCTCCTCTCCACTTCCAGAAACCAAACTACAGACTCCACGCCCCGCCCCCGCCTCCCTTTCCGCTGGGCCCTCCAGGCTGGACCCCGGAGTCAGAGCGCACAGTCCCCCCTCCCATAAAAGGGTAAGGGCCAGGGAGAAGAGGAAGAAGGAGAAGGCGCGGGATCTCACCTCCGCGGATCCCCAGAGAAGCAGATAGTCCGTAGCCAGCCTGGGTCCTCCGTCCCTGGGACACTCTACTCAGAAACGCGACTCAGAGCCAAGCTGGCACCGGGAAAGTTTGGCGATAAGCTGGGTATCCGAGGCGGCGGCACATGGCAGCAGGTGGGGGTCTCAGAGAGGGAGTCGCCCCCTGAACACGGTCGCCGCAGGTCGGTCACTCGCTTTCTCCTCCTCCGGGGCCCCCCGCATGATCCGGGCGGGGCAGGGCAGGGGCAGGCCGTGCGTTTCACCGGGGTCCAAGAGCCAGACGAAGGGCGAGCGCGCCTGCAGCACCTAGGCGAGAGGAAGGCAGTGTGCGGCGGCCGGAGGACCCAGCAGCTTCACAGTACGGTGAACAGCCGGCGCTGGCCCCGCCGGGACTGCATGGTGCGCGCCCGCCGCCGCGTCCCGCCCGCCGCTCGCCTCCTCCCCTGCAGGGGGCTCCTCGCTCCAGCGACTCCTGGGGGCGGGGCGGCGCTCTTGGGACGCGCCTGGCTCGGCTCCTCCCCCGCACACTCGCACACTTTCGCCCACCTCCAGCTGGCACTAAGCGGCCCTCGGCGGCGGTGGCGACGGCGGAGGAGTCACGGCCGCGGGCTGACTGGCCTCTCCTGCTCCGCCCGGTCACCTGCTTCTAAAGCCCGCCGGGAGGCTCCGCCCCGGGCCCGCCCCCTCGCGCTGGGACTCGGTTGGTGGGCTGCCCCGCCACGCTCTCCACGCGTCCCCGCCCACTGCCCCACGGGCTTGGCCTCTCCTCTCCGCGCCCTCCGGCCCCGCCCAGAGCGGGCAGCCGAGGAATGCGGGCCAATCGCGGACCGAAAAGCTACGGGGGCGGGCGAATGGTAATCACCTTCTTGAGACCCGGAGCGGGAAACCCTAGCTAGAAATCTCAAGGAGTTCTCTGCTGGCGCCGGCGGATACAGGGCTCACTTTCCTGTAATGTTTTAGCGTATGGACCTTTGCTTCTAGTTCCCCACTTCTCTTCTCTGCTGTTAAGCATCCTTACAGAGTCTAGCGCTTGTTTAAAAAAACTGCTCAAAGAATCATTCTTAACCGTGGCACCTGTCTCCGCTCTGTGCTGTGCTGGTTACCAGGAGCGCTCAAGTAGGGAGAAGAGCGAATGCTTATAGAGCCCCGACTGTGTGCCTGACAGCGTGTGAATCGTTTACTTCTTAATACAAGATCTCAGATATTCGCAACAATTTTATGAGGTAGGTACACCTTACAGGTGAAGAAACAGAGGTTTATAAAGTTGACCAACGTAACCGAGCTAATAACAGACCTAGACCTTCTTGTTCCCTGGGGTATTCCGAGCGCCTGGCACATAGTAGGCTTTCAAATGGTAAACCCGGGATTCGAACCTAGGTAATTGGGCCGCGGCATCCGCAATTTTAACCACTCCCAACAGGTATGTCCCTGCTTCAACCTTTACTTTTGCATTTCGTAACAAAATTTTATGGTTGTGACAAGAAAGTGATTTTCTGTCTTTGACAGACTCGAGAGATATTAGTCTTTTATGAGACGATGTTTAAAATGCCAGGCAGTTCCCCGCAGAGAGAAGCAATGCTAGTTCCCGGCTCTGTAATGGGCAGTGCGCCGGGCCCCCTGGGGGCTGCGAACTGCTTAGCCGTGCACCTGCACCATTCCCGGGGCCGGGGGTGGGGGCCCACCGAGCAGTAGCCGCCTGCGGAAGCCCTGCTGAGCGCTTCAACTGCAGGGACACACAGTGGCGCTCCCACATGGGTTTTTATGCTGCACGTTTTAAATGCCCTAAAAATTCCTCTTTTCTACGTTTTCTAATTAGGTTAGAGGACTGAGGTGTATAGCATACTTGAAATTCATTCACACTCTTACAAAGAGGGTTTACATTGTTTCTCGCTCCTCCATGCCTTCCTTCTGAGAAGAAGGAGAAAAAAGGCTAGAGGGCCATGGGACTTGAAGGACTCAGGACTGGACCCATGGGGTGAGATAGGCCGCGGTTATTGCCATTAGTTATGTCCTGGATCCCATTTGTACAGATAGGGAGACTAAATGGCAAAACAGCCCTCTCCCTCTCCCTTATCAACAAGGTTTTGTGGGAAATAATGAAGAATGTGTGTATTAATCCTAGCCTCAGAGTTATAAAGAATAATAATAGCTTCACAAACATCAAAACTATTAATAAATATGTTTTCTTGTACATTACATCTTTCATTCCCTGAATTCTACAGGTGTTTATATTTTATCTCTTGTTTTTTGGAAATACTTGGCATTCTGGGTCGGCACACTTCCCAGGGTTGAAAGTAGTGGCAATTGAAAAGCCATGGAATAGAAGTCAAAAAGGAAGGGAAACCCTCAGTGGAAAGTATGTGCAGATCGTGGACATGCCCGGGGAGGGCTGTCTCATTCTGTGCCCTTCATGTGACGGGTGTATTATTGGGGATGGACAAGTGTTGGCTAATAATAAAAATTATTTGAAGTTGGAGAATGTTAATCACTCCCGCTGGAATTTAGTCAGAATACTTGTGTTATTACACCTGGTTCTGACTCAAACAACTTTATCTACTGGTCTGTAAACCTCTCTCTTCTTAATCAATAGTGAAATGTTACTTTTGCTTGGAGATCTCTAATAATAGTAATAAGCAGAAAACTTTGCCAAAGAGACTTATTTTGCATTGTATAGCTTTTTATATCATTTGAATTTTTGCTTTTTTACATATAGTACTTCAAATTTAAAGGCAGTTCAAAATATGCTGACTGTTTAACATGTATTAAGCAGGGTACTAAATAATTCATTTACATTAGTTCACTTAATCTTCAAAACAATCATATTAAATTGGCACCGTAATGATTCATTCGACGTTACTTGTTTAGTCATTGGATAGAAATCAAAATTTTCTCGTGAGTCATAATTATAGTCCAAATTATTTTTAAGATGCATTTTTAAGGACCTCGAACATGGCCAAACATTCTAGTCTATCAATTTACTCATATAGCCTTCCATGTAGCCATCTATCCATCTATTCATCCCATAAACAGTAAATTTCTGAGTTGAAGACACTACTGCTATGTTAAACATGTTTATTCAAAGCCAAATTCATGAAATTCACCTTAAATTATTGTCCAAGGTGTGTTTATTAATTGATGAAAATACAGACAATAATGCTAACCATTCCATCTAGTAAGCATGTGGCAGTCCAAAAGTTTTGAAGTATTGGTTTTAGACTCTGTCACTGGAGAATAGTTATAACATTTAAATCTTACTAGACTTGTGTTGATTATGCATGGATGATTCTGCTGAGGCACTTGAGAGTCCAGTGCTATAGGAATGAATGGACAGTAGTCTTTGTATTCTCTTCAATATCTTGATAATCAAGCCTACACCAGTATGCTGCACATAGATGCCTTTAATAAAGTCATGAAATAAATGGATGAATGTATGACAACCAAGATTAACTTTTTCAACTGTAGCAACTGGCATTGAATCCTTGAATACAGCTTACCTTATGAGCTATGTCTGAGGTTGACTATACCCTGTTAAATGCAGCATGAGTCCAAACCTCATCTCTGCTTTTATTAGCTGTGCCACCTTTGACAAGTCACCTAACAGCTCCAGGTCCTCTTTCCTTGTCTATAAAATGGAGTTACAAATAGTTATCCACCTCATAGAGTTGTAGTGAGGAATAAATGAATTTATATGGTAAAGGGCTTAGAGCCATGTCTAGCACCTAGTAGGTCTATATAGGTCTTATTAATTTCTACTATGGTTCATTCTGTTTTTCTGTTTTTCCAATCTTGTATATTTACTTTTGTATATTACTTTAATAATAAAAAAAATTGTTGCCAGCTATCTCTAGCATTTAGATATTAACTCAATTTGATGCTAAGCAGGGATCATTTCACTTGCCTTCGATCAAAATGCATGCACCTAACATCAGCAACCAGCCTGCGAGTGTGCACAGTGCTGGCACAGGAGAGACACCCACGAGCCAACATGAATCCCTCACAGGTATTTCCAGACGAGCTCCTTACATGTCCTAGAGCGTCTCTGATTACTCCTCATTGAATCAGACACCTCTAGACAAGAAATCAAGACACTAACCAGAGGATTAACGTGATGAATCATTTGTCCAGGTTCATAATGAGAATGTCTTGTTCATATTAGAAGTGGAATCATTCAACTATAATCTTTAGTCCTCTCTCTTCCCCCACTGTGACAGAGACTATAGAAAAGTAAAAGCTTCTTTCTTTTCCCCCAGAGCTAATGGAAGTACTCATCTTTCCCACAATGAGCAGTAGCTCTCAGCTGCACATTACAGTCGCCTAGGGAGCTTTAAGAAACACTGGTGTTTGGGCCTGTTAAATCAGAATTTCTGATTGAGGAGCCCAGATATTGTTTGTGGTTTTGTTTGTTTGGTTGCTTTTGGTGCTGTTTTGATTTTAACGCTCCAGGTGATTCTGATTTTCAGCTAGTGTCGAGGACCACTGACATAGATGGTTTTGTTATTTCCTCAGTACAAGCTGCAAACTTGGGCCTGGCTGGATCTTCTCTGCAGAAAGCATTAATCACATCAGTATGCAAAATGGAACATCTCCGGAGAAGATATTAGGGAAGCGCCTTCCTGTCTAATTCCATGGGAGTTGAGAGTGAAGGAAAAATTATGTAAAGCAATGGAATTGTGGTACAGTGATGGGACAGCTAACAGTGATGGCCATGATAACAGCAATTGATGGGAATGGAGCATTTCCAATGTGCACACACTGTACTGTACGTGTTGCATATATACTCTCTTTTACCCCAAGAATCCCGTACGTTTTGTGTTGTATCCCCATTTTACAGATGAAGAGACTGAGGTTCAGACAAGTTAAGTAACTTGTTACCCAGCTTGGGGTTCCCTGACTCTAAAACTATGCTCGTTGTAGTCCCAACACTAGAGGGTAAATCTTGAGATAAACCACTTCCCTTGTTCCTTAGCATCCCTATCCTAAAAACCAGGTTGAATCATCAATTCTAGTGTGGCCTCTTGTGTGGGGGAACTAAAGTATGGGAAAGCTAAGGGCTCTGGATTCATGTAGAATCCAGTATACGTCTAGAGCCAATTTGTTCTTTGGCCTTTGCAGAATGGGCATGAGGTGGGATGCCCCTTAGGCCTGATTTCAGAACCTTCCTGTTACTTTGGCAGAGGAAGCTTCAGTTCAGTAAATATTGATGCTGTGCATGCTGTGAGCCAAGCACTGGTGCCAGGGTGCAAACATGATGAGGCATGGACTTAACAGGCAAGGCATGGTGGGAGTACAGAGAAGGTACCTAGCCCAACCTAGTATCAGGGAAGACCCAAGCTGTACTTGGAAAGCTGAATATGAGTTAGGTGCTCTATCACTCAGGGTTTAATATAGGAAGCAGAAACCACTCTAGGTATTTCAAGGAGAGAAAGATTTAATACTGAGAATCAAGCAGGGCTTATAAAATTGTTAGAAGGGCTGGCCCCCCAGAAGTCATGAGCCTACCCCTGGACTGTTGAGTTCAGGGGCCCACTATAGGAGCTATGTTTCAGAAGTCAGTATGGGGCTGCTGCTGCAATGGCTCTTTATATCTATGAAACTAGTGACTAGAACTGAGACAGGACACTGAGCCCCCAAACATTAAATGCCTGTTGAAATTACTTCTCAAACCTTGCTTGCCAGCAGCAACCATAGCAGAATGATGCCTTCTCTTTGCATCAGCCTGCCAAATCTCACAGGAGTGCACTTGGTTGAATGAACTTATTTCAGATCCAGACCCTAGCTGCAAGGGAGTCTGGCAAATGTAGTTTTGTGGTTTTCAATCTCTCCAACTAGATTACTAGAAGAAAAGATTTGAGGTCTGCAGAGCCAATCCTCAGTATCCACTACAGGTGAAAAAACTGAGGACTTCCTAGACAGTGGAATCAGCACAAGTAAAAGATATAAGGCCCCAAAAGAACACAGTACAAGCGACGGACAGCTGGGCATGAGTAGGTTATCAGGGAGTAACAGAAGCATCTGGATCAAGGTTTTTACCTGAATGTCCACTCTGTCTAATAAATGTTTTTTTTAATTAATTAGGTTCATATACACACTCTACACATCACATTTTTTCATTGATATAGTACTGGATTTATTCAACTAATAAATAATGCAGAAGGAGAAAGGAAATGAGCAAAATGCAAAACAAAACAAAACAAAACAAAACAAAACAAAACAAACAAACCCACAAAAGAAAATAGACAAAAGTGCTAGTGGTATTCATCCACAAAGAAAACAGAACCTTAGCCTTCTTCAAGCTAATGTTGTGAACTGTTGATTACCTACCCAAGAGTCCTATCCCCTTTCTCCTTCCACACGGAAACCCTGTTTTTTTTTTGTTTTGTTTTATTTTGTTTGCAAATCTACCATTTTCTGCAAAGCCCTGAGCTTCAGGTGAGGCAGGAGCTCCAGTCCCCAAACCCCAAGAAATAACGTGACTGCTCCATTTGATCGCATCGCTCCCCTTCTTATCAATATTTAGGTCACACTTGGCATGGGACACAGTTCTGGCCAATAAGGGAGTGGGCCAATGTGAGGTAAGTCTTCTGGGAAAGAACTTATTCAAGAGGAGAAAGAGTTTTCTTTCCTGCTGGGTATTGTTTTGTCTGCATGTGATGCCAACCACTGTGGGTGCCATCTTGCAACACAAAAGACCGAAGCTGACACCGAGGGAGGGGGGCATTGAAGCTGCCTGATCTGCCTGCTTCCAGACTTCTTATTTGATACAATACACAGCTTATTTTTAAACCAATTGAGTCAATGTTTTCTGTCACTTGCAACCAAAAACATCATAACTACTACATGCAATCTGTGCACTTAAGATGAAGATATGCCCACTTAAACTTAGCTAATGAAAGTCTCTGGAGGAGATTTAAGACAAAAATTTATTCCTCCCTTTTCACCAGAAAAACCTATTCATTCTCCAAATCGTTTAAGACCCACTTAAATGTCACGTCTGTCAAACTGAGTTATTTGTTACTGCCTGCACTCCAACAGTTCTTCCACCACTCCTCTTTACTCATCTACTCTTTCAACAAATATTTACTGGGTACCAATTGTGAGTTTGGTAATATTTTACACACAGGGAACTAGATGCATGAAGATTCCAGTCTAGTGGGAAGACAGAAAATAAATTTAAAAAATTGTAATGTGATGACTCTTACCAAAGGAAAAAGAAAGAACTCTTATGGAGCATTTAAAAGGGGGGGAGGTAACTACCTTGAAATATATTTTATTGTTACGTGATTATTATTTCCTACTAGATTGTGTATTCACGCAGTCTTGCATCCCCCACCCCTTCCCCTGGTTATTGTACTTTTCAAAGATGGCTACAAAAACTCCTCCCACCCACCTTGTTCTGCAGCATGACCTGGCCACTCCCCATGGAGGAAAGAAAGTAGTACGTCCTAAGTCCCTTCCCCTTGAATCTCAGTGAGCTTGTGATGGTTTTGACCAATAAAACATGTTGGAAGTGATGCTATGGGACTTTCACAGAGACGTCACAAAAGGCCATGCAGCTTCCATTTGATTCTTTTGGAACACATGTTTTCTTGAAATGTTCCTTCCAAACTGCTGACCCATAGCATCCAATAAAATGCCTGTTGGTTTACATGGGTTTGGAGTGGTTCGTTACGCAGTAGCACTGACTAGAACACCCCCAAATTTGGCTATCTGTAAAATCTTAGATGACCAAGTAGAAAACTTTCTTTCTTTTTATCTGACCCAGTTGGTGATCAATTTATGCACTGAGGCTTCAGAACTTTCATCCATCTTACTTTCATCCTATTGAGTCTTGCTGTTGATAATATGCATGTGAAATGTCTAATCTTTTAAAACACAAATCTTCACCATTGATCTTAATATCCTGCTGCAGTGAGTTCCCCAGGTCAATTGTGTGCAGTGGGGAAAAAAGCACCTCCTTTTATCCGTTTTAAACATGGTTCCTTTTCATCTCATCTTGTCCTCTTGTTCTTCCCCAAGTAAAGTGATTTCCATTTTGTGGGTATCTACACACAGAGAACTGAATTGAAACAATAATCTTCCTTTGAGCTGGTTACCCAGAAGGCCCCGGGCATGCTGGGACATGGAGCAGTGGATTTTACCTGGTGACTTAAAGGTGGTGGAACACCATATTCTGATTAGCCATAAGTTCGGTTCCAAGCTTTAAAAAAATAAAAAAATCATCTCTAAACTCTGTAAGAGGCAATGGGTATCTTCTTGTGGTGCTGGTAAATAGAGCACAGTATAGTGGGAAAACATTGGCTAGTTCATGGACAATCTGGATTCAAGTCTCATCTCATGAGCCAGCTGTGTGCCCTTGGGCACAGCACTTAACTTCTCTGGACTTCATTTTCCTCAACTATAGAATGAGAAGCTTCGACCAAGGGGTCCTGTGGTACCCTTTTGCCTTGAACGTTCTATAAATTCTGTGTATTTGCCAGTCGTTTTCAAATATCAACTATATAAATTTATGGGAAGGAATAGTTTGTACTCTAAAGCAGGGGTCCCCAAACCCCAGGCTGCAGACTGGTTCTGGCCCCTGGCCTATTAGGAACTGGGCCACACAGCAGGAAGTGAATGTCAGGCAAATAAGTGAAGCTTCGTCTGTATCTGTGGCCACTTCCCAGCGCTAGCATCACCGCTTCAGCTCCACCTCATCAGGCATTAGATTCTCACAAGAGCACCAGTCCCTGGTGCCAAAAAGGTTGGGGACCACTGTTCTAAAGAGTGTCTTTAGCTCAAAAGTGGGTCTGGAGAGAAAACCCTTCCCCTAAAAAAAAAAAAATCCTCTAGTTTTTAGAAAACAAATGTTATCTTGTTCCAAAAACAGAACCCAAACTAGGCATTAATTGCCCAAAATATATTCCTGCTACAACTGTTGAGTGACAATTCTTGCAGCCCTAGTCTTTGCTGTTTGGGGGTGCATTCCTCATTCTCCCTTCAGTCTTGCTTCCATGCATGAGCCTATCAATTCCCACAGCTGCATTGCTGAACACTGGTGCTGGGACAGCTTCATGCCAAGTGATGAGAATTGGTGGGGTGACAGCTTCTGCTGCATGGCCACCATGAGGAGGAAAAAGACTATTGCCCCAGTGAGTAATGCAGTAGGAACTATTCAGGTGCTCGCAATCCGAGATGTCTTCTCAATCCTTTTTCTCCATGCAGAAGAAAAATGCAGTCCCTATTTGGGACTTAGGGAAAGCATTCGCTCTCACTCAGCCTGGACTCATTACATTTATTTTCTGGTCTACTAAATATTTCTCCAACATTTGTGATTCTTAGAACTTTGTGGACTCTAACTCACTTCTTAAGCATTGCATTCTATTTTCTCCTACTGAATTTTTATTTTCCAGTCTCAAGTGAGAGAAATGCTTCTCATGTCTGATTTTAAAATTCACTACAGAATCACAACTATTGAAGCCCTATCATGCATTGGGAGGACGGATTGCTTTTCGCTGGTGGGTTGACAAATTGTCAATAGCAACGAGTAGCATGACAAGGTCCTGTTCAAAAGAACTTATTTGCAAGGTTAAGAAAACCCTTGAGGTCCATATAATTCATGGAGGGTATAAAATCTGAGACAAAATTTCAGACAATAAGTGGGAGAATAGCAGCAGTGAAAGTAATAAAATAGTACACCTAGTGCCTAGAAGAGCTTTTCTGAAAATACGTATTCTAAAGAAGAACCCTCCCCCATCATATATAATCACACATATATATTTCCTTCTCATTATAATATATAAGAACGTTTTGCTGTGTTTGTTCAGGCTTTCAGGGAAGGCTTGAAAACGTCACAGCAACATTTATAACAGATAATACTCTCAGTTGTACCAATAGGAAAACTAAAGATCAAATCAATATTTGGTTATTATTTGGTTATTTGGTTAAAACAAGATTAAACATGTCACAAGTGTGGTTTGTTTCTCAGAGCGGTGCTAACCTTGCTAGGCTGCCTTCGTATGCTCAGTGAAGAATTTTGGTTGTAGCTACAAAGTGGAACCAAGTGTACCAAACACTACACCTGTTCCCCCTTCTGCTGTTTTTCCTCACACTATAGCTAGGGGAAGACTTTGAAGTTCTGTTGGCTTCAAAACCCTTTGCCTATATTGGCTGTGCTGTATCTTGCTTTTTGCCCAAAGGCATTCGGTAAAGATGATAGTTTACTGCTTAAGTGCATCATGAACTGGTTAAGCAATGAGTTACACTTCTTTTTTTTTTTTAATTCATAAACTTTGTTTTTTTAGGACAGTTTCAGGTTTTCAGAAAATTAAGCAGATAGTACAGAGTTCCATACATCCCTTCCTTCTCTGACTCAGTTTCCCCTACTATTAACCTATTACATTAATGTGGTACATTGTTATAATGGATATATATTATAAATATTAATATAAATATATTATAATTACTAAAGTCTATAGTTGACATTAGGATTCCCTCTTTGTGTTGTACAGTTCTATGGGTTTTGACAAATACTGTATGTATCCACTATTACTATGTCATACAGAGTAGTTTAACTGCCCTAAAAATCTCCGTGCTTTGCTTAATCATCTCTTTCCCATCTCCCACCCCAACCCCTGGCAATCACTGATCTTTTTATTGTATAGTTGTGCTTTTTCTAGAATGTTATATAGTTGGAATGATACAACTATGTAGTCTTTCAGACTGGCTTCTTTCACTTAGCAACATGCAATTAAGTTTCTTTTGTGTCTTTTTGGCTTGATAGCCCATTACTTTCTTTCTTTTTAAAAATACTTTATTATTTTTTTTGTAGTACAGTTTTAGGTATATAGCAGAAAATACAGAATTCCCATGTGCCACCTGCCCAGACACATGCACAGCCTTCCCTATTATCAGCATCCCTCATCTGAATGGCACATTTGTTACAATAAATGAACCTATACTGATACATCATTATCACTCAAGGACTATAATTTACGGTTAGGATTCACTCTTGGTATTGTATATTCTATGGGTTTTGACAAATGTATAAGGACATGTATCTGTCATTATAGTATCATATGGAAGTTTCACTGCCCTAAAAATCCTCTGTGCTCCACCTATTCATCCTTTCTTCCCCCCAATCCTGGGAACCACTGATCTTTTTACTGTCTCTATCGTTTTGCCTTTTTCCAGAATGTCATATAATTGGAATTATACAGCAGGTAGATTTTTTCAGGTTGGTTTCTTTCACTCAGTAATACACATTTTATGGTTCCTCCATGTCTTTTCATGGCTTGATAGCTCATTTCCTTTTAGCAATGAATGATGTTCCATTGTCTGTATATACCACAGTTTATTTATTAATTCACCTACTGAAGGACATCTTGGTTGCTTTCAAGTTTTGGCAATTATAAATGAAACTGCTATGAACATTCGTGTGCAGGTTTTTGTGTGGATTTAAGTTTTCAGCTCCTTTGGGTAAATACCAAGGAGTGTGATTGCTGGATTGCACAATTTTGTAAGAAACTGCCAGACTGTCTCCAAAGTGGCAGTACCATTTTGCATCCCCACCAGCAGTGAATGAGAGTTCCTATTGCTCCACATCCTTGCCAATATTTGGTGTTGTCAGTGTTCTGGATTTTGGCCATTCTGAGGGACCTGTAGTGAGATCTTTTTTTGTGTTGTTATATCTGGATATAGTCTTTTATCAGTTATGTATTTTACAAATATTTTCTCCAACTCTGTGGCTTGTCTTATTCTCTAACATTGTCTTTCATGGAGTAAATGTTTAATTTTAATGAAGTCCAACTTACCAATTTTTATTTCATGCATCATGTTTTTGGTGTTATATCTAAACAGGTGTTTAAATGTCTGGGAAACAAGCCTTGAAGAGATCACTGAACTCCAGAAAGCAGCTTGGAAAATCCTGGGGAAATGTCATGAGCGGTCTTTTTAGCATTTGAAGCGGGCTCTTGGTTCTGTGTCAGCCCAAACCACGAGTACCAAATACCTCCAGACCTTTCCCATCTGTCCATCACTGCCCTTGTACTGACCGTGCCATTGCTTACATCTTTCAGCGTGGACTCCACCAGTTTGAACTTTGCGAGAAGAAAAGGTTTAGAGTTAGTTTTTGGATGTGTCATTGCTCCTTAATTTGATAATTTATTTATTCAATAAGTGATTTTTCTGAGGCTAGCAAAATATTCGAGTCTAACAAAATTATTCAACCAATCCAATCTTTCTAACACAGAAGCAGACATAAACAACTCTGGTTTATTTTTTAAAGATGGTAAGTTAAATACACACACACACACACAACACACACACACACACACATGAATACGTATACATACATATATATACATATATATATTTAAAAGTTCTTTGACTATAACAAGAAATTTCAAATTGACAATGACATTTGTAAGGAAGAGTAAAACAAAAACAAATTTGACTCTTTCTGGCATGTAGGTGATAGCAATTCCCCAGGTACCCTTGTTATGCTATAGACCTAGCTCTTTTTTTATAAAGCAAGTTTTGTAATTGTCACTTACAGGATTTACCTTCTTGATCTCAACTGCCATGGCTGGCTTGTTTGTAACTATATCGTAGAAGGTCTGACAGCCCATCTATGCTAAATTTATTTTTTAATCTACCTATTGTGGGCTCTTTTAAGGCAGGGATCAATGGTTTTTACTACCCAGCCCAGAATCTTATATGTAGCAAGACCCAATAAGTTGTTGAGTTAATGTGTACAATCTATTTAATAACTGTTACTGGGTGCTCAACTATAGTTTTGAGAAGCCACATTTATAAAAAGAATATAGGGAAATGGAGAGGGTTCAGGGAAACCACCCAAAATTCCCAAAATGCTGAAGTATAGGACAACGGAGGAAAAAGAGCATATTTATGATTTTGAAGCGTATGAAGGAATTACATTGAGCAGAATTGTTCTTCATCTTCCCAAAGATTAAGAGAAGAGGGAAATGTAGGTACAATTGAAGAAATAAAACAAAGATTTGGAAAGTACATAAGGAAGAATTTTTTTGACTTTAGGATTCTTGGAATCTTAGCAGAGGTAAGTAGAATTTGCAGACAAAAGAAAAGGATGCAAAGCTAGGTTGACTTAGCTAAGCTCTACCAAAGGGAGAACACTCAGATGCTGAAGATAGTGGCAGCCAGCCACATGGTGGCCAGTTTCCCATTCACTTGCCCTTGGGTCAAATTAATGTGTAACGAGGAAGCCATTGATAGTGGGAGAAACTCAGATCAGTGCCTCTTATTGGTTCAGTGCAAGAGAGTGAGTGGCAGGGGCGATCACAGTGAAAGTGTTAAAATGCTACCTAGCCTCTCTGTTGGAAATAAGAGCAAAGAGAAAATAGATTTTTTTTTTCTTGGAGAGGCAGGGCATCTCTTGCAAATTTGCAACAGCTTATAATAATAGCTCAGTTACGGAGCCCTTGTTATACGGGAAGGAACATCCACTAGACGAGGTAAGGCAGAGTCCTCATGTTCCTTATCAGTTAACAGATAAGGAAGTAGCAGATCTGCGAGGTTACCTACATGGCTAGCCACAAGTCCTAGCCAGTGAGTGAGTGAGCCAGACACTGAACCCAGATTTCTATCCAAGTCCACAGCTCTTGCCTCCACTACCCTGCCCAATGGTCTTTGGACTTGGGGCCTGCCTAAACAAATCCCAGGTCAATCCAATGACACCTGGCTGCCCCAAGAGGCTTTCTGTGATTTCCCTGAATGCCCGTTCCAAGATCTGGGCCCACTGAGGCCAGAAGAACCTCTGCAGCTGTTGTTAACCTTGGCTGCACATTGTAATCACCTGGGAAGCTTTACAAAAATGTTGCCACCAGGGTCCCACCCCTACAGATTTTTATTTAATTGGTTTTCAGCGCAATTTCAACACAGATTTGTGCTTAACTTTTTATTGAAGTGTATTATACATGTAGAAGCATGCACGTGCTGTAAGTCTGCATTGCAATGAACTTTCACAAACTGAAGGTACTTGTGGAACCACCATTCAGCTCAGGAATCAGAATGTCGTGAGCACCCCAGAAGCACCATTATGCTCCCTTCTAGCCTCTGCTCCCCCCTAGCTCACCCCACCGCCCAACCACTATCCTGACTCTTGAGAGCATACATAGTTTGGGCATAGAGATTTTTAAAGCTTCCCAGATGATTCTAATGCGCATCCACCATTGAGAACAATTATCTTACTGTCTGAAGGTATGGACGTAGGATGAACGACAACAGATGCATAGATACAGGTAAATCGATAAGAACAAACCCGAGGTGTATTTATGCCTCATCCCTGGCTGCCGTCTCTCACGTTGCCTATGTATGTCTTATTCCACTATAGCAGTCAATAGGAAGAACGTTTTTTTTTAAAACGACAACGAGATATTTTATTTAGAAACAACTTTTCTCAGCATTCACCTGATCAACCTGCCATCCTGAGGGTTGCCTAAATCGCATTTGCAGATAATAAATAAACTCATGGAGTGCTTTCTATGTACTGAGTCCCTTCCTAAATGCTTTACCCGTGTCTCCTTCCATCCACCCAATAATAAGAGTATCTCTTATTTCCCCATTTTACAGATGAGGAACCCTAGGCATGAAGAGTGAAGTAACTTGCTCAAGGGCACACAGTTTGCAACTGGCAAAGTTAACCTACAAAGATTCTTCTTGCTGCACCTCCACTGTGGTTTTTTAAGTATCTATGCCAATGGACGTCTGCTATTAAATACCTGGACAAAGATGAATGCCACACTGATTTCAATGCACAGTAGCATGAGCTGGGAGGGTAGTAGAGAAGAACCACAGAATTATCTATGTGTGCCGGAGTGGACTTTGGTGATCATGTAGTTTTACTTCCTTCTTTTATAGATGAGCAAATGGGCCAAGAAAAAATTAGATGCCTTCACAAGCTGAATGAGAGAAAAATTAGAGAAAGTCCAAACTCTGGGGGAGCTGAAGCCTTCCTTGGGCAGGATGGGGCCTTGACCTCTAACCCTCAGAGGTACAGGTTTGTGGCTTTGTTAGTACAACTTGTGATGAGTGATATTACCATTATTATTTAACATTCATAGCATACTCACACGTGCATATTGTTATTTGCATATCTCCGTACAGTGAACTTCTAATTTAAACAAAGCAGAGAACTGATGGTCATAAAGTCATCTAAACTGGAAACTGGATCCTCTCAGGTTTCCAGAGTTTGTTCAGTTGTTTGGATTTCATGTCATATGTGATCAGCCTCCTAGCATATTTATTCTGGCAATGGAAGGGTAGGGTGTGAGAGATATCTCTTGGAGAAGTTTTCATTGAAAACTTGGTGTTACATGTGTAAGTCTTATTTCTTGAGCACTTTCAGAGAGCAAAGCAAACCTCAGAAAATGTGATGCTTATTGCTTTTCCATTTTTCCGCTCTAAGATTACTTCGGAGTTTTTTGGTATTGTGCATTTTTTCCCGTTTTTAGATCCCTCCCCCACCTCTCATCACGGCCCACGTCTGTCTATCCTTCCAGTCCCCTACACCCTTTGTTCAGTTCCCTAGTTGTTTAGTATGAAACTCTCTTCGAGTCAGAGTGTTGGGTATGTTGCTCTTTAATTTTTTTTTTTCAGAGCAATTTTCCCAATATAAATTATACCCTCAATTACTTTTCTCTCCCTGGAGCAGTGAATCACATTCTAAGAAGCCGTTAGGGCGGAGGCAGCTGGATTCAGAGCCGGGGGAGGTTGAGCCAGTGCCGGCTTGTCACCCTGGTTCTCTGTTCACCCTGCTGCAGCAGCCAAGTGCAGCCTTGAGCTGAAGTTACCCGCAACGGAGGGTCTTCAGTGCCCATTCCTCTATACCGTGTGCTCTGGACACCCATGCAAGGAAGAGACTGTGTTGCAAAGCGCTGGCCTGTGCTTGGAGGCAAGAAGAAAAATTGGCTTAATCTAGGTTGGCTTGATATTTGAAAACTAGGTAGATTGCATAAGTGCCCCTAGTCTTCATCTCTCTCGGTATTACTTCGCTCTGCCATGTGACTTTACAGTTTTTCTGATCAGCAGATAACCCCTGATTGTGACCACATCGCCTACTTTGGCCAACAAAAGTAGCAGATGTGCTACAAGCAGAGGCTTGGAAGCGTGCTTGCATCACTGGACTCGTTCTCTTGCATCTTTCCTATTTCTACGAGAAGAGCACGCCTGGGCTGGCCCACTTGTTCCAGGATGGGAATGAGAAATATGTGGGGCAGAGCTGCCCCAAGGAAGCTGCCCCAGACCAGCCCAGCCCAGCCTAGAACAGAACTGTCCAGCTGACCCAGAGATACATGAACAAACCGAGCCCAGAGCGGCCGGTCTGCTAGCCAACCTTCACATGAGCTGCAGGTGCAGTGTCTGGAGTAGGAAGTGATGGTTGTTTTATGCCTCTGAATTTTGAGGTGGTCTGCTCCCTAGCAATTGCAATGAGGTCATGCCCTCTGAAGCTATTATGGTGCTTAGATGAGCAGCTAGAAACAAAAGCACTTTGCAAAACGGAATACTGTGGGGAGTAAGCATAAGGGATTGGACCATTGAACAAGCTCTGAACCTGGAACCTAAAGACCTGAGTTCAAATCCCCAATCACCCTATAAACTTGTGCAGGTGATTTACATTTTCTGGGTCTTATAAAACTAAAGAGCTGGCTTGTAGACTCAAAACCATGAGGGCTTGAGAGAATATTGAAAAATTAACATGGGTCCTAGAACTTTATTGGTAGAGAGTTAGAAAAGAGATGGGGAGGGCAGGAGAGAGGTCAGAGGATATTTTATCTGAGTATAAATAACATGCGATACCCATAAAAGAGACAGGTACGTGGAGTGAGAAATTGGGTGATTTTGAAGAATATGTTTGATCTAAGGCTGAGAGGTAGACGTGGAGGCCACATATAAAATAAAGTCTCCTTTCTTCAGAGACCTGAAAGTATGGGATACATGAATAAGGGAGGAGAAAAGCCTTGAAAATGGCTTATAGAAGGCACCTCTCTGACATCTCTTCGCTTGGAATAAAGCAAAGCTGGGACAATTATAAAATCTCTGATCAGATGAAGAGCTAGTAGTTCAAAGTGGCAGTTCGATACACTTGTAAGAGCTCTCCCTTAGCAATCTTTAACTTTTCTTGATTGTGTATTACTTGACTTTAGACAAGTCACCTAGCGTATGGACAAGTAGATGAAATATGTTTCATTCATTTGTTACGTCTTGAACAGGCTACGTTCCTGGAACTGCTCTAGACACTGGGGATAAAACAGTAATCAGACATGGTTTCTGAGCTGATTACCAACTCAGGCAGGGGGATTTTTCATACTTTGTCATTCATGTCAAAATATATACTACCAGAACCCTTTTCAGAGGCAAAGATTATAGCTCAGGGAGATTAAATGGCTTGTCCAAAGTCACACAGCTTATAAGAGAAAGTTAAAAAATAATGCCTTTTGGTGCTAGAGTCTGTCTTGTTTCTACTGAACTATGCTGCACCCTCTTGTTCATCGTTTGATTTTATTTACAAAAATATCATTTTTATACTGTTTTTAGGAGGACAGTAGAGTTAGGTGCTTGACTTTTTGTTGTTGTTCCATGGAGAAGTAGTGTGATTTATAAGTCAAAGGATCACGTTCTCAGTTTCTAGGACTTTGGAAGTAGGTTTCTCTATTGAATAAGGACAAAGCTTAAATGTACAAAAATAAGGTAATATGTTAATCAAGCATGGTCTTCTCAATGGAATACTTTGAAAACATTAAATATAATGACTATCAGACTTTACAGGTGAAAGCGAAATTGTCATAGCCCCTGGAGGATGGCAATCTGAAAATATAATTCAAAACTACAAATGAACATGCCTTTTGTTCTAACAATTTTAGCTTAAGGAACTTATCCTACAGACATATTCTAAATATTCTACAGAAGTACAAAATTATTCAGAATAGCATTCCCCCCCAACAATTTATTAGTAATATCCTAACTGACCGTCAATAAGGAACATTTAAATAAGTTATGATACCTCCTTAGGATGGAATAGCATACAGCTATGAAGAAGGAAGAGGAGACGAAGGAAGTGGAACAGGAGGAGAGTCCTTATGTGTTCACCAGGATGTCTTGTTAAGTGACGATGGTATGATAATGCCCATGGGAGAAGGACAGATGGGACTCCAGAAAAAAGTCACCATACTTCTTGGGTCAGAAGTAGGGAGTTTCCTCTTAATCTGTGCCGACATTTATTGACTATGCATTATATGGAAGGTGCTCAGGTATATTTTATAGAATGTATAAAATGAGGAGTTTTCTCTTGCCTACTACAATCTAGTTGAGGTTGTACCTGATCTTTACATATAAAGATAACGATCAAAACCATCACATTATCAGGGAGTGAATGTGGAATCAACCTTATGTTGAGATAAGGGGAAAGTTTGAGCTTGCGGGGATCAGAGGTCTTCAGGAGAATTTCACTTGGGTTAGGGAAGGATTTGGGTAGAATGAAGGGCTTGTGGGAGCCAGGCAGAACCTGCCAGGCAGGACACTCTCTCGGTGGAGCCAGAATCTAGAATGAGCAAGGTGAATTGTGGGCAAAGAGAACTACTTTGTCTGGAGACGGGGAGACGAGCTTACAGAGCAGCTCAGTGATAAGAGCAGAATGGTAGGTTGGGGCAATGCCGAGGAGGACCTGGGACGCCAAGATAAAGATCTGGAATTTTGTTCAGGTATTTGAACCAGGGGCAACATGCACAAAACAGTGATTAGGGGAATGTAATCTGGCCACCCCATGCCAAGCAGTTAGTAGCAGAGGAGGTCTGAGGTTAGGAGACCTGAACAGGAGTCTGGGAGCAAGGTGAAAAGGTCCCAGCTAGGTCGGTAGCTGGAAAAGTAGTAAAGAGAGGCAGACACGAAGGCATGATTCTTCAGCCTACCCCGCCTGTACACAACTTTGACATTTCCCTGACAAGTCATAATTACTGTAATAGTTATTATCTTGGGTTTGCAGGTGCATAACACTATTGATTGTGCAAGTACATGAGGGTCAAAGACACCTTTGTTTGGTTGTGTCTGTGGTTATTTGTCTGGAGACTGTTACAGGTTGAAAACTTGTCTTCCCAGAGCTGCACCTAACGTGCTGCTGTGTCCACGGAGAAATCATAAATGTAAACCCACTTCCGGAAAGCAAGGACTAAAGGTAAAAGTGGCTCTGAAAAGTTATTCTTCTGGCATCGATGAGAACTTCAATTGTTGCTTTCACTTAAAAAGGGGGTTACCAAAATAATACATACGGGTTGTTTTAAACCTGTTATAAAAGTAAGTAGATTATGAGTGCCACTACATAGAGAGATTTATGCTCTATTAAGTGATAAGAGCAAGTCTCCTGACGCTATCATCATGTACTGCTTCTGCTAAAAGCGTAACATATGTTTTAGGTATGAAGTCTCTGAGGCCACCCTCCAGCTGGGGTACAGGGATGTGGGGAAGGAGGATGCAAATGGGAAAGTTACTTTTTGCTTCTGAATTTTTATAATATTTTATGAGCTGATTAATGCTTATCAAGAAGAAATTCTTAAAGGCATTTAATGTATTCCAGAGAAGGATTGTCCCCACAGAACCTTTCTCAGCTCAAGCTTTTTATAGGAAACTAGATAAAAATGCTAGTTAGGGAAATAGAAGGAAATAGAGGCAGAGAGAGTGTTAGCAAAAGTCTTCCTTGATTCAACAGGCTTCTCCAGGCTACATAACCTAGTGTGGCTAACAGCTTGGACCTGTCTCATTGGGCAGGATACTCATGTCTCTAGGCTTCATTTTCCTAAAGTGTAACATGAAAATATTGTGATAAAATGAAATACGGTCTATAAATCATGACTTTGCACGTGGTGACCAATACTTAGTAGGCCTTCGGTAATTACTGGCTATGATTATTATTGTCTATCTGACATTCTAAACTTCTAACAATTTACCTTGTACTTTTCCTTGGTCCTCTCATTATTTACTTGCTTGACCCCCTATTACAATGTGCACCCCGTAAGGCAGGATTATAAGTTCTTTCAATTGCTGACAGAAACAATCCATTCTTATCCCCGCAAAAAAAAAAGAATCTGCCGTCATCTCGACCCCTCAAGATAACCATTGTCGATGGTGGTTTCTATAGACCCCTCTGGGACAGGAGTCGGGGCTACACTAAGGCAGGGCATTCACTCTCTTGCCCTTTATGAAAACAGGCATTAGCCTATTTGGGCTGGCTCCTGTTCTAGAACAGTACGTGTTGTTTAATAGACAGATACATGAACCACATACATAACTTTGCATTTTCTTGGAGCCATACTAAAAAAAAAACCAAAAAAACAAAAAAATCCATTTTATAAAAGGGAAATCCATTTCAATAATGTTGCATTTAACCTGATATCTCCAAAATGTCATTTTGGATGCCATGTGTGCTCAAAATATATAATTATTGAAATATTTTACATTCTCATTTTCACACTAAGTCTTCAAAATTTGCCATGAATTTCACGCTCACGGCACATCTCAGTTTGGACCAGCCGTATTTCAAGCGTCCAGCGGCTGGTGGCTGCCATGTCGGACAGCTGAGCTGTAGAATCTAGATAGTCTTTGTATGCAGATAACTACATACATTTTTAAAAACAAAAGTAGTACAAAGCACATGCTTTTTTCATGAAATAATCTTTCTTGGAGATATTGCCCTATCCTCCCATAAAGATCAGCCCCTTTTCTAGACAGCGATAATATTCTATCTATTGGTTTAGATGTATCACAATCTATTTTATCAGTTTCCTGTTGGTGGGCATTTGTATTGTTCCTAATTGTGAATTGTTATTTAAAATAGTTAAGGGATTGTCCTTCTACATATAAGTCTTTGCACCTGTGGGAGTATATATTTAGAATAAATTCTTGGGAGTTGAATTGCTGAGTCAAAGGCTGTGAAGACATTTAACTTTTTCATAACGATTGTCGAGCTGGAGAGCTGCAATTCTATCTTGTTTTTCTTTGTGTCTCTAGCATGTTTGCTTTCAAGGGATAATTGTTAAATGAATAGAAAGATAAAAATCTCTCACCATTGAGAGAGAGAGAGGGAAAGGGAGAAATAATATGGAATTAAGTGGGAACAGTCAAGTGCATACCGAGGAGATACAAATTGAAGCATGCCGGGTTGGGATATAGAGAAAGGTGTTTGTTGACTGTTCAGTTAAACGACTCTGAGCTCAGCCCGCTTTCAATTCCTATCCCTCTCAGAAAGCCTCCAGGCCTTGGGTCTCGGGCTGCGGCATTTTGCGTTAAACTGGGATCTTTTCTCTGCCTTTGAAGGCCAGCCGAGCCCAAGTCTTCCCTGTGGCAGGCAGGATAGAGTTTCCAGTTAAGAGCGGAGGGGTGATGGTGGGGTGGTTAAAGTGTGGCTTCCTCCCAGGGGAGCCCCTGCTCTTCAGGGGCCAGACAGGCTCCGGGATTTGGAGTCCCCTCCGTGGGGTGCCTCTGACGCCAAACCTGCCGCCCTTTTGGAATGAGAGGACCTGTCCTCCTTCAGCCACACAGCCTGTCACCATCAGGCCAAAGGGCCGTCCCCCAACGGCCAAGTGCACAGATAGAAAATCTGACTAGGAGAGCCTGAATTGATCTCCAGACCGTCCCTGTCCCTCTTGCTGCTGAGGATTCTCCTCTGGCCTGTCTCTCAAAGTGGCAGCTGTGGCCACACTCCCAGCCCTGGTTGTCCGTGCAGGCCGCTGCCTGAGCCTCTCGGCTGCCTCCCACCCACCCGCCGCCCTCACTGGCTCTTCCCCGTCTCTTCCAAACCCGCCAACCTCCACCACCAACTTGAGCCTCAAGCCTGGTTTTGCTCTGTCCCCTGGCCCCTGGCAGGGCCTGGCTTTTTCTTTCCCTGGAGGCTGCCAGAGTGATTGGTACCTAGTCAACACTGAATAGATGTTAGTTGAGTCAAAGGACAAACTAATCGCCAGGCTTTTTAGCTTGCCATCCAAACTTCCATATTGAACAACTCACTGGACAAGCATTGATCAGGGGCCAACTACATGCCAGGCACCGTGTCAGGTAAACAGGATAGACGGGGTTCCTACATTCACGGAGCTCAGGATCCCAGATCCTTTTTGATCATATCTAATGCTTCCTGGCTCCCCAAACGCTCGTGGATCATTCTGTACCTTTAGTCACTCATATATTTATTTGAGTACCTATCATGTGCCAGCATTATGCTAAACATATACTCTCTAGTTTAGTCCTCACAAGAGGACTAAAGGAAGCTAATCCTAGTCCCATGCCGCACCCTGGGAAAGTAGGATTAAGTAACTCGCCCAAAGCCACACAGACAGGAGCGAGTGGGGCCAGGATTCTCGCATCCGCAGGCCTCGCTCAGTGCCTACACCCTCGCATCACGTCCTGACAGGAAACATTTGACCCTTCAGGAATGAGGGAAGAGCATTCTAGAGCCGATAAACACCTAGAGCCCAGTGCGAAATCTGTGTGTGTGTGTGTGTGTGTGTGTGTGTGTGTGTGTGCGTGTGTGCGCATGCGGCTGAAAGGCCGTTCCATTTGGCCGGGGAACTAAGAAGTAGGATAGTGAGAGAGAAGATTGGAAAAGACTGGAAGCAGCGGATAGCAGACTTTTTTGAACCGCTTTTCACTTTATCCCTAAACCTCAGTGCTCAGTACCTCTTACTGTAACTTCTGTTTTAGCCATTTTACATGTGTTTCTGATTGGAAGCTCCCTGAAGTCCCTGGGTGTGAAGTGACTCATCCAGGCCACCGTGGCTCATGATGAGCTAGGACTCGAACCTAAAGAACCTGGGCTTACGTTCCGGTTACACCGATGTTTGCATAAGAGTCAGTGGTGCTCTTGCTCCGTGGGTGCTGTAACTCGAGGGGACTCTGCAGCCCTCGAAAGGGAGCAGCAATGGCTTTACAATTCAGGCCTTTGCTTTATATTCAAGTCCAGAGTCTGCACTTCCCTCCTGCTCCTACGCTTCTCCCAGCTGCCAAACCGTCTCCCTCCCAAGGCCGCGCCTTCGGGAGCAAGGAAAGAAAAACAGGAGTAAGTCATTTCGATAAAATAAGAGCTAATAGATCCAGGCAAAATTATTGTAATCAGAACCACAGACACTCTGCTGGCCAGGAGGGGAAAATTCCGTAAAATAATAACGCTCACATTCTCCTTTTTCTCCCCACTTTGAGTGGTGTACTTTTCTGCCCTGACGATATTTAACATCTTGCCAGAGGCAGGAACACAGAGGGAAAATATTCCTGCCTATAAACAAGGGGAAAGTTTCATGGAAGGGACGTAGAATTTTGAGACTTATATTGGAATTGGCAGCAGGAAAATCTAACGCTCTGGAAATAATGAAACTCTGGAAATAATGATTCCAGCATTAGGTCACTTGGGCAATGCGGCCATCCTGCGTGGCTTTAAAAATGTTGCCTCAGCGTCTTTCCTCCTCAACTTGAAGCCACAAGAAGGATGGTTCGTTCGTTTATTCAATATTCAAAGGGTTCTAACTATTTACAGGGAATCTGACGAGATGTTAACTGAAAACACAGCTCTCCGGAGCCCTGGGAGGTTGCTGTGCAGTAGGGACGACAATGCACACGCAGGAGCCACCATGGGGCCACACGGATGGCGACTGGTGACTCCCAGGGACCATCTCATGGCCTCTGCTATGCTGCCGTCTGCTAGAGTCCAGGGAAGACGTCTCGCTGGCCAAGCTCCCCTCTACAAGTGCTGAAGGGCATCCCGTGCCTTCCGTGACCTTTCACGTGGCACCCTAGTCCACCCCGTCAGAGAATTTAGATATTACCAGCACGTGAAGTCTGGCCCTGGATCCTCTGCCCTGTGGGACTGGGAAGGAAGGAAGAACAGGTGCAGAAGACAAGAAATTGGCCCTGGTAAACTGTGAGCTGGAGACCACACAGGGCACACTTTCTGGGTCTAGATTAGTCACTTATTCATTCTTCCCTAGCCACATCCAGAAAGCCATCTTTTCCTGCTTACGCTCAAGGATGGGGATGCTGAGTGTTTTCTCCCCTCAAAGTCAGGACGAGAGATCTGATAGTGGCCCACCCACATTCTTGGTGTGTCCACCTGCAAACATCTGCCCCTACCCCACCTCCCACCATTACAGGCACACCTCAGACACAGTGCAGGCACGGTTTCAGACCATTGCAATAAAGCAAATATCACAATAGAGTCACACATCTTTTGGTTTCCCAATGTATAAAAAAGTTATGGTTACTATACTGTAGCATATTAATTGTGCAATAGCATTATATCTAAACAAACCATGGACATAACAAAAATACTTGATTGCTAAAAAAAATTATAACCATCATCTGAGTCTGTTGGAAAAATGGCGCGGATAGACTTGTTCTACACAGGGTTCCCACAAACCTTCAATCTATAAAAAAACAATATCTGCGAGGTGCAATAAAGCAAGATATGCTAATATTGCTCCTCTTTTCCAGATGAGGAATCTGGGACCCCGAGGGGTTGATTTACCCAAAGACAGAGAGCCAGTTTGCGGAGAAGCCTAGGCTGGCTGGGGTCACCCAAATTATGGTCCCTGTCATCTTCTGCTCTAAAATGCTGCCTCCTCCTCCATCCAGCTTTAATTTTTTCCCTCCTAGTTCTCTGTGCCTCAATTTCATCCTGGCAGTGGATCACGAAGCCCTCAGTAAGAATGTAGAAAACAGTTAACTTTAATCCTTCAATTCCACTTCTAGATATTTATCTGAGAGAAAACATATGTCCTCAAAAAAGCCTTGGACATGATTTTTTTCCCATTTTATTCATAATATTTGAAAACAAATAACAGCCTAGGCTTCTATTGACAGATGACACACAACCTGTGGTAAGTCCGTGCAATGGAATATTCCTCATCCATAAAAAGGAACAAATTACTGATATAGGTGACACATGGCGGAGTCTCACCGATGTGATGCTGAATGAAGGAAGCCAGACACAAGAGTACATGCCGTATGGTTTTGCTTACACGAAGTTCTAGGACAGGCAAAACTAGAAATCGGGTTAGCGTTTGCTTGCAGGGGCTACAAGGATGGGGGTGAAGGTTAAGAGGGGAGGAGAGAAGTAAGTGGGAAGGGGCATGAGGGAACATTTTGGGGTGATGAAAATGTTCCATATCTTGATAGGGTTGGGGATTACAGGGCATATGCATTTGTTAGAACTGATCAATCTGTATACTTAACGTCTGTCCTCTCGGTATTGGAAGTTATATCTAAATTTTAAAAACAGGGAAAAAGGAAAAAAAGGTAGTACACGCCCGCTGCAAAACTTTATACAGAAGTAATGAAGTGAGGAAAACTTACTTTCCCACGTTCAAATTTCACATCTCTGTGCTAACTGCTGTTTATTTCATGCAAAAACCTTCCAGAGACTCTTTCTGGGCATACACTTTCACATAAATGGGCGCATGCTGGCCACGCTGTCCACTGGGCTGGAATCTGCCCCGTGATAACACGTAGAGCTAAGAAAAGGCTTTCCATGAGCTAAGCAACCTGATTAAAATGGCCATTTCCGAGTGTCAACCATGTCCTATTTTCGTTGAACGTTGTTTTTCCACGTAGACTGCTCAGAAAGATTTTGTGGATGCTGCTAAGCGGTAAAAGAATGTTCTGGTAACATATTTTCTAAAAACCATTTAGGGAGCCACACCCTCTACTCACCTCATCCCGGATTTCTTCTCATTCCTGCTTCTCTTCTTGACATCTAAAGTGATGCTGTTTAATCCTCAGTTGTCTTTTTTCCGTTCCAACTGTGAAAAACACCTTCATGGGCTTGAGCCCTCCAGAGGTGTGTGGAGAAGGTGCTGACCTCTCATAGGCTAGATGAATGGTTCCCTAGAATGAGGACCCCGTCTTAAAGTGTAAACACCCCAAGACATTCCCTATAATACTCGTAATATCTATTAATGAGAAAATACATGAAAAGGAAAAGCTACTCTTAATGAAATGTAATGTCTTTAATTGGATCTCCATTTTATTAACTAGGACAGTATCTACATGCATTAAAATGTTATGAAAATAATAACAGCAACTACTATTTATTGTGTACACATTATACGCCAAGTATTTTGCTAAGGGGTCTACACACATTATCTATAATTTGCCCTACAACCCTACAGGGTACAAACCTTGATCGTATAGATGAGGAAACTGAGGCTCCGAGAGGTTGACTTGCCCAAGCTCACACAGGTGGGAAGCAATGGCCTGAAAATTCAAAGTCTGACAGGCATGAAAGATTTAATGCCACTTGATCCTGCCTCTTTTCCTTACGTATTCTGTTTGGCAAGCCTATGAATTCTCCAGTCCCTCGCTTAAACTCAGGGCCTTCTAGGAACCTGAGACCACCAGGAACGAGCGTAGGTGCTAACACTCAGCCTGGAGATGAGCTTCAACTTGATCACCAGCACAGGACCCTCCTGAATCCAGCCTCATTCTTGTAGCATCTCTCAGCCCCCTGAGCTCCTGGTGCTTCAGTTTGCCTCGGTCTTGTCTGGCTTGTCCACATGTTCCCAGAGTCTGGAAGGGTTAACAGTTGAGAACCTGTTTGCAGACCATTAGAAACAATAATCACCTTGCCCAGCAACCTGATCTACCTCAAAAGAAGGGTCTTGTTTTAGCAAACAGTTTAAGTGGCCTCTGTGTAAAGTGGAGGGGTGGAGCAGGCCTGATTGCATTTCTCCCAGGCAGTTGGAATTTGTGTGGTAATCAAGCCAGGCCCAAGGGCCAATTCCAGGGCCTAGGGGTGCTGAGCTCACACCCTTCTGGCTGTTTCTTTCCCTGGAATTCTGAAACCAGCTTCATCTGATACATCCCCTACAGCGCTGCTGCCCCTTCCCAGCCAGGGGGTGCTAGTAAAAATATTATGAAATACCTGCTGTCCACTTCACCAAGCACATTCGCTGACTCTTTACCATGTGCTCCAGAGCACCGTCTTCTTCCTTCCTCACCACTCGCATTATTGCTTTCAAGCCTCCCACTTCGCAGGTGAGGAAGTTGAGACTCAGAGACCGCCGTGTGCAGAGGCCAGCGACTGCAGAACTTCCGGGAATTTGGCAAGCCAGGGGTCAAACACGACCATTATTAAAACTTCAATTACATAAACTTATAATTCAGCTCTATTAAAAACTAAAGTAACGGATACTCAAAGGCCGTCACTTCCTAATGATTTAACGACCGTTCACTAGTGTCTGCGCTTCAGAGATTATTTATGTCCGTCGTGTCTGTGGGGTGAAAATGCCATTACATCCAGGTGCTACTGCCCTTGCCTGCCCAGCTCTGCATTGTGTGGCTGGGGTGGGAGTTTTACACCACAGAATTGACAAATGTGCACATCAGGGCTGTGTCCCCACCCGCCTCCGCAAAGAGCTGGCCGTTAAACATTTGCCAGCACCCCTGTGCTGAGGAAGGTTAACTCACCTGACAAGGTCGCAAGGCTGGTGGTGGAGCCAAGCCTGCAGCTGGGCTCTAGAGAGCTTGTCACTATATGCTCTTCTACCTTTCAAAATAATAAACTTGTTCATCGACAAGTTAATTGCGAGGAAATGAGAGAGTCGAAAGAGAGTTAAAAGTAAAAGAGACCTGAAGACATATTATGCAATCACAAAATATACACCTTATTTGGAGTCTGATCAAAATAAACAAACTAAAAAAAAATTACATTTATGAGACAATTGGACATTTGAGCACTTACTAGATATTTGATGATATTAATGAATCATCATTTTTTAGGCATGATAATAGTAGTATCCTTTAGATCACTATTTCCGATGAGATGATGATGACCGAGATTGGCTTTAATAACAATACCGGAAAGAAAACAAGTGGATATGGAGATCAGCAGCTCTCAGAGTGTGGTTGCCTGACCAGCAGCACCAGCATCACCTGGGAACTTGGAAATACAAATTCCCAGGTCCCAACTCACACCTAAGGAATCAGAAGTTCTGAGGGAGGGGCGCATCAATCTGTTTTAACAAGACTCCCAGGTGATTCTGATACTCAAGTTTGAGAAACTCGGGGTTTAGATGAACCAAGATTCACCACATCCATTGTTGAGGCTCAGTAACAAGTGCCTGAGGTGTGGGGCTTCATAGGTATATTTGAAATTCCCTATAACAAACAGGTAAAAAAATAATTATGCCCAGTGGAAGGAAGGAGTATAGGTGTGGTGGGGAGGGGTCATAGCTGGATAGCCTCTGGATCTAAGCGAAATAAATGGGTTCTTGAATGTCATTCACCAGTCTTGTATTGGTACATGTGTCTTTATTGTCTTTTGAGTGAAAAACCCAGGCTAATGGCTGCATTAGCAAAACTTTAACAGGCAGCTCTTCCCCCTCCCTGCCAACTCCAACTCCTCAGGTTTCTCTGATTCACTCTGTTCCTTCATTTGAGGGCCTAGTTTTAATAAGGTTTGATCCTGGAACCTCAAATTTCTGGAAGAAGCAACTATTTGAATTTTCAACTTCTAGTGAGACTTTAAAATAACCACCCACTAGACCTGCTTTATCAGCTTCAGACGTGACACAATTAATTAACTTGACGAAGCCTCTTGCCACACAAGCTGCTTAACTTCTAGCCCATTGTAGTTCTGGTTTACTTAGCAGATATGGCCTAAGAGCCTGTAACTGTTTACCTCCCTCTGGCGGGGCCCGTCCTGGGCGGACGAATTCATTAGTTGGTGTTTGTAGAGCGGCAGGAAACCAAAAAAAAAAAAAAAAAAAAAAAAAAAAAAAAAAAGGCAAGTTTTTATTTTTATTTATTTTTTGTTTAAAAGGTACTGAAAAAGGGACCCTTTGTCTTGGCCTGAACTCATATCCAAGTTTTGTTCTGTCCTGTGGTTGTCCGTTTGCTTCCCTCTACGTGCCCCAGCCTCTTTTCTCTTGCCCATTTTTTTCTCTCTCATTTCTGCTGTTCCTCCCAACTGGAAAACTCTTTGGATTTTGGCCTGGAGGATGGAAAAGGTCTGTCTGCCCGTGAGATGGGATATTTAAGGAGTTTTGGTCTTTTTAGTTTAAATGCCAAACTCTCTGAAGACCTCTGCCTTCCTGGTGTTCGCTTACCCTCTGCAAGGGGCTGTCTTTCCTTTTTCTCCTTTCTTCCTCAATTACCTCCCCGCCTTCTCTCTTAAATACAGTCCTGTTGAGACCTTATCACGAAAAAGCAGGGGCATTTTTTTTTTCTTTCTAGAAACTGTACTTTCCAAAACTCTGGAGAAGGGAGAAGAAAAGTTGTCATTCTCTTGTAGAGAAAGAAGGGGAAGCGGAGTAGGGAAGGGGCATTTTGAGGGTTCGGGGCAGAGGACATTTGAACTGTCTCATCTTTTTCAAGCGTTACTCCTAGAACAGGATTTCTTAAATGCCCTGTATGCCGCAATGGAGGTAAAATGCAGATTTGGGGGCCACACTCCAACCCAACCGAATCCAATTTCTGGGGACTGGACTCTAGGATTCTGTGTTTTTAACACGCTCTGCAGATCATTTGGATGTCCGCTGAGGTTTCAGAACCATGGGTCCCGTGGGTAAGGCCCAGGGTCCTATTTACTAAATGTCTCTCCCACATGCCAGGTACCGCACAAGAAGGAGGAACAGCTTTGACTTTGGTTTTTGAAAGGCCTACCTTTCAGGTACCCTTTTAAGGAAATAAGACTTTATTACTTTATAGTAATGGCATTTATTGGGCGCTTGGTGTATACCAGATGTTTTAGAACCCTTACCCTGCCCCTCCCTCATCTAAATCTATATTCTTGTTATACCATGTTGCAGATGAGGAAACTGAGGCTTGGAGAGGTTAAACGGTTTGCCTACATCACAACAGTAAAATGTGGTGTCCTGGTACTTAGACTTCTATACTTCTGGCTCAAAGCTGAGCTGCTGCCTCCCAGCCTCTCACAGTCGGGCTGTGGTGGCCATGTTTTCCACACCGAAACCTGAAACTCATGATCTCGCAGGTATGCTTTTATTTTGACAGACAGAGATTCACAGTATTTGCATTCTGATTGGTTTCTTTATACCCTGGGCCTGTATTAGCCTGTTTTTCCCCTTTAGGATGTTTTTAAAGTCAGATACGGCAGCCCTGGGCCTAGTTTGCCAACCCCACTGGGCAGGAGATCCTAGGCTTCTTCCCTGGCTTTTTATGTATCTATTTTTAAATTATTCAACAATAAAGGTAACTCAGAAGTATTAATTTACCCCTCATTCTCTTCCTCCAAAGCGGCTTTTGTGATCAGTTTGGGTGTTTTCTTTGAGACATTTCTCTACGCTTTTACATACACAATTTTTTTTTTCTTAACATAAATAAAAAATTATTTTATTAATCAACCTTTTTCACATAATGGTATATCTTAGACCTCTTTCTGTGTCTACCTTGGCTTTTTTTCCTTGCATTTTTGAGAGTAAAGGCTTACTGAAGAAGTTCAGTGATGAAAGGGGAAGGAAGAATATTTCTTAAGCATAATTAAAAATAAAAGAAGAATGATAGTTTGATAGTTATTTTTGAGTCCAAGTTTGGAAATACTTTTTTTTTTTAAATTATTGTGGTAACATAACATAAAATTAAGCATTTTAACTATTGTTAAGTATATAGTTCAGTGATATTAAGTACATTGTTATGCAACCATCACCACCATTCATTTCCAGAACATTTTCATTTTCATTTTCCCCAACTGAACTCTGCACCCATTAAACACCAACTCCGCTTTCCTTCCTCCCCCAGCCCCTGGCAACCGCTCTTCTTTCTGTCTTGATGAATTTCACTACGCTCGCTGTATCATACACATGGAATCATGTAGTATTTGTCTCCTTAGGTCTGGCTTACTTCAGTTAGCAGAATGTCTTCAGAGTTCATTCACATTGTATCATGTACCAGAGTTTCTTTCCTTTTCAAGGATGAATAATAGTTTGTTGTATGTATATGCCACATTTTGTTTATCCATTCGTCTGTGGATAGATACTCGAGTTGTTTCCACCTTTTGACTGTTGTGAATAATGCTGCTCTGAACACGGGTGTCCAAATCTGAGTCCTGCCTTCAGCTCTATTGATAGATGCTCAGAGGTGGAACTGCTGGATCATATGGTGATTCTATGTTAACACGTTCTTTTTAACTACATAATATTCCATTGTATCTTTCATGTGTTTATTGACAATTTAAGTTCTCTTTTCTGTGAATTGCTCATTGCAGGTATGGTTTTTAATGGGATCTGAGACAGTCTTTATATAGTCCGGATAGTCTTTCTTCTATGTACAGGGCCAATTATACACATTTAAAATAAGTTTCTACATCATTTCAGATCCAAGTGCCCGTCATGATCGTTCTGATTATTTAAGGAATATTTATTGATGAGATTTTTATTATAAAAATAGAGCACACATTCAAGTAGCCACCTGTGTGCAGCACAGGGCCTGCCTTATGGGGCTTCATAAACGTTTACTGACTAACTTTTGGACAGCATGTGGTTTCATCAGTGTTTCCTTTCTAGGACTTACTGGGATGGGTTGAATCCAGAAACTAATTAAATTCTTCATGATACTTCACAGCACAATTTTCCCTAAGTTTAACCTGTTCTACCTGTGTCAGAAAAAAAAAAAATGAAGCCAAATTGCTATGAAAATAATAGATAATTTAAGTTTCTGTTATTTGAAAAACACTGTAGTGAAACTGTACTGCGACAGGCTTCATCAAAATGAAAATAGTAGTAATTAAATAACCTGTAGATGAGTAAAGAAAAGAGTGTAAAAGAAACAGTGATTCTTAACTCAGTCTTTCTACTTCCTGCTTCATCTCTAGGAAAGAAAACATCAATATTAAGCCTACCACTTATTGGCTTAATATGTACCAAATAATTTGCTGAATGCTGTACATTTGTTCTTTAATCTTATTTAATCTTCATAATTATCCTGCAAGGCAACCGTTCTCATCCCTGCTTCACAGATGTGGAGGGCCTAGGAAGGATGAGTCACTTGCTGAGGGTCACACAGCTCATGGTAAATAGGAGAGTTGGGACTTCATCCCTGTCCCTTTCGTGACAGGCGCTAAAATCTTGACGATTATCGTATTCTTTATCTGTGGCATCAGGGTTACTTGGTTACTGACAGAAACCAAGGCGTAGGTGACTCTGCCTGTGTACGTAGTGGGAGGGGAACAGGAAGGAGGTCGTGTGATTTTGCTCGGTGCCCCATGTTTGGGTGTGGGGACACAGGTTGGAGTAACTGTGTGTCCTTGAACCTTTGAGTTCCGTGGCTTCGCTGGCCAAGTCCCTCCTCCTCCCAGGATTGCTTCTCTGAGGCGCTGCCCGTTCCTAAGTCTGGAGGAGCCTCATCAGGCCAGTGTGACGGCTCCGGTTTGTCCTCCTTGGGAGACGGCTCTTCTCAGCTCAGTGACGCTGCCTTCTGACTGTGGCCCACAGAGATCTGTGGGAGTTTGTAACTTACGGCTGAATACAGACTTCTGTTAGTCCTTGTATTGCTCTTTAAACTTTGTTCCTTGTGTCACCAGACAAATAGTGACGCCTCCGGGGCCAAAGGTCTGGGTTACGATTTTTGTATACAACTCTTAAATACAACTCTAGACCCAAATACTGACTGATAACGTATTTTTGTACTGCACAACCATTTCAGAGAGTCTGTAACCTTAGAGTTGGCTGAGAATAATTAGTATGAACAACTGCTCTTACAGAGGAGAAGAAGGGTTAAAAGGGCCCTTCAAACTGAATTTTATGATTCTGGAAAGAATGCCGTGTACATGGTTTTAAATAGAATCAGCAGAACCTGAAGGAAAAACGCCCCAGTTTCAGCGATCATTTCCCCCATTCTCATCCTAACTTCTCAGTCTTGGATGTAGCTGATTTTCTAGAATTTCCTGCTATTGGGGCCTGTGAAATCAAGGAGTGCCCCTAGGGAACCTGGAGGCAGTGACAGGGTGGTGGCGTGGGGGCAGTGAAGGTGAGGGAAGACACTCACATTTTACTTGAGGGCCTGAAAATTAATTTGTCCTTTTGATGATAATTTAAAATAGCATTTGGAATTATAATTTAAATCCTAAAGGGGTTTTCTCATTTCTGCAAGTTTGTGGATCATTTTAAGTACAAGGGGGCTGAGGGGCTCCCTCTTCTATGATTTGCATGCAGTGTCCTGATTCTCGGCCGTCTAGATTTGTTGCGATTTCTACTCACCTAGCTGCTCTCATCTTTGAAATCGTCCCCAGATGATCCATTGTTACCGGTATCAGTTACAGAAGTCCTCACTGAAAGAAACAATGCACCTTGAAAACAGGATCCTCTGCCTCTCTCTCTGCTTTCCTCAGAGTCTTTAACAGCCCAGCGTCTGGGTGACCCTCCACTGGAGTCCTGTCCAAACGGTCCTGGCCTCGAACGCCCTGTGGAGAGCTGTAAGCAACGTTGATAGGAGTCCTTCATCAACGCCAGAGGAAAGGAATGTGGGCCCGTCTTATCGCCCTTGGTCGCCATAATAGAAACACTTGACTCCAACAGGTATTTCCCTCCCAGGTGTGGAAGACTTTCTTTCTTTCTTTTTTTTTTTTTTCCCCTCATTTCACAGGTAAGTCCAAGTATGTCTATACAGGGGAGCCCCAAACTGGTTGTTAGCAGAATGTGTGTAGAAAGAGGTTGCTGGTTTCAATCAAGGAAGACAGGAAAGACTGTCTTCTTCTTCACTGAAAATCTTTCTCCTCAGGAGGTGCTCAAAGGCTTGTTGTGATTTGCATAGAAGTCTTTCTGAAGCAGCCAAAGGCTTGTGAGCAGACTTGTTCCCTGGCCCATGGCAGGGATCGGTAATCATGGAAGGCTGAGCTGCCCCTTTGGGAGCTTCTGGCCACATGCGGCTATATAAATTTAAATTAATTAAAATTAAATTCAATTAAATATTCAGTTCCTCAGTTGCATTAGCTACGTTTCCAGTGCTCGTTAGTACATGTGGCCAGCAGCTTCTGTACAGGATACTTCTTTCACTGCAGGAAATTCTATTGAACAGTGTTACTTTAAGGCTCACCAGTTAACAGAGACCACTTTACTGGTTCTAGACAGCGGTGACCTGCACCATGGCCCTAAGGGACCGAGTTGAGGCTACAGTGAGGATATAGAGTTACAATAAGTCTGCACACATGGCATGGGTATGTCATTGGAGTGAAAATATAATGAGACTTTCAATAAACAGTTATTTCTTAAATATAGCATGTGATTCACTGTTACTCAGACAAGCCTTAGAAATCTCGTACTGTGCAAGACAATTCTTGCTGTGCTGGAGTTTAGAACCTATAAGTTGAGGCAGGAGATAAATCATAAGCTGTGATAAGTTGAACATTAGACATTTGCAAAGGAGTGATACACTATTTGAATAGGAAAGATTCTCAGAGAAGGGGATGTGTAAGCAAAGTTTGGATGGATGATGAGAATCTTAGCAAATCACAAGTACAACGTTCAAAACAGAAGGAATGCCGAAAGACTTTGGAGAACGAGAAGTTGGGCGTTAGAGGAATGTGAAATGGCAGGAGGGAGGCGGGCAGGACCAGCCACCACATTTTGGGGGCCCATGACATCAAGCATGGGGCCCTGTGCAAATGCACAGGTCGCGCGCCCATAAGGCCATCCGGGCGGCAGGAGAGGAAGTTAGAGAGAAAGGTAGGACCCTGTTATCAAGGGCTTTTCAGTCGTGCCTTGGAGTTCGGACTGTGTCCTGAAGGTGACTGGGAGACATGAGAGATTTTTAAGCTGAGCGAGGTGAGGCAAGATCAGGCTTCATTTGGCAAAGACATGTTGCGGGCAGCGCTGAAGGGCTTGGCAGGAAGGCTGGGTAAGAAGCGACCGAAATGGCTTAGTGAGAGGACCGATGAGGACAGAGGTGACAGTGGGACAGTGGGACAGAGAGGACAGAGGACAAGATAGTAGGTGGTGAACTTGGTAACAAGACACTGATTGGTTAGTGTACATGGGGTGAGGGCTGGATGTGAACTCTGGGACTCACAGTCTTCAGGCTCAAAGTCTCACTTGCTACGCCAGCCGGGCTGTCCCCCACGCAGATCTCCTGTGCCTCCTTTGCAGGTCGTGGAGTCTTTGGGTTCCCATCACCCCTCCTCGAGCAAAAGGCTGAGGGTGGAGGGAAGGAGAGAGGTGCTGACATCTTGCCAAGAACCTTCCAGGACCTACCTTACTGTGTTCCCTGTGTGGGGCTGTTTTCCTGGCCTGACTCTGGACCCGAGTCAGTCGCCCCCTCTCCTCCGGTCTTAGGAACACAGACTCAGAGGAAGTCAGTCATCACGGTTTCAATATGCTGCCCTCGATCTGCATTTCCTGACTTGGGTATTTGTGACATTCCATAGGCCATTTTCAGAGGGTTTCATTTTTCATTTCCTGACTGAATCAGGACCTGCCCTTCTTTTGGGAGGTGCCGTTGGGGTATGAGAGCCAGTGTGTGACGAGGCGCTCACCAAGAGCACGGAGCAATCCCACAGCGTGGCCGGGAGGGAGTAAATAAGAGACGACCACAGCGGAGGGCATCCTCTGGCCCTCCTGAAGCAGACAGCGGGGAAGGAAGCCAGTGTGTGTTCGGGGCCAGCCCTGGGGGTGCCCGGAGTACCCCCTCTTCATAGGATGTCTCTTCCAAGGACATCTCCTTATGAAGGGGAGTACAGTGACACCCCCCTCCCCTTTACACACCAACACAGGAATACTGTGCTGGTAGACTCACCCAAGTCTAGAGACTTGCCCATTGTCACTGGCTGACAGGATGTGGATTAGAACTCAGGTCTTCACATTCCTGGACCCCACCCCACCCCCATTCCCAGATTCTTTGCTTATACTTCACACTGAGACAGTCCTGAGTAAATTCTGACTCTCTTGTTTCTAAAATGGGGGTAATTTTATTTAAACGTTGCATGAAATTATGTCTCCATTAGCTTATTTGTAAAAAAAAAAAAAAGAAGAAAAAAAAAGAGTCCATCTGAGCCAGAGAGTGAGGGAAAGAGGAGGCATGTTTACTGCATTTGAAGAGAAATAAAAAACACAAGTAACAGAGTGAAGTTGGTACAAGCTATGAACGGCTGTACCTGGCCACGTTGTTACAAGAAAAAATGTAAAGGCAGCAGCACTTGAATATCCTTGTTTGGTGGCAAGCCTGACTTGGGGAGCCTTTGCACTTTCTTGAAAGTGGGGAGAGTGGTGGGGGCCAGGTGGGAGAAGGAGAGAGAGAACGAACTAGGACATCCAGGAGACTAGCCCAACTTCAGGGTGGCTTCTTTGCCCAGAGCACTTTCCTGTGCGGAGAGCTCGAACAAGCAGGGAACTTATCCGATCATATTAAGGACCAGTGAGGAGGAAGTGGGAGGGAAAACACCAGCCCAAGAGCTAGCTGACAAATGCTCTGAATGAATACCAGCTCAGAAGCCAAGGCTTTTTTCAGGTCTGTCTCATGTTTAAACTGGAATATTAATTTTACAAGCAGAAAAAGTTCTCCTGGACATAAAAGTTTTGCTGACAGAAAAAATCCACAACCCATGGGCTCTGGATGAAAGGGCTGGGCCTCTAGGGGCATCTTCCAGGCTGCAAAAAGGGCTAGGCTGCTCGAAAGGTACTTGAAACAAACAAAACAGTGACTCTAAAACGCACCCATATGTCAGGTTCTTACAGAAAAATACCCTCCGTGATTAGTTACAAGCTTTAGAGAATAAAACCCAATTTACCTGTCAAAGAAAAAGGCTGGACGCCCCCCCCCCACCCCAGACTGTCGGGGGTGGGGGATGTGGCTGGCAGGCCCCTTCCCTCCCCACACCTCGACCTTTCTCCTCCCACCTCCTTTATTTGTGAAGACTGGAAAAAAAAAATCGAGAAGTTGGAAAAATCCTCTAAAGACACACAGTGTTCCAAGCACAATCAGACCACTAATTACTGTTAAGCTCGAGCCCCTTTTTGTGTTCTGAGGGGGGCGTCAGTATGTAGCAACCACTTGGACCTTTTCATGAATACGGGCTAACTCCTGAATAGCAGATTTTTTTTTTCTCTTCTTTTCAACATTTGCCGCCTGCCTTTCTTTTCCTTCATCTTTATCTTCACCTTCTCCTTTTTTTTTTTTTTGCATGTGCTTTTTTTCTTTCTCTCTCCTTTTATTCCCCCCCCCCTATTTTTCTTCTCTGATAGCATTTTTCTTCTGGTGTAGTGTTTTAAGTCTCTAAATGAAACTTGACTGCCCCCACGGCCGGCTGGAGAAGCACAAAGGCCTCCCATTCCACTGGCTACAGTAACGCCATTGTGTGTCCTAACAATGCACTAATTGGCGGTGACAATTGTGGAGTTGGGAGGAAGAGGGAGGCCTGCTCTTTTCCAATCAACGGGCCGCGGAAATAAAAGGAGAGAGGAGGAGGAGGAGGAGGAGGAGAGGAGGAGGAGGAGAGGAGGAGGAGGAGGAGGAGGAGGGAGGCCCAGGTTCCTGATGGAGAGAGGGGGATAGATCCATAGAGGGGGCGCCGGAGTGGGGCGTGTGCTGAGCTTTTTAAATTCATAAAAATGAAGGAAAAATCATTATTTGGGGGGAAAAATATGAGCTCTGCTGCAGAGAACTTCAGGGTCCTGGTGGTGGAGATGGGCGGGGGGGGAGCTAAGGCGAGGTGCGGGTGAGCGCCCCTGCAGAACCCAACATTCCGTGTTTCTGCAAACGATGGGAAAGTCAGGCCGGTGGCAGAGGCTCTGAAGGAAACTCCCATCAGGATGGCCGAAAGGCGGGTGCTGAGTGGGTCCATGGTGAATCCCTGTTTCAACCACCTTTCTCCATGAGGAGGGAGGAAGCCAGAAAGAGAGACGTAGCCGCTTGTGTGGCGTATCAGCCCTTCAGAAAGCTACAGAAGGTGATTCTGGCCTTAAAATGGTCTTAAAGCAAACCTGGGCAGGATGGTGGACAAGAACAACAGGGTAGCCAGATAATGCTGCCCCAAGACACCCCAGAATGTCACCTGGAAACGCAGGGGCCTCAGAGCCACCTGGATCCAGCCTATACCCTTCTTTACAGGGAATGACTCACCTTCCCAGATCAACTTCAGATATGCCTGCTCCCCTGAAGCTTTTCCTGGCCAGGTGGGGTGACTGCGCCCTGAAAATAACAGGACCTGATGGCTGCTCCTTTCCTCCTGCGGGCCAGGCCTGGTGCTGAGGGCCTTGCACGCATTATTTCACTGAAATCTCATAACAGCTCCATAACCTGATCAGTTTACTATCTCCACAGAGAGGCAGATGGGGAAATTGAGGCCTCTTCTCTAAAAGAGTAGCTTGCCCGAGATCGCCCAGCATGAGGGTGGAGGTGGGTGGGGTGGGAGTATTGGGTGGGGAGCCAGGGATCTAACAGAGCTGGTTGACGTGGCCCTATTTGCTTCCCCGCTCTCTTCTGCCTGTTCTTTCTGCATTCCTGGGGGGCGGGAGCTGTGTCTTAGTCATCTTTGCATCTCTCGCACCTAACAGAGTACTTAGCATACCTACTTAGCATACCGGAGGCCTCCAAAAATCGTGTGCAGACTGAAGGGGGAGGCAGGGAGGGCTGCATTACTGGCAGTTGTCTTCTAGGTCCCTGTGGGCCCCAGACTGCGGCCAGCATCCCAATCCCCTGGGGTGGGAGGGAGGAGGAGTTGTTAAAACAGATCCCTGGGTCTTCCCCACCCCCAGGTTCAGGTGGTACCCGAGAATGCGCCTAACCCATTTCCAGCCGATGCTGCTGGTCCAGGGACCACAGCGGAGAAAGGCTGCACTAGCATAATGTGCACACAGCAGCAGGGAGTTCCGCCCCTTTCATTGTCTCTGTCTTTTTGTGGCCTGAGATCAGAAGTTTTATGAAGGAGAAATTAAAGTTGAAAAGTTCTGACCAAAATGATAAATAATTGTCAGGCTCCCGCCTGCTTTAAATAACAATCTTAATCAAAAAGTCATTTATATCTGATTTTAAAAACAAACAAACAGATGATCAGCAGTATGCCCAACTACCCACACTGCAAACAATGACGTTTTCTAGATAACACCTGGTCAGTCTTTTATTTGGGAGAGCTCATGGAGAGCTTTTCTCTCTCACAGTTTTTTGTGCCTTTTAATTGTATTTCATGACTGTCTTAGAGTTTAAAGTGAAATAACCCAAAGAAAGAACTGAATGAAGAGCACTTGAATTCGAGTCTTTTTGGTGAGGGCATCTTGAGGGCATAGGTGAGGAACATCTCAGGGTGCCAGCTCAGGCACCTGGTGCCAGGGAACTGACTTTGCACCCTGGGGGCAACTGCTGTCTCTGCAAATAAAGCCTTCCTTCCACTCGGGTTTCTAAGAACTGAACGTGTTTCTTTGAGCAAGTTGTTTTAGTCAGGCAGGTGTTTGCCCTTGGATAGGTCACTATTCTCAGGTTAGGGATGTAGCCAGCTCCTGAAGAAGAAAGTGCCTCTTCACAGGTAAACTTTTCTCTTAGCCTTGGTGCAGCTTTCTGAATACAGAGGCCAGAAACGTGCACCCCGGCAGGGCCCACACTTGTGTGTTCACACTGCAGTGTCTGTTGGGTGCATAGGTCGGGATGAGACTGCAGTGTATGGCGACAGCAGAGAAATTGTAGTGGGAAAGTGCATGGGAAAGTTACCAGCTCTCAAAGAGAGAAGCCATTTGTTGCACAGCTGATAGAATTTAAGCAATAACACCAGGTCTTTGGAGGAACAGAGTTCAGGGTAGTTTTGAGGGAGCAGAAACTAATGGACGATGCTGCCTAGACATCACACTCCAACGTGTGTGCTCCCCTCAAGATTCAAATTCCTGCTGGCCTAGCTTGGGCCGTGGGTCCCAAGAGGAAGGGACTTTGATTGACAGCCTCCAGGAATACCTGGAACGAGGGGTACTGTCCTCTGAGAGAAAAGGGAGACGTCTGTACCGCAGCGGGGAAGGGAAGCTGGGGAGGCACCATGTAGCCCTTTACAATTCACCAAGCCTCATATTCTTATTTTTATTTTACACAAGCCTCACTCTTTGAACAAACAAACAAAAAGGATGTTTTTAAGACAATCAGATAAATGTGATTTGGAACTGAACATCAGATGATAACCAGGAATTCTTATTAACTTCGTTAGGTATGTAATGGCATTATGACTACGCAGAAGAAAATAATCTTTTTGAGATGTGTGCTAAAGCACGTAAGCATAAAATGTTATTATGACTGGGATTTGCTTTGTGATATTTTTTCAAAATTGGGGGAAAAAAAAAATAAGTAACAAGAGTAGGTGGAACCAACCAGGAAAAATCTAATAATCCTCATTAGAAACACCCTGTGGTGGGCCATATGAGCTGACCGGGTGCCGGGGGGACTGGTCTGGAGGCAGTCTGGGCGGGGCTGACTGTCCGTCGGACCACATGTTGACGCATGTTCACTACAAGCTCTGGCACTTGGCAAGGCCTATGAGCCGGTGCCTGCCCTCTGCCTTGCCCCCTCACCTGCTGTGGAATCGAATGTGCTTGAGTGGGATTTACCTCCTGAGACATCTGTTGTCAGGCATCTCCTCTGGCTGGGGCTGCTGATGGCTGCTTCTTGGGCAGCAGTGAGAAAGCCATTTGGGGAGGTTGACCCAGTTTAGAATTCAAATTTACTTCTCTGCCTGTGCAATTGGAATTTATTTCCTCTGCAAAAGGCTTGAATCGCAAAGCAAAATACCTCCGGCTGGGCTTGGGCATGTGTGCGGCGATCCTAATGGAGAAGGCTTCTGGTTTATTTTCATAACAGCGTGCACCTTGTGGTATCCTCGGAACCTGACATTATTAAGAGCATGTCATCACAATACAGCATGGAGGCTAAGGCAATTTGGATGTCCTTGGGCCCAAAATTAATATGTGCTTTGTATAGTCTTGTGATTGGGATGGCAATTTTCCATAACACGGTGAGAGATGTTCCTTTCTATGTTTGAGATAATTTAGCCCGATGTTCATTTGAAAAAATTACTGTGCTAATAGCAGCTCTTAGCTTCAGAACAACAGACCATCCTGGGAGAACATGGGAGTCACTGAAAGGGATTCTCATATCAGGCTGTCTGGGAGCGTCTGGACAAAAGCTGGAGGAATTTCTCCCAGACCAACAGCTGCCTGAGGTTGTATGGTAGGATCCAAAATATCATATGAACTCTAGCTAATTTGATTAAAACCAATAGCCCTTAGTGGAGGAACATGAAATAAAGGTAGAGAAGTAGTGAATTTCCCTGTTGTCCAGGTAAATTGCAAATCAGTTTACATAAACCAAAATTTCTGTACGCTCAGCTATGGGAACAATTTGTTCTTCCTGCTGGACTTTCCTGCCCAGGGTGTGAAGAAATGGATGCAAACAGGAGAGAATGAACTATATCCTGGGTGTGTTTCGCCTCGGGCTCCCTGGGTACTATGTACCACGGGCCTTTGTTCCTGTGGGGGAGCAATCTTTTACCCCAATCAGCACCCAAAACGATAATAAAAATCAATGTAAAACATTTTGTTTCCTAATCGGCAATGCAGTTTCTAATGATGCTGCTTGAGGACACATTCCAGGTAGACCCAAGTTCATTTCTTGTTGCTTTTGCTGTCCTTTAGCACGACTAGCTTCTTACGGTGGTTTTGAAAAAATTCTTCACTGCTGCGGGTGTTCCCATATGTGGTAAGCATTGGGGGAATGGAGGAGATCACATCTTTTCTAAGACTCTGAACCCTCTGAAAAAGTGTTCCATCGATGAGAACACATGCCATCACTACGGTTACGGACTTTCTAAAGGGAGCTGAGGGTGAGAACTGCCCTATATTCCCATTCACCGGTAACTGGCAGGTGAGGTTGAAAATCATCAGTTCAATAGGTGCCCGGGTTTGGAATGACTGGTTCATTTTAAAGTCTAGTTCTTCTACTGAACCAAGGCAAATCTGGACACAGCTCAACATTTCCTGAATTTCACAGGCCTTTCTGGGCAAGAAGCACCTAGTGATTTTCCATTTTAAATACCACTCTCCAGAGTGATGAGGTTCATGTTCATTGGTTGGGCCTGAACTAGGAGCGGACTCTCTTATGCATGCATTTGAGGACGATTGCAGCATAACTGGGAGGAATAAAAAAAAAATGAGAGTACAAGGCTTCCTTTGTAGGCCAGCTTAGTCACCTGTGGCCAGGACCTGGCCACTTCCATTCACCAGGCTGTCTGGCAGTGGTTTTTGTTGGATAAATAGACACTAACCACACCCTAGAAGAAAATAAAGGGTAAGGTTTTATGGAAACGATTGCAGTCCATGAACAGCAAGTTCCAAAGTACTGTTCTGAGTCTGCTGGGAAGAAGGGAGGCAACAGCTGTTAGCTGGAGGGCAACCAGAGCCATTCAGTCCCTCCACATCCTTTGACATCCTTCCCACTGTGGGCCACCAGTGTGCCAAGCAAATGTTTATTTCAGGGCAACTTGCTTCATTTAATCTAGTGGTTCTTAACTTTCAGAACGCATGGGAATCACCCAGAGCTTTTAAGAAATACAAATACTCAGGCCCCATTCAGAGAGATTCTGATTCAATTGTCTGTGATGGGGTCCTGACATTTTGCTTTTGTTTTTGTGTTTCTAATGTGGGAACCACTGATTTGAACCACCATCTTGAGCCATCATCAAAGGGTAGGTGGCGGGTTGGGGAACAATTAAGGGAGATTCAAATCACCGTTGGGGAACAATTAAGGGAGATTCCAATCACCATCTCCTGAGGGTGTGGATAGATGAGTGGGAGGCTGTGGCCGTCCAGCCTTCTGAAAGCATCTTTGCATAGCTTCTCTTTGATAGTGTCAAAACTTCCTGGCGTTACCCAGCCTCTCCAATTTACTACAACGGGGCAAGTCTGCCTGTGATTCGGATGAATCGGGGCTCTGACTACGTTGTGTGTCTAGTTTGGTTCAGTGAAACATTAACTCATTGCTTTTTACCATGGATCGTGGCAGGTTTCTTGTGAGGATGAAGTCCAGTTGTTCCTGGGCGGCTTGGGCGTGAACCTCCCCCCCCCACCCCAGTTGGTTTCCTGAAGGTGGGGCGGGGAAGGCTGGGCATGAACTTGTTTAGGTGTGTCTTGGGGAGTGAGGCTCAGGGTTCACCTTCACCTTTGGTAAATGTTCAACCAGAAGCACCTTTCCTAGTATTTTCGATGCCTTTCTTAGAGAAAGTGAGTTCCAATGGTGCTTTTGAAAGGTTCTATCTACATGGACACTCGTTGCACCCCATGACCTTTGTGACGGAAGGGTGAAGGCCAGCCCAGGCAAGGAAGTACGGATATTTCCAATCATTTCTCAACTCCCAGATGGCGATTTCTCATTTAAACACCTAATTTTGACTTCTCATTCTTTGCTCCCAAAATAAGGTCTGCAGGAATGACCAGCACCCTTGCCTAGTGGCCTCCTGCCTGGCATTTGCCCATCTAATTTGGAAAGCACAGAGACAGATGAAACCAGGGTAAAAAGGCTTGGTAGGAGGACGTTCTGTGCATCAGCTTTGGCAGATTTGTCTCAGAACTAAAAGAAATCATGCCCTGATTTGGTAAATAAAGCCCATAACACTACATCTGCATTACAACAATGTTATGCTATATTTTTCATAAACTATCGGTAGGGCTGAGAATATTACAGATCGATGAATTTAGAAAAACACAAAATCTATCTGTAAAACTAACCTTAAAAGGTATTTTAAAGTCCTAGTAGCTCACATTCAATAAAGCTCAAAATTTGAATTAACATCCACAGCCGTTCTTGGGCTTTTACTGCCCCTGCAAAAAGTGTTTTACTGAAGTTATGAGAAGGGAAGGTACTTCTGCATTGTTTATTGAGGGAGAAATAACTTTACACATTAGGAACTGGTGCACTTAAATTACAGGACAGATGACCATAAAAACTAGGGGTCTTGTCAACAACACAACTTCATTTTATATTATTACAGTTGCTGATATTTAAACAATGATGTAAACAAAAACAGCACTATGTTATGCCAAAACAGAAACATCACATAGATAAGTTAGCACGTTAGCTATTCCTAATAGCTGAACACAGAGTGATAGAATAGCCTAAACTCCAAATTTTAGTTCTTTTGTGCATGAGCAGAAATAAGGGAAAAGGACACTGATCTGACCCCAGAACGAAGAACAGTCGTGCAGAGGTATTCTGCGTCATGACGTTCAATACTTGTCATTTGCAACCTAAGCATTTTCCCTCTTTTTACTGTTCCTTGAAGACAGATTTGTTTTTCTGAAATTTTCTACAGTAGGCTCCTGGCTATTCACAATAAGATTCGAAAAGGTGGCCAATATCAGAGCCTAGGCCTCCAGCAGCAAAAGTCTAATAGCTCAGTGGACTACCTACACCGCACAGAAACATTTTTATTATAATCCAAGAGGTTTCCCACTTCCCACTTGGAAAACAGGTGACAAAATAAAAAGAAAATCTGTATACGTAAAGGAAAAAGGAATTCTTAAGTTTGTGTAATTTCTTAACCTGAAAGAGGCTAAGTTTACTGACTTTACAGATTCAAAGCTGGATAACTGGTTTGATTTCTCTACCCATTACCTTGGTGACATCATGACATTCCCCTGAGTTTGGTTAATGAAAGCAAGCAAGCAAGCAAGCAAGCAAAAAGAGTGACTTAAAAAACAGCATAAAACAAAGTTAGAACAGTTTGTGGTTTGTACCTCTTGTATTTTCTGGTAAAAGTGTCAATGGAGCTAAGAAGCCAATATTTCTACCATTCTACTTTAATGATGTGTTTCCCACAGGAATCCTTTTTCTCATGAGGTTAAGGCACCAGGTTAAACGAAGGTGAAAGGTCTGACATGTGTATGGCATATGCAGGCTCCGCGTGATCTGTATGAAGAGTAGCCAGCAGGGAAGAAGCCAAGTGATCCATGTTTAGGCGAAGGGTCCTGCAGGCTTCGAGTGGGTCAGATGGACTAGACTAGAAGCTCTAGGCAGTACTATAAGGCACTCCTATGAGGAGAAGAAACAAATGGGGCGGTGCATGTGGTGAAGGAGCCACAGGCTCCAGGTATCCCCCAGCCGGGTTACTAGCCACGAGGCCCGGATCCGGGCCAGGGCTCAGGACTAGGGGCCAGGAAGGTCCAGGGACGGGGAGGGAGGCTGGTCTGCAGCTCTCCGGCCAGTAGGAGAGAAGCTTCACTGTGCTGAGAGTTGCTATAGGCGCCTGAATCTTCCACCTGAGGAGACTGGCCTCACTCCAGACCTTTCTAACAAGATGGCTTCTCTTTCCACACAGAGGAACCAAAGCAGAACAGCAGCTGTGTCTTCACTCGGGTTAGCGGGAGCTTAACGATGCCTTCCATCACACCAGAGGCCACTTTATGAGGAAAGGGCCACTAACGCGATCAGTTGGAACCCATTTTAAATAAAACCCCTGACAACCACAGGTGTGCTTAGGAGGGTATTCTACACATTTCTTTTGACTTTTCCCTAGAGTTTAACAAGGACTTGGATGTAACCTGCTAAGGTACAATCTCACTGGAACACACTGAACTCCACTAAAATACTCTAAAGAAAAACCATCAAGTTAGAGATTTTTGAATACAATGGAATTAGAATGATCTACCAATAAGAAGGCTGCTAGATACTGGGACTTAACTGTCAAAACACTATCCCACACGACAAAAATCAACATTTGTCTGTTTAGATGAACTAAGCAGGGCTTATTCACCCCTCTCAGGGTTCCACCTAGAGCAGTCAGTTCTGCTAGACTCAGGGTGAGAAGAATGGTACAAGGCACACAGCACACGAAGCTCCCACTGCCCGCTGTCGACAAGTACCAAGAACAGACAGGCAGAGTACCTCTGACTCAGTTCCTGTCAGGGAGGGAGGTGTTCGTTTCTTTTAGTCTTGCCCCACACTCTCTACTTTTCCACAGTATCTTAGAGTAAGAAAAATATTGAGACAGAAGACTCGTGAAATAAAGAGGAATATGGCATGCACCTCCCTTTACCGGGAGAAGTAAAAACATGAAATAAAATAACCTTTGTGTTGACTCCAGGCAAAACAGTATTAGAATCAGGAGGTGATTTACTTCATAATCCAGTTATTTCAATAAAGTGTGACAGCTCAGTGGAGATGAATAATTCTGCCCCAAACAGAGGAACAACAGCATCAGCTTTACCCTAAATCAGGAGCAGAATGCATCTCAGCTTCCTCAGATGATGCTGTCTTTGCAGAAAGTGTTCAGTGTGGCATCACGCTGTACCTCCAATCCCATCACACTGTCCCCCCAACCCCCCATGGTAATTTACATATGGCCTTTTCTAGGCAATGGGCAAAGAACAAACCCATAGGTTTGGAACCCCAGCCTTTTCAAAGAGGTATGGGGAGAAATTATCCAGTGCCAGTGTACACACACAGAGGCAAAAATGGAGGCCAGACCCCATCCTAGGGAACACCCTCCATCTTAGCAAAGGTGACCTGCGACAGGTACAGTGATACAAACACCTCGGCTCTCACTGTCGCCGGAAGGGAATCACAGCACAGTCCCTTTGCAGGAGTCTGAAGGATACTGCTCAAGAAGTGGGAAGCCACAAATCCCAAATGCTAGCAATATTCCGTTTTTGGTGGAGGCCTCGTCTAGAACAATCTCAGCTGATCAAATATTAAAGCTCCTAAAAAGATTAGACTTTAGCACTACAGACCCAAAAATCATTATGCTACAGTCCCCTGAAAAGGCAGGGAAGCAAAGGTGGAAGATGAGAGCATGTGCAGGGTTTTCATATAAAGAGGCTTTCAAATTTGGGAAAAAGCAGCCCTGGAAAGAACACGACTCGCATTCCAGTTGACTGCGTTTTAAGTGCTCTGTGGCCTTCCTACAGTGGTACAAACTGAGATCTATTTTAGGAACTGGCTTCCTTACTGCAGGGTTAGGTGCCAACATTTCGCCGGGGCTGGGCTGTCTCACGCATGGGTTTCTGGCACCGTGAGGAGGGAGTTCCTCAAGCCCTACACCAGGGAACGGGCCTGTCGAGTGGACAGAGGTCCCCTGCGTTGGCTGCCAGCTCTAGGAGATTAATTGGACATTTTCTCATGTGCTTTATGTATAAGATACTTAACATGGGGTGAAAAACAGAACATGAAGGAAAGCAGGTATTAGCTAGGACTTACGGCGGTGGTAATCCACAGATTTGTGTTTGTCTCAGTAGTTTCTAAGCAGTAGAACAATTACCTAACTGTGCACCAAATCATTTGTTAGGGTTGAAAACAGTAAGGGCGTTCATGTGCGCTCAGGCATTCTGGGCTGAAAACAGCCATTTTGAATGTTCATGGCAGACCCAGCTCCGAAGCCAGCTCTGCTCTGTCCTATCAGATTTTGGTGGTGGTGGTGGCAGAGTGTCATGTAGGCTTGCAGCTGGCACCAACCAGGCTGTCAGGGATGTACAAAAAAGAGAGAAAACAGAAGCCCCTGGGATACAGTTTCAGTTCTGGGTAGCTGATGATGATAGCACATCTATTTTTTCCCATTTGAAAATAAGCAGAAACGATGTGAGTAGAAAGTCCTCCTTAGAAGTTCACAGGGACTGCCAATGGTTAGCAGGGCCCTCTACATGGACACTGGCAACAACATAGGCCTTTAGAACAGGGATCAGGATTTTACCCTGACTCTCGGCAGGTCTGACCCTGGGTGCCCGTGCAGTGGGACAGGAAATGTTGTACACAGCAGACATGCTAGGAGGGGAGGGCATGGCCTTGCACTCAGGTCTCCAAATGCAGTGTGCCGGGGATGGCCTCACCGACAGCGGGAATAACACGGACATTAATTACAGCGAAGGCAGAAGCAAGCTGCAGTGACAGGGAGTGGGAGGTGAGGGAAAAGGCACTTTGCCATTGGAGCACATCTGTTTTATAAGAAGCAGGTCTATAATTTTCTTGTGAAAGATCTTGTTCTGCTATCCTTGAGGCTGAAAATATAAATACTGTATTTCACCAAGGGGAGGAGGAAAGAGGAGATGATTGAATTTGTTTGCCTGTTTGCCAAGTGCTTGTTTGAGATTTTCCACCCTTTTTCTTTTGTGTACAACATTCTCTATAACCGGGGGGGGGGCAATGTGGGGGGTGGCGGGGGGGGTACATTGTCAATCTGTTTTTCCAAGAGTAAAGGCACCGTAAAGCGTCTTGTGAATGGGGTCTTGGCCCCTTAAGTAGTTTTCATGCCTTGGTAACAGCTACTGTATAATCAGAAAACGAATGCATGCTTGGTGCTGAACCAGTAAATGGAAATGTGTGGTCTGGGGCCAAAGGAGCTGGCATGGGTTGAGAGGTGAAACGCTTATACCTAACAGTCTGCAAAAAAAGTCAGTCGAAACTGTCATGTCTCTAAATGGACAGAAGCATCACGAGTGGCGTCTGGAGGGAGCAAGGCATCGGGGAAAAGAGCAGCAGGGCTGACTATGCCACGGCGTCTGTGAGCCACGGACTCTGCAGGTCCGAATGGCAGCGAAGGTACTAAACGGCGCAGGCTGTGGAGGCATCTGCTCAGTGGACACACTGAATCTCCCCGTACAGTCTGCTGAGCACTGCTTCCATGCAAACGAACTTTCCTGTTCTGCAAAGAGTTACGGTGGCAGGAATGGGAGCCATGACTTCTGGTGCCACCTTACCTGCTATTGCCATCACAGCGATCTCTTAAAGGGGCACTGCAGTGGGAACATACTACCCTGCCACATAGCTAAGCAATTTATTTCTTATTCCTATGATATTATTTTAGCACTTTTTGTTTTACTGTAAGGTGGCAATTATATATGTGTCTATATGTTTATTTAAATAATATTAGATTTAATTCATTAATTGTATTTGTAAGCTTATTACTTTCTTAATAGCCTAAAGTTGGTATTTTGATTTTTTAAAATGATTAAAAAATAGGAAAGTAGGAAAAAATATGAAAGTAGAAGTGGTTAAACTGACAAAAGTCAAAATGAAAGTACAATGAAGAACAATGAGAAATAAAGTATTTCAAATGAATAGGCAGGAGTTGCCTACATGAGATTCTGTGAAAAGAAATTAAGACCATCTCTTGGAATGTATGCACTGCATATCTACCAGTCTACAAACCAATGTATTTAATAACAATCCTAGGAAATTTCCTCAGGCCAGCACCATTAAAAAAATCACAAATATTACCCATGAAAACCCTGGCAAACTGCTCATAAGAGAGCCACGTTTACAACCTGGCAAATATGGTGCGGTGTTGCATCATTAGGCAGAATTGGGAGTTGTACCAGCAGACAGAGTGAAAACATGCAGAAGTTGGTGGCAGAGGTCCTTCTTAAGAAAAAAACTTTTCTGAGATTAACTTCAAAATCGGAATTAGCTCCCAGTAAATCAGGGTGCCTGCTTTCTGTCGGAGGCGGCTTGCTCTCCTGATTTCCAAGCCATTCGGCTCAGTTTAGGGGGCCCCACCTTTGCAGAAGAAATTGAGGTGAAAGAGCCAGGGACACCAGGTCCTGGAAGGATCCAAAAGTCATTCCTGTATTCTGAAGATTTTCTTATGAAACGGACGGTGATGGGTGCTTGCCTCAGTTACCTCGTCCTCTGTGAAGGCTAAAAATAAATAACACAAAAATAACCCAACGTATTGTTGTTCTGTTGGGAGCGCTTCCTCCTGTGTCCTGTGTAATAAAATGGCTCCTGAGAGCCAAAAAAAGAAAAAAAAATAATAATAAATTAAAAAAAAAAAAAGGAAAAAGTCTGAACCGTAAAGTAATTATGTGTAAACCACGTTTTGCTTGGGAGCAAGCAGCTGAAATTCATGGCTAAGTGTAATTCAGCTACTGGTAGATTTTTGAGCCACAGAGGCTCCGTGGACCTTTGAGACATTGACTTACACAGAACATACATACAGGTAGGTGTGTACATGTATATAAATATATATCTATATCTAGCTGAAGATGAGACATACTCTTCTTCCAAAGGAGTCTAACTGGCTAGTTAGGAAGCCACTGGGGCTGATGGATCATGGAGAGGTCAATCCCGGGCCTTGGGCCCCGGCCGAGTCAGGTGTTCTGGTAGGAGAGCTCAAACATGTTGCAAGCCTCCTCCAGGCTCTCGTCCACGTTCAGCCTCCGCCAGAAAGACTTTTGCTTCTTTTGCAGCTCTCGGCGGACACACCTCGGGCAGGGGACAGACTTTTCTTTGCACTCAGAATGGAAAACGGCTCCACAGCTTTCACACCTGTAAAAGCCAGGGATATGATGAGCAAGGCTGAAATGAGCAGGACCAAACGTCTGAAGTCCAGTGGCCTCTGTACAGCTCTGGACATGACATTTTATTCCGGCAGCCCTGCCGCTGGGAAGAGAAATGACTCATAGAAATGAGCTCTTCGCTTTTCCAAATGTTCAAGGGTGAATTTCAGTTGAAAAATTTCCCCCTTTTTTTTTCCTGATTAGAACTAGCTGGGGGAGAGGCTTTTGGCTTACCGGTGGGACGGAGCCAGCAGTCAACTAGCAGCTCTGTGATCCTGGTGACTGTGGACAGAGCTCTAGAAGCTCTGTGTTAGTTTCCTCTCCATGGAGAAAGAAGGGCGTTAGTAACACAAGGGTGAAGTGACAGCAAGTGAGAGTGAAGGGTCTCCCCAGCTGAAAATGCTCGGAATACCAGCGACAACCCAGCGTTACGACTATGAAAACTCAGCTTTCCACCTCGTTAATATGAGCTAAGAGGTTCCATTAACTCCCTGCCTTTATCTGACAGTATGGAAAGGTAAATGACACATTTTCATTTGCCGATGCTCTCCTGTGGCCTATTGTTCTTCTGGGTTTTTAAAAAATTAGAACCCTCCCCCCACACTCTTTTAAGTTTCCCTTTATAAAATAAGTGGGAACAGTAAGGCATGAGAGAATGAGGAAGATTCTATATATGTATATTAAACAACACACAGATATCATCATTTATAAGAGGAGACATTCCAGGGGGATGACTAGCTTGTAGTTTGGCTTGGTGGAAGCCTGTACAGGAGTCTAAACAGCTTGTTTTTACTGCAAAGTCTTTAATAATGAGTAACTGACAAGCACAACTGAAGCTGCTTCAGTGGGTGGCTTGCCAGTGTGGATGACTTTCTCATCCTTCCACATACAAGCGACAAACAACTATTACCTTGTCCCTGGAGTCCAGGGAATTGGGCCCAGGTGATTTTGTTCACCAGTAACGTCCAGGGAAGGGCCAGCACCGGACCTAGTACAAAGGGTTCTTTTTTGTAGCTATGGTACAAGGGAACCAGTCCTCAGGGCTCAGCTTTACGTTTCTTTTGCTTTTCCTATAGCATCCTGAGTTTGTGTTTCTGGGTGTAGGACGGTCTTTGGAACATCATTCCCTAGCCTGCCACTGACTTACCCCCGGTACCATTCAGGATTCAGAGGTTTGGTGAAAGGAGGATCTTCCCACCCACCTAGTAGCCAGGAAAGAAAGCAGCGACTTGGAGGGACAGAAGGTGGGAAGGAGCATGACTGAATCTTTCAGCTGAGAGATGGAGACAGACGCTTCACCATACCCAGCAGTCTCTACCCCCAGCTCAGCTCTCTGGGCGGAGTGAAACGTGGTTGTTAGGGGAGCAAGCAAAGAGTGAGATGGCTGGCTTCAAATCCCGTCTTTCAACCAGTTTCTGACTAATACGTTGGTATGAACTGACCTGTGTCCCCTACTCCCCCAATTCCTATGTTGAAGCCCTAACATTGTATTTGCAGTTAGGATCTTTAGGAAGTAATTAAGGTTAAAGGAAGTCATAAGGGTGGGCCCTGATCTGATAGGATTAGTGTCCTTATAGAAGGGACAACTGAGAGTTCAGAGGAAAGGACTACAGCAAGGTGGCCATCTGCAAGCCGGGAAGAGAGCTCTCGCCAGAAACCAAGCCCTGCTGGACCTGGATCTGGGACTTCCAGGCTCCAGAACCATGAGAAAGAAATACGTGTTGTTAAGCCACCCGGTCTGTGGTATTTTGCATGATGGCCTGTGCTGACTAAGGCAATGACCTTGCGCAAGTTACTTCACCTCTCTGAGTTTCAGTTTCCTCATCAGCTAGATGGAGTTTCCATGACCACGTACCTCACAGAGGTGTTGTGAGGCTCAAATGAGACAGCAAATACGGTATTTAGCACAGTTTCTGGCATAGTAAGTGCTTAATAATACCGCTAAGACTGCTCCTTCCCATGTAAGCAGCTGCCTGCTGCCTTTCTGTGAGTCTTCGTTTCAACCTGACTTCACCTATGACACCACAGTGACCTGAGGCCTTCTCGATCGACCCCCTGATTTTATAGAGAGGGAAACTGAGATTCCAAGAGGACAGTGAGCTGAAGGCAGAGTTGACCCAGGACTTCCGGCAGCCCGGCCGAGGCTCTTGCTGAGACCTGGGCATCTGACAGGGGGACAGTGTGCCCACCGCGCAGGGAAGTGCGGGGCGTTGAGTCAGGGCACTTATGTCCGAATCGGAAATCTTCCTTTGAGTGATCTTGGGCTTTCTTTTCTTGGTGCTCTGGTTTCCCCATTTGTAAAAGACTGCTCACAGTGACCTCCTTGCTGCTGGGGTCTGTGAGAACAAAGAGGCTAATGTATGAGGCGAGGCCGTTCAAATGGCGATGTCCTCAGGAGCAGCTGAGTATGACACCACTTCTCATGGCGACGCTAGTACCTATCTTCTTGACACTGGGCTCTACCGGCCAGGGTACTTGACATGCTGGGTCATCTCTAGCATCTCTGCCTCCAGCCCCTCTTGCCTTCCAGTGGGGATGAAGGTCAGGCAGGCAGGGCTTTGCCTAGTGCCTCTCGTCTGGGCCGGCTCCTCCCCAGTGACAGTAGCTTTGTCCCCACTGGGTCATACCTCTGTAACCTCCTATCATTGAAGTGACATTAATGGTAGCTTTATCAAATAAATTTCCTCCTCCTTGCCCCCTTTGCCCTGCCGAGTTAGTCAGTGATTTATACACCTAGGGATGTTGCCTTAGGGCCGTGATTGATAAGGAGAAAACTGCTGGGTTCCTTCAGTGCCACTCCCTTATCTCTGCTGATACCAGCCCCCACCCCCACCGGTGGGAGAGGTTGAGTCTTATCAAATATTTCTGGTGCAACAAATACCCACGGGGTGATGGAGGGACCAAGTACACCTGCTCTTTCTAGCCAAAGGTCAGTAACTGAAAAAAAAAGTCTGAGATAAAAAATTAATGATTTCAAAATAGAACTGAGTCCTATTTTCTAACAATTTGTAACCCAGCAGGCATCTTTTGAACTATATAATGGCTGGACTGATCAATGACCTTCCTAAATTCAGAGACTCTATTGTTAATTTTCTCCCTGATTTTTTTCTTGAGAGAAAAAGAATAAGGGCAGGAAAACAAAGGAGGAAGAGAAACTGTTCTCTTACATAAATTTTACGGAGCTCTGTAATAAAAAATGTAATTTACAGGAAAAATAAAGTATTTCATTAAAAAATGCAATATGTAGGTATGTTCCTCTTAGAGAATGAGGTTTATTAAAAAGGACCTTTTACTTAAAAAAGTCACTGGCTCCTTAGGATTTACTGAACGTCCTGACTGTATTTAAAATATGATTTGACAAACATAACTTTTTAGGAACATGCCTTTTATATAAGGCAAATCTACTAGTGTAATCATCTGTGCAGAAAATTGCAACAGATAATGAAAGAGAAATGTCCTTTGGTGTTCCTGAGTGATAAATCAAAGAACAGCCAGCACTTCATTTCTGAGTCATCCAGGCCCAGCCATTAGCAGTTTCCTGGCTTTTGGTTGTTGCTGCACAGCACAGAGAGTAAAGACCTGCGTCCTCTTTCTCCAGTGTCACAGAGAATGTGACTGCAGGGAGACATACTGGCTGTGGACCACAGCCACCCGATGGGTTCTTCTATTTAATTCATTCATTCATTCATTCATTCATTCATTCCCTGACAGCATCCATTGCATCACTTAATCCAAGGATCTCAACCTTGGCACTACTGACATTTTGGGCCAGATAGTTTTTTGTTTTGGGGAGGCTGTCCTGTGCATTGTGGGATGGATGTCCTGGCCTCTACCCACTGGAGGCTAGTAACACCTCTCCTCCATCCCAACAATGTCTCCCAGCACTGCCAAATGTCCAGCTGTCCCCCCTGCCCCCAGGAGAAGGGTCTTTTCAGTTGAGAAGCACTGATCTAATCTACCCAGAGAAGGCATCACAGGATACCCAGGGGGTACTTAAACAGTGCTGCCTCAGGCTTATATGCACACTAACCAATAAGGGCCAGCATAATATACTTATTCATATCACTTTCAGAAATATGTATTTTAATACATCATTTGATCAAAATAGCTGAAACTCACTAGCATTAACTTCATGGTTTCTAAAAATAATTTAGAACATTATTTAGGAGTCAATACCTATGACATAATTCTGTGCATTGCTCAGTAATTCTTCACTTTCTACCGACTCACTCTGATTTTTCAACCTTCCCAAGAGCCATCTTGAAGATTGGCCTCAGTCGCATTTACTTACTCTGGGCTGTTTCTCTGTGGCATCTTTTGCTTCTTCATGCCCTGTCTAGGCCACCTAGCAAATCAAAACCAAACACTTTTGTATTTGCTTCCTAAAATAAATTGCTTTTATGTAACTGAAGCAGTTAAGCTTCAGTAACTACTGCATTAAAAACAAGATCAGAAAATATCAAGGCCACTTACTGCAGAGGGGAGAGCTGGGCTAGCGTGAGGAACTCCAGGTTCTTGGCCCAGGTGGACCCTAGCGTCACTGGGACCTTGGGTAAGTTACTTCACCTCTGGCCCTTGTTCTCCACAGAAGTGAAAGAGAAGGTCGGATTACATGGCATCTAAGGTTCCTTTCAACTTGTGGAT